>JALDQA010000009.1:0-1200000 GCA_023634325.1 Cladosporium cucumerinum | reverse complement strand
AATTCCTTTGGTCAAAGAGGCAGTGGTCAAAGAACATGACAAGACTCGCCAGGAAGGAGACACAGCGACTTACATGTACTACGTCAAGTCTGTCGGCTGGGGGCCAACCCTGGTCTTCATCGGTGCTATGGCTGTCTTTGTGTTCTGCTTGTCATTCCCAAGTATCTGGCTCAAATGGTGGGCTGGCGATGCCGACCCTACCGGCCGCAAGAACTACTACATGGGCATCTATGCAATGCTTGGCGGCATTGCTATGGTTGCATTGCTCGCCGGATCTTACCAATTGATCGTCACGATGGTGCCCATCTCAGGTGCGAACTTCCACCGAATTCTTCTAGAGACGACTCTCGGAGCCAAGATGTCTTTCTTGTCAATCACGGACACCGGCAGCATCCTCAATCGCTTCAGTCAAGACTTGCAACTCATCGACATGGATCTACCCGTCGCAGCTATCAACGTTGTTGCCACCGGCTTCCTCTGCTTGGCTCAGATCATTTTGGTCGGCGTGGCCGCATCGTACGCTGCAATTTCGTTCCCTTTCCTTTTGCTTTTCCTTTATTTCGTCCAGAGAGTCTATCTCCGCACCTCGCGACAGCTTCGTCTGCTCGACATCGAGGCCAAGGCTCCACTCTTTGCTCACTTCACAGACACCCTTAAGGGATTGCCATCGATCCGCGCATTCGGCTGGCAGCACCCCATGGAGGAGAAGAACTTCGAGCTGCTCGAGCTATCCCAGAGGCCGTTCTACATGATGAACGCAATTCAGCGCTGGCTCAGTCTGACCCTCGATCTGATGGTTGCGGGCATTGCTGTGATCCTGATGATCCTCGTCGCTACTCTAGAGCGCACCAACACGGCATACATGGGCGTCGCCCTGTACAACGTGGTCCTGTTCACCCAAAGCATCAAGATGCTGATTCAGTTCTGGACGAACTTGGAAACCCACATTGGATCGATTGCCAGAATTAAGGAGTACTCTGAGAAGACACCTCGTGAAGGACAGACAGATGCGAGCAGTCAAGCGGTGCCGAACTCCTGGCCACAAGAAGGCAAGATTGAGTTCAGCAAGATCTCTGCCGGTTACTCACAGACTCATCTCGCTATCAAGGATTTGTCCTTGACCATTCAGCCTGGTAACAAGATCGGCCTATGTGGTAGAACCGGAAGGTAAGATATCCTACTGTCTGTTCAAAATTATGTATCTCAACGGCATTACTAACATTCTCCCAGTGGCAAATCCTCCTTGGCCATGACCCTCTTCCGCATGCTCGACCTCAGCGCCGGCCAAATCCTCATCGACGGCCTCGACATCTCCAAGCTACCACGCCACGACATCCGCTCCCGCATCAACTCCATCACCCAAGACGGCGTCTTCATCCAAGGCAGCGTCCGCGACAACATCGACCCACGAAACGTACACAACGTCGATGCGATCTGCGACGCGCTCGAAATCGTCCAGCTCCTCGAACTGGTCGAAGAAAAGGGCTCAGACGGCCTCTCGAGCGACATCTCCGAGTTGCACCTCTCGCAAGGCCAAAAGCAGCTGTTCTGCCTGGCTCGCGCGCTGCTCAATCCCAGCCAGATCCTGGTACTGGACGAGGCCACCAGCACCGTCGACGAGCACACTGACGAGATCATGCAGAAGGTGATCAGGCAGAACTTCGGCAGTCAGACCATCATCACCGTGGCTCATCGCTTGGAGAGCATCCTGGACCACGACACCGTCGTTGTTTTGGATGGGGGTAAAATCGCGGAGATCGGCGATCCTCACGAGTTGCTAGCCCAGGGCGAGGACTCTGAGTTTGGCAGGCTGTGGAAGTTCCTTCAGCTTGAATCTAGCTAGCTAGGGTAAGCATTATGCCTGTAATGTATATAACATAAAAGTATAAATTTACACTTCTGGACTTTTGCTTCAGTGTGTTTCGGAAATAGTATTGCTATCCCATGTACTGTACGTTAGTGACAGTAACGTTACTTTCCTTCTTCACGGTTCCTTGGGCCGCCATTTTTAGGAAAGCTAATTATCACCTCTCCAACCGTGCCCTTGGGGTCAGTCGTGAAGCCGACCCACAAGTACACCCAAACTGTAACAAACTCCGGGATGAGTGCCATGCAAACCAATGCAGCTACGGAGCCCGTTACAGGATTCCAAATCTCGTCCGCTGAGTCGAGATTGAAGATCGCGAAGCAGTAATAGATCAGCCTAAGGCAAAGCAAAGGTTTGACCATCAGGTTCCCCGTCAATAACTGCCGATATTGTCAGTCGGAATCTTCTCCGTGGATAACTTCAAGATGCGTACCTTCTGACTTTGAGCGACATTGTACAACGATGGTTCAACCAGGCATAAAATTCCCCGACGAGGCAGAGACCGAGAAGGAAGATAGAGAGAACGGAGCCGGCTTCCGACAGCCTCTGTCCGATGTGAACAATAGTCGGATTGTCCGGCTGAGCATGCATACGCACACCAGCGACTGTCAATGCCAAGGTCGTCAAGAACAACAGGCGCAGTGCAACGATGCCGTAGTGCGACTCCGAGTCGTCCAAGTGCTCCGTTCGCCTGCTGCGCTGATGTCAGTCTCTGCTCATGGCATGGTTCAACCGAGGTGTCCCTTGTGATATCTGCTTGATACCCATGTCAACCGACAGCCTGGGTATGGGGATATACACGACCCACATGATGCTCAGAAGCAAGATCGTGACGAGGATCAATAGCAGGCCTCCGGCACTTAAAAAGGCAAAAGCCGCAGCATTGATTTCTGCATTCTGGTTAGGCAGCAAGAAAGATAAAACGGCACCGGTAATGCGAACTTGAAACCCGTGTTAACGTCCGGCTCGAAGCTTCTTCGTTAGGGTTGGAACTTACTGAGGCACGCTAGAAGAAGCAAAAACCACGTTGCAGGTACCGGAGTCTAGCGGAGCTTGAAACAGAGTAGTAGAGAAGCCAGTGTGGCTGGGGTGTAGCAGCAGAGTGTGGTGACGCCCGAGCTAGCGAGTGATGACAGCATTGCTTGTATAAGGCTGTGCTGAATGTTACTGTAGTTGATAGTATGTTTCCCACCTTGTTCATGATTTCAGTGGGTAACTCCTTGGTCTTAAGTAGACACACGCCTGCGACGTTGGTACTGGTAGCAAACATCTTTCCAACACGGCTTGTGAGTCGGGAGTCAAATCAGGCAATGGCAACATAAGTGGTTACCTCCATCCTCGACAGAAGTAGACTCTTCAACAGTTGTTGCTGATGACTTCCGATAGAGGCGATCGCAGAGGGGAAGGAGTAAGTACAGCTGAGGCCCTGCACAAGATGGCACCACATTGGGTTAGCGCAGATGTGATCAGACCACCTTCGAACCGTACTTGCAGGTGGATCAACTGCATCCTTCCAGAATATGACCAAAACTGGATGCAATCTCCTTCTATGGACTCTTCGCTGCTCTACAATGCACAGGTAGTGATTCGACGACATGGTGGGCGTGCCGAAACGTGCGAAAGGGTGCGAGGCTTGTCGGAAAAGGCGGATCAACGTGGGTAACACATTCAGTCGTACTAAACAACGGGTAGCTGACCTCGAATAGTGTGATTACGGGCGTCCAAGATGTGTCGGATGCAAGACAAAAGATCGAGACTGTCGATATCCTGACGCTTTCACGTTTGTTGTGAACGATCCTGGCTCTCACCGGACCTGCTATGAAAAGCCTAAACCAAATCGACTGGCAACTCCTGAAAGTGTTGACGATGCACCAAAGGACGCCTCAGCGGTTGATATCGTTGAGCTACCTGACAAACCTCAAACCCTGTCTCCGACAGTTAAGCTTGTACGCTTGTCCAAAACAGCACCATCTCTACCACAGCATGTCTCCAACATGGGTGCGATGCAACAACAGCTTCTGTCCTACGCCCTCTATCGCTTCAGCAAACAAGCCCCAACTGACGTCGCCCTTCTTCAAACATGGATCCCAACTCTCCAACAATTTGCCACGTCCCCATCTCCTCTTAAGGCCTCGCCTCTTGCATGCTGTGCTGCATGGATCGCACGAAGTGATTACAATTCTTCTATGACCGACTTCAGCCGACGCTTGTATGCTGAGGGTCTGCGTGAAGTTCGTATAGCGCTGCGAGTCCCAGGCGCAATTCCCGACGACGAGACACTTGGAGCATGTCTGTCCCTTGCGGCGTTCGAAGTGTTCGAATGTCCGGCTCAGTGTCGCGCAGCATATCAGTGGCATCGACGTGCAAGTGTGTATCTTGTGCGCATGCGAGGTGCGAAGCTACATCAGTTCGGACTTGGGCACGAGCTGTTCTTGGCTGTTCGTTTGCATGGTGTGCGTACAGTCTGGCCTGTCTGTTGGTGAACCTTGCCTGATGATCAACATCGCAGATATTCTACGCTTACGAACAGCGGCGTCCGAATTTCTTGTGTACTCGAGAGTGGACGACGATGCCGTGGGAATTCACTCCCAAAGACGACATCCACCGTCTAGCAGATATCTTAGCCAAAGGGCCACAGCTCCTTCAAAAAGCCGACGGCCTCTCCAACAAGCCTTTGGGCCAAAGCTTGCCGACGCTGCTTACCATCATGAGCAGATTGCTCGACATCGACGCAGAGCTGGAGAGCTTCTACAGCAGCCTGCAAGCTAGGGCAACATGTCCGTTATTCTGGGAAACTCCCACCTCGGGAGTCTTCACACCAGATGCCGAGCGCAACGGCCCATCCCATCTCACGTTCACTGACCACAAGACCGCATCGCTTCTCGCCCTCTACTGGTCAATCGCAACGATGGTGTGGTCCGCCTTGGAAGGCATACACTCCAGCCTCTCACAAACTGGCATCTTACAATCGCTGCCCGACTCTCCACGGACTGCTCGCTTCTTTAATCTGGCACCTACGCGCTACTGGCTAAGTCCAATACGAAACATCCTTCGTAGCATCGACTATTGCATGGCTGTTAAGACAGGCTCGGGGAGCCCGCCAGGCATCGGTCTGGCGCTGGAAATCATCATCGATATAATGCGGCTGAAGCCATGGTGCGAAGATGAGTATAGGAGAGCAGTGGAGGCGAGAGATGAGATAGGCAAAAGATGGGCGGCGATCTTGCTGTCCTGATTGCGCATCGGCCATCGATCATCGGTGATAAATCGGAGGCTGTTCCGAGCACAAATATGATTATCATGTTCGGTGTTACTAGGGTTGGGAATTGGATTTGCCGACGACCATTTTTTGCTATACATTTACGAGATATGCTTTACAATACCTTCCATACTCTCTAATAGGCCACAGCAATGTTTTTCGGCCACTTTAGCATCCACAAACGATGTGTTGTATGCTCCTGCCGTCTGAAAGCATCAAACAAGCAAATGTGACAAGCCGCTTGGTCGGACTTCACCACATCTTTACTGTATCTGAGTACCTCGTGCTGCTTGATGCTAGGTCCAATACCATCAATCGCCAAATAAACATGTACAACCTACCCGGGAACTCAAACAATATTCTAATTCAACGTCAGATCGTTATGGTTGAATCCCATCAGTTAGCAGACATATTCGCAGTATCAAAATGCTCGGAGTTTCAATGCTCCGTTTCCCCATACCAAAGACTACATCTACGTCATCCAATGCTTCGTCTCCGAGTTTCACACGAGATCTACACCTATCTTTGGTTAACATGAATCGTCTAGATGTCTATCGTTCAAGTGTAGTCTCCACCTGCCCGTACTCACGCAACGCCAGCGACGGGAGAACTACCCACTCTCGAAGCATCCAAAAGTCCCCAACCACTCACACGTAATACCTTTCTATACATCTATCCCCAGCTCTTAAAAGCTCCTCTCCAAAGCTCACTCAATAAGACTCTCACCTCGGCAAGCCACCAAAGCTTGGTTCGATCTCAAGAACGTCAAAGCCGCATCCGCCGCGACGGAAGCTCAAGTGATCTGCAAACAAAGAGCACCGCGAACTCCACACAAACCGATATCCACAAAAGAAACAGTGGATACTACCCCCACTAAATCAATGCTTCCTCCACGATATCTTCCCCTTCACCCGGATCCGGGGTCCCATCCTATTCCCCAGAAGAGCAAGAGATAGACCATTGTTGATAATGCCCGATGTCCTGCCCTCCGCGCTTTGTCCTAGTATGGAGTGATACCTGGTGCTCCGGAGCTCTCACTCCTGTAGCCTTTTGCCCGCGCAGCATTTTACTGGTTCGTGGAAGGTTCGGAGAGCTGTGAGGCTCTTCGCACCTTCGCAAGAGCACGTGCGGGTCTGTCGGGAGCGGAGATCAATGATGGCATCTTTGGCTGTTTTGCTGGAGAAGGTGGCACAGGTGGGAGAGGGGGATCGCCGCGCAGGCTTGCAAACGCGTCAGGATGGACGGACGGGACTGCGAAGGTATGGGCATTTGGGCATTCTAGCTTTTTCATTTGGACGATGATGGTAGTATGGTGACACGGTACTGGTGGGTCGTCTTCAGTAGCTCACAGCGCATCGCTTTCTTTAGTTCTTATGTATGCTGCCGTGCCGCCTCTATATTCTCCCTTTGAATCACCCCAAGTGCTGCCACTATCAGACCTCACTCCCGCCCATACACGGCATCCCATTCCATCACCATGGCGAAGAAATCATACGAAGCCGCCCACAACGAAGACGTCGCCCGCCAGCGCCAACCCTACGACTATGGCGGCAATCCTCTCGCGCACATCCACTCCACCGACTCTGCTCGCCTGCCAGCCTTTGGCGGCGCGGCACAGCCAGGCCTCTACAAGCCGCCAGACACCAAGATTGCCAACCCGGCGCCTCTGGGACTGTCCGGCTTCGCACTGACGACGTTCCTGCTGAGCTGCGTCAACTTGGGCGTGAGGGGACTCTCGGCGCCGACGATAGTGATTGCGCCGGCGCTGGCGTATGGCGGGTTCATTCAGTTGCTGGCGGGGATGTGGGAGATTGCTGTTGGTGAGTTTCTATCTTGCGGGAGTGCAGAGTTGAAGGTGCGGTTGTGTTCAGTTCCGGCTAACGCGCCTTTCTCTCACAGGCAATGTCTTCGGTGGCACCGCACTTAGCTCATACGGAGGCTTCTGGATGGGCCTGGCCATCATCCTGATCCCAGGCGGCTTCGAGGTCGAAGAATCCTACGGCGGAGCGACCTTTGACTTTTACTCTGCGTTTGCGTTCTACGTTAGTAACCCACACCCACAACCTGAATCCCTCCACGGCAAAGCTGACCGCATCCAGATCTTCGCCTGGTTCATCTTCACCTTCCTCCTCTGGCTCATGACGCTGAAATCCACCCTCGCCTTCAGCTCGCTATTCGCAATGGTATGGATCGCGTTCATCTGCCTGGGAGCAGCATACCTCGACGCGCCCAACACCGCGGACGGACACCCACACGTGGGGTTAACACGCGCGGGCGGCGTGTTCGGCATGATTGCTGCGTTTATTGCGTGGTATAATATGCTGGCTGGTATCATGGAGCCGTCGAATTCGTTCTTTGCGGTGCCGGTTGTGCATTTCCCGTGGAGCGAGAAGGGGAGGGCGCAGAGGAAGAAGAGTCTTGATGAGGAGTCGATGGTGTAGGGTTGGATATATGTAGCCCGTGGAATGGGGATTTTATTTTGTGTCATTGTTAGTATGTGTGTGAGCCTTTCCCGTTAGTGGTGTACTTTGTCTGCTCTACTTGTGTGTATGATGTGATTTTCGCACACGGAGAGGCGAGATCATTTGATATTCTGGTCCGCATCTTTCGACATGTGCGTACATGTATTGTCCTCTCATCGCTGCGGATCCGCGACAATGACAATGTACCGTGACGTAGGGTCTGGCCGAGCATAGGCTTCGAGAGCGCCGTTTCGCATATAGTTGGGCTCGAAGAGTACACGCATTACTTTTGCAATCTCGCAACTGTTCTTCCGAAACGGCAGTACGTAGGCAAGGCAAAGGACTGCTTCATGTAAGATCACGGCGCAATCATCTGAAAGGGTACACTTCGGCGATGTCCGACAAGGAGCCTCTGGAGCAACATAGCCAGAATGAAAGAGAGTGTGCGGATGATACAATTGGTGGTCCAAGGTCGCATGATCTTCAGCCTCGTGCAGATAGCTACCAGCTGTAGGGCTGTGTAGGCTGCGGCTGGTGGGTACTCGAGCCGCCCTTCCCGATGTTGCATGCTCTTATGCTCATCTCCCCGAGACATTATGCCGAGTGAGGGAGAAGCCAAGTGATTCGAGTGTTAGAGAATGAATGCCATGGGAGAGATCTTTTCTTATTGTTGAGAGATAGCTGATTGTTTGAGCAAACCTTGCAGTCCTTGCTATTGCGCAAGCCTTTTTTCTCTTCTTCTTCTTTCTTTCTTGATAATATCATATTATCGTTATCGTAGTGAAATTAACAGGAAGCAAAACAAAACAGAACAAAACAAAACAAATCATTCGACTCAGGCAGCCAAGTCCGAGGGTGTGACTGCGCCACTTGGACAAAGTGTCGAAGCGTGACGTATCGCTACTCCACCGTCCGTTAGGCACAAGCAGAAGGCGGCGGTGCTCATCAGACTGTACACTAGGCCAGAACTCCCTGCCCTGCATATTTGCCCACGAAGTCCACTCACCGACCACCGACCACCGACCACCGGCGCAGGCGCAGGCGCAGGCGCAACCCTTGTTGAACCGAACCAGGCCGGACTGTGGAACTTTACTTTTCACTCGGCATCAATCACCTGAACCCCTGTTTCTTTGCCTCGATCACAAAAACATCCGTCCAAGTGACTCAAAACACCTTCCCTCACCTCTCTCTCTCTTAGGCTGGCATGTCCTCCTACGACGACGACGACTATCGCCAACCCCGCCCCCGCCGCCACAGAGACAGAGATAATCGCCCGCCTTATCCTGTCGGCCCCGACGACGGCTTTGCACCTCCTCCTACTGACGCCACCTTTCCTGCTGCGCCCGACGCTCCTCCAGCAGCACCAGCACCAGCACCAGCACCAGCACCAGCACCAGCACCAGCAGCCACTTCGTCCAGCAGCCTCCCTCCACCGCCGCTCGGCAGTGCCATCAAGCGCGAAGGCAGCCGCAGCCGCAAAGCACACCTCCACCCGGAGTTTCCCGACGAGGCTTCCTACCTCAACCCTCGCTCGCACGACCTCGAGCGCAAGAATCGCCAGGACGAGCGCCGATTCCGCGAGAAGCGTGACGGCTACGAAAGCGACGAGGGCGAACGACACAGAAGAGCTGCCACCATGTCCTCACGGAAGCCGCGCTACGACGACGACGAGTTCGAGCTCCCTCCCCGCAGGAGGAGAGGAGACGGCGACATGTACGGCCGCCCACCGCCCAGAGACGACCCGTACGACGACCGTGAGCGTAGACATCCGCCGCGCCGCAGAGACGATGACGACGAGAGCCTGCCTCCCCGCCGCAAGGGCCCCAGAGAGGGTGTAGAGTACGGCGCAGATCCCATCAAACCCAAGCGCCGCCAAACCGAGCGTGAACCTCCCCGTAGGCGTGATGAAGATGATGGTCGACGTCGCCGCGACAAGTACGACGAACACTCGGACGACGACGACTACCGACCCCGCAGACGACGCAGCGAAGAGCCGCCTCGCCGCAGACGTGACGACCGCTACGATGACTACGACGAGCCGCCGAGACGCAGGCGTGACGAGCCCGATAGGCGCAGAGACAGGGACAGAGACAGAGACAGGGACAGGGACAGGGACAGGGACAGGGACAGGGACAGGGACAGGGACAGGGACAGGGACAGAGACAGGAGCAGACGCCGGTACTCAGACGACGAGTACGACGATCGCAGAGGCGGCGGCCGCGACCGCGACCGCCTTCCGAAGGAGATCAAAGTGGGCAAGTACGACATTGGCCCTTGGCTGGAGAAGGGCCAGAAGTACTACGGTGTTGTGGCGCCGATTGTGACGCCGATGGTCTTGAATTACATGAGGAAGAAGAAATGAGCGAGACGAAGTGTTTCTTTCGGTTTGAGAGGGTTGGTATGATGAACATTCTGCTCGGCTGGACTGGGTTTGTGATGACGAATGAGCGGGTCATGGGTGGTTGTGTCTTCTCCTGCGGCATACATATGGGGACGAACATGCGGTTTAGGTATTATACCCCTCAATTAATTTGGTGTTTTGGTGTCTCTTCACATGCTGCATTGCAGATCTCAATTTCTGAATTTCACGAGTGAAGCTTCCCAGATCACGAATGTTGAAAACGCGCCTGGTGGAGGAAAGAGCGAGCTGGGCTGCTGCTGCCTGGTACGCTTTCAGGTCATCTGCACCACACAACTCGACCGACTGACAACCCTCAATCTACTGCATGACAACCTGGAAGCACTCGACAACTCCATTGTACACGACGCTGTGCACCGCGTGAACCCAACACGTGTGAACCGACCAATATGGCGTCCTACATGTACGAAGAAGTGTTGCCACACCCCGACCGCCCAGGTGAAATACCATGCAAATGCTGTCGCCTCGACCACGGTCTGGACCTCCCTGTGCCGAGAGACCTCACCGTGAAGCAGATCCGCACTCATGCGACATCCTTCTCCTCTAGCATTCTCTCCGATTGGACGCAGCTGAACGCCATCTTGAAAAGATTCGAAGTGACCATCCGCAAGCGCTGGTTCAAGAAGTCTGCAAAGCAGCGCAGGGAACTCTTGCTCAAGGTGCGGCCAACCATACCACACATGCACCGCCCCGATTTCGAGGGCTTCAGGAATCAGGGCAACTCACGTGTGTCTCGTGCGATCACCTGCAGTGCCGATGCACACCTCACCCCATACATAAACCTTCAGGACCTGCAACAAGGCCACAACCTCCTGCTGTTCATCCACTCGCGTGGCCGCAACACGCCAATCCTCTTTGCCTCAACGGATGCAGGCAAGGCTCATCTTGGGTATGACTGGGCAGAAGGGCCTGACCAGGAAGGTATCGCTATGTTGTTGTCTGTCGGTGTAGTAGCACAAACACCGCGACAATACGGTGTATTGGTCCCAGTGACCAAGCTGCACCCTCGCATTGGAGTCACTCACTCCTTCCACCCGGTCTATGGCCTTCTCACACTCGAGATCCAGCAGAGCATCTACAGTTTCCTCTTGAGATGCGTTCAACACATCCTACACGACATCCATCCGACCAGGTACCGCCTGATGCCTCACGCGCCGATGCCTGAGCCTCTCTCCAATTCAAAGGGTGTTTGGGATACGGTGTCTACCCACACACTGGAGGCTGACTACCGCACGCCGCAAGAGTCGTCACTCTCACGAATGAGACTTCTCATCAACGGCCGTCGCTTGGCTGCCGAGGATCATATATGCTCGTTGAGAGAAGATCCAGGCTACTTCCTCGAACACCTCAAAGAATGGCGAGAGCATCACTTCCTGAATGGGGACGATACCCCGCTGAACTGGTCTGTCATAGCTGGCCAGGTCTTTGCCAATGCTTTAGACTCATGGCAGAAGTGGACATGGATCTCGATGCTTCTGGATTGGGTACGGCCTATTCACGAGCAAGTCGGTGCCGCCATCGAAGGCGGCACTCGCCTCCAGGAGTGGGATGAACACATGTGGGCAGCACTGGCAGAAACGATTACTCTCATGATCCGCAAGCCGATGCAGAACATTGAGATCATGTTCCCAACGTCTTCCGGTCTGCGCAACGTTATGAAAAGACCGCATCGCTTCGGATGCTGCTCGACGGAAAAAGAGCGCTGTATCAGAGGCGCCGAACACGGCTGGCACATCAAGTCGACCGCTTCGCATGCGCAACGTCGTGCTTGTAGGATCTTCCATATCTTGTCTGGCCTTGACGAAGATCAACTGGCCCTCCACGGACTTCGAGCTGTGGTACAAGAAGCACACTACATGCTCGAGCATGATGCCGAGGTCAGCCAGCTCATTGATAGCTGGCTGCTGACCGACTTCTTCGACCTTGCTGTATTGGCGGACTTACAGGATCGCATTGCTCAATTTCATCCCTTCAGCAAGTCATGGGATGCGGCGAATGTGGCAGGGGGCGAACTGGTGGACCATCTGATGAAGTTCACGGAAGCGCATTCGGGGCATGCCATGCGCGCTATTAAATGGAGTAGTTTCCACGTCAAGTCCCTGGGCATGCCAACGGATGGCCGATTCTACTATCCGAGCGAAAAGCGGCGAACAGCAGTGATTGTGCGTGACCTTCAACGTGCAGAGGCCGCTTTGAAAAGATACTGGACTGAAATCGAGTCTCACATGGAGCAATGCGGAATAGAATTCGGTATACTGTTCAGGATGTATCAAGCGAGCACATCGTTCACCAAAGATTGGGAAGAACAAATGGTTGGCGTGCCAATGTCGAGCAATGCTAGTTCTTGCAACACTGACCAATTTGAGCCGCCCACAACACCGCCGACGACAACTGAGAACAAGAAGACCGAGATCACTAGTGGAGAAAGGATTAAGCGAAAGACTCACGGAACAGCACAGTCAAGTTTCGAAGCAGTACCTACGCCTTCCAAGCCAGCGGTTGACTCTTCTGTCGGTGCTCGGAAGCCGATCTTCATTCCGCGCCGCACCTTCAAAGTCATGTCCGCACTCCTCCCTTCTCAATCGACCATTTCGGAGGCGCCACGCGAAGTGTCCTGGGATGAATTTATTCACGCACTGAACACCCTCGGCCTCGTGCCCGAGAAGCTCTACGGCAGTGTCTGGATCTTCAAGCCTCTTCCCAAGGGCGAAGGGTTGGTCAGCGTTGGGCGGTCCATCCAATTCCACGAGCCGAAGAGTGTGCGTCGTGGCAGCAAGATAGACCTCACGCAGGTGCGTAGGTTTGGGGACAGGTTCAAGAGGGCTTTTGGGTGGGACGGCGAGACTTTTGCTTGTGCTTGATCGAGTGTCTACTCGTGGCGATGGGATGGCGGCGTTTCTATGATGCTGCCGGCCTGTCGCATTCGGCATGCTCAGCTCGAGCTGATGGCGTGGACTCGAGTTGAGCTAAGGAAGGATGCAAGAGTATACGACACCGAACATCGCTATGAATTAATTTCGTCAGATCGCCGCGTCAACGCACCAGGAAAGAGGAAGGCGTGTATGCAGTAGCCCGCAGGCTCTAGGCACCAGCATCCACCAGCTCCACAGCTTAGCAAATGGAAAAAGATTTACCAAATGAAAAACAGAAAATCACAAACTTCCTCCAACAGGGCTTAGCCGAACATACATCGTGGTAATATTGCTGCGGGCTTAGCTTACAGCAGGCCTCAACTCCAGTGTAGGCAACATGAAGGCATCGTCGAACGTAGAGGGAAATGGTCAGCACCGCAAAAGCCATACATTTTAATCACAGCCGCATCACATCACACCACCCTCATCCATATTATTTCCGACGCAAACGGCAGATCGTTGACGCCAAGCTATGGAAACAACGCCTCCACAGACATCCGTTTGCTAAGCATTATTGCGCGGCCACGCTCAGATAGCCCTCTCAGCCTCGTGGGTTGCATGATCCAAGCGAGGAGGAGGAAGGGAAGATAAAGCATTCCCCCGCCTTGGGGCAGTTGCTGCGGACGAAGAAGTGGGCATGGCATGGCGTTCCGGGTGGCACCACGGAGGATTGGGAGGCTTGTTTGATACTGCGAACGGGAGGAGGAGCCCTGTATGCTTGGCGGGACGCGAGGCTGGGGTGTGCTGACGAGTGTCGAAGGGGTGCTTTTATAGTGCTGCATGCGTTACGTATGTATGGCGGGACGAGGCGGGAGTCGATGATGATGATGATGATGGAGATATATGTAGGACTTTGATGATATTAATTGTTTGCTCGAGGCGATACTGCTACACTGTATGTTGGACGAGTGCATGCCTTTTGATTGACCGTTCGCCTTCTAGTGGCAGTGGCAGTGTTGGATGGGTTCTGCCACGCGAGAAGTGCGAGGTCGGACTTTTTTGGGTAAAGGCGCAGCCACTCACAGCCCGCTCCTCGTTGGTTTCAAAGATCCTTTTCCCGATTTCCGGATGATCCTAGGGTTAAAGATAGCAAAGCGAAACATACCATGGCGGGCCGCTGTGTGCACGTGCGTTCCTGCATGGCTTGACGCGCATGCGCCTTCTGATGGAGTGCGTGGTACCTCCGAGCAAGGTACCCAAGCCTCCTCGAGTGACGAATGACTACTCTGGAAAGGCGATCATGCATATACTTACAACTGCTACTGCCACTGCCAACAACCTATTCACTTTATGTTACCGCCGCTCCTTCCCAACACCTCTCTTGCGGATGCCACTTGACATCACCGACCAGCAACGGCTCTCCATCTTCACTCTCCACTGAAACAGCGCCAGGGTCCCTGCGCTATAACCACCCTAACCCGCGTGCGCATTGCACATCCTCGGGCACAGCAACCACGCTACTCTACACACCCAACCATGCTGGACGAGAACCTTCCGGCATTCTTCCTCAAGCCTTCGCCAGACGGCGTCAAGCACAACCGCGCCTTCTACCTTTCATATCACGGTTCCGACCCCGAACCAGCTTATGCGCTCCACCACGCCGATCCAGCCTCGCCACCCGCGAACCACAAGAACTGCTATGCTGCAGCCCTCTTTGACGCCTATCAAACCGAGATCTTGTACGGAGAGGTGCTAGCGAGGCCAACATGGAATCAGCCTACGCTTTCGCAAGAGGAGATCAGAAGGAATGGTGGAGTGCCGCCGCCGCCGTTGCCGGTGCTGCCACATGAGTTCTTCGTGCAACTCTACAACCCCGACCAGCAGATCAAGTGTGCAGTGAAGGAAGGGAAGTGGGGATCGAGCGATAGCTATGAGTTCAGTATGCCTGAGACCTCGTTCCGGACGCCTTCTGCTTCCAATCTGGATCGAGGGCAGGATGATCCGTCAAGTCTCGCCATCACACCCAAGGTCAACTTCGTTTGGCGTAGGGAGAGTAAGCTGAGTAGGGACTTGACTTGCTACATGACGGGCAAGAGCACAGACACGGAGAAGAAGAAGTCGAAGAAGGATCCTGATATTGCCATAGCGCTGTGGCGAAGCTTGAGGGAGATGACCATCTACGAATCAAATCTGGGCAGAGTCGACATTGAGGATCCGAAGGGATTGGAAGTCGTCCTACTGCTAAGTGCAGTCGTCATCAAAGACTTGTACTTCTCCAGTAAAGATCGCATGGCCGAGGTCTTCAACATCGCAGATGGTGGCCCTCGCAAACTCTCAGCAGCAGGCCGCAAGCTCTCAAGCCCGCCGCAGATGTACCCAACAATCCCTCCTCCCAGCTCAATGGCACCAGCAGTCCAACCACCCACATCAAATGACATCAAACGAAACTCCCTTCCTCGTCTCCAGACAACACCACCCATGTCCTCGCCACCCCGACCACCACCCATGGCCGACCCACGCGCGCAATGGGAACTCGACGCCGAAACCGCCCGCCTCCGCGCCCAAGCCGAGAGCGAAAAACGTGCCGCTGATTGCCGCCGCCGCGAGCGCGAAAAGGCAGACGAAGCAGAGCGCCGCCGCCTGCAGCGCATGGTCGAAGAAGAACAGCGCGAAGCAGCCCGCAAACAAGCCGCCATCGATGCCGAGACTGAACGCTTACGCAAACTCTATGGCGCGCCACAACCTAAGAGGCCTCGCCAGCGCCAGGAAGGGCCGTACATGCAATCCATTCCACAGCAGACGCAGATGAGTCTTGCGCCGCCTCAACCCCACGGACGATCAAGTAGTAGTGGCAGACTGGGTAGCAATGGGCTGTATGTCAACCCGAGCGCCAGTGCGAGTGCTGTTGTGATGTCTGGCGGAAACCCGGGTGCGAGCGCTCCGAGGCCGACGAAGAAGAAGAGCAGTTTCTTCGGGCTGAGGAGTTCGAGCGATGACGGGGAGCAGAAGAAGAGGTTGGCGAAGAAGAGTAGCGCTATGTGGTGATGATGCTCTGGCGGTTTCGATATTGCATGGTCTCAAAATTCTTGGAGTTTTCAAAAGGTTGCATTTTTTTGTTTTTTTACTGAATACCCATGGCCTTTAGGACCTTTAACATCTTATTTTGTTTATACAATCTCATCACTCGAAAACAATTTCTCTCCGTTGGAAGATGCTCTTTGGTGTTCTGAGAAGTGTGTTTGTATTTCCTCGATCTTAGCGCACACAGTATTATCAAGCATATCTGCAATCCGCTTACTCATGTGACAGCCTACGCTGTCAGTGGAACCGGAGACTTGTCACAACCTTCGCTAAAAATCGCTCGTCGTTGCCGCTAGGCTAGAGGAACCGCATTGAGTGGTCCTGTTGATTAATTGTTGGTGGTTGTTGTTTGCGTGCTTATTAAGGTAGGGTAGGGCTGAGTGTTGATGTGCGCTAGGCTGGATTGGGGGAGTGGTACCCTGGTCTTTGGGTGGTGGTGGGCGATGTGGGGCGAAGAGAGAGGACGACTCCACTTCAGACTTTCGATACTGCTCTTACATGTGAGGCTACCGATCTTTAGGCTGACACTTGTTTTCAATTCGGTGATGAGACTGCTCGCTGAGGTCCGGGGAAGATAGGATGACTCGACGTTCACGATATCGCTCTCCGATGATTGCCTGTCATTGTGATCAACTTGACAGTACCAGCTTCACCACAAAGCAGTCTGGAGTCTGACCACAATACTTTAGCAAGCATGGCAGACACTGGCTTCCATTTCATCAACGCAACTGGGCCAAAAGTGCCAAAGGACCCTGCGTTGCGTACATTAATCCGGAAGCAGGCGATGAAAGATGTCGGCATCGCACGGAAGAAACGTGGCGGGCACGGTCGTGTCAACTTACGGCAGCCGCCCAGCGATACCACCACCCATGTCTCAAAAGGGTCATCAGAAAGCAGTGGTACTTCCAACGATACAAATGATCTCAGTCGCGTAACACCAGACTCGAATTTCGCTTCCTCTGCCCCGACGACGGACACGGATGCCACCACTCCAGATGACCAGCTTGTCGTGACAAGGCAGATGCACACTTGGCTAACAGATCAAGATTGTTTAATGCCTCTCAATGGTCCTCCCGCCACCGATTATGAGAGACTGCGCATGAAGTACCACTTCGACATCCGTGACCTATCCATCTTGACCAGCTTCAACATCGGCCAAGGCACTATGCTTGCCATCTCGAGCAACCCGGAGCTGCTCACCACGCTTATTGGCTCGCAGATGCAATCATACCTGCAATTCATTCCTAGTCGCTACGGTCACAAACCTTTCTTGACTGCGGTCATCGATTGTGTTTCGGCCAAGGTGCATAGCAAGCTGTATCCCCGGAACGAGATGTTCGAAGGCATGATCCTGCGGATGTACGCAAAAGCCCTAGCGCAGCTGCAGGTAGCTGTTGCAGGAGATGAGAGTAGTTTAGACCCAGATCTGCTCTGCGCGATCCAAATGCTTAGTTTGCATGAGGTGCGTGCTATTTTTTCTTTTGAGCTATTGACAAACCACTCCACTAACACGTTTCATTCAATCAGATGCTTGAACCCAGCCGTACAGCCGAATACATGCACCATGTCAACGGTTCCGCCCTTGTCGTCCAACGTCGCACACCTTCTCGCTTCAAAACAGAGTACGAGAAAATGCTCTTCCACGCCCACATCGGGCCCATCTTCAGCGAAGCTCTCATGAACAACCAGCGCTGCTACCTCGAGCAACCCGAATGGATGCGCCTATACGAATCACTAATCGAAGATACCCCTCACCTCACTGACCGTAGCGAGATCGTCATCCGCCTGCGAATGCGCATCCTCGGCCTCAGCGGCATGCTCCCAGACGTTACGGACGCCATGGATCCAGACTTCCCAGACTCAGGCCAGCAGCTCACCCTCGAGCTCAAAGCGCGCGAGACCCACGCCGCCCTTCTGAACTGTCTAGAAGCGTACAAAGCGCACGTCATCCGCACCTCCATGACCGCCGTCCCACAATCCGAACTCGCGCTACGCCGCGAGATTTTCGGCACCGCTCTCGAGACGCTGTGCGTCTACAAACGCATTCTGGCGTCTTTTTGCGAAGCAGAGCGGTTGCAGCTTGAGGTTGAAGCGCAGGGTCTCGCGGTGCGGTTATTGGAGCTGCAGACGCAGCCGGCGCCGAGGCATTCGTGGATCTATAGCGAGCAGGAGAAGGGCGTGGCGGAGGTTGTGCTGGCGACGAAGAAGGAGTGGGAGAGTGATTTGAGGGGGGCGGGAAGGGAAGAGAGGTGGCGTGTAGCTTGCAAGCGGTGGAGGAGGTTCAATCGGTATCTCCATAGGGAGGGGGCTCCTGGGGTTTGAGATGGCTGAGGTGCTTCGACACGCATGCATTGCAATTGCAGGACAGAACGGGCTTCGGACGAATCGCTGTCGATACTTGGTGTCTTCGATGAACGAAATCTCTCATTACACCCAGACAGAAAGAGACCTGATCCTGGAAGTCAAAAAACGCAAAACAAGGAACAGGAAGCCAACCGCCGCCCAAAGATTAAGCACCTCCTAGAGGCCAACGAAACTTTCCAAAAAAAAATTCCCTTAGACGTCCCTCGCAGCAACCACCTTCCCAGCCTGCCAAAGCCCCATGATCGGGATGGCAATACTCCACGCATAAGCCGCCGTGCGAGCATACGCCAGCTTGTCACTCTTGATCGTAAGGTACAGCGCAACGTAAAGCGCGCACGCCTCGAAGAACCCAAGAGCCATGCTATTCAGGTCTTTGACCGGCAATTGTGCGACATTGCCCGCAACCTGGCACCGCAATCAGTCCGTGATCCTCACTCAACACTCGAGAATTCATCGACCACCATAAGATGATGGTAGGATCACACTCACCATCGCCGCAGCAAATAGCGGGAAAACCTCCAGGCAGTTCAGATGCGCACCGCGCGCCCTGACGAGATGGTTCCAGGTCGCGGCGGGGAGTCTGGATTTCCACACGTCGAGATTTGTGCGCGGCATCGCTCTGGAGGAGGTGTTGGAGGTTAGGTGTATGAGGCGGGCGGTGACGTAGGCGTGAGGGAGGAGACCGAAGGCGAAGGCGAGGGGGATGGAGTGGATGGAGTAGTTGGGGGAAGTTGTAGTGGACATTTGGTTTCGTGGAGGATTTGGTTGTTGTTGTTGTTGTTGTTGTTGTATGGGGATGATTATTGGAAATGGTGAACGATTTGCGATATCTGATTGATGTGAATGGATGGATCGATTGAGAATGGAATGGCATTGTTTGATGATGAGGTGAGTGTTACTTATGTGTTCGTTCGTGAACAGGCTTTCCTGTACCTGTCACCCTCCATGTCTTGTTCTGACGCCACGGCGATATCTCAATGGAGACTGTGGTCCCAATCGGGACATCGATGTACCTCCTACCACTGTCTGGAAATGGCTTAGTCTGGATGGCAGGCCGAAGGATCGAAACCCTGCATATAGCAGCTGTACTATGCTTCGGTATGTGCCATTGTGTGTATCACGAGCGTGCAAAGGATCTTTGCATATATGCATATGTTGTACTACAGAACTGGCTGACGATACCTTATCACTTGATAGTATTGGAGCTATCGCTTGGTAACGATTCAGGTGAGACACTTTAGCTTGCTTTGTTGAGTGATAAGACACGGATATAATATTGTTTGTAGCTCAGTAGCTGCCACGCCACGCCACGCCACGCCACGCCACGCCATGCTATTCTGCTCGCTTGCAGATCTCGTACATGAGAACTTATACTTCTGGCTTATAGTACTAGTATAGCAATATATGACCAAGTATTCAGAGTCGTCATGCTATACTAGTACTGTAAGCCAGAAGTATAAGTTCTCAAGGGAAACAAATGCTGAAGCTTGCCTTTGCTTGTCATGACTCTCCTCTCTCTCCTCCTACCAAATTTAGCCGCGCCGGAATATCGTTGCACCGAAGGCGGCTTGAAGATTGTCAGATAGGCAGGGTAAAATGGACGAAGTGGATGTGAGAACGTCCTGCCACATGGACCAGCTGCCTCCGACTCCACTGCCACCACGCACAATCGGCATTGTGCAGTATACTGTAGTCGACATGGCGAGAGAGCTCGCTCGCGTGCTGCTCCTTAGCGCCACCGTCCGTCCATTGGGCGCGAGCTCGTTCGCTGGCGGTTGCCACCCTGTCCTGCCGAGGCCGACTCTTACTTTAACCACAGCCAGCAACATCGCTCGAGTCTATATCACCACGCCGTATACTGACAACAGCTACACCTCATGCCCGACAATATACGCGACTACGCGCCAGAACGCTGAGATACGATTGCAGAGCATGCACGTGACGAGCAACCGGAACACTTCTTCCTGCGAAACATAGCGCCCAGCTCGTGCTAGCGCCAGAGGCTGACACCGACTCATTACGCCCACTGCAATGTCCGAGGGACCATCCGCCGCCGGCACCCCTCGCCAACAACAAAGCTCCTACCCTTCGCCCTCTCGAGACGCTCGACTGCCCTTCTACCAACATGTCGGCGACGACCAGCGCCAAGCTCCCGAGCCCAACGGCGATGTTCAACAGAACGGCGGCGCAGCACGACAAGACGGCCGCCAGCCTCAGCGCCAGCTGTCCGGGTCCGACTTTGTGCCAGATGACCCTCAGATGCGCGCAAACCTGGAGCGTATGATGTTTGGATCTCTCGGCAACCTAGGCGCGCTCCTGCCATCATCCTCGCAGGCGGACCAAGATGCACATTTCGCTGGAGCTGCTGCCCACGGCAACGCCACCTTCCCGCATGCCAACGGGAGCCCAGACCGTGCTCCTTCTCAGTCGGCTCGCGAAAAGGCACCCAGGACAAAAGTTTCACGGGCTTGTGACGAATGTCGGCGGAAGAAGATACGATGCGATGCGCATGACGAGACGGGAACAGCGCCGTGCTCTCACTGCTCGAGAAGCGGACTCAATTGCGCTTTCAGCAGACAGCCATTGAAGAGAGGGCCGAGCAAAGGATACATCAAAGAACTTGCAGAGAGGCTACAATCACTCGAGCAACAGGTTCACGAACCTGGTGTTGGAGGTCCACATCACCAGGCAGAGATTCAGCAGGTGCAGCGTGCGATCGCCGAGAACATACAGCAAGGTGGATATGGACAGATGATGCAAGTCCAGCGTAGTCAAGGCGGGCCGCAAGTAGATTACGGCCTGGCACGGCCTTCACAGAACGCAGTGCATGCAATGGAACCGCGAGTTGGGGACAAGAGAACACATTCGGTGGCTGAAGGGCGCTATGGCAGTATGTCTGGAGGATGGAACAGCAATGCCAGGCCTATGCCATTACCTTCTCAGCAAGCACCACACTTACCACCTCAAAGCCACCACCCTGGTTATCAGCCTAGCTATCCCCAATCGCAGCCGACAACACAGCCACCCACACCCTCATATCACAACGCGCAGCCTTTCTGGAGGATGGGCACGATGGAACCCAGGCAAGATACCACGAGCCTGCCATACGAACCACCAGATGCACACGCCACTACGAGCATCACCTCTTTCGATTGGGATGAGAGCGTTGTCAACGAGTATTACCGTGTCATCCACCAGACTTTCCCCTTGTTACCGAATAACAAAAACCGACTCCGTCAACGGCTTGGCGAATGTCCCGCATCGCTTCGAGAAGCATTCCTGGCTGCATTGGACTGCTACATGCGAACGTTTCCAACCACGACTCTGCCGCCAAATATCGGATATCCGCAAGCTCTGAAGCGTGCTGCAGAGCTACTCGCCAAATATCCATTCGACAATCCCAGCACACATACTAATGCAACAAATCTTGTGTATCTGCAAACACTGCTCATCATGGCTTTAGAGAGCGACAATCATGGCCCAGCCACAATCAGAGGTCAGGCAGGCCCATCGCGGGCCGAATGGCTTGGCCGTGCAGCTGGCGTGGCCGGACAAATTCAGATCAATACAATACCAGCTCCCAGTCAAAGCGTGATGGAAGGCGATCGTGACAGCGAAGACCGCCTGGCTCGCCGTGTCTGGTGGGTCCTGTTCATTCTGGATCGCTGGCATGCGTCGTCGACTGCAGACTTGCTCAAATTGCCCGAGAACAGTCTAGTCCTTTTGCCTGAAGATCAAATTCTGCTAGGCGAAAGTACCTACCACCTCGCTCGTCTCTCTTTTATCATCGGCCACCTTGCTTCCATCCTCACGACCACCAAGACACCATCAACAGATGTCATGGCACCCTCGAATCCAGCATCGGCACTGCTAGGCCTCACGCTTGCAGGAGAAATTGACCGTTTCCGTGAATCCGTTGAGAGCGTCTGGGGCACACTAAACCTCGTTCACCTCTCATACCACCACTGTCATTTGTTGATCAAGCGCCTAAGCCCAACAACAGAACCAGTAGAGCTCATCGAGCACGCCGTCAAAGTGGCCACGGTCCTAAATTCCCGCCTGACGCCCGTCACGCCACTCAACCATCACTTCGGTGCCCTTGCTGCCATGACCCTCTGTGAGCTGTGCGACGTCCCCATCACCCGCGCAGAAGCGCTCCGCGGCCTGGACCAGATGGTCGAATGTCTTGGCGAAGGCAGAGGGTTGGCTGGTAAGCAGGAGAGTGAGGGCTGGGATGGAGCCATTCGTGAGCTTGTTGTCAAGAAGAAAGAGCGAATGCTTGCGCAGGGCGATGCGGATGGGTTGCAGGGTTTGGCTGATGCGGCGGCTGGAGATGCGAGCAATGGGAGTGGGAGCGGGAATGTGAATTTCGATCCGACGATGTTGACGAGATATGGGTATCTGACTGCGTTGGGGCAGGGGATTTTCAGGTCGAAGTGATGGCGGTGAGACGGTTTGTGTTCAAATAGTTATTTATTATGATACCCTTGATTTTTCCTGTTCTCGAAGACCTGTCTATATTCCACGTTCCCTTCCTTTTGGGTTTGTCCTTGAACTCGTTCAACTAACCTATGGTTATCCCTGGGTAGAAGGGAAACAGTCTTGTTTGGAGCTAGCTAATCATTTCGGATTTCAGAGCACCTCTGATGTCGTTCAAACATCCGCGGTGCTTAGTAATCTCGGTTCCACAAAAAGCGGCGATAACGAGATGTTGCGGAGAACAGCTGCAGGCAGGGGTACGTGGTGCTCGCCATGTGCGCGTCATCATTGTCACCGGGACATAGATGCCGAACATATACATATATACAAGAGAATTTGTTCCTCTTTACGAATAGAAAGTTGGAATCTCAGACATTACTCCTCGAATCGATCGTACAATCTGTTACCTTTCACAGGCCAACCTCACCGACTAAGCTATACAGCCTTCGTCAACCCACCCTAGGATAAAAGTGATACCACGGCTACTGTAGATATCAACATGTCCAGTCCATCTCCTGGAGAGTTGTTCAGCGTGGAGGGCATGGTGGTGGTGATTACTGGCGGTGCCACGGGTAGACAATTCCGACTCCAACAACTCTACAACTTTACAACCAGCTAATCACATCACAAATCATCAGGAATCGGCCTCATGATGACCAAAGCATTCGCTCTGAACCACGCCCACAAAGTCTACATCATCGGCCGCCGCAAGGACAAACTCGACGAAACCGCCAAACTCTCTCCAAACAACATCGTCCCCATCGTAGGCGACGTCACAAGCAAAGACTCCCTCACCAGCATCGCAGCCCAAATCAAGCAGGAAACAGGCTACATCAACCTCATCTGCTGCAACAGCGGCACAATGCCCCCCGCCATCTCCGTCAAACCCACCGCCACCACCTCAGTAGCAGACTACGCCCAAGCGGCACTGCAGCTCGACCCGCAAGACTGGGCCACAACCTTCGCCACAAACTCCACATCCATCGCCTTCACCACCTTCGCTTTCCTCGACCTCCTCGACGCCGGCAACCAACGCGCCAACGCCCCAGGCCGCAAATCCCAAGTCCTCGTCACCACCTCCATAGCAGGCTACCTCCGCAACCCGGGCTCGAACCTCGCCTACGGCGCCTCCAAGGTAGCCGCCACGCACCTCGTCAAGCACCTCGCCGGCACTCTGGCACCCTTCTCCATCCGCGTGAACGGGATCGCGCCGGGACTGTTCCCGAGCGATCTTGCGGAGGGATTGATCGCGGGTATCGGCGCGAAAGGCGATCCAGGTGAGGAGGGCAGTATTGATGTGAAGGTCATTCCGGCGACGAGGACGGGGGTGGAGAGCGATATGGCGGGGACGGTGATGTGGATTGCGAGCAGGGCGGGGGCGTACTTGAATGGGAATGTTACGGTGTTGGATGGAGGGAGGGTGAGTCAGTTGCCAGGGACTTATTGATTTGTTATGGGGATGGGAGGGAGGTTGTGATGTGGGTGGTGGTTGGAGGCGATGGCGGAGATGGATGGGGGGGGAGAGGGTTTGTTGTGCGTTCTGTTGATGCCGTGGGGGATGGGACCACTGGTATTGGCGTTGGTCATTCTTTGATGATACACATGTATATAGATTGTGGCCTTGCGAGCGAGCTGGCAGCAGCCTCTCGATCTACAGTTTGGTTGTGCCTTCAAGTCCAACAGCTCACTCGATCTTTGTACATTGCAATATCTTTACTGCCTTCCATTCAGATCTCACATCGTAGTAGACAGTTGCGGTATCTCGAGCAGCTCTCGCTGGCAAGGAGAGTGCCTGTTCGTTCCACCGGAGCGAGTTCTAGTGATACCTGGCGTGGTAGCCGTTCCAAGGACCAGATACTTTCCGTGTTCCAGATATCCTCGGCCGGCACCGCGGAATCGTGGCTGTGGTCGTCGCAGAGGACATGCGGCGAGTCGGTCAGGACAATTGCCGCTTTCCGAGGCGATGTGTTATGCTGATGGCAGCTGCCGGGTTCCGTAGATTCCTAGATACTTTCATGTGTGCAATGTTTTCAAAGGAGACATAAAAGCTACAGGGACGACAAACTCATGCGCTGCAAGCATTGGCAGTAGTGGTCTGCGACTGCTCATGCACACCATTTGATATTGGTCAGTGCATCGCATGGCCAACGCGCCATACTTCCGCACGAACCGTAGTATATCAAGGCTCTGACGACGAAATAAGTGCCACACTTTTGAAAAGAAAGCAATTTTCGTCTGATACAACCTCTGAATAATGGCCAGTGTATCATACGGCCATCGAAATCGGTATCGTGCTGCCCAGATAACAGTATGTCTCTGACACTGAAGCGACTGCGGTAGTTGTTGAAAGAGAAGGCAATTTCCGATGACCTGACCTCTGAATAACAAGTGTGAAGAAACGTTACTTGGTCAGAGCTCGCGTACGAGCCACCGAACGAGAACAAGGGGAGGCAAAAACAAGAATCAGATAAGCCACTCCTGAAGCCCAACCTTACTTTGTCGATCCCTTCGCCAAACAGCGGTGCTACGGTATTTCACGTGTGATTTTTGTATCTGGAACAGCCGATGGCCTATCATTCTCAACGGCAACAGCAAGAGTTGCACTCTCTTTCATCTTGGTGCCTCGTATCACGTGGCACAACATCCGACTTCCAAGCTCTCCAAGTTTACGCGCTAGCGTTTGACGTTATTAATCACGTCGCGTGGCGCACATGGCGTGAAACAGAAACCAGACCACTGGTGTTCACTGACACCCGCTGATTCGCACGTGGGTTTTTTTTTGGTCTGCGGATGGCGGATCGGAAGAGGAAGCCTCCCGGGTCCTAGCAACGAAGAGCAGCTGTTGGGCGAACTCAACTTAGGATTCACAAACGGTTGGCCCGCGGACTGCGTCAGGCTGAATGTACTGTATCTCTACTACATGAGGCTGGTGAGGTCTGGGCCTGCTGTCACATCCTTGTCATTCTATACGGATCATCGCAAGGTAGGGCATTGCCTTGCGGAGGATTGACGCCATCACTCCCGCACGACCTGGGCGATGGCGGAAGTCGGAAGGCTTGTCATCCTGAAGGTGGTGGTATGGTGATCAAACCCACAGATATGCTCAATGTATCACCACGTCCAAGCAAAAATTTTGTTGTGGTGCATAAGTACTGCCTCGTACAGCCACAACGATACGCCATCCCCAACATACCAGAAGTGGCCTATATCCCGGTGCTATCTACATCCCGAGTCAATCTTGTGGCGGCCACCGTTGGACTAGTTGGCTAACGAACACCCCTAAACGCAAGTGCTGTCAATTCTCCACAGCGCCCAGATCTCCCCTGCAAAAAACGAACCATCCGCTCTCTCTCTATCTATACCACTGAACGCGCGAGCGATCTTTCGCCCTCAGACCCTGGAGTTTCTGGGATGCCCCCTCCTAACGGACTATCTTGAGTCTCACCGACTGCGAACAGAGGCGAGAATCTGTTGATCAGACTCTGCGCGTACCACTAATCGGGAATTACAACAACCACATCCGAGCCTTGAAGCCTTGCCACGATGAACAGCTCAATTTACGACACCATACCCTTGGCTATGCCACAGGAGGCCCTGGTGGCTGCCATCCCAGTCCTGATCCTGTCCATCATCTCATTAGCGGTTGTCATAATGTTGTTCCTCATGCATTTCTACCACAGTGAGCGTTGGAGTTGTACGCTTCCCCTTCCTGCGCACAAGCAAGCATATTCCCTCGATGGATGCCAATACTGACGACGGCTACAGACATTTCTTTGATGGCACTCTCAGTCATCATGTCAACTACAGCATCCATCGCCCAGCAATTCTGGTACATAACCAATTGGAGATATGACCGAATCTCAGAGTACAAGCAGGCCCTGCTCGGCGTGGACAATCCCATACCCGCTATCGGACCTCTTTCTCTGGGACCCAGCCTGGTGCTGTTCTGGATACAGTTGTACTGCTACAATGTCCTATCGTGAGTCTCCGGGACTATGTATCTTGGACACACACATACATGGAATGCTAACACCGGCCACAGTGCTCTTTGCCTCTGCTGGTAAGAATTGAATGTGTGTCCTCGCGTACAGTTCCAAACTAACGAGAACCAGGGCCGTGGCATTAGTAAAAGGTGTATACAACATGCGTCACCTTGGTTCAACACGCTTCAACTACATCGCAGGCCCAGCCACAAAGGTCTGCAGTTTCCTGCTGCCAATCATCATGGTCACCGTTCCTTTCGCGCCAGCGCTGGAAAACCAAGGCATCCTGTGTCTGATCCTAACTTGCGCCCCGAGTACGTTTCCATCGCCGATACCATCCCGCCGCACATCCAGCTAACGCGACGATAACCAGTGCTCTGCTGCTGGGCCGTAGGCAGCGTCTGCATCGTCGCCATCCTGGTCAAATACATCCGCAACGTCGCCAGGTTCCGCAGAATCGAAGGCTCCAAGTCCACAGACCTCTCGGCCGCGACATCCTTGGGCAAGAAGTCCCTAGCAATCCCTCAGACCGATAAATGGCTGCTGCTGCGCTTCACCTTCACCTTCGTAGCCTTGAGGTGAGTCAACACCCCCCCTCCCAAATCCAAATCCCGCAACTCCGATAGACCCAGCTGCTAAACCATCCCCGATCAGCGCCTTCGAAGTCCTCATCATCAAAACCGCCTTCGCGCGCCACCAAGCCTGCATCCGCCTCGCCGCCATGCCCGGGCCAGACTTCTCGAACTCCAGCACAGTCGACAGCGTGCTCACGTTCATCCCGGGAGTGCTACTGGGCTTCATCGGCTTCCTCGTCTTCGGCACAACCTCCTACTTCCGCGCAATCTACGCCGAGAGCGTCCAGCACTACTGTTGCTGCTGTGCGTGCATCGGCGGAGCGGGATGGCAGAAACGGCGGCGGAGGAAGCAAAACGGGTCGTCTTCGTCGTTTGCAGGCCGGGAGATTGAGGATGGGAGGTCGTGGGAGGCGATGGGAACGGGAGGGGGAGGGTGCCGACGTATCACTGTCGGGTTGAGAGTGTTGCGCTTGAGGAGGTAGAGTCGAGTGGTGGTCTGGGGCGGGTGGCCAGTGGGAAGAAAGGGCCGATGGTGAGGACTGTTGAGGAGCCCTTGGGGGCAAAGCAGCCTTGGAAGACGTTGGGGATAGACCCGCCTGAGGGTAGGGAACACTAATTTGATGAGATGTTCTTGGAATGAACAGACGTTTTCTAATGACTATTAATGTTTTCTTTCCTTCTTGCTATTGCTCGCATGGGGTATCATCGCTACGCGGTTGTAGGAATGCACTGAAGCCGCCTCCGAGCAGTAACTGATATGCCCATCTCGACACGAACGCTTCGCCGCTTCGCACCCATGACCTACGCGACGTCCTCGCAGCAGGTTTGCCTGTCATTGTAAGGTACGTGCGAGATTGTTGTGCAAATCGTCTCGCACGTAAGCCCCTGCGGTTGAGTATAATAGTGCCTCTGGTGTTTTATCAACTCTCCAAACTCAATCAAGAGAGATGAAGTGTTCAGCATCGGCACGTCCACAATCCGCACAAACACTGACCTCCAGGAGAGATCCTAACACTAACAATCAACGGAACAACCAAATCGCGACCCGAGAGCGTTGTGCTAAGCTGCGTCTGTTGTTCCTCCCGCCCCTCGTAAAACAATTGAGTTCGAGATCAGCAGGATCATCATTGCGGGGTTTTGAGTTTGAATCGTCGTTCAATACCTGTCGCATGTCAGTGGATGTTTCACTGGAAGCCAAGTAAGCAAGTAATTGAACTTACAATCTGGTTACTTGTACCCATTTCCATCCCTAGTGGCCGTTTTGCCAGTACATAATTCTGCCCGGGCAGCTTGCTCCTACAAACAGGGGAATCACGTGGCAGGCGAAGCTCTCTGTTTCGAAGATGGCCCCGATACCTGATGCTTGTGTTTCAATCAAATCTTGGTGCTTCGAAGTGCTCGCCCAGCACATAGCTGGCGCTTAGGCAAGCAGGTCGGCGACGTTCATCGGCATCTCGTCAATCTGGGTGGAGTAGTAAACTGTTTGAGAAAGTCAGTCAAGTTCCGACTGTTGATCGTGGATATCACCACTTACGCTCAATGTCACGCAGAATCCTAACATCTTCGCTAGTAACGAAGTTGATGGCCACGCCCTTGCGGCCAAATCTACCAGAACGACCGATACGGTGGATGTAGTTCTCACGGTTGCTGGGCAGATCGTAGTTGATGACCAAGCTGACCTGCTGCACATCAATACCACGAGCCCACACATCAGTTGAGATGAGCACGCGGCTGTTGCCCTGGCGGAACTCCTGCATAATGCTGTCACGTTCCTTCTGAGGCATCTCTCCGTGCATGCTTGAGACTGTGAAATTGGCATCGCGCATCTTATCGGTCAGCCAGTCGACCTTTCTGCGGGTGTTGCAGAAGATGACGGCCTGTGTGATGGTGAGTGTGTCGTAGAGATCGCAGAGGGTGTCGAATTTCCACTCTTCCTTCTCGACTGCGATGAAGTACTGCTTGAGACCCTCGAGTGTGAGTTCGTCACGCTTGACCAACACGCGCACAGGGTCGGTCATGAACTTTGTCGTCATATCCAAGACATCGTAGGGGAGAGTAGCGCTGACAACTACGACCTGAGTGGCGGGAGGAAGGTAACGGTAGACATCGTAGATCTGCTCACGGAAACCCCTGTTAAGAAGTTCGTCGGCCTCATCCAGAACCAACATCTTGATGTGACGAGTGCGCAGGTTGCGACGGCGGATCATGTCCGCCACGCGACCTGGTGTACCGCTGACAACGTGCTGACCATAGTCCAGCTTCCTGATGTCCTCGCCAACGTTTGTGCCTCCAATACATGCGTGACACTGCACGTTCATGTAGTCTCCAAGGGCGAGCAAGACGCTCTGAATTTGAGTGGCCAGTTCTCTGGTCGGACTGAGGACGAGGGCTTGCGACTCGCGCACGGCGGTGTCGATGACCTGGAGGATACTGATGCTGAAGGTGGCGGTCTTTCCGGTTCCGGACTGGGCCTGGGCGATGGTGTCGCGACCCTTGCAGATCTGGACAATTGCACGCGACTGAACGGCGGAGGGCGACTCGTATCCGTAGGCGTAGATGCCGCGAAGCAGGTTTTCCTTGAGGTGCATGGCCTCGAAGGTGGGCGCGACGGAGACTTCCTTTGAGGTGGTGAACTCCATGCGCTCCTCCGCCTTGCGGTCGATTGCGTCGTCGGCCATGATGATGGTCAGATGTGTGTGTGTGTATGTGTATGTGTTTGTGTGTGTTTGTAGGGATGTTGCGGGTGGTGATGATGATGATGATGATGTGGTGGTGGTGGTGGTGGTGGTGGAGGAGATTGCTGCTGGTCGCAAAGGCAGCAGCAAGCTTGATCTTCTTCTTCCAAAAGTTACAACCCGCGCGACAACTACGCGCTTACTCTCGTGCAAAGCGGATCCTTTTCCCCGCATTCCGGGCCGCACTTTTAGCTTCATCAGTTCAAGTTGCGCCTGAGATCTCTCTCTCTCTCTCGCAATCGTGTCTGGCGCGTGCTTCAAAGCAGCTTTGAAGATCCAATTGCCATTGCTAATCTTCCTGCTCTTCGCACTCACAATCCGCCTCTTTGATCTATTGGAAACCTACCCGTAAAATATTCCGTGGACTCTGGACTACCGGACTCTTTCTTGAAATAAGCAAAAAAAAACAAATACAGAGCGCTCAACCGAGCACTCTGTGTCGCAAAAAGTACTCGAGCACACCGTACGTGGAGTACACCCGAACAATCACGACAGGATGTTGGTCGAAGACTTGCGCTCTGCACACGAAGATGTCGAGCGACTCGAGGCGGCCATCGCCGAGCGGGTCATGGACGAGCCCAAACACATCCGCAACAAGCTCGCGCGCGAACACGAAATCGCCAACTTCACCGCACGAATCGCCGACCAGAGCCAGCGCGCACTGAACATATACAACAACCAGAAAGAGCAATGGACACAAGAAATCCAGTCGATGAGCGCCGGCGGCGATCCCTTCGAGGAGTTCTACAAGCAACTGAACAACATCAAGGACTTCCACAAGCGCAATCCCAACGAGCCTGTTGAGAATCTGGAGCGCGCGTACAAGAAGCCTGAAAGTGGAGGACCGCCTGGGGGATTTGCGGGGGATATCAATGGCATGTTCACTGGGGAGGAGCAGTTCGGACGCTACTTCGATCTGACAATGCTGCACGAGGAGTTCCTCAACATTCCAGGCATCAGGCAAGTGAAAAAGCCGACCTACCTTCAGTACCTGGACACGTTCGACAAGTTCCAACCGCCTCAACTGAACATCGACAAAACCCAACACAAAATGACAGACGAGTACTTCAGCTACGTCAGCAGCTTAGCCGAGTATCTGCAATCGTTCATGCGCAGATCACGGCCGCTTGAGGATCTGGAGAAGAAATTCAGCGAGTTTGGCAAGGAGTTCCAAGAGCAGTGGGAGAAGGGTCAAGTGCCTGGGTGGGAGCCACAAGCAGAAGAAACAAAGGCGGTGACAAACACGGGAGAAGGAATCTGGTGTGACGACTGCGAGAAGGAGTTCAAGAATGACAATGTGTACCAGGCACATTTGAAGGGCAAGAAGCACATCAAGAACGCCGAGGCAAGGAAGAACGGTGGCGAGAAGCCAGCAGCACAGTCAAACGGAGCGAGCGCGGACGTGGCCAAGGATTTAAAGCGTCTAAGGGAGAAGGCAATCGCTGAGAAGGAACACCGTGTCTGCAAATTAACCGAGGCCATGCAAGACACACGCGAAGACACCCGCGTGAACGTCGAGCGCAAATTCGGCATGACCGACAAGGAGCGCCAGCAAGAAATCGCCGCCCTCTACGCAGAGGAAGAAGCCATGACTACTGCTGAGCAAGAAGGCTCAGACGGTGAAGACGGTGAAGAGAAGGTCTACAACCCTCTCAAACTCCCTCTATCATGGGACGGCAAGCCCATTCCCTTCTGGCTCTACAAGCTGCACGGTCTCGGCGTCGAGTTCCCGTGCGAGATCTGTGGTAACTACGTGTATATGGGCCGCCGCGCTTTCGACAAGCACTTCTCAGAAGCCAGACACATCTACGGCCTCAAGTGCCTGGGCATCACTAACACGGCGATGTACCGGGACATCACTCACATCGAAGAGGCCGAGAGGCTGCATGCGAAGCTCAACTCGGATCGCCAGGCGCAGCAGCAGGCGAAGGAGGATGTGGTGGAGATGGAGGACAGCTTTGGTACGGTCATGCCGTGGAAGGTGTGGAACGATCTCAACAAGCAGGGCTTGCTCTGAGGGTATGAGTGTAGTCTGATGAAAGTGTTGTTTGGAGCCGCTTGTACATTATGAGCACTGGTATGTATCATAGTCACTGAAAATGGCAGAGAAATACACCCGACCTTGCAAATGGGTTCGTCATTTGGTCCCGTATGCCTTGTCCAGCGGCGAAGCACTAATTTGTCAGTACCGAATTCTTGAAGAAAGAGCTCACTAGCTTCGCGAGGTCAGGTATGTTTGCGGCCTAAATCAAGGGAAGCTCGGCGGCCTTTGAGTGAAAGGCGGCGATTTGCTGTTTGCTCTCCTCTTTGTGTGCAATCCGAAGTCTGGGTATTGGGGTGAAAGGAAGTAGCGATGGCGGTGAAAGCGTTCGAAATAACGAGATCACACTTGACTGTATTGCTACATGCACTCCGCCACTTTGCCACCCTCATGTTGCTGTTTACATCACTTACCACCCAGGCGACAAAGCGCAGGGTCCCATCCTATGACCAAGCAGCAACTCCGCACACATAAAACACCATGCCTGGCCGCAACTTCCTCCACTCGAAATGACAAGCTTCTCGCGCTGCATCCAACAACACTTGATGTGCTGCTGGCCTTTTGTCGACCTCTGGATCGAAGATCCCCCGCTGCCACCACGCAAACCAAGACCGAGAAGACGCCATCACCACCGACACAGGTCGACTGAGCTCATCCGCGAAGTTCGTCCCTGCGAAGTCAAGGTACGTGAGATTGCATGCAGTCCGTTTCTGTTTTGCTTCAATCACTCACTCCCTTCCCTTGTCGCCACCACCGACCCTTTCACTTGCGCATTGGCGATCACATGCTCGCGCAAACAAGAGCTTGAAACGTCGAAACACCCTGAAAGACTCTGCCCGCCACCATCACTGCACGAGCATGTTCCTGTCCTCACTTCACTCGCCACTGATCCTATATCAGTCCATCATTCTCCCACCTCCCACCCTCCACATCTCTCATCCTCTCCCACCTCCTCTCATCCCCTCACCACCCACAACCACTCGCAATGGCATCCACTACCTTCTCCTTCGCCGACGAGGACAGCGGCAGCGACCACGAGCACTGGCCCGACGACTTCAAACCCGCCCCTGCACCCGCCGCCGTACCCCCGGCCTTCGACCCTCGCGTCGGCGTGCGCATGCACTGCGAGTGTCACGCCGCTCCAAGCACCAAAGCCGACTCGCCGCCGCCGCAGCCGTCTCCGAAGGAGAGCGTCAAAGCAGCCGTACTGACCGAGCTGCCCGTCCAGTACACCTACGCCGCGCCTGCCAACATGACCACCCACGCCTACGTTCCCGCCGCTGCCGCGACCGTCACTGTCGCTCCCGCTCCGCCGCCGGCTCCCAAGCCCGCTGCTCCTGCTCCTGCTCCGGTCCCGAACACCTACACCTACCACCCGGCCGTCGCCGAGAAGCCGGCCGAGGCTACGAACAAGTGGCAAGGCCGCACTCGCGCTGAGGTCGAGGAGGATAACCTCAAGATCGCCGCTGCCGAGAACGCCTGGGAGAAGCGCAAGGTCGTCCCGGTTGGTCTGGCTAATGACCAGATGTGCTGGGTCGTCGAGATTGATGACAACTACACTCTTCGGTGAGCAAGTGGATCTTGCCTCAATTTTGACAAAGTTTGTGCTAACTTTCACAGCGCCTTCGCCGCCATCAAGGACCTCGACGGCGACTGGAAGAAGGACCCGCGCTATGAAGACTCATGGTACTTCGTGTGCGCAAAGCCGGAGGGAAAGTAGGTCTACCGTCGTGTTTACTTTTCTCGCCACCGAGCATGAGAACAGATGATGTTTCGTGATGGAGTTGGAAGTTCGAAACGTCAGCTCTGAAAGAATCAGGATGGTTATTGACTCCAGTCGGCGATGCGTTGAGCAGTCCCACAGAGAGTCTCGTGTTTGCTTTTTTATCAACATTGCATTGGTCCTTGTGGCCAGCATTCAAGTCATTAGCTGTGCTTGACCACAAGTCTACTCCTCAGGAAGGAGGTCTTCACCACCGAAACCTTGCAATCCATAATCATCCTCTCATACAGACAGCATATTGGCTGTCACCGGGGTACGTTCTCATTCCACTCAAAACTCCCCTCTAAACACCATAACCCTCTCCTCCCCGCTCCCATCAACCCAAGCCCTAAACATCCCACCGCAATTGAAGTCAGCAACTACTCTCCCCTGCCCACTCCCATCAAGCTCAATACCAATCATCCCGCCCTCGCCTTCGCCAGTCTTACGCCAACGATTCTCAGCCGAGAGCTGCAGCATGCCCTCCGGGCCCGCGACGGCCGTCACAGCCTTCTGCAGAGACGCCCCAGGCTGCGAGAAGCGCGCAATGGCACAAGCTGTCCGCACGGCTGAGAGGCGGAGGAACGAGTCGCCATTACCTGTTCCTGAGATCGCAGCAGCGCGGCGATGGTGGGAGAGTTCTTGCGGAATGGGGAGGTAGGTGCTGATGAGAGATGGGATACAGGCACTCAGGGCGGACGTCCACTCTGGGAAGATTGAGAGAGGAGATGGTGAGATCTGCTGTGGAATTGCTGTCGAGCTCTGCCACTCTTCGGCCCAGAACCCTGCGCCGAGGGTGGGAGTGTCGCCGACTCTGCCTGGGAGCTTGTTTGTGATGCCACCTGTAGATGTAGCGACGCAGATGGTGCCGGTGCTGTCTAGGACTACGCAGCCGACGGTTCCTTGAGGAAGGTAATCGGTGCTGTTCCAGGAAGGATCGTTGGTGAGGTATATGTCGCCACCGACTTGCTCACACTCAAACAATGCATCATATCCAGCCGCGTGCCTCTCACGCTCATACTCCGCCTTCTCGCAACTCTTGCCCAAACCCTTCCGATGCTCCTCCCACCTCCTCCTCGTCCAGAAATATCCTCTATCCACATTCTCCAAGCCCCAATCCCCAGACAACCGCTCACAAACATCCCCGGTAAGCTGACAATGCCCCTGAGCGCCTCCTCCATCGCTCTCCTCGCCCCTGATCAACATTTCCTTCGCCAATAAAATAGGGTTCCTAACCCTCGTAACCCCCATAACACCAACGCCCCTCTTCCTATACCCTCGACTCACCATAACACTAGCCTCGAGTTCAATCGTGCCATTGCGCGTAAACACTGCTCCGCGGCCAGCGTTGAACAGAGGGTTGTTCTCGAGCTGCGTGACGGTGGCGGTGGCGATGTCGAGGGCTGTAGCGTGGGACTTGGAGAGGGCGTGGGAGGAGTGCTGGAGGATGGAGAGCAGGGCCGAACGGTAAGATGACCATTGCGAGGCGGGGAGATTGGCGCGGGTTATGTTGCCGCAGCCGCCGTGGATGATTATTCGGGGTTTGATGGGAGCGGGTTTTTCTGATGACATTATGGACTTTGTGCGAGGGAGGTAGGGATCGGAGATGGTGGAGGTAGAGCAATGTGATGTAGTGTTGATTGAGTATTATTTGGGTTTCAATTGGGATGAGGAGTTTCTTTCCTGGGGATGAAATCTGAGATAACGAGATGTCGACTTGCGATAAAGAGATGCAGGTATGTGAAGTTGATTGTTGCCCGATAGGGAAGGTGGCAATGACACCGATGCTTCTTGTGTTTGTGAGACCTCGAGCTGAGCCCAGCTGAGCTGTTTCCCTCCAACATCTCGCCCAAAGCAGTCTCGCAGAATAAGGTAGATGCTCATACAAACAGTCCCCTGGGGCATTCATTCGACAACACCACATAATCCAGCCTTCCGTGCTCGGAACCGAGAACAGCCGATGCCACAAGCACAGTTTCGTGCAAACTTACGCCAGGAAGCGGCCCTCTCTTTCTTGAGACCTGCCCCGCTCGTTCAGACACTGAGTAGTCAGCAAGGCCTTGTTTCTGGGAGACCACGCATCTGTGACTGTGTATCTTGCTCGTTTTGACTCCCTGCTAAACGTCGTGCGCAACTAAGCCTACGCAAATTAGGTATCTCGTATCATAAATGCCGCCAGGTAGGATATAGTCAGTCGTTCATTACATATAGCACCCTCATCCGTCCCAGTGTATAGCATCTTTTCTCCTCACCGCAACGCATCATCCGATTCATTCTGTCAGGTCGGCGGATACATCTCGGGATTTTTTTTTTCATTAACACAGACAGTTCTTCCGAAAAATGAAGTCCGCCATCGTCCACGCCGGACCCAAGGTCATTATCTAGGAAGTCCTAATCCCGAAGCCTGGCCCAAAGAAGGTCCTGATTCAAATCATTTACAGCGGAAGCAACCCCAACGACTGGAAAATGGGAGTCTTTGGTGAGCCCAGGAATGAGGGCAACGATGTCGCAGGTTTCGTGGAGACCGTCGGCGACGAGGCCACCGAGTTCCGCAAAGGCGACAGAGTTGCGGCCTTCTTGGGCTTCTCAGGCGGCGGCTTTGCGGAGTGCGCAGTTGCTGAGGCGTGCACTACTTTCTTCTTGCTGGCGAAGACTTCTTTCCAAGGTCAGCCGTGTTCTTGATGATTTCTGCTCAAAGCTCTTCGAACTAATCTTGAACAGAGGGATCCGCCATTCCACTTGCTGCATTGATAGCAGCAGTTGGCCTCTACGCCAACAACCGTCTGAACCTTTCCCCACCGACAGCCCCAGCCACCGTCCCAATCCCTCTAGTAGTATACGGTGGCTCCTCAGCAGTCGGCACCTACGCAATCCAACTAGCAAAGCGCTCCAACATCCACCTCATCATCGCCATCGCTGGCAGAGCACAAGGCCACGTGACCAAGTTCCTCGACCCCACCAAAGGCGACGTCGTGATTGACTACCCGCAAAGGCGATGAAGCTATCGTGCAAGGCATCAGATCCGCCCTCAAGGGCCAGAAACTCGAATACGTCTTCGACGCAACCGCCGAGCACAGCTCCTGGGCCAACATTTGCAAGGTTCTGGACCACGAGACGGGCAAGATCACGCTTCTGTTGCCACCGATGGACAACATCGCGGGCAAGCACGAGGACATTCCTGCGAGTATCGATCATAGTATGACAGTCGTTGGGGATGTGCATGGTCCGCAAAGTGATATTGGCTATTTGTTTAGCAGGTACTTCACCAAAAGGCTCGAGGAAGGCTGGTTTAGGGGCCAAAAGCAGGAGGAGTGCCCTGGAGGGCTCGAAGGAATTGAAGGTGCTTTGAAGCGACTGAAAGATGGTTCTGTGAGTGGTGTTAGATTTGTCTCCAAGATTGCAGACACCCCAGGTGCAGGCAGTGTCAAATGACGCGGAGCTGTGATTTGGAGATCGTAGTAGTAAGTCTAGCTAAGCAATACTTATACAAGAGATCATAATTACTTTGAAATCATACGGTCAATTAGCTTGCTTCGACGCTAGATTGCCCAGTCAAATCATCAAGTCAAGGAACCGCACAAAATACATCACCATCCTTCGACCTCCTTCAAATGCACCCACAACCCGCCCTTAGGCTTCGACGTGATACCACCTTCAACCTCAGGCTCACCCTCCGCAAGCGGACTGCCCTTCTCAAGCTCGACCTCGAAGCTACCGATCCAAGCGGCCAACAAGCACGCGAATTCTGCCTGCGCGAATTTTTGACCGATGCAACTTCTAGGTCCATGCAAGAAAGTGAGGAAACTGTAGTTGCTGTCCGCACCGCCACGGTTGTTCGCCGTGCCATCGGCGTCGAGCCAACGCTCGGGCTTGAACTCGAGGGCGTCTGGGCCCCAGAGCGTCGTGGACGTGTTGATCGCCCAGGGTGCGAGGATGACGGTCGTGCCTTTGGGGATGAACTGGCCTGCGAGCGTGGAGTCGTTTGCGGCAACGCGCATGGTAAGAGTTACGGGTGACCAGAGGCGCAGGATCTCGGCGCAGACGGCGTGCAGGTAGTGGCAGTTGTCGATGTCTGCGGCGGTGATCTCGTCTTGGATTGAGGGGAGGTTGGCACGGATCTCTTCGCGGAGTTTGGCTTGGATAGAGGGGTTGCGGGAGAGGAGGTAGATGCCCCAACTAGGTTCTCTTGTGTCAGCCGATATGGTGGTGATTCGTGAAAAGATCCACTTACGTCAATGAAGTAGAGGTAGTCTCGTGGCCGGCGACTAGGAATGTCATCATTTGGTTGACCAAATCCTCATCTGTGAAGCCACCAGATTCCAGCGCCACTGAGATGATGTCGATACCAGTAAGTTTCTTCTCTTCCATCGCTTGTCGCTTGCTTCTGATGAGGTCCCTGCAAGTCTGCTTGATGAAGTGGTTCGCTTCGACGATTTCTTGATTGCGTTTGTTACTTTACGATCACAAAGTCAGTAATTTGCCTTCTAATAATTGCATAGGATGCCATGTATGCCGAGTCGTTGACAGATGATCTGAGCCCTGGGAATGTGAGACGTACTGTAAACATCGTTAGCATGCGGCTCATGAACATGATGAACAGCTCGCGCGACTAACCGGAATCCTCTTCAGAATCCAGAAAGGTATAAAGAATCCAAGAATCTGCCAGATCTTGCCATTCTTGCCCAAATTGAAGACATTCTGATAGTGCATATTGAGCTTGTTGTTAGGGTCTTTCAGCGCCTCAAAGTCCTTGTCCATGCCAGCCTGTCCAATAATGTCAAGAGTGGCACGAGAGCTCCATTTGCCAACCTCGACTGCACCAGGAGCATGCACAGTGGCGTCCGCGGCAGACTTCTCGGGATCCTGACCAGGAGCATTCTTCGCTTCGAATGTGGGCACGGGAGATTTGGACGCTTCCCTCAGGCGCTCGACCATTTCGCGGGACTTGGACCAGAAGACCGGGTACAATTCCTTGATGTGGCGGAAAGCGAAAGCTGGCATGAGAGCCTTTCTCTGCCTCTTGTGCTCGTCGCCTTCGGCTAGTAGGATGCCGACTCCCAGAATCCTCGCGAGGCCTTCGCGGAAGTGCCCCGGCTTGATGAATTCATAGTTCTGAAAGCAGTCAGCATCTGGAGTAATCGTATGCTCTTGAGTCCGAGAACATCATTTGCAAGGTACATACTTTGGTAACAAGCACCTCCCCCAGCGTCTTCGTATCAGTCACAAGCACCCTCTCCCTAAACCAAACCGCATACTTGATAAGCCCCTCATTCTTCACATTCTCGATCCAGTGTCTCATAGGTCGACCAGACGCCTCGCGGAACACTCTCTTCGTCTGCCCACTGAAGAAGCTGTTATCATCCGGCGTGGGCAAGTGGCGTAGCGGGCTGAAGAGTTTGGGGTAGATGACCACGCTCCATGTGATTTTTGATATGAACAATGTCAGGAATAAGAGGAAAGCCGTCGATGCGAGTCCCAACGAGTATGCCGGTGTATATGCGCGCGCCAACACAGAAGCGGCGACCGAGAAGACGAAGAGCTGTATTGTGGTAGGCATGTTTCAGTATGCACCAATAGGGTTTGGGCGTTTGGTCAAAGTATGCCCAGTAAGTGACGACGGCTGCTGACGATCCAAGTTCGATATAATCCAGTAGTGGCAGATCAGATGAAACGGCCCCGAAAACCACGGAAATCCACGCCAGATATATAGCTGAGAGTTCTACCAGCAACGTGTTAGTTGCCAGGCAGTGCGAGGGCTTCTCTTTCGCGTCGATGACGCTCGGCGCCTGATAGCGATGGTGTGGGACGGCGTCTCGGACTCGCTCGCTGCCGGCCAACCGTTCGAGCCAATCAACGATTGAAATTCCTCGTTCCTCGTATACGGAGATGACAGCGCATCCCTGTCCCAGACGGGCATGCATAGCGGTGTACTTTTGTGAAGTATAGCTGCCAGCGTGCAAGGCCGAGCCGTCCCCCAGACTTTAGTTTTATCTGACATCCAATGTTACTTGTTTAGGCACCGTTTACGCTTACTTCACATGGTCAAGAAAGGCTGTGCTAATGTCGTACAAATCGCGATATTCATTTCAATCCGGCATTACATCCTATCCTATGTATGTCCTGTACCAATATGTACTTGGCCTCGCGGCCGGACGTGTCTAAACAACCTTACTCATTTCATGTTCTCGCGCTTTCCAAAATGTAAATGGCCAAAAAGTCTAGATTGGCTCGTCCCTCGGCTCAATGAGGATCTCGTTGACGGCAACATGCTCAGGCTGCTTGAGCGCGTATATAATCGCATTGGCGACATCTTCTGGTTCGAGTACCTTAGCACCCGAAGGCTCTCCATACGCCTTGAGAGCCTCTGCGTCGGTGGACATGCCGAGCAAGTCTGTCGCGACATTGCCGGGTTGCATGCTCGTCACACGCAGACCCTTGCCGGCAGTCTCGACACGCAGAGCCTGCAGCGTGCCCTCGACGAACATCTTGCTTGCAGAGTAGACACCAAGACCGGGGAAGACCTTGCGGCCGGCATCGGAAGAGATGGCGACGATATGACCTGAGCCACGCTCCAGCATACCAGGAACAACGGACGACAAGCAGTGCAACAGACCCTTGCAGTTAACATCGACAGTCTGCTCCCACTGCTTCATGTCTGTGTTGGCCATCATGGTGAAGTACATGACACCCGCCACAGAGATGAGAATGTCGACTGGGCCAAGCTCAGCTTCAGCCGCCGCCACGAGAGCGTTGACGGCTTCACCTTCAGTCACATCGGTCTTGCGGATGATGACCTTGCCTTCGCGGACGGCAAGTCTGCGCTTGACCTTCTCCAAGGCGTCGACACGACGAGCTCCCATGGCAATGTGACAGCCTTCTCTGGCAAGAGCTGTGGCGACGGCGGCACCGATACCGGACGAGGCACCAGTGATCACGGCAACCTTGCCGGAGAGAACACTCCTGCGGGCAGAGTGAGCAGCACCACCGAGAGCCAGCTGAGTAGTAGGTGGGCTTGACAGCCATCCTCTGGCATACCAGTGACGAGCATAGGTCTCCATGAGGATGTGGTCAACCTTGGGACGCTCGACGATGGCGCGGTATGGCCTCGTCTGAGCGTTGTTGAGGACAACGATACCAGTCAGGAATTCAACACTGGGCATACCGCTGCGCAGAATGTCAATGGTGAAAGCACCATCGCCACCCTTGACAGAGCCTCTCTTCTCTGTCCAAAGAGCGACCCACTCGTCCCATTCGAGAGGCTTGGTAGGATATCCGAGCGCCTCAAGGTCCTTGAAGACGACGCCAGTGTCCACTGGGTCGGGGTCACCAAGGTGGAAGACGAGCTGCTTGGCCTGTGTCTGATCTGCCAAGTGGACGATGGCTTTGGCGACAAAGTCGACAGGAGTCATCTCCGCACGCCAGCCTTCGACATTTGGCCTGTAGCCGAGCTGGATAGATTCGACGAATAATGCTGTCAGAAGATCCCAAGCGTTGGCAGCACCAGTCGCGCTATGGCCAGATATGGTACCAGCACGCAGAATACGGACTGGGAGGCCACGACGGCCAGCCTCGAGCACAAGCTGTTCTGCGGCCCACTTGGTCTGACCATAACCATCAGGGATCTTCTCGGGCACAGCATCAACGTAGAGCATGGAGTCCTCAGGCCAGCCGTTGCCAGAAGGCGATGGTGGTAAGACACCGTTCGTAGAGACGTACTGGAGCGTAGCACCACCCTTGCATGCAAGACGTAAGATTTCGCGGGTTCCTCCGACGTTGGCAGCGCGCAGAGCGGCGTACGGGTAGACCAGGTTGACGGTGGCTGCGGCATGGATGATGACCTGGGTGCGAGCTGCAAGCTCATCGAAGACCTTCACGGACAGACCAAGCCTCTTACGCGAAAGTGTGCCGGGAAGGATCTCGACACGCTCCATGATGGAGTCACGCCAAAGACCAAGATCGATCAAATTGCGGCGAATGCGTGCAATACCCGAAGGGACATCAGCCTGAGACGGATCACTGAAACGAACAAGACAGACAATCTGGGCTGATGTATTCTCCAAAAGGTCGTGCAGGAGGAAAGCTCCAAGGAAACCAGTAGCACCGGTCAGGAAGACAGTTTCTGCGTTCTTCAGACCCTGCATCTTTGTACCTGGGATGGGGTGCATGTCTGCATCAAGGATGGTGTCCTTTCGCAGAGCTGCGGGCAGATCAGACTGAACTTCAGCAATTTGTCCATCTCTGACAGCACGAACTGTCTGGAGGTGACCGTTGAGCGTAACTGGGTCCGCAAGACGTGCAACGGGCACACGGAAACCAAAGTTCCTTGACAATCTAGATGCCAAATCTGCGAGTGACAGAGAGTGACCACCCAGATCGAAGAAGCTGTGCTCAGGTGTGATAGAGCTGCGTGAGATGTTGAGAGTCGCAGCCCAAACTTCTGCAATGGCATCCGTGTCGATGGGATCTTTTTCAGTGCTGGGCTCTGCCTTGCCAGCGCCGTTTGCAGGTTTCGGTGGTGAGGGTAAGTTCTTGAGATCGGCCTTGCCAGAGACTTCGTGCGTAGGGAGTTTCTCCAATTCCACCCAGAGAGCCGGAATCATGTAGTGCGCCAGGTAGTCTGAAAGAGCGCGTCTCGCTGAAGGTGAGTAACCGGACTCGTCAATCTCGAAGGACGGGCGTTCGCCTGATGGTTCAGTATCACGCACAAAGTACGCGACGAGTTGACGATCGAGACCTTCGCCGTAGGCAATGACTGCACACTGTCTGACCGCAAGATGCGCAGTGATAGCGTTCTCGACCTTGCCGGGTACGACAGAGTATCCACGTAGCTTGATCATGGCACCAACACGTCCTGTAATCTCCAAGCAGCCGGAGGGCAGCAGGCGGGCAAGATCTCCAGTGCGGTACATCCTGCTTCCGGGAGAGGAATCGTATTGATCAGGCGTGAAAGCCTTTGCAGTAGTATCGGGCCTGTTGAGATAGCCACGAGCAAGCAGCTGACCACCAACATAGAGCTCTCCACTTGCACCATCTTCAACTCTCTGTCCGGCATCGTCCAAAATATAGATATGCTTAGGATCAACAGGCGGTCCGACCGGACAGTACTGAGCCTGCTCGTCGAACATCTCCCTGATGTCTCCGCAGGCGACCTCGTGAGTTTCACAGCAGCTGTAGACATTAAGAAGGCGTGTGTTGGGCAATGCTTCCATAGCGCGACGTGCAAGATCTGTGGTGACAACCTCTCCATTGAGCCAGAGGGTCTTCAAGTTAGGAATGCGCTGGCCTAGTTCTGGGTGGCCGGACAGCACAGCGGCCAAGAGAGTCGGGGTCATAAGAGTCTCTGTGGCATTCTTTGCGGCCAAAAGCTGGATGAGTGCAGAAGGATCGTAGCTGACCTCGTCTGTAACTGGAATGACGGTAGCACCGCGGAGGAGCGGGCGAATGATCTCCCACTATTGCAAAGTCAGTTCTGGGATTTGAGTGATCTGTGGGTGCTTGATACGTACAACAAAGAAAACATTGGCAGCAACCCTGTCGCCGGGTTGAACATCGGAAAGCTCGAATCGTAGATCGTATGAGTTGACCGACGCTCTGTGAGGGTTTGCAATGCCCTTGGGCTTGCCTGTGGTGCCAGAAGAGTAGGCTACGAATGCCAGACGGTCGAGGTCGGTCTCAACTGGTACGGGTGCCAGTCCATTTGCGTCCGGGTCGGTGCTCTTCTCTTGCTCGTCGACAATGACAAGCGGGATGCCTTCCTTGAACTTGCCGACTTCAGCGCGGTATGTCACCACCACGACTGGAGTGGCGTCCTCGAGGACATCTGTGAGCAGCTCTGGAGGGTAAGCGAGCTCGAGAACTAGAAATGCGCCTCCGGCACGCAAAGCCGCAAGGCAGGCAATGATGTAGTCAGCACTTCGCGGAAGAAGCACGCCGACTAGGCTGTCTCGCTTCACTCCATGACTTCGGAGTGCATGAGCGAGATCCTCAACTTTTTGGTCCAGCTCGGCATATGTGTAAGTGGTCTTGTCGTCCTCTAGGGCGACGGCATCGGGAGTCGCCTGCACCTGTAGCGAGAACAGGGCAGACAAATCCTTTTTGGTATCAAGCACCGGCATTGTTACCTGCGGGGCCTGTCGTGAAGGTGATATGTGTGTGAGGCGAGGCGAGGTGACCTCGATGGCGGCTCAGTCCGCTGTGGGCTCAGGTAGATAGAGTTCCAGTATCTGATCCACACGGCGACGTCCAATGAAGTCGGCCTTCTGGTCACGTGTGCAGAAAGTCGGTTAAGTTGATGGATCTCGCTATGAAGATCAGATGGAGAGAGTCGTGTTCGCGATTGCAAGGTGAAGAAAATAGGCTCACGTGTTCGTACAGCCAATGAGCTTGGACTCTTCTGCAGAGCTCCGTGCACTTCGCGGTGACGTGCTATTAAGGGTTTGTTGTGCACCACCGATACCACCATCAGCCAACGAACCAACTTCTATAAGGCCAACTGTATCTCCAGGATTCCCTCCACGCTCAATTGGGAAGGAAACTAGTCAACCGGCTCCACCGCCTCTCCGCAATCATGTCGGGCGGTGTTCCGTGCGGGAGATTTAGGGTCCCCTGGTCCTTTCATCTCTGGTAAAGATGACAAGTGAAGCCAGCCGTAAGTAGTGAAGATTTGCGTGGGAAGCTGCTCATTCACATTTGTAATCCCTTCGATATCGTTTGTTATACAGTGCAACCACTACATGGCCATTAGCATCACATACATGGTGCTCTTCAAAGTCATGGTAGCCGAGGCGAGGTGGTGTGGCTTTCTCCACGAAGCGTTGACCCGACTAGACTATGGTTCGGGCCTTCTCTCAACCTTTGTAGACCCTCGATTCTGGGCACTCGAAGGCTACAACCTGTGCAACCTGTGCAACCATCTGGCATCCACGCGGTCTAGACATCGTGTGCGAGAATGGCCATGAGATACGTCCGCTACGCGAAGACAACCCTTTTTCGTACGTGTATGCCAGGAGCTCACGGGCAGCGCAAAAAGAAAAACAATGTTAGGACTTGATGGTAATACCGCCTCAAATGGAATGTCTTTGGGCCGTGCAGGGCAAAACCGTGTATTTTGATTGAGCATATCAAAGCGTTCGAGACAACAATAATCCCACATGAGCCAGCATTCATGAGATTTGCATGGTTTATCGTGCAACATCGTCTGGTCTCGTCATCATTACCTGCGACAAATACTGGCTCGTTTTCTTCTGTGTACTTGGTCGACACTGATCTCAGGCCGCCATCCATTAATATATCATCTGCAGTCGAAAAGGCCGCAGAATAATGTTCCCACGTGCTCACTTTCCGAATTTCAATGCTCAATCCTGCGACCAGTAATTCTGCTGACCCGCGCGCTTCTGCGGTCGTCTATATCTACAGACAAACCATATTGAAAAGTCCCACCACCTGTGACGTCAATTCAAATCAGCATTCGTCCTTCTAACATTAATGCCTTTTGACACGAGCCTCAGAAACACCCTAATCTTCCTGGCCATCTTCATTGTTGCTTTCTTCCCAAGGTGAAATTATCCGTACTACGACTAAGCCTGTTCGAAGCATTCTAACAATTTCATCAGCGCCTTCCACCTCCTCCTAAAACCAATAACCCTCCCCTTCGAACTCATCTTCAACACCCCCCTCGCACCAGCCCTCAAACTCCCAACCTGCGCCTGCTGTCCGCCAGTCTCCTGCCTATCCTCAGCAACGCCACAAATCCAACCGCCCAGCATGTCCTTTGTCCAAAAACAATTTACCCTCCCCTCCAAGTCGCGCGGCTGCTACCTCATCACCGACGAAGTCACACGCCAAGTCCCAGAAATCAAGAACTTCAAAGTCGGCGTCATGCACCTCTTCATTCAGCACACTTCCTGCGGTCTGACCCTCAACGAGAACGCCGATCCGACCGTGCGCGCCGACATGGCTGACGCGCTGGACCGTCTTGCGCCGGAGGACAAGGAGGGTGTGTTGTACAGGCACGACGACGAGGGGCTGGATGACATGCCGGGACATATCAAGAGCAGTTTGGTGGGTGCCAGTGTTAGTGTGCCGATTACGAATGGAAGGTTGAACACGGGCACGTGGCAGGGAATCTACTACTGCGAGTTTAGGGCGAGCAAGCACTCGAGGAAGCTTGTGGCTACTATCCAGGGCGAGAAGGCTTAGATAATGTAATTGAAGCCTTCTTGAGGATAACATAAGTCGAGGCTAAGCCTGTTGTCTTATGGGCATGAGAAAATTGCTCCTTCAGACTGTATAATGATTTATTTTGTGGACCAATCTTGAAAGGGAATGTCTTGTATTGTCTGAAATGAAAACTTCGCGTGCGTATGTACAATTCTACAGTACATTGTGATAAAATCTATCTCTGCTCAAGAGGTCGGCCAGTGTTAGACTGAAGAGGCTCAGTGGAGCCAGTCTTTGCGTCGACAGAGTGGAAGTCAGACCCAGGAAGTGTAGCAGGGTCACTGGGAGGGTCGAGAGGGTAGGGTGTGGAGGGAAGGCTCTCGAGGTACTTGCGGTTGTGCGTGTTTGCCTATATATTGTTAGTATTGGGCGAATACTTTCAACTGGAGGAAAACTTACAAATGGCACGCCACAGTAGCCACAGGGGTTGATCGAGGGCTTGTCTGTGTTGATGAAGACACGCGGGTGTCCAAGAGGTCCTCCACCACCGTCGCAGGAAACGACCTTCTTCTCGGTCCAGCGTACAGGCTGCTTGTGAATGAGGTCGATAGCTGCCATCGGTCTCGGCTGTGCCATTGTCAGCCAATGTTCCCACCATTCCCATTCTCGACGAGTCTCCAATTTCCCAGCCGTTTTTTTCTTTCTCCTTCATCCCCCAGCACATACCTGGTCTGCCATGATGGTCTGCTCGAAACGCGGGCCAACCATAGCCCTCTCGCGGGGCTGCTGGCTCCTGCTCCAGATACCCTGGCGGTTCGGGGACTGCGCGACACGGAACTGCTCGCCCTGCTCTACGCTCTCCTGGAGGACCTTGTCCTGACTGCCCTCAGAGGAAGTGGGCGTGGCATTGGTGGCTAAAACGGGAGACCTGGGATGGCGGCCTTTGGGGTCGTTGGCCGGGATCGGGTTGTCGGTGGTGGTGCTGTATGCACTGCGCAAGGCGGGCAGCCTCCTGGGAGCGGCGCGCAGAGTTCGTGAGAGCATTGTGTGGGTGATGTGGCTGTGGTGCTGCTGGCGCGGCGGCAGGGTGAAGTCGCTGTTGGAGTCGAGCTTGAGATGCGCGGAAAGCACGACCGTGCACGGCCCGCCTGTGTCCTTGCTGCTGCTGCTGCGCTCCAATGGCAGCAACGACTTTACACATCACATCACATGAGGTCTACTCTTTGTCTTCATTACTCACTTGATATACATATCTGATTCAATCACCATGCAGGGCATTGAATATGCTTTGGCAATTCAAAATGCTCATTGATCAAGCAAGTGATGATGTGGAAGCCCACTTGCAAATCGCTTCTGTTGACTGACATGGATTCATGTCTCAAAGTTGTCCTGTGAGAGGACGTCGCAGTATCTAAAGTCATGTACATTCATGTTCTCTATCTAGTCATTACAACCTAGTTCAGCTCAGCCAGCCTCGGAATAGCAGCCATAGCACCCTTCTTCTCCACCGTCTTGCCAGCAGCCGCCGTAGCAAACTCCAATGCAGCCTCAAAGTCGAAATCGCCATCGCTCTCAGTGTGCTGCGCCCTCTTCGCGGCATATGCTCCCAGAAAAGTGTCGCCCGCGGCAGTCGTGTCAATGACTTTGACCTTCTTGGCAGCAACCTTGCCCTGCTTGCCGCTCGCAGTAGCATACATGACGCCAGCGCCGCCGAGAGTGATAATGACGGCTTCCCTCACGCCGAGCTGCAGGAAGTGAGACAGAAGGGGTGTCAGGTCGTCGCACTTCTCTGAAGGTGAGACGTTGCTGAGGATGTCGGCTTCGCTCTCGTTCATGATTAGTGTGTCGATGTCTTTGTATGAGGCTTCAGGCAGCGGAAGAGCGGGTGCCGGGTTGAACATGGTGTGCTTGCCTTGCTTTCGAGCGAGATGCAGGTTGTGTAGGACCTGGAATATGATGTTAGAATACGTGCATTACCCTTCAAAGACGAAATCAATTCTTGAAACATACCACATCAATCGGAATCTCCAACTGACACACCACAATACCCGCATCACTCGGCACCAAATCCCATCCCTGATCGTACTCCTTGCTAAACGCCACATTCGCACCAGGCGTGAACATAATCCTGTTCTCGCCCGTCTCCTCCTCGACAACAATGTTCGCCGCACCCGTCGTCTCGCCCTTGACCGTGCTCACACCGTCAGCATTGATTCCCTCCTTGCCCAGAGCCTCGAAGTAGTCCCTGCCGAAGTTGTCGTCGCCGACATTGCCAACCATGGCCACCTTCGTGCCCCTAGAAGCGAGACGAGCGCATGCTACGGCCTGGTTGGCACCTTTGCCTCCGAAACCAGTGGAGAAAGAGTTAGAAGTCAGAGTCTCGCCGGGGCCAGGCACACGAGGCGTGCGGGTGATGAAGTCGATGTTGAGCGAGCCGATTACGGCGATTGATGAAGCGGCCATGGCGTGAATATTTTCTTTTCGATTGTCTTTTTTCTCTGACCGAGTGCAATTCCTCTGTGTTTTCAGTTTTCCTTGTAGTGCTTGGCCACGTGGTAGGTTTGAGTTTCCAGACGTTTGGTCACGCTTTGGTTCGTTTGTGTTCTGTTCTGCGGGCGAGAGACTGGGGAATTTGGGGCGTGACTTTGGGGGCGATTTTCGAAGCCATCGGGACGTCAGACCCACTATGTCCACATCACGATCCTAGTCGAGGTCCTCCACAAAGAGGCTTTCGAATGATTTCGCAAAATCACATTAGTCTTACGCAACGGATACGACGATAAGTAAGTTAAGCCTGGTCAGTGGTATACGACTTGCAAGTACAACTATTCAAAGCTTTCAATCTGACTAGTCTACAGAACGAACGTTTTCCGACTTCTACGCCAACAATCATCCTCCTTCCCCACGTGACACAAGTCATTTGTGATAATGCGCTAAACGCACTACGCTTACTTCTTCGACTACTATCTCCAGTTGTAGCGAGATTGGAATCTCCCACGTCCGTCCTCGGCATTCTCGAGGTCCTGCCACCCCTCTGTCCCATACGTGGCTTGACTAGGCGTATTGTGGCTTCCGGCCCACGACATAGCAGAGACTCGGGATCCGTTGTCACTGACATGCGATGGCATGACTGTGCTGCCCATCCCTCGTGCACGTGTAGCGATATGGCCATCTCTCTGTGCAGGAGATCGGTGGTGCGAGCAGGCGTGACGTGAGCTTGCGCTCGAAGAGCTTGAGCTTGTATAGCCCGATGCATGATTCCATGGCATCTCGATTTGAGTCTTCTCACGTGGGTACGAGAGATTCGGCGGAAACGCTTGCGCAGAATGGCGAGAGATTGCCGAGTGATGGGAAACTGCACGACGTGATGCGCGACTGTGGCTGCTGTTCCAGACATCATAGTCTGGCTCGGGAGGTCCTTGCTCTTCCTCCACGTGAGATAGTCGCGAGGAGTGGTGTGAAATAGTATTGCTCAGCTGCCTGTGGTAGTTGGCGAGTTCTGTTGCTGTCAGACCAACGTTGTAGCCTGAGACTGGTGCATTGTGTCCAGAGCCAGATACATGGTCATCATAAACGGAGGTGTTGTCACTTGATCCGAGAATCTGTGGGTGGCTGCGAACAGGTCCCTGATCATTGTAAGACCGTCGCTGATCCGGTGGAATCGCTGTGTGGTTCGATGCATGACGTTCAGGTGTCCAGCATTCATGTTGGTGTCTCCGATTGATGTCAGGATCAGCCTGAGTTCGCAACTGGCGTAGCTGACGTGTCTGTAACTCATAGCTTCCAACGAAGCTGGCAGGCGGCGGATAGTTGTACACTTCTTCGGGCGCGATGTGCGGCTCGAGGGCACTGGGTACGCGAGAGCCCGTAAAGCTCCCAGAAGTCGTGTTTGTCGCATCACGATGAGCCCTCCACTGGCTGTAAGTGAGAGTGCCAACATGACCAGGGCCATCAGCGGATATGTATACCGCAGACTGAGGGGCACCCATATCGGAACTTGCTATGCTGAGTGGATGTGGTGATATCCAGCCATCACCAGCAAATCTCGTCTGCTGATGTCCAGTATGCATTATGTGAGGTGATTGCGCAAGAGGTGAAACAGGTGAGTGGCTTGGGCAGATGGGGCTGGTCCCATCACTCAACGGAGAGACTGGGACATGAGTATCCACCCTAAGTTCAGGACGAGCTGTACTAGGAGCAGCTCTAACTCTACTGCTATTGGATGTATACCTGGGTTTTTTAGCGGCTTCGGATTGAGCATGGCGGGAATTCATAGAGCCTTGCTTGTCCTCAGGCCGAACACTGTGGATGTCCGCTTGTTGAACGATGTCGCCATGCTGAAAGCCGCCGAAAGCGTGGCTCACACTTGGAGAGCTGCTGGGAGAACGCACAGTTGGTGGCTTATAGTTTGACCGCGCTTCTTCTTCTTTGCGACGCTTGTGAGCCAGTTTTGCAGACGTCACGTCATCGCCCACACAGTGTTGTGAAGCCTTTTCTGGGCCAAAATCTGAATAGCTTGCATGGACATGTCCGCTGGTAGAACGCACAGTCGGCGGCTTGTAGCTCGAGTGCGCCGAACCTTGCAGGCTGCGCTCGTGACTTGTGCTTAAAGATGGCGCATGGCTTCCTGCAGGATGATTCGAAGCTCTCTCGGACCCGAAGCCAAGATAGCTTGTACTGGTGGATTTGCTGACAGATCGCACAGATGGTGGCTTATAGTTCGAATGTGCTGTTCCTTGTTCGCTGCGCTTGTGAACCGACTTTCCAGATGGCGCATCGTGCTTTGCAGAGCGCTGCGAACCCCTATCAGAGCCGAAGCCTGTGTATCTGGACATCCAGTTGCTCCGCTCGCTCTGTGCCTTCTGAGCAGGGAAGCCGGTAGTCACACCCATGCCCACTTCATCGAACGGCGGCGGCAGTGGAGCAGCCTGTACGGAGCCTGATTTTGCACTTGCGTTGGATGCCATCTTCGCGATATTCTGTGCAACACTAAATACTCTTTGCGATATAGCAGAGCCAGGTTTGGCTGAAGCAGTCTTTGCCGGACCGGCGTTCGAGGCAACGGCGGACATACCGCCCATAACAACGCCTGAGTCTTTGCAAGAAGCTGATATGGACTGTGGTACGGGTGACGCCCAGGGAGAGGGCATTGTCAAAGCGCCAGACATGATCGCGGATCCTGACTCGTGTGTTTGTTTGGGCTCGCTCACGGGGTGTATGGCGGCCCATTCACCATCCGGACTCGGCGTTCGTTGTTTCCTGGCAGGAGCATGGGTCTCTGGGATCATGTCTGTCTCCTTGTTGTCGATGTCGAAATTCGGATAGGATGAGTGAGATCGTTTGTCATGATTCAATGAGGTCTTGGAGCGTTTTGCCGACTGGGCTGTAGTGGAATACCTGACCGAGCTCGATGCTTGTGGATACGTCTTTGGAAGTGAAGGTAAGTTGACAAAAGCTACCTCACCGTTCTTGCCGAGAATTTTAATGGTGCGGCCGCTTGATGGCGACAGATCAGGTCTGTCGGACGCGGCGTTCGCCTGCGCGGCGGTTGGCGGCGGTGTACGACGGACTGCTGAGGAGGATGCCTTCGAGTTACCGCTGGGCTTGCGTCTTGATCGGGTCGATTCTGCTGCTGGAGGAGCCGGAGCGTTATCTGCGGCTGCTGGAAAATCTGGTACCACAGGGTTGTATGGCCTGTTGCGTACTGGTGGCACAAAGAACGGTTTGGGTGTCTTTGCCTCGGATGGCGCAGCTGACCTTTTGACCTGATCACTGAACTGGCCCACCGGTGGTGGTGATCTCGCAGCAGCAATTGCTGCAGTGCGCTTTTCCTCAACAGTCGCTTGCATCAGCCTCTTCGCAAGCCCTTCGTCAATGTTTAGCCCACGTCCGGTGCCGTACGACTTGTTGTGGTAGCCATAGACTGTAGGAGAGCGATCGTCAATAAATGACCCGGCACTGCTGGTAACATCCCAGTGGCCATCTCTGGGGCCTTGGTATGCGTGGTCGAAGAAGCTTTCGTCGGTGTATTCTTCGTCCGGTGGTGGCTGTGAAATTGGGTCGAAAGAGTCATCTATGGCGCTCTCGAAGGCGGACATCTTGGAAATGTCGCAAAGCTAGTGTGTTTTGAGGCAGTGGGTGGTCGTCGCGTACATGCAGACAAGAGAAGCACAAGTTGTTTCGGTGGCAACGTGAGCATGTGGGTATTGATTCGTCAGGATTCGTAGCTGGCAGGCAGCCTAGGGAGTGGTAACGGAACTGTGGACGATGGAAATGGAGGGAAAGGTGTGACTGGGTGAGTGAGCGAGTGAGTGGGAGTTGGCAATGGCACAGCCTGGAGGTCGTTGTCAACAAATTGACCAAGTTCGAATCCGGATCATCACTCAGTTCATTCATGGGTTCGTACCGTCGTAGTGTCTTTTCACTTATTGTTATCATCCGCACTCACAACTTGGCCTTCTCTCGCGTTTTCTCCTGCTCCCATTGCCTCTTGATGTACCAGCTTCGCACGTAGCTCCAGCCTCCGCTCATTAGACCAAGAGGTGGGAATAACAAGAGCGTCCATGCCCACCACTGAGGGCTGCCTTCTTTCACAACACTCATCACACGGTCGATTTCCTTCTTCAGGTCCTCCTGATCACCATCGTTCCACACAACGACACCAGCCTTCTGTCCTCTTCTCAAACACCCCTCTGCTTTGTCGCGCACATCCCACTGTGACGCCACTCTGTTCTTTGCGTCCTCTTCAGTCAAGTGCTCATCTCTTGCCCTCAATCTCTGCATTTGTATAGCCGCATCTTTGACTGCAACCACCATAATTGTTCCACAAAGCGGCTCCCAACCTGACTCGAATAGCAATGGCACATCGAGCACCACTGCCCAATTCCCGCGCAGATAAGCGTACAGCATCTGCTTGTACATCTCGCCCCTCACAGCCGGGTGCACGATCTTGTTCAGTGCGTTCCTGTCCTCGACTTTGCCTTCACCAAACACTCTCCTGCCGAGCGCAGGGCGGTTGAGCGGTCGGCCCTTGCCATTGTGTCCGTTCTCGCCGCCATTCTCAGGTGTGGGAGGAACAAGAAGATCAGGAGTCGAAGGACCAAAGTGCGATACGATCTTGTTGTAACCCGAGGTGCCTGGCTCTACGACTTGACGGGCGACTTTATCAGCGTCGATGATTGGGAGGTTGTATGGTGGCGATGAGAGGATTTGGGAGACTGTGGATTTTCCGGTGGCAATACTGCCTGTCAGACCGAGGAGCAGCATGATTGCGATTTATGGTCTTGCTTTGACAGGTCTTCGTATGAATGGACGGTGTCTATTGGTATAGCTTGAGCTCAAGTTGAGGCAACCTCGGCTTGTTGACCTGAGGCATTCAATTCCCCTTTCGCTTACCCAACCGAGCCAACACAACTCCTACACACCTCATTCACGTTCACTCTCTAATGCAAAACAACATATATTCTTCATCTCTTTGGATCACCTCCAGCTCACTGGGCGTCCTCAAGCTATCACTCAGATATCATTGTCTATTAACAAGGCCGCCTGACAACACGGTCACCCGCGTGAGTTGGAGGATTGCAGGTATTCATCGAGACCATGTCTGTTTCACTACACCGAACCCGTTCCACCTCACTGATCCTAAGCATTCAACATCGGTGTATTGCAACACGGTCGACAAATCAAAGACGTTACACGACGCGTAGGAAGGGCACTGGTGCGTATTGAGATTGAGGCTTAGCGAGCTCGTTCCCACAGCCACACAAATATGTACACCTCTCATCGCAGCGCGAGCTTTCAGGATGCTATTATACCTATCCTTTCCCATGCAGTCGAGACCTTGAGGAAGCTCCCGTCAGACTGCGTGAGCAAGCCTTATCAGTGACCTTTACTACAACAATGAGGTATTACCATGTCGAACCTCTGTTGGACTTACTCGCGAACCACGCTCACAAAACCCGATGAGGACAAACTGATCGCGGTGCAAGGCGTAACTAAGTGCATCGCGGGTCTGCTGAACGACTCTTTGTGCTACGGCTTCTTGTCGTGCACATTGCCTCATGCACTCTACTGGTCGCGTCCCCCAGAAGCCCGCAACACGGTAAGACACGCGATGGAAAATTGCTCCTTCCCATCATGGCATTTTGCACGTCTGAACAAGGAGTTTGTGTTTTCCGAACAACATAGCCTCCAATACCATGCTTGCCGCGACACATTTCCCCAAAGTATGGCGCTTCTACGCATCATTCCCGACCCAGATATCGATAGCACCCTACCCGTACTCCCAAAGTATCTTCATCGTCTAGCAAGAACAGTCTCCCTAGCCATCAAGCCCGAACCCAGTCGTTCAGCGACGGCAGAAATCCTCCTGAGACTGCACCTCACCCAATTCGCAACCCACCCCATCACCAACCACAGCACACTTTCCTCAACCTTCGGAACCGGGGCGCTAAAAGTCACCCTCGACCACGCAAGCCATGAATCCCATCTCTCTCGCCAACCCTACACTCTCTTACCAGTCTACATCACTCGCCCCAGCGCAGAATTGCCGCAATGGACGCCGCTCGTTGCGCGTTCTACACCAGGGCCGAGAAGCGGGTGCAGAAGACTTCATGCTTGCAAGGCGGATGTGCTGCGTCGGGCTTTTCCTGCAGCAGATTAGCGACGGGACGTTCGTGCGCAAGGGCATCTTTATTCGCTGTGGATTTGGGCAGCCGGGCAGTGATTTGGCTCTGCTGCTTGAGACTCTGAGGAGTGCTAAGCCGCGTTTGGTTATGATTTCATGAGGAGATGGTTATCAGTTGGCTCTCGTTGGGCTTATGGATGACTTGCTCGACAGCCATAGCTCCGGGATAGACACGCCTTGGAAGTGATCAGATTGATAAGCACCGTAAGAAGACTACACAGCAACCGCATGAGTCAGAGGAAAGTAGACGGGTTCTACAGGCGTGGGTGCCGACCTACTCGTATGTAACTGACAATGTATGGTGGCTTTGCAACCAAAACTTACGGCATGTCATGTTTGAGGAAGACTCAAGAGGACTTCTCCACGCCGAACATATGTACTTGAACTCGTCGAATGATAGTAAATGGTCAACTGGCCGCAAAAAAAGGAATTTCTCGGCCTTTTTGACAAGTCGCAAGCTCGATACTTAATTCGTTACCATGCATATGTCTTGCGCTATGGAACTGTTTGCCTGTTTGCCGGCGAAGCCAAGCCACAACATATCTCGATGTGTTTGCAAAATGAGGGCATTGACTGTTGGACTGACTGGTTCAGTACAGTGCGTGCCCAAATCGTTGGAGTTGAGAAGCCTTGCTCCCGTGCAAAGACGATCCATGCGTATCACCCAACACCCAACCAAAGGATCCATGTTTTCATCGTGCAAGCGACATCCTACAGAATTGAATGCACTATGCGCCATCATCTATGGTATTCTAGACCAGAGGTGGCCTCAATATGTGTCAAGATGTGATCAAGTTGTTCAGGAAAAGTAAAACGCCTCTGTATGATTGGCTTCATTCTATACGGCATATGCACGTTCGTTCGGTATCAGTCTCCTCCAGAACCTGGCTCGTTCGATCTGTGTTAACGCCAAAGTAGCAACAGCACAGAAATCCAAAGTAAAAGAAGAGAAGATCAAATCCCAACTCCCCATCTCGTTCTCAATGCTCCGATGATCAGCAGAAAACTCCTCGCTTCCTTCCATTGGTGCGGTAGTAGTAGTAGGAGTAGAAACCAGAAAAACGCCCAAAGAAAAAAACAAGATTCTACCAATGACTTCCTTTCCTCACAGGATGTTATCCTGCTGGAAGATGAACGGCTCGTCGTCGCTGTCATCTTCGTCGACTTCCTCGTCTTCTTCTTCCACTTCGCGCTCAGGCTTGCGGTTCTTCTCCGAGCCGATCTCTTCGGCGATGCTCTGTGTCGATAGGCGAGAGCGGACGTGCGGTACGTGTGGCTGCATCCGGCTTGGTGAGGAGGAGGTTGAGAGGCCGGGGACGTTGGAGAGGCGGCGTGAGGGTGGTGTGAGAGAGGTTTGCACCAGGCTTGAGGAGCTCATCTCATCGGCGAGCTCGCTGCTGGCTAGTGACATGTTCTTGAACCTGCTCAGGTTGATCACGTTGTTGTGAGCGGCAGGCTTGCGGGTGGTGAACGCTTTGAGGTCTTTGGCGCGTTCGACGGTGGAGATGAAGGCCGCGATGTCGTCTTCGTCGGTGCGGGCGCTTCCTGAGCTGCCGGGCGTGCCTGATGCCTGCTCCGGCGCGAGCTGACCGGACTTCTCCTTACTGCTGCTGCTGCCGCGGCCACTGCTAGTAGCGCTCTCTCCGGCACGGCTGCTCTGGGAGGTGCTGGTCCAGCGCTTGCGGCCCGCAAAGCTGCTGCTGTACCGGTGTACTGGTGCCGGTTTTGGTGATGTGGAGCCGGACGACGCGATGGCCGTGTCTTGGTTGATGCCGCCCGGGTTGCGGAGCGCTTGCTGAGGTAGTGTGTTCAGCGATAGGCGCTTTGAGTGTGCCGACGTCCCGGTGAGAGGGGACGGGCGAGGAGCAGAGGTGGAGGGAGAGGCCGCATGGGTGCGGGGGGAGGAGGCGACACTGCCGGCCTTGAAGGGCGGGTTCTTGAGATAGTTCATTCCGGCGGACGAGGTTGGTATTGATTGCGGTGTCACCCTTCGCTCTGGTGAAGGTGCGGTGTCACTGGCACTGGAGACAGCGCGGTGGCGAAGGGCGGAGACTGGTGATTCGCGCTTGCCAGTGGCGTGGAAGGTGCCTAGGCTTCCATATGCACCACCACCAGCTACTCGGGATGGTTGAAGAGAAGCAGCAGCCTCCTCCGCACCCACCGCACCTCCAGGCAGAGATCGACCAGCAGCAGACAGACCAGGATTGCGAGCAGCAAATCCTGCATCGAGGCCTGCGAACCTCGACGAGAGCAGGGCTTCCGCGTCTGCTATGGTGAGGTCTACGTTTGTTCGGTAGTCGATAGAGATTGTAAGAGGTCCTGCGGAACACAGCAATGGGGCGAAATCGTGGTGTTCTGCTACTGTTGGGTTGTTGAGGTCTGAAGGGCAAAGAGGAGTGTGTAGAGTGTCCTTGTGTGAGCGAGTTGTGCTTGGTCTCCCCTGCCGTATGCGAAAACGCAGCTTCAGCGGCTGTGCGTTGCTTGGTTGTCGACTCAATCTTTTGTGCAGCTTCCATGCGGGCAAGAACCGTGCATACGTGTACAACGACCTGAAGAGTAAGACACCCTTCTTGTACACATTCGGCAGTTGATCATTGAGCTGAGAAGCCTTATACCGGCCCATATCGCCCAGCTCGATCGTCCACCGTTCCAACACCACCTCGTAATACCGCCCTCCAGCCCTGTTGGATCTAGGACTTGGCTCTGCAGCCACGGAGTCTGCTACATCCCATCTCCGGCCAACATCGTCGACGATGACAAGAGATTGGTTCTGTGTCAGGTGGGAGGTATCAACGTACACCTCGATCACCAGAGGCGGTGGCGGCTCATCGCTGAGATCAGGGCGCCTCCACTCCTGCAAATCGTCAGACAGCACATCGGTCTCATCAAGCATGATGTTGAACTAGAGCACTTGTCAGTAAAAGACCTCAAAGCAGCAAACACCACCAACAACCAAAAGCACACGCAAGAAGCTACGTCCAGCCAGCCAGCCGAAACACACGAAGACGATTCCAAAGAGTGCTGTCACCACGCCACCGTCACCGATGCAAAGGCATGTTTTGCAAGAATCTTTTGGCTACTCAACACAGCAAGAGTAGACCGTCAGAATGAGGACTTTGCCTCCAAAGTACCAGCTCTAAAGTGTGAGGTACCAGCATGGAGGTCCGCAAAACTTTGTCTTCACACAGGGTCTCAAGGCTCTCAGCGAAGGTTCTGGAGCCTGGAGACTGGCTGTGTCGCATAACCAGGTTTCCAGCAACGCTGGATATAGTCTGCGGGTGTCAAGACCGTGTGTCACCGTGCGGTTGCTCAGATCCAATTCAGCGAAATCGCCAGCTGAGTCGCGTACGCTACAAACTCGTCCGACTCGCGATCTGCGTTCCAAGTCCGTACTACGCGCCTTATGGCTATATGGCTAGTACGGAGGTTGAAGCTAGCCCTCGAGTCTTGTTGCAAGTACACCACTCAGAGCCGCGTTGACTATATCATGGCAGACCTTGAGATATGCAAGATTTGCATCCCTAGACCATCAACCAGTGGTGATTTGATGAACAATCAACCCAGGACGCTGCCAGACTCCAAATCGGCACCAGCGGGTATAGAGTCCAAGATAAATCGTCCGGCGCAACCGGATTCCAGCTGCGTCCTTTGTAGTCGTCTCGAATGCTCAACAGATATACAATCATACGCGCCTCCGTTTCAACATGAGATGAAAAACCAGACTTACCCATTTGTTCTGCCTTAAGCCTCCATCTTTGTTGTACGCCGGAGGCAAGTTCGCTCGCGCAGAGCATACTGCTAAGGCGGCCTTTGTATGGAAGTTCTGCAAGTTGATCGTCAGCCTCTCATCTAATATGCACCATTTATCAGATTTCCACAGTCATCATCTGCTGATACGCACCTGGATTATCTGATTTAACTTGGTATGGTCTTTCTCTTGTTGCAGAGTACTGCCAGTTGCAGCTCTCGATGCCTCCACCGCCGCAGCTCTCTCTGTATATGAAGCCAGATCGACGCTGGATCTTGCCCGCTGCAGCGGCTGGTCTCTATATGTGTTCATCCTCTCCTGGTCGTTTGCGGTATTGCTGGTGTTCGATGTGCTCCGGGGTGGTGCACGGATGTGTTGGTGCATGTCAAACAAGGGTGTCCGCTCGCGAGTATCGGGTTATCGATGCCCGGCGGCAGATAAGGCTGGTATATTGTGTTGGTGAAGGTAGGCGATTCGATCTGTGAATGGCGCGGATTGCTATGACAGAATGGTGCTATGGCTGGAGCGGCTTGCGTGCTCCATGGTAACGGGCTAGCCAGCAGTGAAGAAAAGCGAAGCAAGAGGCAGAAGCCGAGTATGTCTGTCGAAGAAGAAGAAGAAGGAGAAGCGAAGGGAAGCAAAGCGGGCGTTCGAGAGTGGTGCCTGAGACGTAGGCTGTTCCTGCAGCTGACCGGGTCTTAAATCGCACGGCACATGGCAGTGCACTCAGTGCACTGGTGAGGCAGCAAGCAAGTTCGCAGGTAAGTCAACCGGTCAGTAGTCCGTTCTCAAGGTCCCAGGGAAGAAGCCGGGGAAAGGCGTGTGCTGATAAGCCGATCGCGGAGTCTGCGTCGGTTCGGGATGGGAGCAAGGCGAAAAGAAGGGTGGAGCGAGGGTGTTTACAGCTTCGCGAAGCTGTTTGCGAGTGCAGAGGACCTTGATGAAGGGCCCTGGGGGTGATGAGAGGACGGAGGACTGGCCTCGTGGTGTGCTGTTGGGCGAATCGAGCTTCGTCACGAGTTAGACTTCGCCGGGCGGCTAGTACGCACGCGGTCAAGGGTGGGAGAGGCCGGCTATCGTCTGGCGATAACACTACCTAGAAACTGCACAAAGGCAAGGGTGGGTGGAGAGGAAGAAGGTTTCTTATCGAAGGGGGAACAACGGGCTTACGAGTCTGCGTTACGGAAGACTGGACAGGCTTTCGTCTTGCCTCATTCTGATGGCGTGCGTGATCACCCGGGCACGTCTTGACTCGATCGCTGTCGTGGTTCGAGAGTCTGTGCACATAGAGACGCCATCCCCCAGAAGCCAAAGGCCCCTGCCTGCGATCTACTCTACTTTCTAGGGTATGTACAGTACAGCAGCCTCGATCCACCTTCTCGGTAGGAGCGCCCGAAAGCATCGTGCATCACGCCAACCCACTGCACGATGGGCTACAGGCATACCTTCATCACATCAACCAGTACACCTTCTACTTCGTGCGACTTCTCCAGCGTTCCTTCGAGACTGTCGTCGTTCAAAGCCCGACCTCGACGGCCAAAAAGCTGACTTGGCGAGATTCGGCCGCTCGATTCCGTGTGGAGAAGAACCAGCCGCTCACACGATACGGTACAGTTGCAAGGGTACTGTACTATGATGCGCGCTTGCATCCATAACGATCTCCTAAGCAACCAGGTCCAGATCGCGCTCTGAGATCATAGGCATATATTACGCTTTATGCGAATCTGCTTAAGGGGCGCCAGATCGTGCCTATGCTGTTGCTTTGCTGGTCATTGCTGCAGCCCATCTAGACGTAACGAGTGGACAAGCGGCCGTGGAAGCTGGTCCCCGGTATGCCGACATCCGTGCTGATTCGCGAGCGTATAAAGCCTTGGATTGGATCACCCAGAGAGACATGGCTCGTAAACGGGTGACTTGAGGTTTCAGGGCGTTGTGCAGCGTACGATCCGGCAGTGGCTCCAAGAAATCGACGTCAGCTTCGCGAATTTTTAAGGCCACCAACTACGCTATTAAGCTGACACCTACTGTTGATATGCTGATCATCGAGGTTGGTACCATTCTCGCAGCATTCTCTCGCGATCCGAAGTGGGAGCAGACCTCCTTCAGCAGCTTGTTCTCCCATTCTTTCCAACAGTAGAGGCTGAAGGCAACCCAACGCCCTTCCTCAGAGTAGCTTCAAAGTACTTCGCATATCCTAATGACTTGAGTCCTGATACATAAGTGTCCACTACGTACAAGCTCAACCAGTTTTCACTATAGCATCCTTCAACTGCGCGAAAACAGCAGACGTACCTCGCAGGTGATGTCCCGTAGCAACAGCTCCGTTCCAATAGCTCCATTCGTTTGACATCCGACGGTAGTTACAACAATAAACATAATCTCAAAAAATGCCAGTATAAGCACATACGACCACAGGTCAGTGAAAACTGGGCATCCCGTCCGCTCTGCCATACATAAGCACTGAACCGGGCGACTAGTACTAGAGTGGGTGACCATCTGGGAATCCCGCCTGTTGTATGTTTTTGTCTTTTTGCCATATCCGGCTCCTTTTTCCACAGTTGGAGGCTCTGGAGTATCGATTCTAAGGTTTCGAGATATGTTCCATACCTTATTCCCGATGAGACTTGGCTCGAGTCCGTCAGATTCAACAGCAAAGTCATTCTCATTTTCACTTGAACGCATCGTTGTTAAAACCCTTCTCACGAGCTCCGTAATCCATTCACGACAGGTACATATGATACAAGTCACCAAAGAAGAGCACTCAGTGTCACTGGTACCATTTACACGTATCGCCAATCTCATATCAAACACTTCACACAACGATGCCTGCAGTTGCTCAGTGTCGCCAGGGTTAGGGTTTTTGCATGCAAAATGACATCCAAGAGATGCATGGATATATGCTTCTGTTGTATAGTCCAGTCGTTTAAATTAGGAGATGGTTGAGAAAGTACATTATCTGTTCGGAATTCAAAGCTGAATGCAGTAAGATAAGCTAATGTCAGCCAGGTGAAGCCAACAAAGGGCGATGAGCCGAAGAATTCCCTGCAAGAACAAGTCGGCAGATGTGGAGTTGTTTTGCACCTACCAAGAGCGTTTGCATCGAGATCTCGAGAGTGCCTATACTGTATGGCTTAAATGTGGATCGAAGGATTCGACGACGGAGAACAACGGCCAGGAGGTATCTCCTAGCGTTCACTTTCTCCGGCGGTCATGTTTCAACTCTACTTTGCTCAACGATATCGACGCATCTCTCTGTTCTCGTACCAAAAGAACAGCTCCTACAACTGCGTCAAGGGCTGTCCGAATGATGATGCACCACTGAACATTCATATCAGCTTTGCGGCTCATCGCTCAATTGAATGAATTCACACTGATCTTCAACGTTTGGATCGTCTCACCTCTTGCAACCTCCGAAGGTCAGACCCGGAATTCACTCTTTGGCTCAGTATGGAGATCTACCGGCTATGCCATCTCGGAACCACTGTGTATTTTGCTGCTGGCTCGTCTGCCTGTAGACCCAGCCTTCTCGTTCTTCGTGTCCACGGTCCTCCACGGTTTCCAATTTTACTGGCTCTGGATCATGCTCGATTATATCGCAAAGATCCGTCTTCGCGATGCTCGAATGAGGAACCAGGAAGCGCAGTCAGATCTCGAGTTGATCTCGGACAAGAAACTCGACGCAGAAAAATCCTCTCCTGCCGGCACGAAAGACATCGACTGGAAAGTGCTGGTTCTATTCGTCTTCAGCTTCATTCAAACTGCAGCTGCTTCTAATGCTGCCTTGCTCTTAGCTGCACAGACTGCAGAACTTGCAGAGTTGAGGTCTTACACGGCCCGCGTCGTTTTGCTGGCTGCAAGCCTCTCCTACTTATTCCTCTCACGACTTGCGGACTGTTACCTGGCGCGGGTCATGGGACTTCCGCTGTATTTTGGCCAACATCGAGCTGTCAAGGTGGTCATACCCCAAGTGGCGAACGTGTTATTGATTATCTTGCTCAGAGCTGCAGTACGCTGGTCCGCTGGGATGGAAGCTTTTGTTGGAGCTTGGGGAGACGATGCAGATGGTGTCGATAAGTCGGTTGACTTTGCTGGACTCCTGGGCTGGCTGGGGCATGCCCCGAAGTGGCTATCACCGGTATTGCTAGTATTGAGTCCTTGCTTGATGTACCTGAGCGGCCGATTTTCTGCCAAAGTAAGAGTGGAGTGATCTATACAGGAATTTGGGCGCTCGAGCTACAGAGACAACCGCAGGTATCCGGATTTGCAACCCATTCTCAAACACCACAACGTCTACTTGCCACCTCCGGATGTGTTCCGTTGAGCGGAGAACCGCGATCTAGTTCTAGCTCTGCAAATCCATCTCCACACGACTTGCAGCTTTCGCTCCCTGCTCGATAGCCCCATCAACAAAACCTGCAAACCCATTCGCCCAGTCAGCACCGGCCATCACAACTTTCCCATGACTCTGTTGCAGAGGTGCAGCATATGTGCTCATACCCCCAGGGCGGAAAGACATCCAAGCACCCCGAGCGTACGGATCGGTCGCCCAATCACGCAAGCGAAGTCATACCTCCGTCGCCGATCTCATACGTGCCATTCACAGCAGTCGTGCCTGAGAATGTGTAGCCACCCAAAGCATCCCACCGCAAAGCTCCTGAGAAAGTAGTGTTGGCAGCATCAGTGCCGGAGTTTGCAGTGTAGTTCGTCTCGATCAGATTTCTCGCCTCCATCGTGAGTGAAGTCATGGAATCAAGTCGGCTTCTAATGTACAGATGATCATACCGCTTCCAAGGCGCAGGCTCACGAGAAACGTCCATGGGCCAGGGCATGAGTTGTCTGGCCGTGAGACCATCGACAGTGAAGAAATCCGCCAAAGCAGTCTCGATATCGTCTTCTTGCATTCCAAGCACATCTTCCGCATTTCAACGGTGTCCCCCTTGCCAGATACTGTCGCACATACCCTGGCCCGCCTGGAGGTTCCCTTCAAGACCATACCTCGTCAGTTCGCGATAAGACATTCGGTTGCCACCTACAAAACCTATGAGAAACTAACTACACGTAATAACGATCTCCAAATGATCACTCACCAATGAATCCATTGCCCGCCTCGTTCCAAGCGCTTCTGTCGTGAGCCCATGTCTTCCCGAAGAGCTTGGAGTCCAGATGAAACCGTCTTTAGTAAGCGAGGTCATGGTGCTGGACTTAATAGTAGCTGTAGAAGGCCTAGGTTGGCGTGAAGATGAATGATGAAACGTTCTACGGCAAGCAGGCGACTGCCACACCGGCTTCCGATTAGTTATTATCAAGTGTATTTGAATCTCGTTGTCTGATGTACACCTACAGTGAGCGCTCGAATGCCCTGTGTCAACACCGTTATCGCTCTTGGCTCGTTCGCGGCCAATGAGTAGTCCTTGAAGCTTTACTGTGTTCGCCACGCCGCCGAGACCGAAGACAGTAAGCTGCCAATTCTTGTGTGTCGTCCGCGGGCCCCGAAACTTCAAGACTTGTTGCCTGAATGCATTTGACACAGCCAGGGCGCTTTGCGGCAAGTTGTAGGAGTCGGAGAGAATAATAGATCATCACCTTCGAAGTTGCACAGCGTTTGGGTTGGCACAAATCAAGGTAGTTTTGACGCCAAGCGGCTGCTAGAAAAAGTCTTCGTTGACATTACCCTCGTAAGAGCTTGCAATTTACATGCCTCCGTATTTTGCCGTTCGGAAGCACCCCATCAATAAACGCCATCGCTATGACCAAAACATAAAACCTCATCCCAGGTGTGTATCAGTGTGTGGAAGCAAAGAGGTCACCCGAACTACCTGCGGCCACCACGTCCACCGCTAGGAGCACCACCGGCACCACCACCGAACATCTCCATCATCTTGCTCATGTCAGGCATACCTCCACCACCGGCACCACCACCGCCAAACATGTTCATCATCTGGCTCATGTCAGGCATGCCGCCGCCTCCGCCACCTCCAAGCATGCCCATGAGGCTGCTCATGTCAGGCATTCCTCCGCCGCGTCCGGCGCCGCCCATGCTCTGCATCTTCTTCTGCATGGCGGCCATTTGTTGCTGCTTGTTGCCGCCGCCCATGGCGCCCTTTGCTTTTTGCGCGTTGCCAGCGAGGCCCTTCATGTTCTTGGCCATACCAGCCATCATTCTCTGCTGTGTGAGGAGCTCCTCGACTTCGCGGACTGAGGTGCCTGAACCGCGGGCTACACGGGTCATGCGGGTGGGCTGGTCGACGAACATCTTGCCGTCCGAGTCAAGCTCCTTCATGGTCATGGAGTCGCAAATGTAGACCATGCGCTTGAGCTTCGAGCTACCCTCTTCGTCGTCCATGCCGGCCATCATGCCGCCGAGACCAGGGATCATGCCAGCCATTTTCGAAAGCGGGCCCATCTTCAGGATGTTTTGCAGCTGATCTCTCAAGTCGCGCACGGTGAATTTGCCTTCGGTGATGTTCTTCATGGTCTCCTTCTGGTCGAGTTTCAAGCTTTGCACGTGCTCCACCAGTCCTTGCATGTCGCCCATGCCCAACAACTTCGAGACGAAAGATTCTGGGTTGAACTTCTCCATGTCTAAAAGGTGCTCACCAGTACCGATGAAGACGATTGGCGTGTGAGTGGCGGCGACTGCGGAAATAGCACCACCGCCTGCTGCCGCACCATCTGTCTTTGTGATAATAATGGCACCGAAGTCTGCTGCGTCCTTGAAAGCCCTGCTCTGTGCCTCTGCTGCCTGACCGATGGATGCGTCCAACACCATGACTGTCTGTTGTGGCTTCACGGCGGCCTGAATCTCCTGCATTTCCGAGAAAAGCGCCTCTTCCTGGTGATGTCTACCAGAGGTGTCGACAATAATAATCTCAAATTTCTCCTTCTTGAACTTCTCCACACCATCCCTGGCCACGACCACGGGATCTGTCTGTGTAAGGGAACCGTAGTAGGGGATCTTCGCCTTGGTGGCGTTCTGCTTCAATTGGTCGAAAGCACCAGCTCTGAAGGTATCCGCGCAGACCAAGCAAGTCTTGAAGCCTCGCGCCTGGTACCACCTGGCCAGCTTTGTACATGTCGTCGTCTTACCAGCACCCTGTAGACCAACAAACATGATGACATTGCTCTTTCCTTTCTTCGGGGTGTAGGGCGTTTGGTGCGGGTTCACGATGTCGACAAGCGCATCGAAGACGGCCTTCTGGATGATGCGCTTCTTGTTCGCGTGGGCGGGGAGCTCGTTGAATTTGACAGAGGCCTTGATTTGCTTGCGTAGCGAGGCGACCAGCTTGATGTTGACGTCGGCTTCCACGAGAGCATTGCTGATCTCCTTGATCATGCCATCGAAGGCTTTCTCGTCGAGGGTGGCGGAGCGGGTGAGGTCGGTGACGGCGGAGTTGATGCGCCGTCCCAGATCGGAGAGAACCATGGCGGCGGAATGTGGTGGGGAAGGTTGAGGTGAGGCGGGTGGTGTAGGTTCAGGTTCCTAGGATCACATAAATGTCCTGTGTGAGTGGTATGTTACATTATATTGCGGCGATAGTTGACACGAGTGAATTGCGCGGACCCCACAAGCAATGCGGGGAACGAGCGAAGCGAAGAGGCTCAAAGCTCAAGGGAAGGGCCAACGGAGCGTTTCCGCCCGCCAGACTAGGTAATTTTTGGGTCTGGCTTGAGAAGAAAGTCGCAGATGGATCAAAGGAGTCGTGAAGCATATCTGCGTCTTCCACTATAATACCGTCGAGAGCTTATTCTTTCGCAACATACCTCACACAATGGGAAACCCCTCAGCGAAGCCACCGCATGCGAAAAGGAGAAGAGACCCCGACGAGCCGCGGCCCAAGAAGAAGAAGATTCGCATTTCCAAGCGCCAGCCTCAGTACCACAGTTCGTCCGAAGACGAAGGCTCAGACAATGCTTCTTCTGCAAATGCGATCCCTTTGAAGCCGAGAGTCGCAAAAAAGCAGGTCGCCGAAGAGACTACTGCGCCCGCAGAAAAGATCGCCGAAGAGACTGCCACCAAGCCCAGCGCACTGCCCGCAAAGCCCAAGTCAACACCCGCAAAGCCCCTATTGAAGCACACTCTTCCGATCAAGACGAAAAAGCCGGCTCCCGAGAGTGACGACGAAGATGAAGAGGAGGACTCGGAGGATGAGGCCCACGACCTTGCCACAAACACAGCTCTGAACGCTGCGCCCCTACAAGACGAAAGCGATGCCGACGAAGACGTCATGGATCTGGACGAGGTCGCGACCGGCGAGAGCAGCATGGATGAGGACGACGACGACGATGAGCCAGACCTCGAGTCCGATATCGAGTCCATGACTTCCAGCAATGCAGCCGCAGAGAAGAAGAAGCGCAACGATCCCAATGCTTTCGCAACTAGCATGTCCAAGATTCTCGACACCAAACTCAGCACATCGAAACGAGCAGACCCTGTGCTGAGTAGGTCGAAGACGGCCGCCGAGGCAAACAAGTCATTGGCAGACTCCAAGTTGGAGTCGAAGGCTCGCGCACAGATCAAGACTGAGAAGAGAGCATTGCTCGAGAAGGGCCGTGTGAAGGATGTCTTGGGTCTGGAGAACGAGAATGTGGCGACAGGCGCGGTGATGGAGGAGGAGAAGAGATTGAAGAAGACGGCACAAAGAGGTGTGGTGAAGCTCTTCAACGCTGTGCGGGCAGCGCAGGTCAAGGCTGAGACCGCCATGAAGGCTGCGAAAGAGGATGGCGTGGTTGGGCTCGGCAAGAGAGAAGAGAGGATGAACGAGATGAGCAAGCAAGGTTTCTTGGACCTGATCTCGAGTGGTGGCAAGCCCACTGCTGCCGCATAGATGTTAAATCATATTGTATACCAGCGAACGTAATCCGCAATAAGGGACTCATACAGGAACAGATTCTCGGCCGTAAACTTCATGTTCCATACTTAAATCCTGTCCCGATGCAAATGAATGAACAAATCGCTATGCACACCACTAGTCCTGTCCAAACTCTCAAAAAAAACAACAGCAGCAAACCCTCGCCCACGCAAACCCTCGCCACCATACAGGAAGTCCAAGGAAGAAAGTCACATCCTCAAATTAACAACAAGTTTCTGCTCACCCCCAGCACGACTACAACCCAAGCGGGTTCTGCGCCGTCTGCCTGTTCCCACCAATCCTCTCTCCGCCAGGCAAATCCTTGTCTTGAACATTCTCCTTGTTACCCTCCCACTTGTACGCGTTTTTGGAGACGTTCTGCATGCGTTCGGCGGCTTCGCCGTGAGGTTTGCCGATGGCGCCTGTGACGTGGCCGACGGTAGGTTTGAGGGTTTTGTCAAGCACTTGGCCGATGGGGTCGCCGACGACGCTGAGGAGACCCTGTTACATTTGTGGTCAGTGGGAGGGGAGGAGGGAGGGAGGGTGTGAAGGTGGTATTCACTTTGTTTTGGTCGAGAGGACCGTCAGGGGCGATGTCGGGCATTATGTGACGTGGATGTGGAATTGGGTTGAGGGTAGGACTTGGTCTGGATTTTGTTGATATCGGAAGTAGAGTATTCAAAGCAGATGTTGTTGTTCAAGCAAGCAGCTGTGAAGAGGTAGGCAGACAAGCAGGGAAGTAGACGGAAACCTACTTCATGATGTACATATACGTAGCTTATGGCTGCTGTGCCACTGCTATCTTCAGATCTACATCGCTCGCCGCCACATCTCTGACGAAAGACGCATCGCATCGTGTGTATTTGTGGCCACCCCCCGCGATGTACACAAATGAACTGGGAGGATGCGTGCCACAGTTATGACGAAAGGCTTGGGATTTTGCAGCTGTCTGAGTGGCACTATATGCAGTGTATATTCCGCGTAACTCCACTCTTGCATCCACCTCGGGCGCGCGTGCAAGTCATGCTGCTGCTGGTTTCTGTTTTTTTTTTGGCACGGGTAGGGCTGCCGTGAGGAAGGAGTGCTTTTCTTAGATTCTTTCTTTCTTTCTTTTTGACAGCAGCTGCCCTCGCTGGATTTTGGTATCTGAGGATCCGTGATTCTTTTCGCGTATCTGCCGGAGAAGATATCGCGACGATGTGGAGGGTGTCTTGCAGCGTGGCGGGGTTTGTGTTGACACAGGCAAACAAGGATGCCCTTGGCCTGGTGGTGGCACATGCACTGTCGATCTTACCAGCCGAACAAGCAAGCGAGCCTTCCTCTTTCCTTCCTTGCTCGGCATGTCGTCAAGTACACATGTACTCTTTGAATGTACCGCTCGTGCAATCTTCAATTCTTGCGTGATAACATGGCACCTGCTTGACTGTTCACGATGTGGGCATCAACTAATTGAAGTGCTACCATGAGTCCGTTTTTGCCATGATGTTCATACCGCCTTGAAAGATGCCTGCAGAAAATCGTCTGGCATGATATCACGACTTCGACTCCTGAAAGCACTGATCTATCTTCCTGTCGCATCACAACAAATTCACAGCCAGCCTGCTGCATTCGTCAAAGACATAATTGCACGCATTGAACCTACGGCTCGAGGCACCGCACTCCGCGACGCGCTTTCCATTATGCTCCAACGCCTGGGTCGGATTATTCTAGACACTCATCTAAGGCTGTGCGACGATCTACTTGAGTCCCCCTGAAAGCAAGAGACTCTGTCCCGTCATGTATCCAGTCCGACACAGCATAGTTACAGCGTTCGCGCACTCCTCTGTGCTTCCGCTCCGACCCACTGGAATATTCTTGACGTCTCCGGGAGTGCCTTTGAGTTGCTCTTCAGTTTGGATCATTCCAGTGCCAGTGATCATTGCAGGTGCAACATCATTGAACGTGATGCCGCTCTTGCCCATCTTGGTGGCAAGGTTCTTCGAGAGGCCTTGAACGCCGGCTGTGAGAGATTGTCAGCGACTGGAAAGATGATCTAGCACACGTATACGCACCCTTTGATGCACTATAGTGGCAACCATTGATACTAGTGCCACCAGCAGCGATCGAAGAGATATATATCACTCTCCCCCACGCCTGCTCAAGCATGTGTGGCACAGCCAGCTTCGTAATGATGAACGAGCTTCGTAGATTGACATTGATCATGTAGTCCCACTCCTCGATGTCGATCTCGAGAATGTTACTCGTACGCTTGCCGTACCCTGCGTTCACGATGAGAATATCGGGATGCTGGCCATGTCGTTGTTTGACTTCGTCAAAGAGCCGCTGCAGTTCGCCTTCTTTGCCGACATCGCATTGGTGGGAGGAAATTGTTCGGCCTGCTGCTTGAGGGGTGATGTCTGCCACCAGTTGGTCTAGACTGGCTTTGTTGGTGCTGTATGTGAGTGCGAGGGATGCGCCATTTGCGAGGAGGTCGCGAGCGCAGGCTGCTCCGATACTGTGTTGTATCATAAGTGGACGTTTATGTTGACGGATGTCCATCGGCTATCTGTTCTTACCCTCCTGAAGCTCCTGTGATCAGGGCGAGCCTTCCTTTGATCTCGTTATCGATGGGCATGATGGTGTGTATGATCTTTGGTTGATTAAGGCCTCTGTACACGTCTGACTAAAACCACATCTATCGAATATATATCTTACCAATACGAGTCCCCGCATGTCGACACGAGATCTCGGCCTTTGTCGGCTACTCGAACAGTCGAATCTCTGTCTCGTGGAGAGGAGCTCGCGGTCTAGCTTCAAAGTCTGTACTGCTTGCTCTGCCAATAATGAGATGGTATCCACACTTGTATTTCCTGATAGCCTATAGTGCGCTGCTGTTATCGACCTACATGTAGATTGTTATACATCGTTCTTGATATTAAGATACTAATACTTAGCCTACAGGTCTAGTCGGACTCTAGTAGCTTACTGTCTTTATATGCGAACGTATCGCGATCACTCTTGTCGCTGCGATGCCAGCACGGAGTTTGAATCTAGACCGCGAGAGGAGCTCCTTACAAGCTCGCTCCAAGTCGGCTCAATATCCACACACGAGTCAGTCTAACCATTTTCAAATTAGCCCTTGCATGGCGCGCGTGTGTCAGGGTGGTACTTGTCGCCCGCCGTATTGAGGCAGTGCAAAAGATAGCTCTTCTTGTCGTCCACTAGATGGCTATACCTAGTCCTGGAAGCGCTCAAGCGACTCTGCTGGCCTCAGGCACTTCTTTATTTGCCTCTGCAACACATCTGGTTTACTCAGCAATGCCGCAGACAATGTGCAGTCATCAAAGTACATCGGTCGGGAAGCAGTGCCGCTACTTATTGGCTAATTGTAGCCAAGCCTGATTGCAGACACTAACCCAAGACTGGCTGCCCCAGCCAGCTCCTGAGAGCGAAAGTACGCGTCCATGTCCGAGGGCAGCTGAGCGAGTGCGAAGAGATTTCATCAACAACTCCTCCTCACGGTTTGAGCAATACCAGAAAATGCCCAGCGATAGTGACGCCAAACGATCGCGCTCCGCCACGCCCGAGGGAGACCACCAGGGCCGTCAGCGCAGCAGAGCGGCTTGCGCCCCATGTGAGTCTTCAGCTTGCTGGCTCCGGTTCAGCCCTACGAGACATCCCCATCCACTAACGCCTACCCAGGTCGCCAAAGGAAGCGCAAATGTGATGGCAAGATGCCTTGTGGCACTTGCGTGCGCTATGAGTACCAGTGCGAGTATGCGCCCGGCAAGCGCCACTCTACCCACCACATGAATGGCGATAACCCGCCCGAGCTCGTTCACCAGCAGCCCAGCTGGCCAGAGACCCACGATGTGAAACCGAGTGTCATCCAACTCCAGGCGCATCCTCTCACGGCTCCTGGAGCGCGATTCCACCATCGCAGTATTTTGGATCCTGTCAAAACTCGTTTTGTCCGCGCAAATTCAGCCATTGCCTTTCCTAGAATCCTCGGTATGGACATGGAGTCCGAGACCATTCCTCGTCTGCACAGCTTTGGATGGTGCATGGGCATTCGCCAGGAGGAGCAAGATCCCGTTTTCGATATCAGCACCATCGTGTCGTGGGTCGACATGCAACGCCTCGCTGCTGTGTACTTTGCCATCGTGAAGCCGGAACTGGGACTGCTGGAAGAGGCTGACTTCCTTGAACGCGCCGCTGCTCGATATGCAGATACGAATGGATTCAATGAGCTTGATCCTATCTTGCTCATGGTCGCGGCATTGGGCTCTTTCTTTTCACCCAATCCTCACCCGAAGGAGGCCGAATGTGTTCGTATGACCAAGACAATTATGACATGGCGCAGGCTCAGCATCAATCCTTCGCCTAATACTACAGCTACTTGGATCCTGATCACCATCTACATGCGATGCACTGGACGACCTCACGGATCTTGGCTGGCAAGCTCCATCGCAATGCACCAGGCAGAGGCAAGCGGACTTCACAAGGAAATGCAGACAATCGCAGTCGTGTACCCAGCAGCCAGTGCTGCAGACCATCGCCTCGTGAAGACACGGAGAAAACTCTTCTGGATTGCGCGTGCTCTTAACATCGTCTTTTCATTTGAGTACGGTCGCTCTAGAGTCAACTTTGATGTGATTACGACCAAAAAACCGGCACCAGACGTCACAGGACACGCAAATTTGTTTGTCGAGCTTGCCGATATGCTACCTAGTGACTTTGTAGACCGTGAGCGGGAACCAGATCCGCCTGCAGCTTTGGGCAACGCGCTCACGCGAATCGAGGAAATGACCACCGAGTCTTCATTCATGACACTACTCAGAGCTGATATGGCATTCGCCATTTACCGAAGACTCTGGCTAATGAGTCTTACTGATGCCAAAGACCGTGCGGAATCGATCCTCAATATTGGAAAGGCCGCGCTCGAAGCTTCTAGGGCGCTACTGGAGACCCGCACGCCTTGGTGGAATGTGCTACACGTGCCTTTCCAGTTCGTGAATGTCGCTCTTGCAGTCAGCACACCCAAATCACTCAGTCACATTTCCAATGCTATGGCCCTCCTTCAACAAATTGCAGACGCATATCCGACGCACATGGTTCGGGAAGCAAACAACCAAGCAATAGTCATGGTGCGCATGAGTCGCTTGCGTAAAGAGAAAGAACTTGAAGCCCTTTCAGCACTGCCCGAGGTGCCTACATTCGACAACCCGCCCAGCATTGGCTCGACCAGCGGCATGACTGAGGCGCCGAACGTCGATTGGAATATGGATATGCCATTCGAGTGGGACATGTTTCTGAACCCCAACTTGGTCATGTCTGCTCAACAGAACCAGTTTGCCAATGTCAATGTCCCGGACGCAGCTTTCCAAAATACCTTTGGCTTTTGACCATCAACTCAATTTATGCCACTAAACTTCTCCTCCACGCTGTGAGAAGATGATATAATAATTCTTCCGCAAATGCTTGCATCCTTGTCTCAATGGCATGGTGGAAGTCAGGGCACCGCGATATGGCGGTCGTTCGGAGCGTCGGAGTCTGACCAGAAAGGAAAGGGCAATGTGGGGTTTCCTCGGAGCATCTCCACACGTGCTTCTTATCATTGCAGGAGAATGCTCCAGCGGCGAAACTTCCGCGTAACTCTGGGCGCACGATTGCTGATCTTTGTACTACTATTCCAGCATGTCAGATAAGGGACTGATTCATTGGCTCAGCTGTCTGCCGAGGCTTTGTTTCAATGGCATAGTTCGACATCCTGCAGGACTTGGCCGCTGGCCCTGAGCAAACCAATGCAGCCCAGCTGTTAGTCGACACTCAAACACCAAGGAAGAACGATGACCACTCACACGTGTATGACTCAAAGTTCACGTAGTACATGCATGCCTACATTACTTCGACGCTTAGCATGGGTGTTGCGCTGCTTTGAGTGGGAAACACGGCACATGAGGAAGGTGCCTATCTGGACAGATGATATAACTCGAAGCCATCGTATATATAATCAATCGTGCTTACTCCGTCTCTCGCTCTACACGCTGCTATTTTGCGAAAGATTCGGTATCGAGTTTTTACCCACATTCGCTGATATATCCATTCGCTTCCAATGGCTCTCAACACCGCTCTCGCAGTTCTCTTTGCTGCCAGCACGGCCTTCGCTGCCCCCGTCGAACCTGCCGTATCGCGTCGTGGAAATATACCTACGCCCGTCTCTGTTGATACTGCGAGGTCCTACCTGTCGCATCTCACCGTCGAGGCTGAGAGTAACAGCCCGGCGTATGATCGCGATCTCTTCAACCACTGGATCACGATCAGCGGCACTTGCAATGCCAGAGAGACTGTGTTGAAGCGCGACGGTAGCAATGTCGTGACGAGCAGCGCCTGTGCTTCGACCTCCGGTTCCTGGTTCAGTGACTACGATGGCTTGACTTTCACGGTGGCGAGCGAACTCGATATCGACCACCTAATTCCTCTCGTAAGTTCATCGCCTTCCAGTGACACAGAAAAGCATACACTGAGACCGTTCCAGAAAGAAGCATGGGTTTCTGGCGCACGCACCTGGACCGACGCTCGCCGTGAGCAGTTTGCCAACGAGTAAGTACTATGCCTCTTCCGGCCAGCATCCGCATCATTTACTGAACCTTGTAGCTTGACCCGCCCTCAGCTTCTCGCCGTTAGTGCTACTAGCAACCGCCAGAAGGGAGACAAGGACCCTGCTGAGTGGCTGCCGCAACGCGAGGATTACCAGTGCGAGTATGTGCGTGCTTGGATCCAGGTGAAGCAGTTCTATGGCTTAAGTGTCGATACCCTTGAGAAGGCAGCGCTCAGCAATGTGTTGGACAATGTCTGTTGATCAGATAGTTAGCTCTAAAAGAGATTCAGCATGCAGCAAGTCCTCTAAAGGATATAATTCTTTCACGCATGACGGCCGGTGCAAACGCTACTTTCTCAAACAGAGTTCTTGATGTCCACCGACTTCACCTTGTCCACCAAACTGCTGCATTCCGTGGATTTCCATGTTTCGAAACTGATGCACGCGCCACCGAATCATCACGCGCCGCCCGCTCAAGATCATCGAAAAACTGCTCCTGCAGTGCCTCGAACTCCGCCTCCAATCGCGACCTTTGTCCTTCAAGATCTCCCAACGTCAGCTCACAGAACCTGATCTTTTTCTTAATTGTCGCCATCAGCAACTGACGCCGCCCTCTGTCCGCATAAGCATAAGCATCATCATCCAAGAAGGTGCCCGGAACCTCGCGGTAACCTTGTTGTTCCAGCTCGCTCTGTGCTCTGATCAGGTGGTCCATCTCTGTGGCAGTCGTAGCCAGCTCTGACTCGACTGCTCTGAGATCATGTCGAGCGTGGACGAGTGCTCGTGTTCTTTGATATGTGAAGGGGGGCAATAGTAAGGCTTGGAGTTGCTGGTTTGGACCATTCACAGTGATGAACTTCATGTCACCGTTACCGATTGATGGGTCTTCCGCTTCCTGCTGGCAGGAGTAGCTTAGCGCTTCGACACGGCCTCGCAGATTGTCACTCTCTTTGTCCTTCGGTCCCAGTACCGGACGAATCGCGGCGCCAGGGATCGAGTGATCATCGTTGTCGAGCTTGGGGTGCGACACATTCTCCTGTTTCGCCAGATCTTTGATGCCCGCCTTACGCTTCGATCTTATTCCTGGTCGTGGTGAACTTTCGCGCTCTTTCGGGAGGATCCATTTCCATGGATCGGGCAAGGGCTCTCCGTCACTTGAGGAATCTGTGGGTCGTCTTACAGCTGCGTAGACTCGGGCTCGCCGAGCTACTTTGTGCGTTGCTGTGGCTAACTTGCGTTTTGCTCTTTTGAACATGGTTGTTGAGGCTGACTGAGCTGGCGTTGTTCGGTTGTGGGACGTTTGTTGGGATATCGAGGTGAGAACTATATTTGCTGTGGAAGCTATGCCTGGCATTAAATGCGTGCGTATCCGGTGAGCGGTGGTCACTATTGCTACGATGCGGTCAAGAGATACTGTGTGATCTTCACCAACGCCTTGTTTGCTTCGAAAACAACGATCTACCTCTATTGCATCTTCTCGCATACCTCAAGTAGCAAGATCGTGTACCAAGAGGCATTCCTGAAGTCTACATCGAGCTCTATGGTCAATGATCCACTAGCCCGTGGCGCGCTTCAACAGGTCCTTTAGAGGACCGGACCACTCCTCCTCTTCGACACCTTCTCGAGCGATCGCTTTGAACTTAACCTGGAAAGCCGGTAGCTCCACCACTCCTTCTTCATGCCAAAAGACGACTTCGTTCAGCGGCAATGTACCGTATGACGTAGTGTCGACGTCAGTCACGCAGAACTCGTCGAACAATCCGCGCCCTGATTTCTTTTCCTTACGTTCTTGTACGATCAGGAACCTCCAGATTTCGCCTTGCTTAGTGCTTTCGTCCTTGAACAGCAGTGTCGGGACCAGCTGTGCATGCCATCCCGTCTTTTGTGGCGGCGAGTAAGGTGCGAGAATCTGTGTGAGCACAGTGTCGAGCATGTCCGTACCGTTCGAGATGAATCTGCTGATTGTCAACCCGTGCTTCGGCGTACTTCTGAGTGACAGTGAGGAGTTCAAGGACGAGTTTGTAGACACAAAGTCTCCATCATAGACGTCCTCAACGTGGTCCCAGATGGAGGCTTCTGCGGCCCTTATCAGGCCCGTCAGCACAATTTCCTGCAGTTCGTCAAGCAGCGTGGCGTTTCCTGCGACGAGTGCAGTAACGCCAAGGTCGTATTCGGGGAGCAGAAAGATGTATGAGACGTATCCGGGCAGACCTCCAGACTTTGCTACGATAGTGACAGGTCGCTTGCTGTGTTCAAGGACAGAGTTACTTCGAAGAATCTCCCAGGGCATGCCATAAAAGCTTTGCAAACCGGTCGCCCAGCTGGCTGGGAACAACCAATTCACGCCGGTGGCGATGGAGTTGTAGTGTTTCAGGATGTAGCGTAAGAATTTGCTCAAGTCGCTTGCCGAAGCATACAAGCCACCAGTGGGCCGCTGAACACCCTGTTTGATATCCCAGATGGCCGAGTTGCCGTATGAGAGGACTGCATGGTCATCTGGTGGCGTTTCAAAAGAGGCCTTGGTCATATTGAGTGGCTTGAGAATCGCTTCCGTGATGTAGTCGCTATAGGGTTTTGCAGTTACTTCTTCAAGTGCCAGGCCAAGAAGCTCGAAGGCGTCGTTGGAGTATGTGGACTTCTGGTTTGGCGCAAAGACTGGTTTCTGTCGTTTGACTGCTCCGAGGAGGCCGGGTCGAGTGCATGTTCCGCCATTCGCAACTGATGGGCATGCCGATGTGGTGTTATCTTGTCTAGGAGGCAGACCGATCACGGTAGGATCTTCTTGCCTACCGACCACGGCACCGATGGCGAAGTCTCTGGGGATACCAGATCTGCGGAGGGTGTGTTGCATTAGCGAACTGTGCAACCAAACTTTGCGCCAGCAGTACAGATAGAGAGAATGGGATCTCACAATTGACTGGCGAGAGTGCGGAGAGTAATGTCTTTCCACGGTAGCTCGCCTTTGTCGGACTCCTTAAGCTCCGGGATGTACTTGTCGATAGAGTCATCGAGATGGAGGCTCCCCAATGCATGCTGGTAAAGCAGTCCAAGAGTCGTAAAGGTTTTTGTGATCGAAGCGATACGATACTGGCTGTCCCCGTCGACAGAGGTCACTCCTGGCCTTTGTTCATCGTGCTGTTTTGCACTGTGGTACTTGGTCCACAACGTAGTATCGCTCGAAGTCACCTCGATTGAGAACGATGAGCGGACCAGCAGATCTTTGTCGATCTTATCTATCTCATCAGAGATGGCAGAAAAAGCTGATGCTGGAATCGACGGCCCCGACTAGATGCAATTGTGGTTAGTGATATGAACAAATGATGGGTCGTGGAAGCGCTACCTTCTCCCATTGTGGCACTGGAAATGCCGGCGAAGGTTCGAAACACTTAGCGGGAACAACAGCCACATTCGAAGCCACCAATATTAAGCTGATAAGTGTTCTCGCCATTGTTGAATGTCTGCTCTGGTGTGAAACTTATTCTTGTCGCTACGAAGCCTTTTGTCGGTAGCTGCTGCCTTGGGCAACCCCTCATTGAGCTCGCTTTCGCGCTGGAAAGTGTCACGTCAGATGTAAGCGGTGCGAACTTTCGAAGACACACCAAGAATATGCTTGGTTCCCTGTCAGGACTTGCCTCCGCGAGCGCTGGTGCTTGTTCTAATACTGATACCGAATGGCTATGCAGTCGCAGAGCCACAGCGGTGGCAAGTCCTCCAAGTCCTGCTCCGACAATCATGACATTGAGCTTGAGTGGCTTGGACACTTTGTCGAACCCGCTGTGGTTGTTGCTGGCTCCATGCATTCCGTTTTCGCCATGAGCATTCTTCAAGAATATTAAGCTGTTGGTGGGATAGACAGCACCCTGTCGCGGCGTCAAAGATCGCATTTCGGCGCAGCTTTCTTATTACGGACATACCTCAATCAGCGAGGTGCGTGTACGCTCACAAGTTGGCTTGGGCATATTTAATTCGGTGGATCTGATGTGTATGTTTAATCGCATTTACGTGGGCTTCGTACTATGGATGCAATCCCCTCAGTTTGTTGATTGGTTTGATTGCTTGGATGCTTGCTAGCAAACATGTAGAGAAGTCACAATTTTAGTTGATAGACCGTGAAGTCCTCGTTAATATCGGCCATTCCGTAGATGCGACTGTGAATAAAATACATCTTCTTCGAGAAGTTCTGGAGTGAAGGTCTCCGCGCGACTTCCATTCAGGCAAGGTTGGCACTGAAGCCTTCGCGCGTCGTTATATCCATTTGGAACCTCGCAAAGACTTATTGAGTCGCCTGCTGGTCGGGAAGAATGAGCAGGCCAAAGAACCACACACAGATGACGAGATCATAGCGGAGTCCATTAGCTTCATCCTAGGCGGCAGCGACACAATCGGCAGCACGAAGACGAACATTTTCGACTTAATAGCCCGCGACGAGGCGATCCAACGACGGCTCGTAGATGAAATCGACACAGCCTTTCCGGGAAAGATGGATGCCGACTGAGTGCCTTCGGATAGCGATCTTGTCAATATGCTTTTCCTCATAGCAGTTATGCGTGAGGTCATGCGCGCGCGTCCGACTAGCTCTACGGGCCTCGAAAGAGTAACTCCTCTCGGAGGCAGAGTCATTGCAGGGACGTATATACCAGGCGGCGTAGGCTGAGCTTTCTCGTAGCTAGTTTCCAGCTCATTTGCGCTAACATAAATGCAGACCATCGTGAGCATGCCGACCCGTGGCCTGATGAGCGATAACAGGATCTTCGACCACCCCGAGAAGTTTGATCCGGAGAGATGGTTGGGTCCGGAGTCCAGCAAGCTGCTGGATTATTTTCTGCCGTTCTCTGATTGTCCAAAAGCCTGCATTGGAAGGAAGTCAGTGTATTGGTGCTCTCTGGAAGGACTCCATCACAGGCTAATTCAGAACTCCAGCTTTGCCGTTATGGAAAATTTGAAGTCGCTAGTCGTGGTACTCAAGCTGTTTCATCTCAAACGTGTCGGCGAGGAAGACTGTCATTCGTGAAGGCTGCTTTACGAAAGCCACAGAGTGCAAGGTAACCATCGCACGGCGCGATTGATGTGTGAGATTGGTGTACTGCAGAGACCTGTCATTTGCTCCGATATATCACTTGCAGAATTTGTTGGCGATAGATGTCAAGGCGCTCGAGACCGTCTTGATAGACTCAACGTCAACCCACTCTTCTTTGGCATGCAACCCTCCTCCAATCGGACCCCAAAGTACAGATGGTATACCTTCAGCTGCGAGAAGAGCGCAATCTGTCCAGTATTGCTCGCTTTTGATAGTTGGAGTAGTTTTCATAGCTGTACCTGCTTCTTCGAAAACGAGACGGCAGAATGCATCGTCGCGATCGCTCTCAAAAGCAGGCCTGGATGCAGTAGCTTTGACGTCGAACTTGAAATCCTCAATCTGTTTTTGAATCCTTTCCAGAAGCTCTCGGATCTCCTGCTCTACTGAAGAAGTTGTCTCGCCCACCAGCGTACGACGTTCCAGAGTAATCAGACAGTTGGCTGGATATGATGACGCTTCCTCGCCACCTTTGATCAAAGAGGCATGGATAGTAGGAGGACCAACTAGTGAGTCTGGCCTAGATGTGCGGAGGCGTTGGGCGTGTCGATCGAGCTCAGCGAGGAAATGTCCGGCTTTGCTGATAGCATCCACTCCGAGATCCGCTCTCGAGCCGTGGGAAGCGACGCCGTGTATGTTGACTTCAAGCCACACGAAGCCCTTGTGCGCATTCACGACACACAGATCTGTCGGTTCGTTCACGATGGCACCATCAGCCCTCCAGCCGGCTCTTAGCACATCCTCGGTGCCAATGCTCAAGTCTTCCTCATCGGCAACACAGGCGAGAATGACATCTCCGCGCAAGCCCAGATGCTTGGTATTTGCTAAAGCGACCATGGCTGCAGCGACACCACACTTCATGTCGGCCGCACCTCTTCCGTAGAGTTTGCTGTTCTCGATAGTGCCACTCAGTGGATCTTTGTCGTAGCCTACCAAAGTAACAGTGTCGATGTGACCATTGAACATAAGAGATTTACCGCCGCCAGTACCGCGCATGACTCCAACGATTGAGGGTCGTCCGCGAGTAGGTTCTATCCAGTGAGCTTCTAGGTTTCGGTGCTCAAGCCATCCTGCAATGTAGCGTGCGATTGCAGTCTCCCCAGGACCTGGGATGGAGCCCATATTGGGGTTTGCTGAGTTGATCTGCACCAAGAGTTGAGTGAGCTCGACAGGATCATCGGTGGCGACATCCAATGGTGTGTCGTATTCCCTCGCTCCTTCGGTACATGGCAATACGATCACGCTGTTCGAGTTGATCTCGAGGCGCTCCCTATCGGCTGGGGAGAGACGCCTTAGTGCCGCGGCTGTACTGCCACTACATGGACCTGCAGAAACGCCCCAAGCACGCAGGTCCATTGAAGCAGAATGCGCCTCGAAATCAGATACTGTGACGCTCGCGCAGAGACCCTTACTCAGGATTGGCCATGCAGTGGTGGACACAGTCCCACAGTCTAACCCGGCCATGATGGTCGGCACCGTCTCGATCGCGGTAGATGCGCCGCCTGACAGGCTCTTCCATAGGCATGCAGCAGTATCCGGCTCAACACCAATGACCCTGGTAGACCTGCCTTCTTGGCGGAAGTGGACAGTCACAGCCTGAGCGAAGGAACCGACGCCAACAGGAGCAAAGACATGCGTAGCTTGTTCTTCTTCGAGCTGGTCATCAATCTCGGACATCATTGTACCGTAACCATCTACAATCCACTAAAATACTGTCAGCTTTCGTACAAATGTGCTATCGGGACTCAACGTTGGCTGACCTGTGGGATATCTGTGTAATCGCCAAAAGCAAAATCTTGGATCAGAATGCCGCCATCTGTGTTTGCTGCAGCCTGCGCCTCAAGGACAGCCTGGTCGTAATTGCCGGTAGACTGAGAGACACGAGCACCCTCAGATTCGATGAGACTAATGGTGGACTGATGCATACCGGAAGGTACGCATATCACCACTGGCAGGCCCAGCCAGTGACCCATACGCGCGACAGCACGTCCGTGGTTTCCATCGGTTGCGGCGTGCAACGAAATCTTCTGTCCGACGAGCGATTGTTTAACAGTATCCAAGTCACAATCTGGAGAGAGATTGAGGCGTGAGGCGATGCCTCGATGTGTGCCCCATGATGCACCCAGTACTTTGAAGGATGGGAGACCGAACCTGCTACCTTCGTCTTTTAGATAGATGGCTCGCACTCCGACTTCCTTTGCTAGGTCATCAAGCTTCACAAGCGGTGTTTGCTTGTAATCTGGAAGACTGCGATGGAAATCGCGCACTCTCTCTGTCGATGTGCCTGACTCGGAGTTCCATGATTGCCACTTGTCGTTGAAGTAGACGCATCGGCGTGAGCTGCTCATTTTGATTTCTCCGAAGAACCGATGAGGCGATGATGTGAAAGAAGAAGAAATGACTTAGATGTCGACGAGACGTCTCTTACCTTCCAACGGGCTCTTATACTGCGGAGTGCACAATAGTTAAAAGACGTTCATGCGCCTTCCATGGACAAGATCGCACGCCTTGGGAGACAGATGGTGGCCTTTACTCGCACGAGTTTGGCGCATGGTCGTATCTTCTGGTCTATGTAGGCGTAGTTATCAGCACGTCTGGCGCTGAGATTGCGCTGCGAGCCCTATTCTCGTGCTGCGGTTCCGCCCTCTGACTACAAACTCCATTTTCGACGGCCACGCAAACTGCACAATTGTTGACTGTAGAGCTACTGCGGGATGTGTGGTTGTTACAGATCACCGCGCAGCCACGCATTGGCATCATCGTCTCATCTACCCCACTATTTTCCGGCACACCCCTAGTTCATTTTGCTGGTCCGGCTACGACGGCTTCCAACATGGAAGATGGCTTTGAGGACCTTTCATGGTTGCACGACTGTGTCGAAGATCTCGACTTCGACGACACCGAGTTCAACCGCACCAATGTAGGAACGAGTTTCTTTGGTGATCAGGCTCTCGAGCGGAGAGACCACGATGCACATCATTTGATGCAAACCAGCTTGGTGAATGGGTTCGTCAATCCAGCTGACTTACATCGCGTGCAAGAAGATGTCTCCAGATCCTCGGGTCAGTCGGGGCAGACTACAATTCCATCAAAAGCACATTCTCTTATCAACACTGGTTCCAATGGACTTTCCGCGATGGACGAGTTCTTTCGGCTGCAAGGTGGGTGGCGTCCACCTGTCCCGTGCAACCACTGCAAACGATTACGCCTCCAGTGTTTCATGCTTCAAACTACGAATGCCAACCCAAACCCCATCACGGCATGTTCGAGTTGTGTGGCTCTGTATCGACATTGCAGTCTGGCTGGCCCTGCTAAACGACAAGCTTCAACATTTGAGACACCATATCCCGTAATAGGTCAGCTGCATGGAGTCTATGAGGACGAGCGTGCCTGTGAAGTTCATCAAAGCCGTAACGGAAACATGGCACTGATCATAGAGCCTATGACCAGAGCTAGCAAGAGGTCGACGTCTCGATCCAAGACCAGCACACGACCATTACGCTTGTGGTTCGGCAATCATCTGGAGCATCCTTATCCCACTGAAAGCGACAAGCAACAGCTTGCCCCTGCTTCTGGGCTTAGTAGGACCCAGATTGACAATTGGTTCAGCAACGCTCGGAGACGGAAGAAGCAATCAGAGCAAGCGACTTCTGCCGCGAGTCTGGAAATTCACCGTCAAGGATCTCCAATGCCACAAAAATCGATAGTGGACATGACTCCGCTCGAGCGGTGGCAACACTCTCCACCAGATGCGGAACCAGCACAATTTGCCGATATCGAGCGCGCCATAGTCTCAGCATCAAGCACAAGCAGTCTTGATGTTTTGCAGCAAGCATCACACTATGGCTTTGGAAACACATCCATGTCAGACTTTGGTTCCGATGGGGTTTGGCAATCTCTACCAGGCTCCGTCGACTCGTCGTCTGCTACGACATCGTCCTGCAACTCGCGGCTGTCTCATACATCCTCCAGGCGTTCCTTCGGAGAAAGCGGTCTGGAAGCACTATCACAGAAGCGTCACCGCCGTTCCAAGCGTGCTGAGTTCCACTGCATCGAATGTGCACGCACATTCACCCGGAATTCCGATTTGCTTCGCCATGAACGAGCCATCCATTCCCGCTCGAAAGAGACATGGATATGCTCAAACCTGATCCTACCAGGAGAGCCTAAGACAGTATGGAGGATATCGCAACCCGGGCCTGAGTGTGCGCTTTGTGGATTTCAGGATCCAGACGAGAAACATTTTCTCTCGCACGAATTCGTAGCTTGCGCGGACCGGCAGGTCGCTGAACGAGCCTTCGGCCGCAAGGATCATTTGTTTCAGCACCTCGAAAAGTTCCATCGCTGCCGCCGGAAATGGGATGGCTGGAACTTGGATGGAGCTGTAGACAGACTTCGGCATGTTCAGGGTCGCTGAGAGATGTATGCACATGTCAAGCCTAGGCTGCGCAGGCCCTTCCCATTTCGTGAAGCTTTACATCAACAGATTCCGATGATGAAACATGTTTTGATTCGAGCGAACGGCAAAGATATAGAAGGACGATGCTTCCTCAAAGATAGAATTGTCGTCATACGCAGTAACAGTGCACGAAAGCACATGTCAAAATTCGTGCTACAAGAGAAGTGTAACCATGCAAATCCCCTTTTCGCATCAATGTGAATCACCAAAACGAACGAATATTCGTCTTCTGTAGAAATTCGGCCCATCGCGGTAATCTTCGTGTACGTTCGACAAGTGAGCGATAAGGCCCTTATCATGGTACGGTTCATTACGCTAGTGAAGACCCACTTGTGGGATTAGAGATCTACACATTGACTTTCTCTCTTCGCAAGATGCTTTTGTCTTGCATACCTTACCGTCCACCGAGTATATGCCTCAGGTCTTGGCAGATCGATACCCTAGATCCCCGTGTTCAGCCAGGCATATATTCCGACTTGGCTTACAAATTGAGATTCCTTTATTCCTATATGCAGGCCCCAAATTCTGCCTAAGATGATCGGGTATCATCCTACTCATCCTCAGCATTCCCCCAAGTCGCAACCTTGCCTTGCCCAATAGATCATGACTTCTCCCGATCCACTCGATAGCGAACACCAGCAACCACCTAACGCCGACATCGATGAACGTTTTCCAGAGGGCGGCTGGCGCGCCTGGTCAGTAGTACTAGGCGCCTGGTGTGCCATGATACCATCGATGGGAATGCTTAATACGGTGGGAGTGCTTGAAGCTTGGATCGGAGAGCATCAACTCGCAGCGCTGCCTAGGTCTCAGACGGCTTGGGTAGTCAGCTTGTATGCTTTTTTCTTGTACGTTGGGGGGTCTTGTGCAGGTGCGATATTCGATAGATACGGCCTACGTCCGGTCATCATTCCTGGTTCTGTCGGAATGGTGGCATCACTGATGTGTTTGAGCGTTAGTAAGGGTATGCTACGTATTCAGTCAACTACACGTTTTGTTCCGCAAAGCTGACATTCCTGCTCTCCAGAATACTATCAGTTTCTGTTGTCGTTTGGGGTCCTAGGAGGCCTCTCGGCCTGCTTCCTGTTTACTCCCAGCGTCTCGACGATCGGGCACTGGTTTTCCAAGAGGCAAGGCTTAGCAACAGGCATAGCCTGCACGGCCGGAGGCATGGGCGGGATCATGTTCTCGCTGATCACACTGTACTTGGCGCCAGTCATCGGGTTCCCCTGGACGATGCGAATCATCGGTTTCATCTCGCTGGCCTGCTGCACAGTAGCCTGCCTCACGCTTCAGACTCGACCAGCCGCCCAAACTCATAGTCTGGCAACAAATAAGGACAAGCCCAAGCCAGACCTACTAACCACTCTCCGCCACGCCATCGACCTTCGTCCCCTCGCCCACGACCCCTCATACCTAACCACAACCCTCGCAATCACCGTCATCGAATTCGCCGTCTTTCTCCCCATAACCTACCTCGCCTCCGCCGCCATAGCATCAGGCCTGCCGCCCCAAACATCCTACCGCCTCATAGCGTTCCTAAACGTCGGCTCCGTCCCCGGCCGCGCCCTCCCAAACTACCTCTCCGACAGCCTAGGCCGCTTCAACGTCATGATCGCCACAGCCTTGGCCTGCACGATCCTAATCTTCTGCCTCTGGCTACCTCCCACTGTTCTAGACGTCAGCAGTGAAGCGGCGCTGACTGGTTTCGCGGTTCTGTTCGGTTTCTGGAGCGGGGCGGCGATCAGTCTGACGCCGGTATGCGTTGCGCAGGTCAGTGAAGTTGGGGAAGTTGGGAGGAGAGTGGGGACGACGTTTTCGATCTCGAGTTTTGGGTCGTTGATTGGGGTGCCGATTGGAGGGGCGATTGTGGATGGGAGTCCTGGAGGGGTATATTTGTGGTTGGTGGTATTTGCTGGTGCGTGTTATGTGCTGGCGCTGGGGGCGTTTGGGGTGGCGAGATATGTTGCTGGGCCGAAGAAGTTGTGGGCGGCGTTTTGATGTGATGGATGGTATGTGGCTTCCTGTGTTGGTGTAGATCGGGTCATAGGGGCAATCTTCTGAAGAGAAAAAGTTGGTAGCATTGCCAGAAAAGACTATCTGCTTGCGTCAATTGGGCGCAGCCCGAATAGCACTATCAAATTGAGAACACCTCACAACGCCTAGCCAGAACCCAATGCCTTGTCCAAGGCCATGCAATGACAATACGAAATCCATCGCGCGCGCAGTCGTCGCACGTCGCGTTCTTGGGTACTCCTTGGTCTGATCAACAATCACAGCTCATTACCGACTGATCCGTTCCAGCTCAGAGCATATCCTCATTCCCACACCTCCAAGTCTTTATGTTCATGCCTGTCATTTCTCTCGATCATACGCACATTGATGCATGCGGTGATTGCAGTGCACCATTGACGTCCGTTCAGTGGTAACCGTTCTGCCTGTTCAGAGTGCGACCGCCTTCAGTGAAGTACGGGTGGTGTACAGCTTGCTTTGCGCTGATGCGTCCGGCGGGGTCGTACACCAGCATGCTCTCCAACAGGTCCAAGCCGTTCTCGCCGAGAATCTTGATGCCGTCTGCGTTGACCATCTCGTCATCCTGCTTCCTCTCCCACTTAGGGAAGCTGCTCTTGAAGTCTGGGAAGGACGTCACACCAGGCCAGTCGGCTTCGGTCGGAGTGCCGAGAATGCGGAAGATCTTGAAGATCTCGTCGATCTCGGAGTCACCCGGGAAGAGAGGCTTGCGGGTAGCCATCTCGGCGAAGATGCAGCCAACGGACCACATGTCAACACCAGTGGAGTACTGGCGACCACCGAGCAGAATTTCGGGCGCGCGGTACCAGAGGGTAACGACTTCGTGAGTGTAGGTGCGGAGAGGAACACCGAAGGCGCGAGCCAGACCGAAATCGGCCAACTTCAAGTTGCCCTCCTTGTCGATGAGCAAGTTCTGCGGCTTGAGGTCACGGTGCAGGACACGGTGGGCGTGGCAGTAGCGTGTGCCCTCGAGGAGCTGGAGGGTGAACTTCTTGACCTGCAGTGAGGAGTCAGCATGTTGACTAAATCGATGTTGTCCCCTTTTCATAACATACCATGTCCGGGCCGAGACCCATGTGTCCTTGACGTCCGTTCATGACGCCTTCAGGCAAAGGCTTGCCACGACCGCCCTGGCTGACAGGCAGAGCCTCCATGTACTTCTTCAGATCCATGTCCAGGTACTCGAAGACGAGGTAGAGCTTGTGGCCGTCGGCGTGGACGATGTTGAAGAGGCGCACGATGTTGGGGTCGTTCATTTCCTTGAGAAGCGAGATCTCGCGGATGGCAGTGGACGGGACACCTTCATCTTCGGCTTCGAGGCGGATCTTCTTGAGGGCAACAATGCGCTGATCGGGAGTGCTCAAGTCAAGAGCTTTGTAAACAACACCGTACGTGCCTGTGAGGGAAAGTCATGTTAGCAGAGTGCAAGAGATGCAAGAAGATTTTCACTGCAACTCCATACCCTCACCGATCTTCTCCATCTTCTGGTAGTTCTCCATGGCGGGTGATTTATGGGTGAGCGAAGAAGCGAGGTATGGACGATACTTCGAGCAGCGTGCCGCAGAGTTGGGTGGGAGGGATGTGTTGGCGGTGTCGGTGTGAAGGAGAGCTGCTGTTGGCGGTCGTGCTTGTCGTGAGGTCAATTGTTCATGTGGCAGGTCGTATGGTGGTCGTGTGTCGTCGACGGATGGCTATTGTCGTTAGTGGAGAGGTTGATGGGCAGTGGTGCAACAATTGTTTTGGCTGACTTGCTTTGGTCTTTGCATAGCGGGACCGGGACCACTCACTGGCAGCGCGCGCAGGTGCCCTCGACGAACGAATAAACAACACAAGCCCGCGCTGGCCCAAAGTGGACTAGTGTGGGCGCGACACGTTCGATTCGAGGCAGCAGCCGGGTCCATGCGGTGTTCACTTTAGGCATCCTGGTGACCTCATCTTGTTTCCGTCACTTATCTCAAAAGTACTTCGCTGCTATCGACCATGTGTTCAAACTTCCTTCTACATCATTGCCCTTGATCTATTGGTAGCGCATTTTGAAAGTGAAAGTGTTTGATTCGCGGGCAACAGAATCTTCTAGCCGAGTCGAGTTCAGACGCTAATCACATGGACGCGCGACATCTTCGCGTGGAGGCATCGAACACCTAGCGTTGCAGCAGTCGACGCTTAACAAAAACATACTATGGCTCCAAGCAGGGGCAAAGGTAAGGCCCGCGAAGCGCCAGCAGTCGCTCCAAGGCGCAGCGCAAGAACCCGCAAGAATGCCGCCGTGAACGCCACACCGGATGTGTACGGCGAGATGGTGGCAGAAGCAGTCGCCGCTGAACCAGTCGATATCGCTAGTCGACCGTTGAAGCGTCGTAAAGTGTCACGCGAGCCTGTCACTCCCGTCAAATTAACCGCGCAAAGACAAGCACCTCCATCGTCTGTAGGCGGAACCGCGAAATCGACTCCAGCACAGCAAACGGACGATCAATACGATAGCGATGCTCCTGTTCGCAACAAGCCTCAGCAGACTGCTGAATACTCATCTGAGTCTGAAGAAAGCGAGTTCGCCTTTGAGGACGTCGACTTGGGCCAGAATGCTGCGGCAGGTCCAGCCCCAGTCGAAGACACCGACAAAGACGACGATGACGAGATCGAAGACGTATCAGTATCAGTGGCACCATCAAGCGCGACCAAGAAGCCTGCAGTGAATCGCCGCAAACCAGCAACTGCCATTGAAAAGGCGTTTCGCTTGCGGGTGCACAAGTTTCACTTTTTGACTATACTGGGCCACTGCATGTACGCAAATAGCAGATGTAACCATCCAACGGTTCAAAAGATAATGCGTAGACTGGTCGACAAACGCATGCGATCGTATCTGAATCCAAAGATGAACGATACTCAATTCCAACGGAACCGCTCGTTCATCGATGGATTGGAACAGGCGAAAGCTGCACTTAAAGCAGAGTTTCGAATCACGGCGTCTGGACTTTCGAGACCACGCTGGCCAGTAGACGGTGGCGAAGAAGGTCCATCATCTGGTGGTGAACCGATGGATCTTGCCAATTTTGCAACCGCAGCAAAAGATCTCGAAGGGTCTCAAGATACAGGCAACCAGCTGTTTTGTGCTATGCTTCGTGCTGCGGGTGTGGAAGCGCGACTTGTGTGCTCTCTGCAGATACTACCCTTCGCGAACCCTCCACCCAAGGCTAGCACGCCAGTGAGAAAGAAGAAGCCGGCCGTTTTTGCAATTGCATCTGACACCGACCCGAACCTGAGCGACGCCAGTGCCAGCGATGGCGGCATCGGCTCATCCGCAGCCATTGGCAAAATCCCCTCCGTCCGACGGAGACTTGGTCAACCCAGCTTCGCCACTAGCCCGAAAGCCGCGGCGCAGAAGGAGAAAAAGACCCCCATTCGCACGCTGTCGTACCCAGTCTACTGGGTTGAAGCTTTCAATGAAGCCCACCAAAAGTGGGTGCCTGTGGATCCAATGGTGACCAACACGATCAACAAACCCACCAAGATCGAACCACCATTGACCTACGACCTCAATCAGATGATGTACGTTGTAGCTTTCGAGGGAAATGGCGTGGCGCGAGATGTGACGCGACGCTATGCCAAGGCTTTCAACGCCAAGACTCGACGCCAACGTGTGGAAAGTAGTGGTGAAGACGGCGCAAAGTGGCTCAAGGCAGCGCTACGTCTTTTCCGTCGCCGTCAAAGACTGGATCGAGATCAAGTTGAGGATTCCGAGCTTGCGCAGAAGGAAGCGCGCGAGGGCCTTCCGAGCAATGTGCTTGACTTTAAGGGACATCCATACTATGCTTTGGAAAGGCACTTGCGGCGGCATGAAGTTCTGCATCCACGGCGAGAAGCAGGCAAGGTCAATGCGGGTACTGCTGCAAAGCCAAGGATGGAACCAGTCTTTCGGCGGCAGGATGTGCTTTCATGCAAAAGCGCCGACAAATGGTATAGACTTGGCCGAGAGGTTAAACAAGGCGAACAACCGCTCAAACATGTCCCTGCTCGGATCTCTCGACGGAAGGAGCTTGAAGACGATGGTCATGATACAGAGCCAAGCACGACCGGGCTGTACTCGATTCATCAAACTCAAGTCTACGTGCCACCGCCAATTATACGTGGTAGGATCACCAAAAACGCCTTTGGTAATTTGGACGTCTACGTCCCATCAATGGTGCCTCCAGGTGGTGCACACATTCGACATCCGCTCACGCAACAAGCCGCGCGCGCTCTCAAAATCGACTACGCTGATGCTGTAACGGGATTCAAGTTTCAGGGACGCCAAGGAACCGCGATCATCGAAGGTGCCGTCGTTCCCGAAGAGCACCGCGCAGCAGTGCAAGCAGTGATCGAAGGCCTAGAACAAGAAGCTCTGGAAGAAGAAAGCAGAGCTCGTAGCCTGACTGCCCTCCGTCTTTGGTCTCGATTTATGAAAGGCTTACGCATCGCTGAGCGAGTTGCGTCTTATAGCGAGAAAGTCGCAGAGCCTGTTATTGATGGTAAAGATATCAGTGAGACTGACTTCGCTGGTGCTGCTGTCAGTGCTCTTTCTGTAGATGCGCTCGATCCTACCATGCCTACGGCAGGTCAATATACGCTCGATGAGCTTGCAAAGCCTGCTAAGCTGGCTCGGAAGAATAAGAAGAAGGTCATCGAAAGTGAAGACGAAGATTACAGAGATGCCGTACCATCAGGCCGCCGCAGCAGTCGCAAGCGTGGCGTTGTCGTCGTTGAAGACGATGAAGATCAGCACATGCCGGATGCCGAGGACGGAGGCGGTGGTGGAGGCTTCTTGCCTGAAGACGCGCAGGAGATGCATGCGAGCGGTGGTGGATTTGTGCCTGAAGGGCATGGGGAAGGAGATGAAAACCATACCGGTGGAGGATTTGTGCCGGAAGATGCTCAAGTATTGCATGAAAGCGGCGGCGGTTTCGTGCCTGAAGTCTCTGGAAATGAAGGCTACAATGGCGGCGGCTTTTTGCGCGAGGAGGGTGGTGCAGATGGCATGGGAGGTGGGTTCCTACCTGAGGACGGTAATGCGGATGGCTTAGGAGGAGGTTTTCTACCTGAGGGCGGAGCAGATGGCGGTGGTGGCGATTTCCTTGCCGAAGATGCGGATTACGATTCGACTGATGGTTTGTTCAACGAAGAAACACAGGAAGTCGAGAACCGCCAGGCTGGTAGGCAGAATCACCCGCCAGCACCTGATTTTGAAGCATCAAGCAGCGAGGTGAAGGACAACATCACTGTGGTTGAGGATATTCTTACAAGACCTACTGGTACCGAACTCCCAACTATGCAGGACATGACAAACGCACATATCGCAGCGCCAAACCACGATACTTCAGTGGTGGCAGATAATTCTCCCATCGAAGACGAACACGACTCGGACCACGGTAGTCTGTTATCGCACGACCCGGAAGACGATGATGCGGAGCCGGACTGGCTGGAGAGCGATTGATTGATTGATTGATCGATTGATTGATCGAGATAGCGATGTGCTTGTGGAATAGCGAATGGAATAGCACTGGGTACTTCTGGCGTGTTGTCGTCGCATGTCGGCGACCTCCAGATACGATTGATAGTGACGAGAGACGGTGCTTCGGGCAGGCGTTATGCCCGGGTGCCGTCATTCTGGCGTGTTTGTGCATCGGTGGACTGCGTGATGTGAGCCGTGTGAGGTCCGTGGGGTATATTGATGGGGTAGGGTTAGCGCGCAGTGTCAGTGCCGTTGCATTGGCTGGCATGAGATTCGAAGAAACGACCGTTTGTCTCTGTAACAGAGGGCGGCTGAAACGTGACGTCTGTCAATCGTGGATTGCTTCCATCTTGCTTTTAGCCATCAACGCGAGTATCCGCAATTGACCTTGACGCCACTGGCGGCTGCGAACAGGCTACCAGCTACAGATACGTATAAGAGCAAGGCTTTGGCAGTTCCTCTTACATGCTTATCCATGTGGATATGCAGGGCAGATACGACCACCGACCCCAGAATGGAAAGCTGAGCAGCGGCAGCCAATAATCCTATCGAATCCTTCCCCATCAGTTAGTGGTTATTTTTGGATGGCCCGTGAGATCATCCTTCCCGATCGCTTCGCTTGTTGTTAAACTCCGAGCGCTAGCGAAAGTTGGCTCGCCGGCACTATGGGGTTCGTGCCAACAACACAAACAATAATCAAGCTGAGCACGCGCCGAAGGAGTTCTCCCTGCTCTGCTCTGCTCTCACGGTGAGTCGGCATGTTCAGATCGTGCGTACCTCTGCGATGCTGTGGCCTTCAGTGGCTATGGCGCGCATGGCGCCAATGCAGTGCACGCATGGCCCATCGGTATCTCGCTGTTGGCTTACGCCGACGTTGGCTTGCTTTGTGCCTCCCCAGACTTCTTTGCGAGCTTCCATTCGGCATCCCCTCACCCAAAGGCCGCCGCCACTGCCATCCGTAGATATGCTGCAAGGCTCAGGCACAGGCACTGCCTGTCATACGCTGCGGTGCGGTGCGTGAACTGAATGTGGATGGGCGTCAGCAGCAGAGTAAGGCCATCAGCTGTGCGTCCAGGTAGCTTGCAGGGCTGCGGACGGCTATCTGCGACGTGAGTTGTGCTATAGTCCAGGCCTTGCGTGCTATACCGTCTCTTTTCTACTCTGTCTTTTTCTTTTGCTCAGCTATCCTCCTGGACTGCAAGCTCTCATACCTCTTCCACCGCTGCATCCGTCTTCAACACCCATACCGAAATCATGGCTCCCGCCTCAAAGGACGGTCTGGACATCATCATCCTCGGTGGTGGCATTGCTGGCTTGACCACCGCTCTCGCTCTCACCAAATACGCTCCCAAAGGACAGGTCCCCAGAATCCGTATCTATGAGATCCGCCCTGTACCAGCAACCATCGGCGGAGCCGTCAACCTCACACCCAATGCTCTCAGACTTCTCGACGATCTAGGAGCTCTCCCCATCATCCGTGAGAGAGACTATGGCCGCACAATCGACTACCTAGAGGTCTTCGACGTCTACTCCACTCGCCTCGCCACCTCCGACTTCAGCGGTCCAGACGGCAAAGGCATCGGCAACCCACCCTACAAAGCCCTCCGCATCACCCGTGGCGACGCTCTCAAGGGCGTGCTAGCCGCCGTCGAGCAGCAAGAAAACATCTCCCTGACCTGCGGCAAGCGCACCGTCGACATCAAGGAAACCCCCGAGAACGTCACCCTCACCTTCGAGGATGGCGAGTCCGTCAGCGCAGACCTGCTCATGGGTTGCGACGGCATCCACTCCGTCACCCGCCTGAAGCACGTCGACCCCGAACGCAAAGCCTCCTACTCGGGCCTCTGCAATGCTTTCGGCTTCGCTCCCGTCGAGCCAGGCTTCCCCGTGCACTTCGAGTGCACGGCTATCAACTTCGCCCGCCGTGGCATGCTGTTGACCAGCTACCACAACTCGCAGAAGAATTCTGTGTATGTGGGTGCACTCATGCAGCTGCCAGAGCTGGAGTCCCGCGACGGCTGGAAAGCTGCTGGCGCTGATGCGAAGAAGATCCGCGCGGATATCATGGACAGGTTTGGAGACGCGAAGATCCCCAGTATCAAGCCGTTGATCGAGAAGACGGAGGACTTTTTCTTGTGGCCGGTCTTCACGCTGTCGAAGCATGGCAAGTGGAGCACCGAGAGGGTGATGTTGCTCGGCGATGCAGCGGTAAGTCATAAGACCCACCCTACCACCGCCACAGAAGACAAATCATCCACAAGAAGATGAAGAACTACAGAAGCTAACGCCCATTGTCACAGCACGCCATGCCCCCACAAGGCGAATCCACCGGCATCGTCTTCGAAGACACCGTCCTCTTCTCCCGCTGCCTCACGCGCTGGATCGAAAAGGGCAAGCCCAACACCATGAAAGAAGCCTTTGACGCTTACGAGAAGCTGCGCCGCTCGCGCATTGAAGCCGCTTTCGAGGAGAGCAAGAGCGTTGTCTCGACTGTCAGTGATGCTGGCTACATCGGCCACACGATCAAGACGTACATTATTCCGTGGTACCTGTGGTTCTCGCGCACGAGCAGGGAGAAGCACTTTGTGGAGGATGTGACGAGCGTTGACATTGGATATTGAGTCTTTGGATGGTGGTATTCGGTGAGGGATATTCTTGAAGTGCGGTGGTTTATTGACGTTGCTTTCCCTTTCTTCTCTCTCACACGCTTTAGACATGAATGATAGATGACATCCCATCCTAAACCCCCAGACACGCATGAAGTGCCATTTTGATGATTGCGTCACTTGCAACGTGCAGCATCAAGTCTCTCATGGTTAATTTTGGTTCCCAGAGAGAGTGTGTGTTTCGCTCGGACAGCAGCAATCTCTCGTGTTGACACCGCTTGCCACTTTCCCCCTCCTTCAACCAAGCAACTTGCGATATCCAGACTATCTCTTCTGACAAACAACTCACAACCACAAAATCCCTATCACCATAGCCAGCCACAGACACCCATGAGCACTTCCTCTCAAGCGAAACAAAACAACGGCTTTACGTCACATTAACAACAAAAACGTTCGTGCCAGCTACGTTCAGGGTCTCTCTCTCTCGCACACTTCCCACACGCGAAAGCCTAACCTGATCTGGAGTTTTGAACTTTTAGACTTTCGCTAGTTGGATTGCAAAAGCCGAATGAATCCTTCGACATTCTCTCTCGCGGAGTTCGCGAGTGGGGAGCCATGGCCTTGCCGAGATTGGGCTTTGCTTGTTGGACACGGTCTGCTTACCTGATTTTGAGTTTGTTCTTTTTTGTTTGTTTTTGTTTTTAGGTTATGTGATTGATGGGATTGTGTGGTGGGAGCGAGTCATGGTAATATGTTGGTGTCGATTCGAGGGTCTGTGCACGAAGATGGGATTGCGAGTCGAGTATGCGGAAATGGCAGATGGTACGAGTGACGAGGAATGGGAAGAGATGTGTTGATAGAAATCATGTTTCCTTGGTATTTCATTTCACTCTTGAAAATCAAAAAAAATTCACATTATATAATTGTTCTCGTCGTCGGTATCGAAAAGTAAGGGTGCCTGTGTAAGAGCGCAGGTTGTGAGCAACGATACCGGGTATGCGATCGCAGGAGCGAACGCAAGGACGAGGAATCGTCATTAGGGTGTCGTTGGAATCGCGTAGCAAGCTGCAAGAACGATCAAGTCGTCCATTTAGACGAAGATGGAGCGCTTGGTCTTGGCGGCAGGTGGTGGGGAGGCAGGGCACTGGGTCGGGTTGAAGACACCGAGGTTGACGAGCCAGGCACCTGGGACGCGTTAGTCTTGGTTTCAAGGATGTGTTGTACTGCATGATGGAGGGATGACCCACCGGAGTTGAACTCAGAGTAGACGGTCTTGATGAGCCACTTCTGCGAAGCCTTCTTGTCGGCGTTCTTGACGGTCTCGAGGACGATGATGCCGGTGACTTGCTGGGGCTCCTGGCCGGGGCCTTTGGAGAGCCAGCGGATGGTGACCTGTAATCCAGTTGTTAGATCCAAAAAGCGCCTTAGAGGCATCTGAGGTTGGAAACTTACGGAGTTGCAGTTGTTCCAGAGGTTAAGGATCTCGAAGGGAATGGCCGGCTGTGCACCCTGGCCAGACTTGAACGATTCGCGGGAGTCGAAGACTGCAGAGCCGAGCTGCAAAGGAGTTAGGTCAGCGTCAGACTACCATGTTATGCACGAAATCGTGGAGCGCTTGCTTGCCAGCCATGCAGACCGCAGGCAGGCAGGCAGACAGGCAAGGGTGAGGCTAATCATTGGGACCGGCTATCACACGTACAGGAATGTTCTGGTCGACAGTGCAGGCACCGTTGATTAGCTCAATGACCGAGTCGGAGTAGTCGACGAAATCGGTGGTCAAGGTCTGATCGGCGAAGGCATCGCTGTAAGACGCGATGAGGGTCTTGAAGTTGTTGGCGACGGTCTTCGCGTCGGAGTCGCTCATGCAGTTGGAGGTGGTACGCTGAGTTCCCCAGCCCCAAGGAGAGGCGGCTGCGGATGCAGTGAATGCAACAGTTGCGAGGGCGAGAACGGAACGCATGTTGGTGGTGGTAGTGGTGATGTTGGGTTGCAAGGCTAGGCAATGAAGCTGAACGAATGAGTAGTTCTTGAAAGCGTTGGTAGCACGAACGATTGGAAGCTTAGTGGTTGGTACGAGGATCTGGTGAGGGTACCGATGATCGTTTGGGGACCTGAGCTGTGCTACTTATTCTTTTCCAGAGGAGTGCCCAGGCCTACATAGCAGGTTCAGATACGGCATCGACGAGGGCTGCAATACCTTGGCAATGTCCATTCAGCGATCCACAGCGCCATGAAGCAGACCGCTATGCCCTTTTTGAGCCCAAGATTGACCAAGGCCGGGTGTGCCGGGGTGGTGAGGTTGCTGCATGTGGTATGGTTTGGCGGCAGTGAGATACCAGCACATGCCTGGACAGTGCACGCTGTTCGGCAAGGATGCGGTGGTGGTAGTGAGGGAGGCACCAGATGAGAAAGAGTGGCGCCGTGAGCCGTCATCAGCGTGATGCGACGGCAGACGATCTTTTCGCTTTGCTAAATGCGGTGATTGCCGGTGCAGTATTCTCCGAAAGCATGCTTGCAAGTGCATATATGCTGCGAGGCAATGTGTGCAGCCGAAGAGGCCAGGCACGAAGGTGGATCTTGCAGCTGGTTGCGAGGCTCAACGGCGGTGCCTTATCAGTGGGTTATGATAGAGGAAGAATGTCTGTCAGTACAGTATGGTATGGTATACTAGGTATGTCGATCTAATATTATGTGTTGGCTACTTCCGCACGACATGGCACATGGCCAAGTGGTGAGATGGCGGTTTAAGCTCAGCGATCAAGCTCTCCGATCGGCGCTATTGTCTCGCGCCTCTTCGTCTTGCGTGCTCTGAGCTTTGCTTATCTCGCTCACTCTCTCACCCTGTCACTAATGTATTATTATTATTATTGCACATAGCTCAGCTGAAGCCTCCCAAATCAGTAGAAATCAGCCCTGACCCTGTCTTTCCTTGCGGGCGGGGATGCGAGTCGGTAACCTGCATCGCTCTGGGCGCCACCACTGACCTGCAACAGCGGCACACCTGCAGACTGCCCATGACATGAATGAGCGAGCTGTCTCTTGGTGCTATCTTCTACCCCACCCTTGCCCATTGGAATGCTCAATCATCATCATCATCATCATCATCATCATCATCATCATCATCATCATCATCATCATCATCATCATCATAATCATCATAATCATCATCAACAACGCCCGGCTGAAAGCAGTCAGAGGTCAAAAGTATCTCTGGTCTGTCCACTGTCAGCCTTACTCGTATGTATGTATGTATTTATGTATGTATATATGTCCCGTAGAAGGAAGGAAGCAATAATATCATACAATCAAGCAATGCAATCTGCCTCGCAAAGCACTCCACTGGTCACACTGGGCGCAGCTTGCATGTGCTTGCATGTCCATGGCGCCAAGCGACCCCGGCTCGCAGCTGTCACGACGTAAGCACTTAACTTACTTGCTTTGCCAGGCAGCCCGCTACCATGGAATCACAAGCGACTCGCTGCTCTGGAAATTAAAACCTGCATTGATTGAAGTCACGCCGCACGGCTGATGAATCCTCTCGTGTCGATACCCGTGGTTGTTGAGCCAGCGTTTTTGCTCCAAACGGGATGTCAGGAACATGCAGGATCTCGAGCTGATCCTCGGATCACCAGTCACAAGGTCGTTCCTTTTTCGACCGAGATTGAAGTGCCATCAGCAGGATCTAGCGCCTCACGCGGGGAACTACCTATTATGTCTTTGCACTCCTGGGGAGCCTATACTATGTGTAAGATGCTTACTGTCAGCACGCATTGTCCGACTGCCCCTTCGACTCCTCCATTGTGAGAGTCCGCCAATATTGAGATCTAGATTCCACTGCCAAGTACTCGGATGGCCCGATGGCTGGAAATAGCCCTGTTCCTGGAGCCATGTGTGCTGGCTAGGCGATAAACAATAATGCAGGAGGTATCAGGGACGGGACTACCATCGGCATCAGGCACCCACGCAACTTTTGACCACGGCTCAGTCGTTTCACAGAGCGTGCCGGAAATGACCTATGCTTTTCATAACAGCCCGCACCCAAGGCTCAACGACGGCATACTCCAGCCATTGTTTGCTATTTGGTATCACACATGGTAGCACGAACCGTTTCTCGAGCGGGTTATCTGCCCTTGGCTCTGGCTTGGGAAACCCGGTTGAGCAGAGCATTTTAGGGCGTAGTCTTGGGTCTTTGCTCGACAAGACGCCATCACGAGAACTACCACGCAAGGAAGCGTTTTTGAAACAGGGAACAGTCTCGTTACTTCCGGGATATGCAATTCTTGAAAGAAAGCGGCACGTGTCAGGCCGTCGAAGCAAAGGTCGTGGAGCGTTTAGTCGTGAACATGTTCCGAGACAAGTACATCGAAGTATAGGAGAGGAAAGCCGGAGCTACAAACCTAGGCACGGTACAAAGCTTTGTGGAGGTTTTCATTGGAGGCATGTAGATCGTGAGGGTGTGAAGTGATCAACACAGACAGGTGGTGCTAGCTAGATGCAAGTCAGAACGCAAGATGAACGAACATACAGCAAGCAGTAGTCGAACACAGGGAGATGATCAGCACACGTACATGCTCGACCATTTTCGTGCTGACGTCCTCTCATGAGACGCGGAATACCACTCCTTACACATTCATGTATCGTGGCCCACCCTGATGTAGGAGTCGGATGATGTCTTCAATGCCCAGACTTGAAACAGCCAGCCGGCGTTTTTTTGGCTGACGACGTTCACCAAGCTTGCTCTTGAGATCTTCCATCAGTCTCGCCATCGTTCACCGCCGCGCTGGCCGCGAATACCTTACACATCACGTGTCCGAACATTTCACCCTCGCATACGCATATGCCAGTGCGATGATCGCGATCTCGTCAGCACACGCGCCTTGAGAGCGTGCGCGAAAAAGCCGTCGTCCAAAACTCGCCTCTGGTCGCACTACAGAAAGCAAAACCCTCTACCAGAGAGCACACACACACACACACGCACGCACAACCCGCCCACAGACAACCGAACCCACCGCCAAAAATGCAGGGCTTCAACATGGGCCGCTACGTCCCGCCGGACCTCGAAGGCACCACCTCCGGCAACCGCCTCAACGCCAAACGCGCCCCAGGCACCCTCCGCAAAGACGGCAGTCAGACCGTCCGCTTCGAAATGCCCTTCGCAGTTTGGTGCCACACATGCGCGCCGCACGCCATCATCGGGCAAGGCGTGCGGTTCAACGCCGAGAAGAGGAAGATCGGGTACTACCACAGCACGCCGATCTGGCAGTTTCGGCTCAAGCATGCGGCGTGCGGAGGGTGGATTGAAATTAAGACGGATCCGAAGGAGACGGCGTATGTGGTTGTGGAGGGTGGGAAGGCGAGGGATTATGGGGAGGGAAAGGAGAGGGAGGGCGAGGATTGGAGGGCGATTCTGACGCCGGCGGAGAGGGAGAGGAGGCGCGAGGATGCGTTTGCGGCGCTGGAGGGGAAGGTCGAGGAGAAGGGGGCTGTGGAGGGGAACAAGAAGCGGATTGAGGAGCTTTATCGTTCGCGCGAGAGGGACTGGGAGGATCCTGGGAATGTGAATAAGAGGCTGAGAAACTCTTTTCGGCGTGATAGGAAGATTCACCAGAGGGAGGAGCGGGCTGTGGAGAGCTTGAAGGCTAGGATTGGCACGGATATGGAGATTCTGCCGGAGACGGAGCATGATACGCAGAGGGCTAAGCTGGTGGCTTTTGAAAAGGGCAGCAATGGTTCTACAAGGACTTCTGATTCCTTCTTGAGGACGCCCGCACGCGCAAGCTCCAGGACGCCGATTTCAAAGTCACGGAGTGTTTCAAGCCAAAAGAGCGAGACGAGGAAAGATGCTCTACGACGACAACTCGTCAACAGCACCCGTGCTGCGATGAATCCGTTTGGATGAGAGGACGCTGGATCGTTGCATACATTTTACTGTGGAGTTTCAGGTTCTCTTTGGGCGCATAGGATGATACCCATTTGCTATTTTGTTCGTACCTCTTACGACACAGCCATGTCTAATGCGATAAAGCAATGCATACGTTACTTTCATGTTCGCGGTATCTCAACTTCGAAGCCAACAAACTGTCTCACATATGCAACTTCAACACTCTGCAGTCGGGACCCTTACTCACCACGCGTGCATGTGAGGTGCAGAATCAATCGATGTCTCACATCTAACAAGCAACACTTAGAGGTCTCGAATATATCACCATCGAACGAATGCCTGATCTTCTCACCGCTTGCGATCCACCACTCAGCAAAAGACACAACACAGCACAAAGCGCACCATGGGCTACCAAACCCCCCGCCGTAAATCCAGCTTTCACTGGACTGCCGAAGCATACCTAGGTTTCGGCATCGGCATCGCTAGACGTGTCTCTTACGCCGAAAGACGTTCCTCTCACGCAGAACGACGAGCGAGCAAGAGCAGAAGCACGAGCAGGTCTTCTTCGTCCGCGTCTTCTTCAAACAAGACCAAGAGCAGCAGCACCCTCACCTCACAACACAAAAGCAAGCCCGCCAAAACGCACCCTTGCTACCACCACATCGTCACTCCGGAGCCTACCCAGTCTCATCAGTATCACTATCAAAGTAGCCACACCTTGCACGACTTCTGCTTTGCTTCAGACGCTACATACGCTCGTCTCGCCGCTCGATTGGAGCGTCTGCGTGGGTATGAAGAGGATGCTGCAGCGTACGTGAGGGAGAGGGGTAATAGGAGCGATTTGGGAAGGGTTGCGGAGGGTTTGAGGGAGGAGGTTGGGAGGCTGGAGGAGATTCTTGAGGGGATGAGGAGGAAGATTGATGAGGGGGAGAGTGGGTGGGATGGAAATGGGAAGGCGTTCTTGGTGAGTGGGAGGTGGGCATCTTTCCTTTGAGCGTGGTGATGTCGCGGGGGAGGCTGTGGGGTGGGAGTTGGGTTAAGATAGAATTCCTTGACGACTGAGATCTTGAGTATTCCGAAGTCTCGGTGTTTTCACTACCACTCGAGTACCGGGAGGCGATATTATCGCCGCTTGAGGCTCGCAGAAGCCTCGCTGCCTTATTACTCACAACCTGATTCGTACCGACTCAATAGCCGTTTCCGCGTCAGGCGACATTGCACATACTGTAGATGATGTCGAGGCCCCTCCCGAGCTGCGTTACCGATGCTTCGTTTTCATCGTCGTAGCTTTGAAAGTGGAGCTCAGCACTGCGCCCTTCAGACGACATCTGTTTATTTCGGCTTCGATCTCTTATGAAATAGCTCATTGTTCGTCACAAGTCATCTACATGAAGACAGTCGGTACTCTCGACGGCATGTATAAGATCGAACAGGCTACATACATTGTGTCCGCAATGTCTCCGGCCCCGCATCCTCTACGGCTGGTGGAGACATCTCCGCATTGTGGTGGTGTACAAGGGTCCGGTTGAACCTCGAATGTCCGCAGGATCCTCACGACACATGTTATCGTCTTATGAAGCCGCTCACTGGCACTGATACATATGTATACAAAGGTAGGTCTTCTACGTAAGGTCTTATTTCGTGTATCTTGTCCCACCTCACGGTCTGCTACGCCCTCATCGTGCCAAATCTCCTGTAGCCAACAACCCATCCTCGTCAATACACGAAGCGTGCTATAGCACACCTCATACCCAGAGCACAAGGAGCTCGACTGGGATGTACAGTCTCAACATATGAGCATTCGAAAATCTTCTCTAAGCCATGCAGTATCACCTCAATGGCTTCGATGGCTGCGACGACCCCCTCAAATATCAGTTCAAAGGGTCTCACGAACCCAACTTCCAATCCTCACTCCCCTCCGAAGTCGATGTCCTGATCGTGGGTGCTGGCCCAGCAGGCCAACTGCTAGGCGCTCAGCTGGCTCAGTTTCCTGATATCACAACACGAATCATCGAACCCAAGCCAGGCCCGTTGCAGCAAGGCAACGCCGATGGCCTGCAATGCCGCACAATTGAGATCTTCGAAGCGTTTGGCTTCAGTGAAAGAGTTCTGAAAGAGGGATACTGGACTATGGAGACTACGTTTTGGAGCCCAACGGAAGATGGCAAGGGCTTGAAGCGGACGGGCAGGATACAGGATACTGAAGATGGACTCAGCGAGTTCCCGCATATCATCTTGAACCAGGCAAGGATGCACGGAATGTGGTTAGATGCCATGAAGTGGTCTCCCACAAGATTGGAACCGAGCTATAACCGCCGGCTGGCGAGCTTGGATATTCCGAAAGATGGACCTGTAGATGTCGTTGTCGAGAGACAAGACGAGGGTCATCGTGGCGAGAAGGAGCATGTGCGTGCGAAATATGTCGTCGGTTGCGACGGCGCCCGAAGCACTGTTCGACAGTCGCTTGGACTGGAAATGAAGGGTGACTTTGCCAACCAGGCTTGGGGCGTACTGGATGCTCTTGTGGAAACTGACTTTCCGGATGTTCGTGTCAAGGCAGCGATACATTCAGCAGAAGAAGGGAGCATCTTGATCATCCCACGAGAGGGTGGGTACCTGGCAAGGTTTTACATCGAGCTCGACAAGCTGAAACAAGATGAGCGCATCGCAAAGAAGAACATCACTTCTGACATCCTGGTCGAACGTGCTCAACGTATCTTCAAACCTTACAAGTTCGATGTCAAGCACATCGGGCACTGGAGTGTCTACGAAGTCGGACAGCGCCTCACTAACCACTTCGATAACGTCGCTACAGCAAACCGTGACCTAGAATCACCGCGCGTGTTCATCGCTGGTGATGCCTGCCACACCCATTCCGCCAAAGCAGGTCAAGGCATGAACGTCAGCATGAACGACACGTACAACCTGGGATGGAAGCTTGCTTCTGTCCTTCGTGGCCAAGCGCAGCCAAAACTCCTGCACACATACTCCGCTGAGCGTCAGGTCATCGCTCAAACCCTCATCGACTTCGACCGCGAGATTTCTCGCCAATTTGCAGCAAAGCCCAAAGCAAAATCGGCTGAAGAAAACAGTAGCAACGAGGAAGATTCAGTCGACCCAGCCGTATTTCAAAAATACTTCCAACGCAAAGGCCGTTTCATGGCTGGTTTGGAGACGCAATACAAACCTTCTGCTATCATTGCTGCTGATAATCAATACCAACATCTCGCCACTGGCTTCCCAATTGGCGAGCGCTTTCACTCAGCCCAAGTCTTGCGCCTCGCAGACGCAAAGCCAATCCAGCTGGGCCATGTGATGAAAGCAGACGGCCGCTGGCGTGTCTTCCTCTTTGGCTCCAACACCGAGTCGCCACACGACCCTGCATCTCGCATGGTGAAGACCTGCAAATGGCTGGAGAAGACCCTCATACCCCGCTTCACATCTTCCAAGGCAGATATCGACTCCATCTTCGACGTGCGTGCCATCCTCCAACAAGAGCGCCAAACACTGAACGTCCCGGACCTGCCAGAGGTGCTGTTGCCACATAAGGGCAAGTTTGATATCCAGGATTACGAGAAGGTGTTCACGGACGAAGCTTCCTATGGCTTCGGGCATGGAGAGATCTACAAGAACAGAGGTATTAGCAAAGAGGGATGTGTGATCGTGGCGAGGCCAGATCAATATGTTAGTGCTGTGTTGCCGTTGGGAGAGGAGGCTTTTGCGCCTTTGGAGGAATTCTTTGGGCTTTTCATGGTTGGTGTTGAGGAGCATGTGAATGGGCATTCATAGTATTATGATAGTTTGAGTCTTGATTATGTTAGCCCTTCTATTTGCGTCCAAATACCTCCACACCCTTACAAGTCTGATCTGTGTGTTTTGTGTAGTGTTAGTATCTGTGTGGGACTGAGCGCTCTGATCAAATCTCACAAGTTGAAGCGTGCACGCAATCCATCTCCACTCTGAACGAGGGTACCGATGCTAATTCATATATGACTTATCATCTGAGAATTGTTACAATCACAGAAATGAAGTCCAGATGCAGTCAGCTGTGCGTTTAGACGGGTTTAACTTGATATTCTGAGTGGAGGTCTGAACCCCAACTCTAACCCTATCGCACGTCCAGTTCTAGATGTACATGCATTCTTTCACTTCCCGTGAACAATACATTATCTCATGGCAATTTGATTCGCCTGAAACATCTTCATAGTGCTTTCGTCTTGCCACCTGTACAGAAAAACCAAGCAGAGCGGACCAGAAACCACAGCAAAGGCACCCAAAAGTTGATTCCCGAGTAAATGTTGAACTCTTTTGCCGATGGCAAAATCGCACAAACACCCGAGCCTACAAGCGCCGCTGATGCGTGGAAGATGTCGAAAGCAGCAAACGATGTGAGGATGGTCTGAACCACAAGGCGACTGTCTCGTCGGTCTCTGAGCTTGTAGGTAGCCACGTAAAGGGCTGCGGGCTCTATGACGGCGCTGAAGGCCAGTGCACCCATGAGATAGTATTGCATAGCTCGGACTCGTGGCATCATGCACTGGGTTGTGACGTGGTCCAGAGTTGTACTTGTGCACGAGTCAGGTGCCATGGAGGCATAGTGAGCGTCCGGGTCGAAGATCATGCTTAGTAACGCCGCGTAGATGATTCCTGGCTGCGTATGTAAGCGTTCGAGCTCTTTGGTATTCGAATTCTTCAAGACTCACCTCAACGATCATGAACAGTGCGGTGTATGGCTGGGGTAGAACAGACTGTACGGTGACAGCTTGAGGGGCTTGCTTCGACTTCATGTTTGCACGAGTGGATAAGTACTATATGGGTGACGGTGAGGTATATGAGTATGATGAAGAGAGGTGCAAGGTTTGGATATGATGTTTGATTGACCGTGTATCTTTGAATATATGGCGGCCTTCTACTGTCCGTGTGAGGTTGCTGTCGACTTGCCTCAGGCATCAACATCTCAACAATGATTGAGCACCTTTTTGGCCGTTTAAACATATTTTATACATTTCGTATGCTGCGAAGAATTTGAAAGTGACTATATCATGAACATCTATTTTGTTGCCTATTGCGATATAGGCTTCACGTGGTTGCCTTCCGTGTGAATCATCATGAGTGTAAGCTGAAGGGCGTCGGATTCGCTAAAGTACGGTACCTGGCTCTCTTTCAGCTGTGACATTCCCTTTTCACATTCTCCGAATTACTGGATCGTAGGACTCCTCTCACTTCGTACTCGCTCACTCGCCAATGGCTCAAGCGACAAGAGATGCAGAAGGCTTCGTTGTTGACATCAGCAACATACCCGAAAACGAGGATTTCGTGGTCTACGGCACCATTCACGCTCATCCAGGATGCGCGGACGCGCTAGAGGCTGTCTATACAGAAACCACGCGCCTCGCACAGGACAAACCAGGCATAGTGTACTACTGTATTTGTAGGGTTTGGACTCTGCGTCCACTTCAAAATGCAATGACCATCATAATGACAAGATCCCAGGACCAAGACGACACCAACATGTTCCACATGTTCGAGCGGTACAAGGGCAAAGTAGCTTTCGATGCCCACAATGCACAACCTATAATCCAGAAGCTTCTGAACGAATGGAAGTATATCCGAGGCGTGAAGGCTTGGTTTCCACCCGCGAAGCTTGGTTCCACCATGCGCCTACCGGCGCAGTAGTCTACGAAGGAGATGAGAACTTGGCACTTGCTCGCATCTTGTTGGACGCGGTCAGATGCGAGTCCTGGAGGGGCGCGCCACAAAAGCCAGCGACTCTGCATTAGGAAGGTGGTGATATTCAAGTATGAATGGGCAACATCTGACCGGACGCCGGATGCAAGCACGCCCGACGGACGTCTCATTCTCACGATAGGTATATAAGAGCTCCTGCGTCCACGATCAATTTCTTCGTCTAGCAACATTCAGCATGATGAGCACGACATCGGTTTACTACAGTGATACAGATAGCTTCGATTGCGACAAGTCGATATTCCTTCCCATCTAAGAGCTGTCACGGTAGACACTCGGCGCTTCTGGTTTCCCTGCATTTCCTATGTTGAAGCCGCGGAGGCCAAGCGACTCTAGTGATGATAGTCAACAAGCATCACATACGAGAGGTTTACGAGCCTGTGAGTTGTGCTCGAAATCAAGACTGTACTGCAGATTGACATGGAATTGCGAGAACTTCGACAATATGAAGTGAATTACATCGTCTACACGGCATCTTGCGCTCGACACTTCGGTTGGACTGACGACCTGGCCAGCGCCTCGAATGCACGGATTTGCGCGGGACTCGTGGCAGCGCGCTAATTAAAGCTTAGCCATGCTTTGTAGCGCTTGGCCAGCCCTCTGATCTCGGCAGACAGCCAAAAAGGACGGCATCGCCGTAATTTATGTGGGCAACCGCGGCAACATGGGCCAACTTGCCGTTTCATCCAAGCATGTGATCGTTAGGCCTTAACCAAGCTTCGGTTAAGCTCAAGTGGACTTTGCTTATCTACCCTTGACAAGCTTATCGACCCCATTGAATTGCGAGACTCGTAGTGTCAAAAGCAAGCTTCGAGGCAGACACAACGCTGACAAATATCATCATCAAGCGTGGTACCCTTGGCAAACTACAGTATGCAAGTGCAGTGAGACACGATGCGAACTGCATTGACAGCAACTGTGTGGAGGGACGATAAGGACGTCCAAGGGGCCGTACTCTGCATGTATGCAACAACGCAGAACCCTACTTCTAGACGAGCCTTACCTTCGCCACCGCCGCCAACACAAGCGACTGCGCCGTTAGCCTACCTTAACCCGGGGTGGAGTACGGTTTCATGCTGGCACATCACCACGGCCTGCAGTTGACCCGCCAAATAGAGCACACACTAGCCCTGTCGCGTGCCCACCCTCCACGTTCGACAGTTCTCAATGGTCGCGCCACAAGGCAAAGCGCAATCACCTCATCGATAGAGCTTTGCCTGATGAGGCAGCTGTATTTGTCCACCGGGCTACATCGTCCAATGTTAGATCTACACCTAGATATCGCAGGATGCCGTCCCATCCAATTGGCTCTGGCCGCCTGATGCTGTTGTCGTGACCTTGATCAAAGCTTTCCTGTCTCTAAGCGGTCGCTGGCTCTTCATAAACGTGGATATGCCTCGTCCAGGCCAAAGTCTCTTCTCGTCATGCCAAGCTCATCTGTCGAGAATCCTTGATCCGATTTGATCGAACAACCATGGGTAAGATCAGCCATGATGTACTACTCTGCCTTCTTCCCTAATACCTCTTAGCTACCAACCTCGACCAGAAGACTGGTGATGGCTTCTCTTACGATGTCACACCCACCAATCACAGTTCGGATGAGCCACACTATGATGTGGCTATCCTGAACACAGAGTACGAAGGCAAGCCCACGCCTGAGGAACTACAGACGCTGCGCCGAGTACCGGGAAAACTCCCTACTGTCGCTTACCTCCTGTGCGCTGTCGAATTCTGCGAGCGAGCTTCTTACTATGGTGTGGCCTCCTCACAGTCGTACTCTAACATGACAGAAAGCTAACACGGTGACAAGGCTGTGCACAGATCTGGACGAACTACATCAACCGTCCTTTGCCCAAGGGCGGAAACGGCTGGGGTGCTGTAGCTGCTGGCAGTCAGGCTACCCAAGGTGCTTTGGGTCTCGGCGAACAGATCGCAAACGCTACAAGCCAGTCCTTCAGTCTGATCGCGTACTGTCTGCCTCTTGTCGTTGGTTACCTTGCCGACTCGCGCTTTGGACGCTACCCCATGATCTTCTGGGGAATCATCCTTTGCGGTATCGGTCACGTCCTCGTCGTCGCTGGTGGTGCGAAGACTCTCATTGAGAACGATACCGCTAAGATCCCCTTCTTCATTGGTGTCTACATCCTCGCTGTTGGTGCTGGTGAGTTTGGCGCAAATCATAGAACCCCGGTATTGGAAACTAACACGATTTCCAGCGATGTTCAAGCCTAACGTCACCCCACTTCTGCTTGATCAGATGAAGTCTCACGTGCCCAAAGTCATCACCCTCAAGACCGGAGAGCGCGTCATCGAGGACCCAGAACACAGCACTGAAAGAGTCATGCTCTGGTTTTACTTATTGATCAATATTGGGGCCTTTATGTCGACGGCGACATCATACGCTGCTCACGACATTGGTTGGTGGTTGGCATTCTTGCTTCCTCTGCTGCTATACATCCCTTTGCCGTTCATGCTCATGTGGCTCAAGCCGCGCCTGATCCTGCACAAGCCCGGTGGATCTGACTTGCCCAACACCTTCAGGGTCATTGGTCACTGCTTGGCTGGTGGCGGCGTTTTCAGAATCGGCCGCCGTGGATGGTGGGATGCTGGCAAGCCGTCTGTCATTGCAGCTAAGGGATTGAAGCATGAGACTCACTACACTGATGAGTTTGTCGAGGATGTCAAGAGAACTATGCAAGCGACTGGCATGTTCTGCTTCTTCCCTGTGCAGTACTGGAACGACAACGGGTAAGCAAGTGAGACACCACATCAAACTTTCATCTATACTGACTTTTCTCGTCACAGAATCGGAAGCTCCGCCAACTTCTTGACCACCATGCTCACTGGTAACGGCGTTCCCAACGATGTCATCAGCAACTTCAACTCCCTGAGTATTATCCTTCTTGGCCCTTGCTTGAACGTCAGTCTTTTCCAGTCCATCCCCAAAGCCGGAGCCATCGCTGACAGAAGACACTATAGTACGGCCTGTACCCTGCCCTCCGCAAGGCACGCATCCACTATGGCCCCGTTGCCCGTATCACTACCGGATTCTTCATCAGTACTTTGGCTGGCATCGGATACTGCATTCTCTGCCACAAAGCATATCAGACCAACCCCTGCGGCATGTACGGTAGTACTGACCCCGTCTGCGTCGACAACGGTCTCGTCTCGCCAATCTCGCTTTGGTGGGCTGCACTTCCATTCGCCCTCGGTGGATTCTCCGAGCTGTTCATCAACGTGCCTGGTAAGTTGAAATGTTTGTATAGAGGAATGAATACTGACGTGGAATACAGCCTATGGTATCGCTTACTCGCGTGCGCCCGTGAACATGAGAGGTCTCGTCTCCGCCATCAACCTCTTGAACACCGGATTTGCCTACGTGATCAATTTGGCTCTCTCTCCCATCATCACTGATCCTCACCTTGTCTGGGACTTTGGTGGCCCTGCCATCGTTGGCGGCTTTGTGACTGTGCTCTTCGTAAGTTCACCCTGCACCATAATTGACATCGCTTCTTCCGCTGACGTTTGTTACAGTACTTCCTTTTCCGCCACATTGACAAGGAGGAATATGTTCTGTCTACTACCCAGACTACGGAGAACCATGAGTCTGCTGAGTTTGAGGCTATTGAGGGGACGAACCCCGACGGGGCTGTCACTACAGGCTCTGAGAAGCATCAGGTCTGAGAAGAACTCCTGTAGGAATCTTGTGCCAGGGCTACACGATACCGATTTGCTAGTTCCATGTACAACACAATCTGTGTGAAACATTGCTTCAGGCGCAAATGTGTGACCGAAGTTATACTTCTCTCCAGCCCATAATTAGCCTGCTACCAGAAAGTGATGTGTCTGGAAGTCACCGTGTACTAGAGCCATCCATCTCATCATCCTTCTAATATCGGTTCCAGTCTCTTTTTCGTCTTTCGCAATTTCCCGGAACCTATCCTCAGCTTCCCATTCCCTTAGCTGTTCGTATCGATCGACTGTGTCTGCATCATTGGGGGCCCAACTTCCGTTCCGATCTTCCTACGTGTGCACGCAGGAGATTCGATGCAGACCGTCGACGACGCAAATCATACAAAGTGATTGCTAAAAGTTCCCCACGTGTCAACGTGCCGGGGTGGTAATCTCGAAGCACCTCCGATGACTGTAAGAACACTTTGTTCAAAAGTCGTCTCGCTTCTTCGTGTTTTCCAGCGGCAGAACGAGCATTTGCTTGGCCGGTCAGAGCTTTCAAGACTCGTGGATGTCGTGCAGGGTAAAGCTTTTGCGCGATTACCGCCGCCCTATTCACCAACTCTTCTGCCTCTCTGTGTTTACCTCTCGTCGATGCAGTAATCGTGAGTCCGATCATGACATCGAGTGTTGCGACATGCTCTTCGCCATATTTCTTCCTGAGCTTGCGAAGGACTCTGGTTTGTATCATCTCTGCGTCAACAAGTTTTCCGATTCAAGAATAAACTGTAGCCAAATCGTGCATGACCTCCAATTTCATGACATGATCCTTTCCCTAAAGCCGCTGGCGTCGATATAGAGCCTCTGTTAGCATGCTCTATGCCCTTTCAAGCTGTCGTGTGATTAGGTACACGATATTCAGGCCCTGCATGAGACGGACTGTTCGTATATGTTCTGGCCCAAGTAGCTCGGTCCAGATCTTCAATGCTTGCTCGTTCATCTTCTGACTATCAGTATACGCTCCAGTTTCATAGACGTACCATGCGGCTTTGACAAGGATAGAACCCTGTCTTAGGGCGGGCTTCTGATTGTGTAGCTCGATATCCACGGCGGCCAAAGCATGTGGTAAGAGAGACCGACAGACATCAAGGTATTCCATTTCATCTGCAGTTTCAGGAAACGCTTCGTCGGGGCTGATCATGAATTGGCTGCCCCAGCGTTCGAAGGAACCGTCAACTTTGAGACAATGCTGTGTGGCCAGCTGCACGAGGCGATGCATCTCAAACGATGGTGAGCTTGCGATAATTGTGGGTAAAGAGTAGTCTTGCAGCAGCGGTATGTCATCTTCCAGGCTCGATGCTGACTCTTCTGCTGTGTCGGCCTTTTTGGCCACTCTGTGGCCATCATTGGGTCACGCCCCTGGATCGCGTGTCAAGCCAGCGTGTTGCTTATCATGTTGTCACCGAGGTCGTGAATTTGGGGCAGTGCGCCAACCAAAGAACAAACTCCTTAGGGAAAGCCAAGTACTGCAGCTCAGGTATCCTCACCCTATGCCACCCAGACCGACAAGCGCCAGCCTTGCTCCGGGCACGAGCTTACGGTGGATCTTGTCCGGGATGGTAGTCCAATCGATATAATCTGGATCATGCGGAGATGGCACGTTGGAGAACGGTCTTACAGGCGACGCTGAGCGTTCTTTTGCTGTTAGCGACATTCAGATCAAAGGGAATGCGTAGAAGATACCTTGCGGAGGGTAGTCGTTGATGTTGGTCTAGTGGTTACCAGCGTTCACGCGAGCGTTATCGCTGACCGTGAAGCCTGCGAAATTGTGTCTTAGCCTTTCTTCGGAGGACGACATGACCCTGAATCTCTCGGAGGTTGTGACGATGCTCTTCCAGAGTGGATAGTTTGGTGTGAAAGAGGCAATAATGCAGCTTCAGAGCGCGAGGCTGAGCACAAGGCTGCTCAGCGCTTAATGCTGAGCCTACATCGACGTACAGCTATTGTGCATGTAGTCACTGAATGTACTGGGCAAGAAAAGGCAAGGTCAACAGCAGGTCGTAGCCTCCAGATTTCATGCGATCATGACCCCGAAAACGGTCGTATTCGCTGCACAGAGGCCTGTATAGAGTATTTCGCTTTCCCTTTTTCAATGCAGACATTTGTATACATGCAAATCATATCGTAAGGTGTTGAAATTACCACCAAACCACACCATTCATAAAGCGTGTGCCTTACCATGCAAAGCATCACCAACATACTTCGCCAGAGCAATCATCTTCTCCTCTTGCAGCCTGCGCCCGACTAACTGTACGCTCACGTGGGCGCCATCGTAGATCTCGGGATCATCTGGGCAAATATCAGCTTCGTAGTGTACCAAAAATATCTGTATCCGAAGGACTTACAGGTATCCTGCGTCTCCTGATCAACCTCATCAACAGCTTTGAAGTTCTCGTCCTTCTTGTCAACACTTTTGTCAACTTTCGTGACCGGCACAACCACACTTGTGTAGTCAAGCAAGTTCACAAAACTCGAGTACGTCAAGTAAGTGTACTTCTCTGGCCTCGCCGCAGCGAACGGTGCAAGCGGGCTGATGATCGCATCCACAGGTCGACCAGTGCCGGTGAGCTCTGCAGTCGAGTTCCAGTACTCCATGTAGTCTTTCTGCGCTTCGCGTTTGGCAACGTTGACGGCCATAATGTCCGTAGCGCTGTACTCCGGGCTTTCGAGACTGATCAGCTGCGGCGCTGGCTCTTCGCCTGATAGGCCGAAGTGGTGCCTGGAATCGGCGCCACCATCGAAGGAGTAAATCTTGCCGGCAAGCTCTGCGAGGTGGGCATGGGAAGGTGTTGGTTTCCAGTCAATGACGGTGTGGCCACGGGAGCGGAGAATGTCGACGACCATTTTGATAGCGCGAGCGACGGGTGGGTGGACCGCGCAGCTGCCGTCGTGGGTCAGCACTGCGAATGAGAGAGGAGTCTCGGTACGAGCATGCGGGTCTGAGATGGCCAGATCTGCTGCCGGACGCCAGGGAATCTCATGTACGAGAGGATCATGAAGCCATGGTGATCTACTGAGTAAAGCCTGGGTCAAAAACTTGAGCGAGTCTGGAGTAGTTGCAAGAGGGCCAACGACGGAAAGTATGCTGCCTTGGCCATCGAAGCTGTTGGCCATGCCTTGGTAAGGGAGACGTCCGACAGAAGGGCGCAAGCCGTAAAGACCGTTGAAAGCTGCGGGAATTCTAATCGAGCCACCTGGCAGTCGTGTTAGCTATCACGACTAGGCATTGATCACTCAAGTGTGCACAAAGTCTTACCAATGTCAGTGCCAAAGCCTGCACAGCTACCTCGCAGTCCAATAAGCGCGCCCTCGCCGCCAGATGAGCCACCACTGCTCAGGTTACGGTTCTTAGGGTTCCATGTATACCCAATGATGTTGTTGACAGTTTCGCCACACATGAGGGTGTGCGGGACAGAAGTCTTGCAGTACAAGGTCGCTCCCATGTTTCGGAGCTCTCTGACGATCTCGCTCTCATAGTTGCGCTCTTTACCAGTGCCGGTCTTGCCTTCGAAGTTGCCAATCCAGCCTACGTAGCCCATGTGGGTGTCCACGCTGCGCACAATTAGTCAAGCATGTTACAGCACTCCTACACGCACGGAACTCACTCTTTGACATGGAACTGATCCTTGAGACTGACAGGCAATCCGTGCAGCACTCCGATCGGCTTCTTGTTCTCTTTGAAGTATTTATCCGCCTTCTCCGCCTCGGCAATCGCCTGGTCGAAGAAGATCTCGTGCAAGCAATTGACCAGTTGATGGGCGATCGCAGCACGATGACAGAAAGCCTTCGCAACCTCCACGGCCGACCATTGTCCACTCGTAGTCTTTGCCACCACTCCCACGGCATCGGTTTCTGTGATTTCGATCTCTTTCTTGTCCAGGAACTGATGGATGTATGAGCCGGTTACGTCGCGCTGCTGTTCAGCCGAAGGTATATCTGAGAGGCGCCATTCTTGAGGAATGAGAGACAAGACATGTTCGGCCTTGTCTTTAGCGGCCTTCTTCCAGTCTTGCGCCATGTTTTCTCGACGTTGCTGATTGTTCGCTTGTAGCTTGCGCCAGTCGGATGGTTTGAAGTGTGTTTTGAGCGAGGATTCGGGGCCTTTCTCCATGGAGGGCGTTTGAGAGATATAGAGATATACTTACGGTAAGCAGGACAAAATAACTATATCAGGATTGAAGAGTTGCTAGAGCGTTATCATGATGTTGACGATCTTCCTAATGGAGTATGAGGTGGGTCCAAGGTGGGGTCGAAGACGGGCGAAGGACGGCACTTGCAACGTGGTCAAAGAGGGGCGCAAATGCAGGTTACGGCTCGGATGCGCAAGTTTTAAGCTCATCTTGGCACGCTAGAAAGCGGAGCGTCACGTGCTAGCGCCAAGATAGTCAGCTTAATCTAAATGTCGAAGCAAGTTGCGCACTTGAGGTCTAATTTACTCCACTTTGTATCCAGAAATCACTCTAACTTGTTTGAGTAATCAATTCCGGCAACCTGTTTTACAGCTGGATACTATGTCAATCTTCATGCTTTCAGGATTTCAAGAGAATATCCTTATTGAAACTCACTAAAACGACCCTCTACTACCACCTATTACAGATAGTGATGCTATCTGGCACTTCTAACCAACACCATCCTACCTTATCTCATCAGAAATGCAGAGAAATACTGCCAGAAGCGGTACTAAGCTTCACGCAGGGTAGGTTAGCCGAGCTCAGAACTTGCGCATCTGAGCTGTATCCACGCGCAAGTGTCATCGGGTGTGGAGAAGGGTTGAGCCCGTTCGTGTTCCTTTCTACCGCCAGAACATCTACATCTCCGTCAACATGACTGTCTTGCTTCACTTTCGGTGGCGAACATCGTCGAAAAGCTCCTGATCAGTCCACATGACTCGTAGTATCAGGACAATGTGCGCTAACATGCTTATGGGGCTCGCAGGATCAGGCCCAGACCCTGTCCAGACATTCGATTTGCATGCCCAGCCACATCGAGCGAACCAAAAACGATCAGAAGGCATTCAAAAATCTATTCATGCTACTGAACATGCATGCTTAAGTAAGACGGTATACTGGTTACATTCTCTACTAGGAACCGCACGAAGGCCGCCGCCAAACTGTCTTGATATCGAATCTTTGGCAGGCAGCAGAATTTAGTTACATATTATCAACGGCGTTTTGCAGTGCGCTAATGTCCGCTCAGGGCACATTAACCTCAATGTACGGCAGCATTGTAGGCGACAGAATCAAGTCTTAATCATATATTATGTTTTTGTACCACTGTACAGAATTGACCAAGTGCTTTAGTGATTATCAACAGCTGCTCATACATACTCATCCATCGGCCACGACACTGAAACCATGAGACTACCCAATACTCTCGATTTTATCTCTATCTTCTGCGCACTTACTTCCGCGGGGATTACAATCAGCGAAATACCGTCCGAAGTCCAGATCGGAGAATCGTACCATGTCTAATATACTAGTGACCGTAACTACGTGAGTACCCTGTATCGTATCTGATATTCTGATCCTACCATGAGGCTAACTCGTTGCAAGACTATTATAGATTTCCAGGTTATGCGTTGGGATGGTTTTGCTCAGAAGTACTGATGACCATCCGGCGGCATAGTTGACCACTACATAAATATCCTCGCAGGCGGCTTCCACAGCTCTGCATGGAGAGCCCCTAACGTGGAGAACGGGTGCGAATGCTACTTTTCTTTATCATCGAAATCGAAACACAGTTTGGCTGACGGATATTCTCTACAGAAATTATGACTTGTTCCTCAATGTCATTGAGGTTGACGAGCACGACGAGCTGAATCCGAACACGGGCTTCTATGCGAGTTCGAATAAGTTTGAGATCGTTGGTGGACATGCGCTCCGTTCAATGGGGGTCGCTAGTACTACGATTAGTACTGTAGCGGGGGTAATCTTGCTCGCTTACATTTGGATTGTCGGCGCAGGACTATGGCGAAGGAGGAAGTCATTGGCTGTTGACTTGTCTGAACAGAGCGAAGGAGGGTACACTAATGACGCTGAGAGATGAGATCGCAAAGTCGCAGCAAAGCCCATTGCGGAAGTGTACTGTCCTGGACTCCAGCCTGGTGGCTCGAAATGCCCTCGCGTGGGCAGATGACTGGATCTGTGTAACATTTTACATGATCATTAGGAATTTGTGTGAAGAACCCACGTCAGCGATGGGTATTGATAAAAGAACGCGCAAGTGTAGGAGGAGTACCCGACATCGCGGATGTTGAGTCAAGCATGGTACCAATCGCCACCTTGATCGTGTCAATGAGAAGGTCGAGAGGAGAACATCTTTGTCGTAGTTACTGGTAGCGGTCGCCACGTCCTGTTGTGGCACACGGCCCGTGACCGCCGCTCCCTTCTGAACATCGCCGCATCGCATCGCACCCATCAACTTGCTTTCTCCTTGCAGCATCAACAGTAAATTCTTCCACGAAACCATTCTTCGAGTCTTTCGGACGGCTGTCTCGGCCCCGACGAAGATGCCGGAGCTGGTGCGGCCGGCGCAAAGCTCTTCGGAGTCGGGTGGCCCGGCAGCTGTCAATGGTAATGATCTTACATTTATGGTCGTCCGGTCTATATGTGCCACTTTCGGCCAAGCGCATGCCGAAAGACTACGGAGAAATTATATTGTTGGTAGGAATTGGTTTGAGTGATTTCTTGCAGTCTATATGAATAACATGATGGCGTCCAGTAGCGATCGAGATTATTCCTCACTCAAAAGACCAGCTCTGGGCTCGCGCATACCCTGCCTATCCAAGCATCACGACCAGTCAACATGAAGTTTACAACCACGGTTTTAACCGCGTCGCTCGGTTTGTTATCGGCGGCTTCGCCTACTCCCGTTGTCGAGCGCCGTGCTATTGGCGATCCCATGTGTGGAGGTAAATCGAGCCTTCAACTTGACATGAGACCACGATGGCAGTAGCTAAAATTCCATCCAGACTGGGACCTCATCAAAACCGGCGCTTACACCCTCTACAACAACCTCTGGGGTAAGGGCGCCGCTACATCTGGCAGCCAATGCACCACGCTTGACAAAGTCAGCGGCTCCGTCCTGAGCTGGCACTCGGCCTGGTCTTGGGCCGGCGGACAGTACAGCGTCAAGTCATACCCGAACGTGGTTGTGGACACTCAAGACGTACAGATCTCGAAGATCAAATCAATCGACACGACGTGGAAGTGGTCGTATACAGGGCAGAACTTGGTGACAAACGTCGCATACGACGCGTTCACAAGCAGCACCCCGGACGGACCGGAGGAGTATGAGCTCATGGTCTGGCTCGGCAATTTCAACGCCGGACCCATCGCAAGGTTGGTTCATCTCAAGCAAACCATTTCTACTGCGACACCCAAACTAACTTATTTTTAGCGCATGGGGTGCTGACGGCAAACCTGTTCCTCTCGCGAAGGGCGTGAAGCTCGCAGGCATCACTTGGGACTTGTTCAAAGGCCCGAACGGACAGATGACCGTCTTCTCGTTTTTGCCATCGGACGGAAATAACATTGCCAGTTTCAATGGTGACATCAATGTCTTCTTGAAGTATCTTACGCAGAGCCAGGGTGTTGCCTCGACCCAGTACTTGAAGAGTTTCGGTGCGGGTACCGAGCCGACGATGGGTGACAATGCTGTTTTCACGACTAGCAAGTACACTGTTGATGTGAAGTATCTGTGAGGGAGGAGCCGCATAGAGGGTCTACGCGATGGGCTGTCCGAGTAGCACCGTCTGGATCATGCAGTCAACTTCTATAGCAAAGAAACCACATATATCTCACCCCAGGCTCTTTCCCTGAGAAACGCTAACATCGTCAGCATAAGGCGTCATTACAGTACAATCGGCGACTTCGCCGGCTCACTGTGTAATTCCGACCAGTGATGAGTGTCGTATCTGCCATGGAGCTGGATACCTAAGCCTGTAGGATCATGGCGGCGAAACATTTTGAACCCGCGGAGCTGAACATTCAGTCCACGGAGGTGAGCCGCATGATGCGGACACACTATCAACACCAGCACTCAGAACCTAATGCTGTGCCAAGCTATATAGGCGCGCAGTATTTAGGCGCACTGTTTATTCTCTCCAACCAAAAACTCGTCAGTCACGCTGCTGTCCTCGAAGCCCAACAATACTTCCATCTTCAACATGCACCACTCTCTCTGCTCAATCTCCCTGGGACTACTGGCATCGACCGCGCTCGTACCAGCAATCACCGTGTCGCAGGTCAAATAACCCATCATCGGAGATGGTCCGTCTTCTGCACAATTCACCTACCCTGGCTACGGCTTGTATGGTCCTCGAGTCGACCACGTCAACAGCACCGTGTTCGACTGGTGGTACTTTGACATGATCTCCGACAACGTCGCCGAAAGAGACCTGTTATCTGTTGTCGTCGTCTTCCATGATGGCACAAGCAGAGGCTTCCAAACATTGCTGGAATCACCGAACAAAATCCCGATGACGCTCGGTGGCACTTACCCGAATGGCACCATATGACGAACGTATAGTTTTGTGAGCGAAGCCGTGGTTGTTTCAGATGAGACGCGCTCGCAGGGAAGTTGGGGCGATATTGGTCACTGGGCTGGTGATGTTGAGACGGAGGCTTGGGCGGCTAGTTTCTATCTCCTGGAGACACACGGCGTCCGTGGAAACTTTCGCCTGGAGCAGGTGTGTTGGCTTCGATGATGACTTGTCTACCTCTCACGCTAACGTTGCTTTCTCAGCGCGCACCTCCACACTTTTCGTGTGGTCTGGTGGAGCCTAGAACAAGTGAGGCAATTTTGCCACACGTAGGCTGGGTCAACACAGTACCTGATGCGCGCGCCACTGTCGATACTGAAACCAACGGTACTGCGCTGAGCTTCTCTGAGACGGGATATCATGACAAGGTACGCGGTCCTGCGCTGCAGTTCTTGTAAATAGCGTGCTCACAGCATTCAGAACTGGGGCGATCGCCCTTTCTTCAACGACTCGGTTCTGTCATGGTACTGGGGGCATGTTTCCCTTGGCCCCTACAGCATTGTCTGGTTCGACACAATTGATACCGAGGGGACCGAACACTTCAGCAGCTACGTGGCTCGAGACGGCGAAGTACTCACGGCCAACTGCGAGGACAGCACTGTGATAGCACGACCCTGGGGCGGAGAAGACACTTATCCGCCACCCGCAGGTTCGGAATTACCTGATGGCTTCATCTTTACTTTTGCGGATGTCGAAGGTCGAGAGTTCAGGGTGAATGTAACAACATTCGCCACGCCAGTGCCCAACCCGCTGTTCAACCGCTTCGTCGGAACGGCAGAAGGAGCTTTTGCAGGCGAGAACGAAACGTTTGTTGGAGTGGCTAGCTATGAGCAGTTTAAAGCTGCTTAAGTGGTGGACGATCTCAATGAATAGAGTGGCATTGTCAGAGCCGCGGCGGGTGGCTGCAGATTGACCTGGTGTGTGCCATCATTGTAAATCTCTAGTCGTCCTCGGCACTACACCTGTCACAAGACTCGCGCTTGTAGAAATGGAACGATGTGTCGGGACTCATATGGAGGCCGTAGTTCTTAGAGATAGTTTCGCCAATGCGAGTCGTCGTGAAACCGCCGCGTGCCTCACCAATTGCAAAGATGACGCCCTCCGGACGTGTATGCTGCTCGCACTCGACGTCGTCTTTGTAGAGACTCTTATGTTCATGCTCCAATCTAATGGTATAGCCTGCCCCAATCTTGATCTCTGCAATACTGATGTACTTCGAGGCAAAGCTAGGAGAGGTATCTATACCTGGCATGATGCCGGAGTTGAGGATCACATCTTGTTGAACCAACCGTTCATCGAAGCGGTAAATATTCTCGACAAAATTGCTTTGGACCATGGCCGGCTCGGGGGGAATATATGGCTTATAGCTAAGTACTGTGCGATTGAATGATTCTTATCACGAATAATCTGCATACAGATCCATCCAGAGGATCAACCGAGGTCGTACTAAGCGAGCCAGCATTACGTCATAATCTCGAAAAATCTCAAGGGGTACAAAAGTGATAAGATGGTAAAACTTGTACCATCGTCTCGTAGTCCATTGTACAAAATAGAAGTTGTTACATTTGTAAGCAAGAAGTTCTGCTGGTAAGACTGGCCTCCACCGCAAGCCCAGACTCTCTTTAAGATCTTGGCCCTATCGGGCCTCCAAAACCCAATCATAGTATGCCGGCAGAATTCGGTAAACTGCACTTGGCAAGATTGAGTCAATGCCGCTTTTGATATGCTTTCAGCATTCCTTGCTATTGTGTATTGATTCGAAAGGTCTTATCTGAAGACGCCACCTTTCTCCTGACTTGGACAATCTAGCGCTGAGACCTTTGATCTCTCACTTGATTAACGAATTAAAGTCGCTACTCTCGCCAATATGAGCCAACCAGAGCCAATCTTGATTACAGCAGGACCCTATCAGTTCCTCGCATCATTCGAGCACGATGCGCCCAAAACGACCGCGATGTTCAAGAAACTATTGCCCTATCGACAAAAGCTCATCCATGTCCGCTGGAGCGGTGAGGGTCTCTGGATCCCGCTTGGCGAAGAACAGCTCGGCGTGAGCTTCGAGAATCACACGACCCACTGCGGCCCTGGTCAAATCTTGTTCTATCCAGGCGGATTCTCCGAGACTGAGATCTTGTTCTGCTATGGTGGCGTTTCCTTCGCAAGCAGAATGGGAAGCTTAGCAGCCAATCATTTCCTCACAATCACGGAAGGCAACGAGAATCTCAAAAAGCTTGGGAACCTGGTTCTATGGGAAGGCGCCAAGGATGTTCTGTTTGAGAAGGCTAACGAGGCGGCGTAAGTATGCGACTGCAATTCTCTCTAAGCCGATCTAATGTCAAAACAGTATTCGTAAGTTCCGGGAAAGCCGTGCATCAACGAGACCCGAATCGAAACTATGATTGCACATGGACCGGAACTGGAGTCAGAGCTTGTTGGCGTGAGAGCCTCTGAGTAGCGGGCTTGCTTAAAGTATCTGCCAAGTGCCATGGCCCCGTCGATAACTGGCCCAAAGCTGTGATCCCTCGCCTAAACCTGCAAGCCGTCAAGAATCTATGATAGCCCGTTGTTGTTGCTATTCGCAGCTCGCTCAAATCAAACCTGCAAAGCCTGCATGGGCTGATTGTGCCTCAAAACTCTGCTGTTCTCCCTCCAACCTTTACCATATCTGAACAAAGCGAACGGAGCCGGCCAGAGAGCGATGGAAATGAAGCCAAATATTGATAGAGCCCAAGCACCTCCAATGCCAGTGAAATCTTGTACGATCACAAGCACCAGCGCTCCCGCGAAGAAGATGCGACCACACGCTGCCGCTGTCAATGCCGAAAGGGTTGCAGCCGGTGGGTATGCATCGAAGAGGTAGGGAATCACCGAGAAGATAATCATGGCGTTGCCCCAGACATAGACGGCGGTGCCGATCACAGGGATCTGGAATGGTGTCTGCGGACCAGCAGTCCAGCCTGTACTGTGGTCAGTTGCGTTGTTCAATTCCATCCGTACGACATCTCATAATTTGTACTTACCGATCCAAAATAGAGCCGATGTGACCAGAAACTGACCGATCATGGCAGGCACCAGGCGAAACTCCAAGTACTGAGCCATAGCCATCCCGCGCTTTTTCATCAGCTTGCCCGTCGAGACTTGCTCGATTGCTATGTTGCAGACTGCTGCCAGCACAGCGCCTGCAATGGCAGTCGTGAATGCCAAACCAACGCGCTGCAAGCTAAAGCCATAGACGGAAGACAACACGACAGGGACAGTGATGAACCATTGAAAAACAACAGCGAAATTGAAGACCAGCATGGCTGACGCCAAAGCGACGATAGGCTCAGTGAAGACCATGCGTATCGGATCCAAGACCGTCACCCGCAACATCTGCGAGATCGTGACTCCGCTTTGCGCTGGTTCTTGGTGGAATGGCTTGCCTGTGAGGCGAGCGCGACGACGAGGGATCTCGCGCTGGTAGGTCTCGGGCATCCCGATCGCGAACAGGAATGCGGCTGCTATGACGATACAGCTCAGATATTGAGTCCATCTCCAGCCGAAAGCTGTGACGATATATCCTCCGGCGATTGGACCGCATGCAGCGCCGATATAGGCTGCAGTTCCGAGAAAAGCGTAGTAGGTATTGGTCGTTTCGGCGCTCCAGATGTCAGCAAAAGTGCCTTCGATCAAGACGAGACAGGGACCGCCAGAAAAACCGGCGAAGAACCGGCAAATTGCCACGCCTGCAAAACTGCGTGAGACTCCAGCCCCAACGAGGAAAATGCCGCAGGCTGGCAGACAGCAGAGATAGACCAGCGAGCGACCAAGTTTTTCTGTCACATGCGGTGTCCATATCGGGGCAAATGTCACTCCAAAAAGGAACAATGACATGCCCAGAATGGCCTGAGTCATGGTGATGTCGAAGTCTTCGATGATGGATTGGATGCCTGCAGTGTAACAGGTAATGCTGAATGCTCTGCTGGGGCGTCAGTCGCCAGGATTCATTTGCTACAAAAGCCTCGCCAGCAGTACTTACACAGAGGCCGCACAGAGGTAGCCGCACAGCGAGACGTAAACCTTCCGATGCGTAGGCCAAGCCATCGGATTGTCAGGATCGCTCGGCGACAATGAGTGCGACAAGACCTCGCTGGCCATCGGCTTGGGTGTCATGAGATCGCGAGTGTCTTGATTGTCTGTTGTGAACATCTCGATGGAGTTGGTGGGAGAACCAGATATGCTACCGTGAGTGTCGGGAACTATGTTGTATGATGATTTGGATGCCATTGTAGTGCAATTTTAATTTTGCTGCAGGTTTTTGATGGCGCTTGTGGATGTGTTTTGAGTTGTGTTGTGCTCAATTCGTCTAAGCAGAAGAGCGAACGAAGATTATATCTTCTCAGCTCCAGGGGCATTGTCGTCAGCGGAAGGCTGTGATCTCTGGTAGCATGTACGATTCCAATTTCTAAATGTTTTTCAAAGATTTGTGTACACGGCCCTGCATATCAGACACAGCCTCGTAGGATCAACAGAGTAGATACATAAGCTCAGCCATCATGAGGACCCCGATCAGACGATAATGTGCGCGGGGGCTGAAAGTCGTCAGCCGGAGCTCCGTAGTTTATCGACGACACTGCCACTGCAGTCAATATGTACTAGATGAATAGCTGTCATAGATAAGAGCATGTACATGATCTAAGCCTCCGCCTGCTAGTATGAATTTGACCTGTTGGCCCGCTGCGAGACATAGGCTGACGCGCGGCGGTACGCGATCATGGACCAGTGTTGGACGTGAAACCGTCTGTCGCTAGGATTCCGTGAAGCCATCTAGCTAGTGAGATGTATAGCATGCGACCTCATAAGATTTCGAGCGCATCTCCAGACGATACACCGCCTCGCAAAGTCACTATGATATAACGGATTACCATCGGGATGCATAAAATGATTGGGGGTCAAAGTTATGCGATGTTGAACTTGCAGCCGTGTGCCTTGAAAGCCGTACGTCCATACTGTTTTCCTCATCGAAAAGACCTTGCACAAGAATCACGCATGTGAACCCACACAAGCCCACGCATTGGCTAAAGATCCTCTCCAACTGCTCGTCGTTTGCGGTGCGGTAGCGCCATCCCGTTGGGCAAGACACTTCCTCAGATCCAACCAGTTAGGCACTCTAGTCTCTAGTTCTACAAAAGTCATACAAGGCAGAGATACAATCCAAAAGACCTTTCCTTGCAAACCAGTACAATGCGATCCTCACACAACCTAAACCCAACTCAAAGTTAGTCAGACATCATCAGCAACTCCTTCCTCCATCTCAGCCGATCTCATTCCACTTAGCTCATACAACAAAACACAACGACACAACAGCCCCGAGACCATATATCGGAGAACCACCGTGGCAGCATCCAAAGTAGCGATGAACATCAACGAAGAAAAGATCAGCGTGCCGAAAACGAGGTGCACGAAAGAGGTGGCGTCTGCCAGCTGCATGGCGAAGATCGTCAGCCAGAACTCGTCTTTTTCTTCCGCGGGCGCCGTGTCGCTGGCGCCACCGTCAGTTGCGCAAGTTTTGTGGGCGCGAAGCCGGATATCTGCATCAACACTCAAGGTCAGCTCCTCGCGAACTGTCTGCGCTAGGCCGGACAGCCACGTGGAGACACCGTGCAATTGCCGCTGCTCATTGCGGTATCGCCGCATTGCGTACGAAGAATGCCAGCCGATAGCTGCGACGATGTGTATGACCGCTGCCAGCGTGGACCACAGGACTGACATGTAACCTGTGTTGCACTTCCACGTGATGACCGTCCGCGAGCCCAGTTGCCATGATGTGTGGACGACGTTGAAAACAGCGGCGGCAACAGCGGCGTACTGCAACGCCAACCAAGGCCAGTGGCGGCGGTTAGACATTGGCTTCCGAGTTTGTGTGAACAGACTACTTGTCGGTTGCAGTATGGCAAGTGGGCTTTGATAGGTGAGTGACCGTGGAACGTACACCGCAGGCCCGCCGATGGACAAGAGGGTGGCCATGAGAGGACGTCGAGATGAGAGGAGAGAGACCTCGCCGACTGAGGGCGCTATGCTAGAGAGTATCGTGGGCGTGAGACCAAGCATCACGTTGGCGCTCGCGAAGTTTTGCTGTTCGTTCGGGAGAAGGTCCTCGTAAATGCAATCGTATACTATCGGTTAGAAATCAGCATGGTAATGGCGTGTAGCATGAAGCGCGACACACCCAGGTAACAAGCGCTTGTAGCGTCGCGAGCAGTGTTGGTGCTCAAGTATGTTGTGTATTGTGCGCTGCAGTTCTTGCCCCCGACCAACTCCAATTGCTCCTGGCTTACGTTGTGCTGACCAGAGATCTGATTGCCGAGAACTTCGCCATAGTAGGGATAGAACTCAGAGAACTTCTCGTGGTGTACTGCGACACAAAACGAGTAGAATGTGCATAAGACTAACACGCGCAGAAGATGTTGCATGTTGCTCGTAACGGCGACGATATAGAAGGGACTGTCGAGCAGTGGGAATGCAAATGAGTGCTACGGCAGTCGAATGTGGGTCAAAAGAGAAGACCAGATCCTGCAAATTGGCCAGCTGTGATAAGTCCCACTACATCACCGTGTTCTGAGACAGACTGAGCTGTGGCGTCAGTTAGACTGTATGGCAGCGCGGCACTGCAAGCGAGCGAATTAGGCAGCGCCACATTGCAAGCGAGCGAATGAGGCACGTCACACAGTAGGCGAGGACATGCGGTTTCGCGATAAAACGGAACCCCTCGTTACTCATAGATTGTGATGTTACTGTTTTTGCGCATCAGAGAATAATCGTTTTTGGAGCCTTAGCTCGACATGCTTAGCCTAGGTCTTGTCCAGGTCGTCGAATTTGGAGACTGTGAACTTGCAAGTGCCGGATCTTTTATTGATCAGTTACCAACCCATTCTATCACATGATACCATTGCCTGGTACACCACGTACCGGCGCTTGTTGGGCAGGCGCATGCAGGCACATGTATGCGCTTAGCAAGGCGCGGGCGGATCCATGGCATGTCTTCTAGGCAGCGATTCTCATTGAAGGCAAGCGTCGTCTCAGGCCCGCTCGGCTTGTTGCATATGGCCTTCCAAGGCAGCCATATCTCGTTGGAAGGTGTTAATAGTCGTGTAGACCGGTAGGTCCGCGATTGCACTGCCGCTGTCAAAAATGGAACCCTGGCATTTAAAGTTGACGTTGCAGAAAGTTTGGTGTGTCGTACGAGAAGATTTCTAAGGATTAGAGCATTAATTATCGTGAATAAGCGCGCCAGATCGAATCAATACAGCAGAAATCCATCCACTCATCAAAGTAGTCGTAAATGCGTCTTTGGAACCTTACTCCACTCTCGACAACGCCCGAAGACCGTTCGACAGAGCTTCCCATACGTTACAGCCAGATTCGGCGTTCGCCACGACCCAGCTGCCAAGTGTTGCAGTCGAGCACTTGGGTCCTTCGTGGATTTGCTGCCCATGTTATGGAAGAAGCCGCGGCCCGGGCTGAAACCTGTTATTGGAAGGATCAAAATATCGCCCGCGACGATTTTTGAGCGTCCTGGTAGACCTTTGGAAGGAAGGTTGGAGAGAGATTGCCAGGAGAATTTGGGCTCAGCGCGCTCGGTGTATTCTATGAGCGTATGGGTCAGGACTGGTGGCCCTGTGATGTTCAGCGGGTCAATGGTAGGGAGGATGTCCCTGTCCGCTTGTACCCTGGCGGCCAAGCTTGAAGTGAAGATTGCAGCGATCGGATGATGTGGAGACATGGCCAGCGCCCAATTCGTGACTTGCACCGGGAAAGTGTAGCCCATACGCCAGTATGTATCGTCAGGTTCGGGCAGGTTGTCGGATTCCAAGCCGAATATTGCATTGACAGTCTTCTTTGTGGCGCTTTTTCTGGCACTCATGCTCCCAATCCTGGTCATGTAGCTGGCTGGGGCGTCTGCAGGAACGACGTACGCGGGCTGTGAAGGCTGATGCTGCGCATGTCCGTTACCTTCTGTGTCAAACCAGTCTTTGACATCCGCAGGGTCGATCCAGCTAGACGGGTGCTTTAGCGGCTTCGAATCAAGATCGCCGTACTATCAAAGGTAAGCAAGCTATTTGGATCAAACACATGTGATTGGCACTCACGATGCCCCCGAACCACTTCAAGACCAGAACACGAGAAAGATCAGCCTTCTCCACGGGATAAGGCAGGGCCGAAAATACCGAGGGCAAATCATGCTCATACTTCTGGAGCAGAGTTTTGATTCCATCATCATCCCACAAGAACCAGGCCATCTCTGCGGTGGAAGGATGGTCAGGCTTGATCGCAGCTGCCAGCCATTTCTGGAGACAGGAGCGTATAGTGGTGGACCAGGTCTCGGGATCATTGGAACGAGATGTCTGATTGGCGACGAGAGAAATATGATGGGTGATCAAGGGAATCTGGCTGTTGTCGATGAAGGCGTTGTTGACAAGTGCAAGATGAAGAGCACATTCAGCAGCATCAACAATGTGGCCTGTGTCTGTCGAATTGCATCCCGACGCCGAGGTGGCGTTGTCGACCCATGACTGAGGAATATGCCACACTGCGATTTCGTCAGCGAAAGGCATCTTTCCGGACGTGTCTGTCGATCACGCACTTCCGCCACGTCCAGCCCGCATGCCTTGTAAGCGCGGGGCCGTTGACCACCATATCGAGAGACTGGCATGCGAAAAGACAAGCAAGCAGATGGCCGGGAACAGGAAAAGAGCCAGCACGCGTTTTCGAGCCAGCCTGGCTCGCATGGAGATGGCAATGGCGGTATACATCTTGCACGGTCACGCGTCAGCTGGGCGTGCTTACGGCGTGGAGCATGGCGGGTGTAAAGAAAAGAAGTGAGCGCAGGCAAGCAAGGGGAGTCGACTTGAGATGGCAGCGACGGTTACATGGGCCTAGCGAGGCTGTATCTCAGCCTCAGCGGCGGACCGGCACTTGGTATACACTTCTCAAGAAGCCTGCAGGCAAACGTGCGCGCGCTCGCTTGACACGTTTTGTTGGGCCTGAAAAGCCATTGGTGGAGGCTGGAGAGAGACATACTTCGGAGACATACTTCCTTCTTGGGCGTTTGCGTGCAGAGATCGAGGGTCCAGCTGGCCAATCAGGTACGAGCGGGAGACTTCCTCCCGAATGCTTGTCACGGCTAGCGCACACGAGGCGTGGGGTCTAGAAGGCGCCCTCAAGGCGCCATCCATGGATTGACCAGTCGCGCTCGTCACGTGTGCAGATTACGAAATTGCATGTGCCTGCGCGCTTGCGGAAATCGCTGCTTTGTTGGTGTTATCCGGCGTACGACCATTTCAATGCTAGCGTGCAGACGAATCATTTAGGCGAATGCAGACACAGCCTCCACCAAGAGAGACGCAGGCATATCCATAGATGCCTCAGGCGGTTCATCAGGCAGCAGTTTACCGATATTAACACCTAAGCTTCGTCTCCGCCACCTTCGTGATCGTATATCCCGCCAATCCCAAACCCTGCATCTTCTTACTAGTGTAAACTCTGGGAAGCTTGTCTTGCCATCACATTTCTTGACTCTTCAACACCGCCGCCAGCAAACCCAGAGACCGACGAGATGTGCACGAGACAGCTGATCGAGAAGACTGCTAGCCTACCACAGATGTTAGTCGATTAGGTATCTTAGAATCTTAGAATGTGTTTCAATGCCCAGCTTGCTGAAACAAAGAGGGTCATTCACAAACGGTTGGCTTGGTCTGATTCACACACACGTACATCCGCGTAGACAACATACCAGACGACGTCTTCAGTGGCGTCTCTTCTCTTGGCTGATAACAACGATTTTCACAGCCGTGCATCCACCGCCAAACCGTGTAAGTGGTAATCATAATGCTAGTACAAGACAGAACAATAGTCGATACAACACTGTTCGGACTCATCCCTTCACAATATTGGCAACTTGGTCTTGACTTACGCTTTGGGAAAATACACGCCGCCGCATTAGGGAAGTGCACAACGGTCACTGGCTCTTGCACTGTTTAGATCAAGCCGCCGTCACCCACGAGACCACAATCACGACCACTAGCATCTGTCTGACGACACGATATCAGACTCGAAAATATGGCAGATAACCCGCCGCCCACTAAGCGGTTCAAGTGTGTTTTCATCGACCCCTGGACGACACTCTCTGGGAGGCTTGATCATGCTGATGCTCTATCTACTTGCAGATAATCTCAACGATGTGATCATGGCCAGCCTCGTCGTCGACGAAATGATACAGCCTTCAATTGAGTTTGTAGAGCTGCTTTGCGACGTTGATGTTGCTTTGGTCTACAAATTCGCAGTAGCTGGAAGCCCTTTGCGCAAGCTCTCTAGAAATTACTTCGTCTACGAGGCTACACCTCCTGTATTACAAATTATAGATAGAATTTGCAGATAGTAACCACCGTCTACGCATGAAAGACTAATGGTAAAGATACTACTCCTATGACTTGGCCGGAGAGAAAGAGTATTGCTATCATGCTACTTAGAGATGCTGACTCTTTGTAGCATCTCGGCGATGCACATAGTCTCAGTCCACTAGAAACAGCTCACGCGTCAACTGGATCGAGTCGTAGAAGAATTCTCGACCGTCTCCAGCTCTCTTGCCCATGTGGTCGACCCGCTTGCTTGACTTGTAGCCTCCAACACGTTGGAGCGCAAATCGGGCTCTTGACTCCCCACGATTATCAGCTCTAAATCGACTTTATGTGCAGCTCGAGTCGCAGAGCTACACGATCTCAGACTCATGCACTGCGCTGCACGCTACTGCATAAGCCGCGCTTGGTGGCGCGTGTTGCATTCGGGAAAACATTCGGGTCATGGATTATGGCTTCGGACCAAAAGGAAGAGGCTGAGTGGGAACCTTCGTACTCATATCGTCAGCTAAGAACAACATGTCGAACGCCAGTCGCAATGGCATACAGAAGTCAAGACCAGACCATCGAAGATCATGATCGGAAGTATGTTGGGGCAATCTGATCCCCTGGATGCCGGGTTTCCGTGATCAGCGGTAGCCCATACGGGCGGATGAGCATTCTCCATGGCTGATGGTGTTGCATTGTGGGCTGATTGGCGAATGTGGGCTCGTAATTGTAAACAGGTAAGAATGATACTGGCGATGGCGAGCACAGAGGCTAGACAACCAAAAACAATCGTCAATGTTTCATCTGTCATGGCTTCTTTCTTCTGGTCTGCTGCGGTTGGATGCCAAAGTTCTACCGAAGTCTTCTCACATCTTATGGCCACAGGATTTCCGGCATGACAAGCCAGCACGACAGCTACGCTGGCCGAAACGTCACAATGCTTGCGCGAGAATGCTATTGATGATAGCATACACTGCCTGGAATATTATAAGTATGAACTCCATTGGTCTCTTCAAGTCCCCGGCGGCCCGGAGCTTCGTGTGCCTCATACAGGGATGGCTGCATGTTTCGATCACTTTAGGCAAAGCGTGTCCCGTCAGCCTTCAAGCAAGCTTGCACTGCCTGATTATATCTGCGCAGCTGGACTTCACTCTAATAAGATACTAATGAGATGCGGACACTGCCTGAAACTTGGCTCGTAACCGATACTGCTTGGTACTCTCCACCTCCAAAGTCATACTACAGGGATAGACCCATACTATTCAATAACCTTACAATTGACATACTTACCGCTCTTGTAAGGCAAGGGTTGCCCGATATATACTTCAAATCAACAAATCAACAAATCAACCACTACTTGAGGATAACCACTAATCTCGAGCGAACACGACATGCCAACAATTTAATTTACCTGACATTCGCGGAGGTCTAGGCAACATCACTCAGAGGCCAAGAAGTATTCAGGTACCCACCTCTGCAACTGCCCTTCACGAATTCAACAAGATTGGACGCATATCTGGCATCCTGGAACTGATGACTTCTGATGACTTCCAAAAGCCCAACGGAGCAAGACACAACCGTACGTGTACTTTCCATGGATGAATCGACTCGATGTATCACCCTGCCACCATTTCCTTTGTCGGCAAAGACTCAAGACCCTCCTTCACACTCCAGTGGCGAGCGACGCTCCCATGAGCGTGAATGGAAACGACGCCGTCTTGGGTTGTTTATTGAACAAGATGGCACGGTGGACCCACGATTTCAAGATGTCAGAGATCCAATGATCAAAGAAGCACTAGACCAGCAGGATAGACTACGAAGTCCTCTCCAGTCTGGCCAAGTCGACACTGTGCCCTCTACATCTGGAGGGGACGAAGATTATGAGGCCACATACAATAAAACCATGCAAATGTGGAGTACTATGGCGGACCTCAATGACTCGAAAGATGTTGGCGTGTCCGAGTCAGACTCTTCCTGGTACAATGGGCACGTCGCCTCTATTGGAGTCAGTCGGGGACGAACACCGGAAAGAGATGAGCAAACGCGTTATTCGCCCCTGCCTCAGCCTCTCAGCCGAGCGAATTCAGTCTCCAGCGTGCGATCCATGATAGATGAACGACTGGAGTGGGCCCACCAAGATCGCATGCGGTCTGCCAGCAGAGAGGGATCAGTGCCGATGTCTCCTTTCCACGAGCACTCGCCATTCTATGCAGAATTTTCCAGAGATGCGAATCGGACACCACAACTTCCTGGCATGTACATATGCGAGTGTTGTCCAAAGAGACCAGAGAAGTTCTACTGTGAGGCCGATCTTAGGTATGCTGTCGATCGATCTTCTTGCGAATGTTCTCGAGTACCTTAGCTGATTGACCCAGTGCGCATGAGTCCTTGAAACCACACTGTTGCGCTTATTGTCCCACTCGATTTGGGAGCGCAAAGGAAGTCGAGAGTCATCAGAACTCTCTTCATACGCGTCGGTATAGCTGGTCTTGCGCCGCCCTCAAGGGTCCAGAGGACGCCATCGTCAAAAACCCCGATGGTCTCAGTCTCTGTGGATACTGTGGCATGGATTTCCAAGGCCAGTGCATCGACGAAGTCTTCGTGGAACATCTCAATCGTGATCACAAGTTCGGCGGGTGTAATAGACCAAAGAGATTCTTCCGGGACCATCACTTTCGTCAACACCTAAGACACTCTCATGGAGCTCGCATAGGCAAATGGACTGATATGCTTGAGACCACATGCAGGAAAGATCAGCCGTCGCCAGAGAAAGGCACTGTAGCTACCAGTGTTGACGCCACCAAGGCTTCATGCGAGCTACAATCAGCTACCACCAGCATGACACGACTGTCAATTCCAGATGCTCAAGAGACAGTACCACCTCCACTACCGCCACCAAAACATACTCCTGACACTCTCACTCCAGCGAACTCCGGTGGGGCTTTGGCCAATGAATCCGATGCCGCGGATCTTAATAACTCAACAGCCATTACTCCAAGCCGGAGGCATTCAGGCGAAGGGCTCGCAAGTTCCGGTCTGCCATTGGGCTTGTCGAAAAGACACTTTCTGCGTCTCATCCACGAGGAGAGTGACGGCAGTGTCAGACGCAAGCGCCGAATGAGCTCGCCGATTTCCGATTCGGCGAAAGACGGTTGGTGGACTTCTCCCGCCACGCCAGACTACATCCAGGCCGCCGAGAGCAGTGCGACAGAGGACTGCACAGAAGGTCTAGATCCACCACGAAGGTCACTTTCCGCAGTCGAGGAAAGGAAACCAGAATCTCTGCATATCTGTTTGGTATGTCAGCGAAGTTTCGCAAGGCGCACGATCCTCGTAAACCATGAGCGTACGCATACCGGCGAGAAGCCGTTTTCTTGCACCTTCCAAGGCTGCAGTCAGACCTTTGCTCAGCACGGCGACAAGACTCGACATCAACAATCTCAGCACGGTGAAAAGACTTTCAGATGTGGCAGCTCGAACAGCGAAGGTCTATCGTGGGGCTGTGGCAAGAAGTTCCCTAGGAAAGATGGTTTGCTAGAACACCATAGGAAGACCAAGAAAGGGAAGCAGTGCCTGGCGGATCGCGACAAGCTGATGGGAGTGGACAGAGGTGGCGATGAAGACAGCCTTGCTCTTTCGTTTCAGTGAGGGACGTCAGATGAACTCGTTGTACTGGAAAGTGTGAGAAGAAGGCCTGGTTGGAAAAAGGAACTGACTCCTTTTACTTGCTTTGCTTGTACTTTTACAGATAATCTAACAATGCTGTGAACATACCACGAGTCTGCTGCGCCATAATACTCTTCGCATGGCCTGTTGTAGCAGCTCAATGCTTCCACGCGCCTCTTCATCGCCTGCCCCTATCCATTTCTGGATCCGCTCTCATAATTCCGCACACCCTAATCTCATGTTTTGCATGATCATTGGGGTGCAGGGCCACGTCCGCCAGGAGCCCTGCGCCTGCCACCAGCGCCGGCATTTGCCTTTTTCGCCTCTAACAGTGCCGTCCTCTTCTCCATAGCAGCCGCGTTCGCCACTCCTTCGTCGTACATGTACGCATCGATGCGGACTCTGTTACCGAAGTCTTTGACGCCAGCCCCGCTCACGTACATCTTGTCTGGGCTCTTCCTGCGGCCAGCAACAACGGTTCTAGAGCTCGGCGCTCCTCTGATCGGTTTCAGGACGCTGTAGTACTCGAGAAGAGCGTTTGTGGTTTCTGCGGCTGTCGGCAAGGTCTTGACGGAGGCCTTGTTGTAGCTGTAGGTGGATGTTCGCCATTCCTGGGCACCGGGCACGGGGCGCGAGAAGCGCACGCCGAGGAGACGCGTGATGTTGCTATGAGATGGAGGCGGAGGGCGCGCATTGGGGTTTGAAGGGTGGTGTCTAATCTTGGTCCTTGTGATGTGCAGTAGAGGTGTTTCTGCGGTGCTGGTGGATTGCTCGGTTGTGGTTGAGGGTTGCTTTGCTGCCAGTGTGGCCGGTCCTGTCGCATAAGAGCGCTGTGCGGGTGATGAGGTGATTGCGGTCCTCCTGGCGAAGGTACGCGCAAATGAGCAGCTGGGACAAGCCATCGTGGTATTATTGTTGCGTATATGGGGTCTATTCAATGGCCGCTGCTGCTGTGGGAGCGCAATGAAGTCGCTTTGCGGGAGTGAGATGGCCCGATTCGGCAGCAAGCCGCAGACCCTTCCGATGTCCGATGTCCATCGAATTGATCCATCAATTCCAATCAATATATTGATTAATTGATTGATTGATCGACACTCCCGCGGCGAAGTGCAGTCGAGGTTGCATCCCATACCAGCAACAGCAACAGCACCACCCACCAAGACGAGCACTCGCTCAGACACGCCGTCACCACCACCACCGCCACCATGTCAGCAGCTCCCGCCGGTCGCGCCGCGAAGCGTCTGGCAGCCGACCTCTTCAGTCCTATCACACAGAAACCTCTCCAGTCGCTCCTTTCACAGGTGTACGGCAAGCCCGTCGAACTCAACCTGGTCAAACTCCAGCGCCCACATTTGAACTCCGAGATCCTGGCCTCGCTCGTCACCCAAAAACTGAAGGACCGCCGCAACACTCCTCGCCGCGTCATCCGCGATGTCGTCTGGAAAGCACAGCTACCTACAGCGCAATCGCAAGTGCCTTCGCAAGCCGACCACGCCATCGCCGCGACAAAGGCCCTCGCAAAGGACCCCTCTACCTCCTCCATGGCCCGTGCAAAGGCTCCCATCGGTCACATCATGCACTCTCTCAGACTGAGGCAAGTCAGCAGCATCGCCGTGGGCGCCAACGGTCGTCTCGGCAAGCGCATGACTGCCAACAGAGCAGACAAGAAGACTGCCAGGAAGGGTCTTACCAGCAAGGGCCCTGGCTTCCTCGTCAGAGGTGTCAGGAAGAACCACACAGATTACAGCTTCCGCGCTGGCAAGAGGAGAGTTGGTGCCTTTGGTATCAAGGTCTCGGTCGGCCATTCATGAACATCATTTTAGCAACGGAGTTTGGATCTATTTGGGCATGGGAAGAAGGTGGCGAAAAGCCTGAAAGCGCAGAGTACGTCAAGAGGAGAGATCCCGAGAACATAAAGCTGTGGTCCACCCCGAAGGCTGGCATGCGACGGCTGGAATCCTCGAGGAAAAGTCACATCTCTGTTTCTGTCTCTGAGAGGGACTGTATACATAACACGCTGTATTATACAAGCAATAAAGTGAATTCTCAACAGCCCGTTTCTTTGTGTATCATCGCAACGGCCATTGCGAAACAGCCACAGGGGCTGCCAGCAAAAGGTAAGCCATGTCTGGGTCAGAGTCATCATCTAGCGGTGAAAGTAGTCTGGCTTTGATTCTGTATAGCCATACGGACGTGGCTCACGTTCTCATTTGAGACGATACGCGCACTGATTCATTGCTAGCACTGGAACAGAAGCTCTCAGGAGCACAGCCTCGACAACCAGCTCTGAAATACTTCGAGACCCTCTCACACGAAACTTGAAGTCCCAGACATGACAGAGGAGACAGCATGTTCTGCAAGACAGCTCCCACATCCCTTGTTCATGGGAGGCATGGCGTCAAGACCTGAGGGTGATGTCTCGATCTCGAACGTCTCGAAATGGTGTCTGTCGCATCCTGGAATGGCTACTCTGTATGGGTCCTACAGTCTATACGGCAACAAAATGCCGGCGCCTTCTCACTATTCGAGTTGAGTTTTTGATCGATGAACCACCGCCTCCAGTTGATCTGGAGTACTGAAGTATCCACTACTTCGTGGGATTATTAATTCGCCTCGCACGATAAACCTCTCATACCAGTCAAGGCACATCACTGACCCGAAAGCCATCATGCGCCCGCAAAACATCAAATTGGCTTATGCCGAGACCATGAATATATGCCTAGCTGTCGAGCACAACCAAGAGTGCTTACACAATCCTCGCTGGATCGAGGAAGACTGGTCAGAAGAACGCCTCCATGTTCTACAGCGTGAGCGTTACGCTTTCGAATGCAATGCGGAGTCCTACAGCCGCGAACAACGTGTCAAGTTGTCGAAGCGCATCATTCATAGTCAGGTCTGTGTTCATCACAGTCGCTATTGCACCGAGCGTCTTCACATTCTGCAAATGATCCGTGGAGATGCCAATAGTGACTTGCATGAGCCGACAATCACCGGGCTACGGAGAGGTCGTGTGCGGACTGCTGCAGCTCGTGCGGCGAGGAAGAGGCGAGTCCGGGCGGCGAGATCCTTGACTTCTGAACAAGGACGCCAGGGCCCTAAAGATCTGCTGGATGAGCTCGCGAGCAGACTGCCGTCGCTCACAAGTATGGTGCTTTATCGTCAAAGTTCTGAATTAGATGCTAACGCCGTCCACAGACTGCTCAAGATCGTCAACCACTGCCACATCTCCCAATACTAGCGAGCAGAACTTTGATCATCGTGGCATACAAAGGACTCTCGATCATGTCGGCAATAGCTCAGCGCCACGCTCAGTCACGCCACAGCCCTCATTGGAGCGACTGATGTTGCTTGGCCATCTTCAGGAGAGCGAAGACAGGACAAAACACCTGAAGCACGACGCGTACACCTCAAGTGACGAGATTGCTCGTCCGAGACATCAGAATGCAGGCTTGAGAGCGCAGAACTTCCAGCTGAAGCTAGAGAACGTTCGACAATCCCAAGAGCTCGCCCAGACGCAGAATCTCCTTTGTAACGCTGGCGAGTAGTTCCTAAGCTTCCTCGCAGCAAAAAATCGTTAAACTTGGTCGAGCTGCATCATCGCTGTCACTGAAACGGCTGGACAGTTCGCGTGCAGGCGAACGACGCTGCGCTGCTTCGGGATGACTATCAAATGAGAGCTGGCTGGCCAGTCTCACATTCCGGCTTTCCGCATGAAGGTGAAGCACCTCCCATGTATACACCCGATCTGGTCTCGCATCCTTGACATGTTTTCCATTCACTTTCCTCTTTGACCTTCACTAATTTGGTCCAGGCCAGAAATACAAGCTGTCTATGCCATGCAATATCTTATTTATCCTTCCAACACACCCCAGAACGCCTACCATCCATTCTCTACACATCCCAGACACACCACCGACAACATGGCTCCACCACGGCATCAGAAAAGGTATACTATCCTTCCAATCTCCAACAACGACTTTTTCAAGCAAAGCCAATGCCCCATGCGTACTGACAACACACGCTGTCGCAACTTGCGTACTTGCGAGCGCGTTGACTTTGGTGACCATGCTGGTCCTGAGAAGGCTGTTCTCCTTCGCGATCAAATATTGCAACAGATCAAACCATTCAAGAATGAGGCTTCCATGCCAGACTCCCACGTCTGGACTAGCATCGAGACCAAAGTCGTCATGCTGATGGAGTGGGTCTTGTGCAAGAAACACAAGTCACACTACGGCGCCGCATTGCAAATGTCAATGCGCTTCCTGAAGCAAGAGATTGGGATGTTCGGCGAAGAGCAGAGCGCTCAGGAGCAGCCGCACTCGAAGGAACCTGCCAGAATCAACGATAGCTCAGCGTCATCCGGCTTGGGCTCGGGTGCTCCTTACTCGACGTATGCTTCTGCGGCTTCACACCTGGCAACTCCGCCAATGTCGCCTAGGACACTCACTCAAGAAATGATCGATCAACGCGCCTTCGCTTCCCACGCTGTCAGTTCGCTCAATGATGGAGTAGCTTTTGAAGCATCATTCAAGTCGGCGCACCAATCTCCGTTCGTTCTTCACATGAACATGCCCGCCAAGACTGATCGCAGCAACCATATATAAGATGTACACGCTCAGCAGGTTCCCAATAACACCACACCACGATCGGCCGTGGAGAGCGAAGCCTTACGCGACACCAGGCCCAGTAAGCAAGGGCGTATGCCTTACGGCTTCGGAGTTCGCCAGCGAGCAAAGACGCGACAAGCCTCTGGCATCAATTCTGCCGGGAAGTCTCGCACCGAGCCTGCCAAAGAGGAACCATCGATCGGGCTCAAAGTCCGTAACCATGTCGCAGAACGTGCTCCTGTTGCTCAGCCCTGCCTATCCAAGTCTCCTAATCACCCAGCTTCTACTCATGGCAAACACCGCGATTCACTCGATTTGACTGGGCGATTTGACTCCATTCTGTCGCCGCGACCAGAGGTGGACGAATTGGCCGAGAGGCTCAGGGCGGTCGAGCTCCGCAACGAAGAGCTTGAGGACAGGCTAGAGAGGCTTCAAGAAGATAACCAAATGCTCTTGGTCGCCAACAAACAACTTCTAGATGCCAAGAAACACTATAAGGAGTTGTATCAAGATACGAAAGATCGGCTTGGTGAGGTCGAGGGTGAGAATGACGGTTTGGAAGATGAGCTGGACGAGTCCAGAGAGCACAATGTGAAGCTGGCGGAGGAGCTAGCAATGTTGAGAAGACCCGCGCGAGGCCGCTCGGTGAGACGACGAGGAGGACAGTAGAAGTACGAGTGCTTTTCTTGGACGTTGGCGATTTCTAGGTGAATCGATGGACCTCATGTCGAGCTTTGCCACGTGCTACACACCCGGAGGCTGAAGCCAGCGGCCAAAAATGCGGTTTGCACGTGAAAGTAGAATACAACTGGAAGCCCTACCGCAGCTTCTTCTGAAACACTGATGAGCATGTGATCAGCGATGTCGCTTATGTTCGCCTTCTTCACTTCTTCTTCACAGCCTTCACTCCACCACACTACCTCGCCTCGACACATCCACGAGCAATACATCTCCTCACCGCACGTTCTCACAACTCCCAACCATGTACGGCTCCCTGCTTTCTGTTTGATATATCATCGCCGCAAGTGTTCACTCTTCACTCAGGCGCCTCCCTGCGCCGACGCAGTACTACGGCAACATAGTCGGCATTAAAGCTGGGAAAGACTTCACTCTTCTGGAGCACGTCGACCAATTCGCACTTTGCGGCTTCAGCCCTCAAACTAAACTCAACTTCGAAGAGCTTCTCAAGCAGACCATTCACGTCTCAGCACTACTCCACGATGACTTCAAAAAGCCGACCGGCACCGTTGTGCCTTTCTCGAGCGCTATCACCAATGATCTGAAAGGATGGCTCCAAGAGCAGGCAACTGGAGCAAGGAAGAAGCTTACAGCCGTCAAACTGTTCTACACCAGCACCGCTGGCCACAATGGCCTCACATGGCAGCCATACCTGAAGGGCCAGGATGGTGCACTCCTCCCTCGTTCCAACCCGTCAATTTGGCAAGCGCCAAACGCCAGGATGCCGACACCACCAGCGACCCCGTCTCCGCCCAAGAAGAGAGGCCGTAAAAGCGCAGACGACGAAGAGCCTGCCATACCCGAGAGAAAGTGCAGGACATATGCCTACTTTGGCGAGGACCCATACTTCAAGGATGATACCTGCCACGCAACTTCTTCCACCCAGTCTAAGCCCAAAGAGGCAGATCCGAGCACCTCCGCAACCGAAATGAGCCTCACTGGGCTCCTCAGACTGACCAGAGACCCGACTCGTCACCGCGTCGCCATCGCATACCTGCCGAAGCGCGAGAATCGAATCGTCACCATTGGCTTCGACAAGAGCTACGGCGTGCACTATCAAATCCAGAACGTCAACATCGAGGGCGATACCTTGTTTGGTAGGCACTCTAGTCCTTCCTGCAGATCGTTCAAGAAGCAAGGAGCCATCTTCCTCGGGCGTTTTACCGGTGCAAGCCAAGGTGAGCTCCTCTAGTTCGCCCTCGAATTATCAAAGGACTTTCCGAACGCCGAACTTCCGTTGAGAGACAAGAGCCCATCCAAGAAAGCTTCTGGTTGGTTCCGAGCTGTTTGGCAGAGCATGCTTCAAAGTGTGAAGCCAACGGAGAGATGCGCCTGAGTAATGCGATGGGAGGATTTACGCCCATGCTGGGATTCCTGCAAGTGTTGTACAAATCCGAAGATGTCTCAAGTTTTGCATTCTGCGGTTACAGATGTACCATTCTGCGGCGCTTTGGGTCAAGAGCAGGCCAAGGCGCACTACTGTATAGCAGATATACGGTAATAACACAAGGACATTTTTCTAGCTTCGATGAGTACTACTGTTTGCGCTCCTATGTCATGCTGAACACAACTCATGGCTCATAAATTACACCACTCCCCACACACCGGTTGCAAACCATCAAATTCTGCGGGTCGATCCTCCTCTTGATCTTCTCCAGTCTGTCGTAGTTCGATCCCCAAAAAACTTCTTTCCAATGCGGCTCGTAGGGGTTGGCCTCATTCACATATGTGCCACCTTCGAGACCGACAATCTCCTCAAACTTCAAGCTGATGTCGACGAGCGTCTCCTTGCGTCGCTTCTTCTCCGCTTCAGTAGCGTTGTCGGGCCAGTTAATGCCGTAACTCATGACTGTGCAGGCGGACGCCCAGATCGGGTGCACTGATGTTTCGGATCGGTGGCTAGGGTTTACTTTGCCGACTAGGATGTTTCAGTTAGTATTAATGTGCATATGTTTTTAGTGCTGACGGATGAGAGAAGCAGGATAGCTTACTGAAGTTGTGCCCTGGAGCTGCGTCTGGGTAGCGAAGCGCGAGATCGACAAGTGCATCAGCCTTCTTGGACAAGACCTCCGGTGTAAGCAGTCTGCTGGCGTCCTGAATATTTGTAGCAATGTTTGGGTCGGTGAGGAACAGATCCGTGTATGCTTCCCAAGAAGGAAGTGTGAAGTTTCCCACGCCTATACTCATACCGGTGGTGTCATTCATCTGTATTAGCTCGTCGAATCCCCTCAAACCGCGCTCAAGATTTTGGTCCGTTCCGTTGGGTTGCAGGAAGATGAATTGTACAACCTCTCCGACAGTAGTCGAGCCGTAGCCGGTGTAGCCAGCATCGGTCATCGCAGGAAGCGCTCTGAGCGATGCCGCATATGCGTTGCGCCATGTTTCTGTTGACGTCGCATTGGCTTGAACAAAGACGACTTGAACGTGGTTGGGAAGTGGATGGGTCTTGTAAGTGATGCTGGTGACGACACCCCATGCGCTCCCACCACCTCCACGTACGGCCCAGAAGTAATTTGGGTCAGTGTGTTCGTTGAGAGTGACATGATCACCTGTCGGAGTGACGATCGTCATCTCCAAAAGATTGTCTGCAGCGAGACCATAGTAATAGCTCCAGGGAGAGTGACCGCCACCGAGAAGGTAGCCACCAGCAGCACCTACAGTGCGCGCGGAGCCGCCGACGACAATTATACCATGTGCTGTGGCATCACGATACACGTCCAGCCATTGTTCACCAGCCTGCAGCGTCACAGCAGGGATTCCATGTGAGGTTATCGGGGCGTCCTTTGGGACGAAAGAATCGTGCCATGCCCTACCCTTCAAGTTGTGTGTCCAGATCGCAAACGAACCGCCGCCACTAGACCTTCCAAGATGATCGTGTCCAGTGTTCTTGACAGTAAGGTACAAGTTGTTCATGTTAGCAAACCGGATCGAGGCTTTTATGTCTTCAACGCGGCTCGTGTTAACAGTCATGTGCGCCACTAAGCCTTGCTCGCATAGTTTTTCTCGAGGGTTGTCAGGGAAGCATTGCCCATTGCCTACTTCCCACAGGATTGCAGAATATGCTCCGACTTGGGAAGTACGCCATGCAGAGTCGGTCCAATCAGCTGTTGCTTCTTTGCATTGAAGATCATCATACGTTGGATCATGACAAGAGGCAGCCGAAGGACGAGAAGCAATGAGATGGCCCGAGACGGTGTCGTTGAATCGATCCCAAGTTCCCTGATCAGGCCAGCAGGTATCGTATGCAGTGCATCGTGGTCTCAATCGCGCTTTTTGGTGACCATGGAGCTCAAGGGGCGGAGGTGCGGCTGTTACAAACGAAAGCAATTGCAGCAAGAGAAGCGGCGTATGTGTCGGTGAAATCATGGTGGAGATGATACTTGCCTGTTGTCAACAATGGCACTTGTGTGCAATTTATACTCGTACACATACAAGCTGTCCGGGCCACATCATGTGAAGGCCTGGGGTGACGCGCAACGACATTCCGCCTTTTGCAACATACATGTTTCCCGATGTGGCTTGTATGGGTGCCAATCGTGGCTTAGACGGTCGCGCAACGTCGTTGCGAGCAAAGCCAAGAACATCTCCACCGAGCGCGGCCGGCTTCTGCCACACGCTTGAAAGAACACCTTGGAAGTACCTTTTGCCTGCTGCTTTTAAAAATGGGGTACGATTATATCTAGAGCCCTGGTGTTTGCTTGAGGGTAGCTGATGATCGAGTATTGGTCACACCACATCCTGCTGGGATTCCATTGGCCAAGGGTCAATCATGTCGTCCCATAGATAATCCCAAGGGACGTCCAGATCCAGAGGGAACGTAAATGAATCATTCACTGGCTGTGCCGCGCCAGCGTCCTGTAGATGGGTTTCATTTGAGTGCGCCGTGACATCCTGCGGCGACACGACACCTCCGTCGCCCACAGCATCCGGGCTTAGCTCTCGGTCGACGTTCAACAAGCTAGGACTCGCTGCCACGAGTTTCCCAATTGGCTGTCCGCATGTATCGATACACAGTTGTGCGAGATCCCAGCCATAGCGCTCTCGCGCTATTCTCAATGTCTCAAGAAGGTTAAGAAGCTTGGAACAAGCTTCAGCCTTGTAAGAGGCGTCACTAGATTCGACTAAGAGCCTGAGCACGGTAGTGGTGGCTGACACAAGTAAGTAAGCTGTGTCTATATGGAATCAGTCTTATATCCGCTTGCAAAGCAATTATCGCAACATACAAGGTAACCAGAACTCGCGGAAATGCTGCTCCTGGAGGGAAGCAACATAATCTACCAGCGAAGAGGCAGATTTGCAAAGTAAGGCAAGTCGATAGCTGTTCAACTCCTTTTGTGTCCTATCATCATCACTTTTGGTGACCTGTCCGAATGTCAACTTCTGAAAAGCGAGGGCCTGGATAGCGATCTCACCTTGAAAGCAAGTCTGTTCAACACAAGTTGCAATGAGAGATAACAGAACCAAAGACCACTTGCTCCCTGACCTTTGCGGGCTTGGTCTGTGATTTCCTTCGTCGGGTTCAGGCTGTCTGGTAGAGCATCCAGCCAGTCGTCAAGAGCGCACTCAGTTCGGCGGATTTGCTTCCAGTGTTCCGCATTGTTGGCTCGGAGTGAGTAGATGATCGGAAGCAGGTCCCCGAGTAGCTGTGTCAACCGACACAAATAAGGAAATGTTTCTATCGCATGTGTAAAGCTGTCACTTATGGAAATTGCTAGGCTTGGTACTGTCGGTGGCAGATCAACATCGTAGTTTTGGCTTGAAATGTTCGGAGGTGTGCCATGCGATAGACTGGACCTAATGACAAGTCAGCTCTAGTGTATCCAGACTCATAGGTAGGGCCTTCATACCAGTGGTCGTGTATCACAAGTCCCCACCAAACTTTCGTCCGCAGCTTTTTCTCGGAATCACTGACACGCCACTTGGAGGGATCTCGGTGAAGGCCTTGGCTGTGAGCCAAGTTGACTGTGCGGCCAGCATTAACAATATTGCCAGTAATATGGTAGATAGGGCGTCCCAGCATGTCGAGTAGCGCAGCGTTAATGGTAGCCATCGATGGGGCCATAAAATCGTCTCGCAGAGCTAACACTGCCTGATTCCAAATGAATTGAATGTCAGGCCGGGAGAGTCCCCGTAACTTTGCGGAGCAGTCCCAGTATGCGAGTGTTATGGCGTACAAGTCGCACAGTAATGTTGGTGAGATGCGGCGAGGGTCTTTCTGCCAGAGAGACCAGAACGATGTTTCGTCGATGACTGGAAAGCACGGATGCACCATGTCGAAATATCTGTATGAAATCATCAGGGCAACTCACTTTGGCTTGAACGGACGCCGTACAATTTGATAACTTCGGTCTTCAAAGGTCCAAGAACATTCTCGATGATCTCTAGTTGCGACAAGCCGGGTGTTGAGGTTTGCTGAAGTCCTTCTCGTCGTCTAGCTACCGTGCGATATACGATGGACTCACCGTTGGCGCTGGAAAGACGAACGTATGGCCGTCGCTCGGGCACGTTGGATGTGTTCTGTGTGGCCAAATGTTGCTCAAGAATATTTACATCCTCTGCCATGGAAGGGTTAACCATGACCGGAGAAGACTCCTCGCCCTCCTGTACGTCGCCTAGGAGCTGTTGGCTGACGGACATGGGCGCTGCGTTGGCCACCACAGCATTACTGGCTTTACGTGCACGTTTGGCTGGAGGCACGCGGTCTTTTTGAGCCGATTGCTGCCCTAGAGCGTGGTCGCAGTCAAGTTTGCGCCTGCGGCAATATCGACAAGGGACAGATGGGTCGTCCACTTCGCACCGTCCCTTGCGTTGCCGACATGCGCTACAAGCAGGAAGCTTGTGCGAACGATAAGGACGCGCTTCCGGGTGCTGCGGCCCTTCAATGCTGAAGTTCATTGCGGACGAGAAAATGAGTGCAGTGAGTGGACAATCGCGCCATGAGAACAATAGCTTTCCGTTAGAGGAGTTTTCCGAACGGGAAACTTAACAGCGACTTTCCCGAAGCCCCACAATCCAACATTGGTGGTTATTTCCTGGGGTTTCAACATCTCTCTCCTACTTACATTTCTCTATACTATGTAGTTTCCCGATATCTGCGATGAGCTCGCCCGCGTCTTCGAAAATGCTGGCTACGGTATCAAAACGCCTCTATATAGAGCTTGCAACCCTCCCCCATCCGGTCCCAGATTCATTCAATCCCTCACAATCTCTCTGCGTTCGATATCTTCATCATGACGACCACTGAGACCATTCCTGCAATCACTACACCCGTCACTGTCAAGGTGGACGAAGACACTTTCTGGCCTCGCGCCAACAGGTACCTCATGTACACTGGTGTCCCTGCTTCACCTGTGGTCATCACCAAGGCTTTAGGAACTCGCCTCTACGACTCCAATGGCCGCCAAATCCTCGATTTCACCTCCGGCCAGATGAGCTCCCTACTGGGCCACTCTCACCCCGAGATCGTCGAAGTCGTCAAGAAGTACGTAGGCGAGCTCGACCACCTCATCAGCAACATGATCACCGAGCCCGTAGTCGAGCTCGCAGAGCGTCTTGCCCGCATCCTGCCTGCCGGTCTCGACAAGTCGTTCTTCCTCAACACCGGCTCCGAGACGACCGAGGCTGCGATCAAAATGGCCAAGTGCGCAACCGGCAAGTTCGAGATCGTCGCCTTCTCGGCTTCATATCATGGCTTGACATCTGGATCAGGCGCGGCTACGTACTCTGCCGGACGTAGGAATGGAGGCCCTACTATGCCTGGCCAACTTGCTTTTCCCGCGCCTTACCCTTACCGTTCACCTTTCAAGAAAGCCGACGGTTCGCATGATTGGGAGACGGAGCTTGGGTTCGGCTGGTCGATGATCGACAGACAAAGCGTCGGTTCCCTCGCAGCATTCATCATGGAGCCTATCCTCTCTACTGGCGGAATCCTCGAGCCCCCGAAAGGCTACCTCACTCGCATGGCCGAAGAGTGCAAGAAACGCGGCATGCTCTTGATCCTAGACGAAGCCCAGACCGGAGTCGGTCGCACCGGGCAAATGTTCGCATTCGAAAACGAAGGAATCGTTCCTGACATCCTCTGTCTCTCCAAGACTCTCGGCTGTGGTCTTCCTTTGGCTTCCGTCACCACTACCGCAGAAGTCGAGCAAGGCTGCAGGGAAGCCAAGTTCCTCTGGTTGACTACTCACCTCAACGACCCTCTGACCGCTGCTGTCGGCTGCAAAGTGCTAGAAATCGTCGAGCGGGACAACGTCCCTCAGAAAGCCGCTGAGCGCGGTCAACAGCTGCGCGTTGGTCTTCAGAAGCTCCAGGAGAAGCACTGGTGTATCGGCGACATTCGCGGCCGTGGCCTTCTTCAGGGTGTTGAAATCATCAGTGATAAGGAGACCAAGGCACCTGGATCAGACCTTGGTCAGGCTGTCTCAGAGGTTGCGATGGCTAGCGGTCTATCATGCAATGTCGTCAACCTACCAGGTATGGGCGGCGTATTCCGTCTTGCGCCCCCTGTGACTGTTACTGCCGAAGAGATCGAGGAGGGCCTTCGCATTTTGGACATGGCTTTCGAGCAAGTGTTGACGAAGCGTGGGCAAATTTCGGCTGTTGCGTGAATATATGAACCTTTCATTGTTAACATCAGTGCTCTATATACGACCATAAAGATTTTGTTGGGATTTGGTCAACTTAGTCTGAGCGTTCAAATTACTTTTGATCCTCTCAATCAATGTTTACACACAAATGTATTCATACATGCAATATGGGACACCAACTACAGCATCAACCCTAATTCCTAACCCTTGTTGAAGATGCAGATGGTACAGAGGTTCGTCTGCGGCAGAGATGGAGGGATCGATCAAGCATGATGTGATGCTCATGTACAGCCTCAGGCTGTGTCAAAATCAAAGTTGCTTAGATGAAGTATACAAACCAACCATCAGGCCAGGCAATGCCTACAAAGCACACTGTACATGGACCTACTGTATGTCAGCAAGAGCCCACAGCCGAGCAGCAACAAGGCAGAAGCAAAAAGCACTCCGCTCGCTTACGGAACCCGCCCCAAAAGCAACCGGTGTAGAGATGACGCTAACAATCAACCAAACCCTTCAATGCCCTCAATTTCGATGCATGCTGCCTGCACGCATATTCAATGGACTCCTCTGACTCACAGAAGTAGACTAGTAGATACAAAGCATCGCTCCGCTCACGTCGGCGTCACGTTATCGAACGGTGTCAGATGAGGTGTAAGGTGACTAGAACGGTTCAACGTTAAGCTCTCGGTGTTTAGGAGGGCAGTAGCTAGCGTGTAGGTTCGCACGCGGTGTCCTGTTCGCATGCGGCAAGCACTTTACAGCTCGTACCAAGATGCAAGATGCAAGATGGAAGCGTGTGGGGCGGCATGACTCTGGCTCTGCCACCACCACCTGCGGAGCACCCTCAGAACTCAGCCTTGTGCTGCGCCGAGCTGGCGTGCAACCCCGCACGCACGCACGCACGCACGCTCGCTTTTCTGAACGGTCGTGCATGAGCGCGAGCGAAACCAAACCAAACCAAACCAACTGTTAAGGCTGAGCTGGCAGTTGCATACATCGTTACAAGCGTTGAGTTTCACGCTATCGCGATACAGTATCAGCAGTCAGCACAGCCCGACACGGTTTTACCTTGCGCCTTCGTTGTGGGGCAGAAGCACTTGAGAAGTTGCGGGCGCAACGAGGGCGGCAGTTTTGGGATCACGAGGTCCGACTCTGCCGCGCGCGCGTGCAGATAAGACAAAGGGCGAAAGGGTCCGCGCGGCAGGGTAGAGCGTGTCTTGGGAGCCTGGCATACGCATACAGGCACATTGCCGACATCAGGGTAGGCAGAAGGGGTTACCACGGAGGTAGGGGCTTTGACAAGCCGGAGGCATCGGGGATCATTGCGGTCGTATACGTTTTGCCAATAGCGTGAGGGCAATGGGTTCTTCGTCCACCGGACCTGCCGTCTCGGCTTTCGAGGGCCAAGGCGCCAGTCAGTAGATTACGCTTGGTGTGGAGAAGAAGAAAGAAGTACGATGGTCGTGAAGACCGTTTGGCGGGACGGATGAGAGAGAGAGAGAGAGGAGATGACGAAAGAGAGTGCAGGGTGTCGAGGTGACGTGCAGAGATAGATGCGAGCTGCGGCCGTTGATTTGGCAGTCAGCCACGACAGAAGCGTGGCAGATTCCGTGCGCAGGCTCGCAGGCCTTGTTCGCCCTGTTGATCGTCGGCATGGGAGCCTTGGAGCTCCGGGGGGGAGGGGATGGTTTAATTTGGAGTCGTTGGGAGGGCATGGATGATGGCGGCATGCTCGCTCGACGGGCAAAGTTTACCTGCCATACCATTATGCCATTGACGATTATGGTGGTGTGAGCCCGCGCCTTCGCCCATGATACCTTCTCACATGAAGAGGCCGCCGCCCTTTGATGAACACTCGCACTCGAGTCCAGGCCACCACGCAGGAGGTTTGCCTCTTCTCTTCTGCGCAAAGGCTTGTTTGTCTACTACCTGCCTGCCTGCCTGCCTGCCTGCCTGCCTCAGACCTGCCTGCCTGCCTGCCTGCCTGCCTGCCTGTCTGTCTGCCTGCCTCAGACCTGCAGCTCCATCCATGCATCTAGCGCCATCTGCATCACTGCACTGCACGCACTCTTGCCTGCTCAGCCCGTGACGCCAGGGCAAACCCTGCTTTTGCTTCATCTCTTCGCCCCCCACCAGTTCGGTTGAGATGGTCGTTCGTTCACAGGCAATGCCCAAGTTAGTCCTTCCTTGTGCCGGCAGCAGTAGCAGCACGCGCGCAAGCATTGCCACACACCCTAGCCAGTCGTCACCGGCCAGTCACCACCCTACCACCCTCCAGGCGGCGTCGCAATCGAGTCCGCCGGCCGAGCCCTTTCGAGGGACCGTGGTTGCCTGATGTGTGCTAACTAAGCCTCCCAAACATCCAGATAGTCGACCACACCCTACTTGCAGTATTGCGCGCGAAAGTAGCAGCTAGGTCCCCTCTCGTATATATCTCCTACCTTCTAGCCCGTGTCGTCGCCTTGCCTTTTTCCTTGCTTCCCCAATCATATACAAACACCACACCTATTCGTCGCCTTGCAGTCAGCGCTGAAGTATCACAGCCCAACTCAATCACCACCACCACGTCGTCGCCGGCCTTGCCACACTACTATTGGTCCAGTTTGCCGCCTAGGCAGGCCATACAAGTCACTATGCCGTCGTCGCGCCAGACAAAGCCCATCATCATCGCCGCCTCAAAGGCAACCCACAACCACTCAATCCTCTCACCATCCACTCCTCCTTCACCAAAACAAGTCCGCTTCGCACCTCGCTCTGCCGAACTAGCTTCTCGCCCTCTCACACCGCAAGAAGCATGGTCACTCTACCACTTTGAAACCCACGCTCGCGGCTGCCGTCTATGCAGCAACCACTCACTATGCAGCACGGGCTACGGCCTGGCGCAAGACGTCCAAGTCCTCGTCTGCCAACACGGCGGTGAAATCTGCAGCACCCGACCCGACGGCGAGGGCAAATGGATCCGCGTCGAGATCCCTCACGGCTACGATCGTGTAAAGTCTATGCTCGGTGTCGAGCGCAAGCGCGAGAAGAAGCACGTTCCCATCGTCAGCTACGACACCGATCCTCGATCCGCTCGCAAGAGAGAGCCGCGAGAGAATGTCTACGTCGAGCCGGCGCGTACGTACAGAGACGACGAGAGGCGTTCACGAAACAAGCCTGAGCGTTATGAAGTCGTCGAAGTGACTCCAGTTTCCAAATACGAGACAGGCGAGCCCGTACGGCTGCCTGAACGGACCAAGAGGGGTAGTCTGTACGAGAGCGACATGAGGCGACCTCGACGAGAGTACCGCATTGAGGAGCGGACGCCTGAAAGGAAGGAGAAGAGCCAGGACCGAGAGTGGAAGGAAAGGGAGCGGGATGAGCGACGAGAGAGGCGTCGCAGGGAACACGAGTGGCGTGAAAGTGGTCGTTGAGTGGACTTGGTGTCGGTCTTGTCTGTTTATGAGTTCATGAGCGAGGGCCGGCTCCGCTAATTTTGCTTGTGTTGGTTCTTTCTGATTCTGGCTGAAAGGGAGGTTTTTTTTTGGAAAGATACCCAGGAATTTATCTGTCCTGCCCGTGCAGTGAGAGGATATACGATATGCCGATAATGACGGCCGTAATATGAATCGCGAGGAATTTCCGCGAACACTTATTTCATTCTCAATTGCCTTGCCCACCCACGCTTTCCGGAAGATGTGACATGCCGTCTGAGGATATCATCGCAGACAATGAATCCACCACGGTATATGAACGGAGTAATGCGGACCAACAAGATAGCAATCGAACACCTCGACCCACCAGCCCAAGCCTCACAATCACATATAGTAGAGTCGGCAACATCGCGAGGCAAATCGACTTTCCGAGTGGACGGAAAGACAAGAACATCACGAAACGGCCCAACTCACGTGCTTCCGCTGCACGAGCCGGCTTCGCCCGCCGTAAAGCCAATATTCGGAGCCTCGCATTGGCCAGTGGTGCAGCGACGGAGGAATTACCACCGCGCCAGGAATCCACGGCGGTTGACCGAGAGCATGCAAAATGGACAATCTATCATTGCAAGCGACATTCCAGCAATGCAATTCCGCCTCGGAGGGTAGGGCAGTGTTTGTGAGTCAAAAATGGGAGATGGAGGATTGATGATTCCGGGTTCGTCCTTCGGTGGCTTGCTTTGCGTGCTTTGCTTGCTTGGGTGTTGCACGGGTTGTGGGAGAGTGTGCCTGGCTTTCGTGTCCGACGAGCGCGCAGGATTGGGCCCCGCGATACGCGGTGACGCTGCTGGTTTCCTTTCCCCCTCCAAGACAAATAATGGTCACGTTACTGGAAGCTGTGCTTTGCTTGCTTGCTGGCGGACAAACCAAATCGGTCCAGCAGCCAAAGCGGAAAAGGGTGGGGGGGGGGAAAGCCTCTCGAATCAGAAGAGCTCGAGCAGCAACTAGACTTTCCATCCCCGCATGCACGTGCGGAGTAGTCGGTCGGATGGGCATAATCCAAGGCCAGAGCTTCCATCCAGCAGTGCTCAAGCAAGCAAGCAGAGCAACAACAGATCTTGGGTACAGTACAGTCCATCCAGCCGGTGCGAGGCGATCCCGCAAACAAGTCGGTTGTACAAAGGTACAACCACGAAAACAGATGTTTGTGTATCCTCGCCAACAACTCCGTTTATAGAGTCCTCCCCATCGTCGCATGATGATATTCCTGTTGACCTGTATGCATTGACCGCCCCAGCTGCAGCCTCTAGACGTTGAACCAATCCGATACCAGCGCGGGGTCCGTGACAAGCTTCGCACCGCAAAGAGAGAGAGAGAGAGAGAGGGCGAGCACATGTGAGTGAGTGACCGACCATCCCATCCCATCCCACACGGCTTCTCATCTCCGCCTTTGCTTCGTTGAACGAGACGTGACGGGGATAATCGGGCCAAGGTTCCCATGGCGCGTACAGGTACCTTTCCGAGGGTAATGCTGCTGCTGTTGTGTACTCAAAAGCATGCTCAGGGTCACACACTTTACTTGTCTTGCTTGCTAGACACCTTCTTTTCTCTTGTTCCTGATCCTGCTCGTGTGCACTGCTTCCTACTTCCTACAGCTGCAATCGACTGACTGACTGACTAACTGACTGACTGATCGACTTACCCGCCTTGGGCCATCACCATAGCAGCATTGCAGCTTTGAATCTTGCGTGGATAACTTCGAGCTTGGATCCTACCACCGCCCCTACTGCCACTACTACTACTACAAGAGCAGCAGCAGCAGCAGCAGCACTTCGTCGCCCTCAGGCGCAGTGTACGACCCCTCCGTCCTTTACTTCGACACCTCCTCACCCATACACAAGATGAGTTCCGCAGTGGAAGCGGCCAAGCGCAAGGCCGATGCTGCAGTCACAGCCGCCAAAGATGTTGCCGCAGATGCCGCTCCAGCAGTCCAGAAAGTCAAAGAGAACCCCAAACAGGCCACGCAAGATTTCCTCCACACGCCGTTCGTGCGTGCAGCTCTGCCCTTTGTCAACGGCGGCATCGCGGGCATGGTAGCGACCACTGTCATCCAGCCCGTAGACATGATCAAGGTCCGCTTGCAGCTGGCTGGCGAGGGTATCAAGACTGGTCCCAAGCCCACGCCTCTGAGCGTCACGCGAGAGGTGATTGCTGCAGGTCGTGTATTGGATCTGTACACTGGTCTCTCGGCGGGTCTTCTCAGACAAGCAGTCTACACGACTGCGCGAATGGGTCTGTTCGGCACATTCATGAACCAGCTCACCGCCCGCGCCGAAAGCCAAGGCCGCAAGATCGGTTTCGCCGAGCGTGCTGGTGCAGGTCTCTCTGCTGGTGGTATTGCCGCTATGATCGGCAACCCGGCAGATCTAGCTCTCATTCGCATGCAGTCCGACGGCCTCAAGCCCCGTGAGCAGCGCGCAAACTACAAGTCAGTCTTCGACGCTCTCGCCCGCATCTCTCGCAGCGAAGGCATCGGCGCGCTCTGGAGCGGCGCATACCCAACAGTCGTCCGCGCCATGGCACTCAACTTCGGCCAGCTTGCGTTCTTCTCAGAGGCTAAGAGCCAGCTGAAAGACACCAGCCTGGGCCCTCGAGCCCAAACCCTCACAGCGTCGGCGGTTGCCGGCTTTTTCGCTTCGTTCTTCAGTTTGCCGTTCGACTTTGTCAAGACTCGCTTACAGAAGCAGCAGAGGGGACCTGACGGTAAATTGCCTTACCGTGGCATGCTCGACTGCTTCCAAAAGGTCATCAAAGAGGAGGGCCCGCTCAGAGTATACCGCGGCTTCAGCACGTACTACGTGCGCATTGCTCCACATGCGTAAGTCATGCCGTTGAACGATGAAATGTTAGTGTTTGGTTGTACTGACTGTTTGTCTAGCATGGTGACCCTTATCGTGGCTGATTACCTTGGCTTCATCACCAAGTGAAGATGATCTTGAGAAAAAAAAATTGATACGATTGATGATGATCTGAGCAACAAGATGTTGGTCCGGCGATCCGAGGAGAATGTGGTGGACGAGCGAAGAACAAATGATACCTAACTCGATATTGAAACACGGCATGAGCAGCCATAGTCATCAGCGGCTTGGAGGTTGTGAATAGAGTCCGTATGGCGTAATGAGTCTTTTCCGCGGCAAACCTATTCTTTTGGGCATTCGTTTTGTGCATTGCGTTTGATGAGTGTCGAATGTTGGAGAGTGCTAGCCTACAGAAATGTGAAGGCATCACCAACGGCGTACAGACAGGGTCCAAGCTTGCAGATCATTTTAAGCTGCCTTTCACGCGACGCGTCGGTAACTTGGGTACGTTTGGACTTTTCCACAAGCACATTACAACAACCACCCACGACCAAACCCAACCATGTCTAGACGCGCTCGACAGTCAACGGCCTCGGTCGCACCGTCGCCAATGCAGCAGCGACCAGGCGCCACCCAAGCGCCCTACGAAAAACCACTCTTCACTCTCAATCCCGAAGCGCAACGCGCCCTGGCCGATCTCACTCGCAAACACAACCTCAAACAACTCGACAGCAAATTCGAAAATGCCGGCACTGCGATCATGAACTCCGCCGCTGAGATCAATGAGCGCCTCAACAACAAGGAAATCGCCGGCAAGAAATACCGCCAGCGCCAGCAGCAGCAGCAGCAGCAGCAGCAAGCGTCACAGCAGAGTGATCCCGATGCGGAAGCTGCTGTGGCGGCTGTGGAGGCAGATTTGGAGCAGATGAGGGCGAAGGTGGAGAGCATGACGAAGCGGATGGAGGAGGGCATGAGAAAGATGATTGATGGGCGGCTGGCTGTGGAGCAGATGAAGGAGTCTGTGGCTTTTGCGGCGGAGGCTGCGAGGGCGGAGGCGAGCACGCAGGCGAGTACGCTTGCGACGAGGAGTCAGGCGAGGAGGCGAAGAGGCGGGGCTGATGAAGAGGAGGATGGTGAGAATGGGGAGGAGGAGTACCAGGATTTCACGCCTACGGATCCGTCAGGAGGCACGCAAGCCGTGGCTAGTGTCAGCGAGGCGTGGATGCGCAAGCTGGACGACGAGAAGATCAGGTATCAGAGTCTGTCTCTTGGACAACGATACGCGACGAACAACGACTACATCCAGTTCAAGGGCATCGTGCATAATTCACGCTTCCCTGAGGGCGAGGTCGAGCTGCCGCACGCTAGTGCTTGGTTTATAGAGAATGGAGCTGCGCCGCAACCAGGTGTCACAGGCGCTGGTGCTGATGAGGATGACGACGACGACGATATTCAGATTCAGCGGACCAAGACGAGCACGAAGTGTCCGCTCACTCTGCAGGAGTTCAGAGAGCCAGTGACCAGCTCCAAGTGCAAGCACAGTTTTGAAGCGAGCGCCATCATGGAAATGATCAAGAACTCTAAGGAGCTGGTTGGTGCACGGCCAGCAGGTCGTGGCAAGACGACGGGAGGCGAGAAAGCGGTCAGATGTCCCGTGCCCAGCTGCGACCACATGCTCACGAAGAATGATCTGCACAAAGATAAGACGATCATGTACCACATTGCGAGACTGCAGCGTGCGCGCAGACTTGAGGAGGAAGATGACGATGATGACGATGAAGGCAATGGAAGCAGTGGAAGGCAGAGAGTGGATTTGATTGAGAGCGACGCGCCAGATGTCGATGACTATGTCACGGAGCCGGTGATGAAGAAGGAACCTAGGGGGACTGCCAGGTCGAGGGCGAGTGTTGCGAGGGCTTATGGAAGGGATGAGGACGGTGACGACGAGGCCATGGAGCAATGGTGAGGAAGGGCAAAAAAGAGTAAAATCGTAACGCGAACATGTAAATTACGAAATGAATGAACGAGTTCATGAGAGATATTCTTCTTGTATTGGAAAAAAGAAAAAAGAAAATCATATATAATAGATAATAGATAATATATATTAAATATTGAATAAACGGACATACTTCCACACACACACACCCATGCGCAGGGGTCCTCGGTCGGTCTTCAAAGCAATAAAGTTCGTCCTGCTCGGAAGCGGCAGCTAGATCAACGGTAACTACCCCAGACGAATGGGATATCTTGGCTCGCTCAAAGGTGTCAAAGTAGCTCGAATGTTCTAAACATCCACATCCACCTCCACCTCCACCTACCTGTACTCACCTCCCCATCCTCCCAAACACCACGCCCACACCCACACCCACGCCATTGCCTTCCCTCTCCATCTTCACCCAACACTCCAGTGCCCTGCGCACCCGACCTGTACCACGCACCCTCCTCCCTCCGACCCCGTGCATTCGAAAGGCATGCACTGCTAAGCTCCACTAAGAGCTCTCACTTCTGTAACCTGCTCACCTGGTCACATCGAACGGCTTCTATTTCTACCGGTTGCCTCTTTCTTGTATAACAACATACAAGACCCCCGTATCAACTAGACACCATGTCTGCTGAAGCTTCCCACGCTGTCGCCGACGTGCCTGCCTCGGCCGCCGAGCGTCTCATGCAGCAGCACGCAGCCGATGAGGCCCACAAGGTCACGGTATGTTTAATCTTGAGAGTTTGCTTTGTTGAAACGAGCAAATGCAAGTACGGCCAAAGTCCATTCACTAACACTGCATTGCCCCAGGTCGAAGAAGTCCCTGACGAGGACGCTCCTCACCCCATGCTCTCCGCTGCCCCCTCGTTGCCCATCTCCACCGACCCGTCTCGCGCCCACACCCCTGCTCCGGATGCCAGCATTTCCGCCAAAGCCGCTGGCAAGCAGCCTGCACGCGAGAACAAGCTCGACACCCAGTCGGAGGAGCTCTTCCCAGCTCTCGGAGGTCCCAAGGCCGCCGCTCCTACTGCCCCATCCATGTGGTCCCGCAAGCCTGCTGCTGTCGGCAAGGCTCCCAACGGTGCCTCCAACGGCTTGAACATTCCTCTCGCCAGCAACGGCTCTTCTCGTGCTTCCACGCCTGCCTCCGGTGTCCAAACTCCTGGTGTGCCGTCTCGTGGTCAGCCGCAGATGACCCTTCCTGGTCGCCAGTCTGAGCAGATTGTGCTCCACCCGAGCATGCTCAAGACGAGGGATCAGCTGAAGAAGCCTGTCTCGGAGGTCATCAGAGAGATCAACAAGAGGAGCAAGGCCAAGGTGGAGATGAGGAACGGTCCCAACGGTGTTTTGGTCTTCGAGGGCACTGGTCCTACCGATTCCGTCAGAGTTGCTCTCAAGGATGTCGCCAACCAGATTTGCGCTGGACAAAACATTACTCTTCCCATTCCTGCTTCGATTCGCGGCAGGGTCGTCGGCAAGCAGGGTGCGACCATCCAGGCCATTTCCAAGCGCACTGGTGCTCGCATCAACATCTCTCGCCAGGAGGCTGCTGAAATTCTCGAGGATGACGATCTGGACCAGACTGTCGATGTTCAGATTGAGGGTGACCCATTCGCTGTCCAGATGGCCAAGCAGGATATCGAGAAGATCGTCAACGAGCACACATCCACCGCCAGCACTCGTCTGAAGCACATTCCTGCCGAGTACTACCCATTCTTGGCTGCTCCTGGGAACCAGCGTCTGTCTGCTCTCCAGCAAGGTCGCGACCTTCGCATGCAGATCCCCGAATACACCACTTTCGCTCAGCAAGCACCTCAGGTTCCTGCAGGCCGCGGTCCTGCTTCTTTCTCGCCCCAGGCTGGCTACCCCATCCAGCTTTCTGGTGACCGCCAAGCAGTTGCTGAGATCAGGGCTGAGCTTGACCGCCAGGTTGCTGAGCTCCAGCGCCAGCTGACCATGGAGGCCATTGAGATTGAGCGCAACAGGCACCAATTCGTTGTTGGTGAGATGGGTGCTTCGATCAACGACTTCTTGGCCGAGACCGGGTGCTCTGTTATTCAACCCCCTGGTGGCCAGGATTCCGATGAGTTGCTTATCGTTGGTCCGGCCGACCGTATCGACCAGGCTGTTGATAAGATTCAGGATCTGGCCATGCGCATGTCGTCCTCGACTGCCGACATTGTCAAGCCTCACGCTGCTGCTCCTCGCGGTGGTCAGCGTCACGCTCGTGATGTCACCAGATACCTCCAGCGCCGCAAGGCCATCCAGGATATCGAGCGCCAGCACAACGTGCGCATCGTTCCCGAGGAGTCTGGTTCATGGCAAATCTTCGCCGCTGATGGCAAGAACGCCCTCAAGGCTCGTGCCGACATCATGAACCTCGTCAGCGGCCACCCTCCTACCCGCTTCTCCCCCCTCGAGGTTGACCCCTTCTACCACGAACACATCCGCTCGCAGGCTGCTCGCCAAGTTCGCGACCAGTTCGGCGTGCACCTTATTATCCCCGATGAGTTCGACGACTCACCAGCCCTTCTCGTCTTCGAGGACCGCGTGCCCTCGCCCGACTACGAGCTTCCCCGCAAGGCACCCAGCGCACAGGATGCTCAGACATACCAGCGCGCCCTGCAGGAGGCGCAACAGCACATTCTTGGCCTCATCAGTGGTCAACAACAGATTGTCTCCCGAGACGTCGAGGCGCCCATCAAGTTCCACGACAAGATCAGGAGGCACATCGACCGTCACCACCACTCCCTTGGACAGGAGCATATCCCTGCCCAGGTTGCCTACGGTGGCGCGAGACAGGCACCTTCTGCCCCCAAGAAGGCTCCTCAGCCTACTGTCAACCTCCGCGGTCCCCAGGACAACGTTGACGCCCTCGTCCAGAACCTGCTTGCCTTCATCGAGCAGGAGAAGCAGGATGAGCTTGAGCGTGGTTTCACCCTCAAGTTCGACTTCCCCCAGAAGTTTGCTAGCCACTTGATCGGACGTGGTGGCGAGAACATCAACAAGCTCCGTGATGAGTTTGACGTTGACATCCAGCTGCAAGAGGGCGTCTGCGAGATCAAGGGTCCTGAGGCCAAGGCTAACGCCGCGAAGAAGCACATTCTCGAAGTCGGCAAGAAGCTTGAGGACGAGGCTACCCACCACCTCAACATCCCCGCACAGTACCACCGTGACTTGATCGGCCCTCAGGGTGGCCAGGTCAACCGTCTGCAGGACCGCTACAACGTCCGTGTCAACTTCCCTCGCTCCAAGCAGGCTGGCAACGAGGACGAGTCTGGCGACGTTGCCGCCTCTCGCCGCTCCAACCAGGGACCCAACGAGGTCATCATCAAAGGTCCCAGCAGGGGCGCTGATGCCTGCCGCGACGAGCTTCTCAGCTTGCTCCAGTACGTCAAGGACAACTCTTACTCGGCTACCGTGTCCGTTGCTCAGAGCCAGCTTCCGTCTCTGATCGGTACTGGTGGTCGTGAGATGGAGGCCCTCCGTCTCGACACTGGTGCTATTGTTGACGTTCCTTCCGCCAAGGACGCTCCTAGCGCCGATGGTCGCGCTGAGGTCAAGATCAAGGGATCTAAGGCGGCTGTTGAGGCTGCCAAGAAGGTCATCGAGGAGCGGGCTAAGGTCTTCGATGATACTATCACCAAGAACATTGAGGTTGACCGCAAGTTCCACAGATTCATCATCGGTACTGGTGGTAAGTTTTGTATTCGATTTCCTACTAAAGGAACTCATCGCTAACAGTTAACAGGATCCAACCTCACTTCGCTTGTTGAGAAGGCTGGCGGTCCCTCCGATAGCAGGGCCCGTGCCCGTCTCGCTCGCTTCCCCAAGACTGATGCTGAGGGTAACACTATCCGTCTCGAGGGCCAGAGCTCTGTCGTTGAGAAGCTCGCTGCTTCTATCTTGGCTCTCGTCGCAGAGCAGGAGTCACAGACTACTGAGATCCTCGAGGTCAAGCCCGACAAGCACCGTCTGCTTATCGGTCGCGGTGGTGAGAGCCGTCGTCAACTTGAGCAGCAGTTCGGCGTTACCATCAACGTTCCTCGCCAGAGTGAGACCGGCCCTGCTCGCTCCCAGGTTAAGGTTGCCGGCCAGCCTGAGAACGTCGAGAAGGCCAAGGCTCACATCCTTGAGCTCACCAAGGAGGTCGAGGGCGAGACCATCCAGGTTCCCCTTAAGTACCACCACGTGCTCGCAGACAACGGCCAGTTCTTCCGTCGTTTGCGTTCCGACCACAAGGTCAGCGTTGACCACGCCGGCCAGAAGCCTCCGGCTCGCCAGTCCGCACCTGCCCCCAGCCGTGGTGCCGCCAGCACCGACATGCCGCTGATCACCGACGACGCCTCCGCCTCCGCCAACACCCACTCCTTCGAGTCCCACTCTCTCCATACATCGACCGAGGAGGGCGACATCCCCTGGGTCCTCGTCGGCCCCTCTCCCGAAGCCATTTCCGCCGCTCGCGCCAAGGTCGAGAAGGCCCTCCAAGAGGCACAGAGGCAGGACACCGTCGGCTACCTCATCCTTCCCGACCCACGCTCGTACCGCCACGTCGTCGGCCCCGGCGGCGCCGAGATCAACCGCATCAGGAAGAAGACCGGCACCAAGATCCAGGTTCCCCGCGCGCAGAGCGAGGGTGAGGCGATTGAGATCGTCGGCACCAAGGCTGGCGTCGAGGAGGCGAGGGACATCATCCTGGAGATTGTGCAGAACAACAACTAAGGGGAGCGCGAAAGGCCTTGGTTGTAACCGGACTGTTGTGTTTTGGTCCGTGATGTTGTGAAAGACCGTGTTTCTTGTTTATTGTTTGAGCGCGTGGGGAGCGAAAAAGAAATCTTGTTCTTCCTATTTTGGTGTATGATTGGCTTCGTTCGTTGTAACATACAGATCTCTTTTTGGCTTTTTTTCTTTCTAAAAGAATGATCTTTCTGCTGGGATATCCAAGGAAATCAGAACGTCAAAATCTGTAGTAGAAAGCTTTTTCTATCACCATCGCCGTGGTACTTCATCCGAGTTGACGAGTTGTTGTTCAAATATTGTCTCGAAATGCTCTTGTTTCCTTTTGCGATCGATTCCCAAACACTCTACCGTGGATTTGAGATCGCGCGATCACCTGCAGGCTCTACATGATCATAACGTCCATCGAGCACGTGGAGTCACTCCTGATCTGTCGATGACGCTGTATGTGTACAGATGCTTCAGGAGTCGTAAGATCCCAGATCAAATCGGTTCGCAATCATGTAGAGCGTACGCTCAGGTGCAGCAGCATTCACATCCATACACGCACACATCAAAACAGCCTCGCATCAATCTCATCTGAACTCATCCTCCCTTGCCGATCCACTCTTGTCTTCCCATCAATCCCATTCATCCTGTTTGCCCGCTACCTGAGAATTCTCCTGATCCTCTCGTCAACAGCAGAGATGCTCGTTGCCCGCCCTATCCGCTCGCCCGACTCTCTTGTCAGCCAGATTTCTACAAAAGGCCCAGCCACGATCGTGCTATTATTGCTCGGCATTTTCGTATTCCTTGGCCTCACTTACGCTATCCTGGGTTTCGTGGCGAGGTTTGACGACAATCTCAACAGAAAGCCGGTGCCTGTGCGGCGGCCGATGGACACTTGGGCTAGGTCGGCGGGATTGAGAAGTGTAATGTCGAGATATTGGGTGGAAACATGATCAGTCAAACGCGCTGCAGGAAATGCACTCGTTGCAGGCCACAGAGAAAACGCTCGGGGGTCGGAGAGGCTTGCGGTCTGGCTTCATAGTCCGTACCGGTAGCCCTGCCGCTGCGAGACTAGTACGGAGATTGAATGTGGACCGCGAGAGAGAGGACGACTTTGTCGTGGATATGTTGTTGAACACATATATTGGCCTCGGTCACGGAATCTTGGCTTGGTGGACAACGGTATGACAGTATTGCTAAAGTTCTGAACCACAGGCTGGGCTTGAAGAAAGTTTGATAGGTGTCAAAGAAAGTACATTTTTAATGTCAGGTTGTCCGACCTATAACGCTATATACGCTACAATTCCCATTATGATAACAACCATAGAACGCCGATGGTTACAAAAAAGACAAGGATCCTTGCAGAAGTGATCCGATCCTCTGCCGTTTCCTTACCACTGCGCCGCACGCAAAAATACATGCACCGACGCCTCGCTAAAATATCACACGCTCATCGTCATATTTCTCCTCCACAGCCCAAACTCCCTTCCAGAATGATCAAATGTCAAAATCCTTCCTCAAACTACAACCACGGCATCCAAAGCAGATCCATCTGCGCCAGCTTCTCCGGGTTCGTCGCCTTGGCGACAAAGTCCACAACGCTTTGGTTGGCAGGCAGATTATTGGCGCCAGGTTCGCGCGCGAGAGCCAAGGCGCGGTTGACCACAGCCTCGGCGTTGCGCTGGACGTTCTCGCGCAACTCGTTCTGTTGCAGTGACTGGCGGTGCGAAGTCGTGTACCAGAAAGTAAGCTCATCGCGAATGAAGATGCTCAGAGCGTGGGACAACTCGCAGCTGGTCGGGTTGTCAGGTGCAGAAGGCGGTGCAGCAGAAGACGTGGCGTTGGGTTGCGCGGGCGTTGTGCCAGTGCCACCGGTGTTGCTGGCGCCAGTGGCCGGAGCAGTTGTGCCGCTGGGGGTTGTGGTAGGAGCGGCAGTGCTGTACGAGCTGTCTGCCGTCAAGCAACGTGCGATAGCCATCAGGGCACAGGTGAAGATGCCTTCTTGATGGATCGGGCCCATGAGCTTTTGCAAGTTGGGCGTCAGACGGAAAGGCACAGCTTCGTTGTTGTTGTGGAACAGCGGCCGAGTAGTGGACAGGTACGGAAGCAGCTCGGAGCCCCAGACATTGCCGTTGCGACGAGCGATGGACAGCTTGTTGGGGTAGCGATGGGTCATGTACATCGTGTAAGTGATGTACGTGAGAGCTGCCATCTGGTACGAGAACTGCCTGCGGAAGAGCCAGAATGCATCGAAGCTGGGGAAGGTTCTCGCGAAGTACTCGCGCACGAGGTCGGTCGGTACATAGCGTTGCTGAATGTAGTTGAGCGACTCCAGACGAACGTTGGGGAACTGATCCTGCTTGGATGCAGTGACAGAGCGCATCTTGTCCATAGTGAAAATGGTTGGATCATCTTTGCTCATGTCGTTGCGGCGGCAGTAGTCATCGTAGACGCCCTGTAGCGTTACGTACGATGCATCGTCCTGAATCATGCGAATTTGAGGAGACAACGGAACCATGACAGGCAGGTGGAACTGCAGGTTGCGTCTGCGACTCTCCTTCTTCTTCGCCAACGTAGCGTTGAACATGCGGAAGAGCTGGAGAATACGCTCTTCACGGCGACTGTGCCTGGGGGCTGGATGCTGGATCGCGAAGGGATGGACGCTACCATCGTGGCCACGAATCTTGATACGGCGGTGGCAGCTAGCAACACCACGGACAAGATCAACAATGGGCAGGAAACGTTCAATTCTAATGAAGTCCTGGTTCTTGTCGCGGTGTTGGAGATATTGTCCAGGCACCTCCACTTCATCGAACCAAACGAATCGGAAGCCGCTCAAGTGCGGAACTTGATCCAGATGGAAAGTCGAAGGTCGGCGGTCAAGTTTCTCTGCGAGCTTATCACGCCACTTACGCAGCTTCGTCATGTATTCGTTCATGGTCGGTTTCTTAGACACGAAGTCCTGCTCGAATGACTTGCGAATGTGGTGCGGCAAGATGGAATCGGCAAAGCGTGTTATATTTGCCTCCGTCTGGGGTGGAAGCTTGCTGTCCGTGGCGAAAGCGTGTGGCGAGCGACTGACGTAGTTGAGCGCATCGTTAAGTAGAGCAACAATCAGCCTGTACGCGTCCTCGTCTGGCGGGCACTTGAAGTACTTCTGGATCTGCTCGACCATAGCCTCCATAGAGGCGTAGAGAAGTGGGAACGCGGTTCGAAGGGTGATGACCAAAGCTTCGGTGTGCTCCCATGGCTTCCTTGGGCGAGGCGGTTCAGCGGGAGCAGCGGCCTTGGTTGTGTTTGCTGCGCCATCTTGTGCTGCACCATCGGTCGTTGCAACAGCCTGGGTCTGTTCGCCACCAGCCGCCGTGCCAGGCCTTGAAGCTCCTTGACTGTCGGGTCTGGCTGGAGAGCCTTCTTGTTTGACGGCTTCGCCAGCGGCTTGTTGCTGCTTCGCCTTCAGCGCCTTCTCCTTCAACTCCTTCTGCTGTTGACCACGTCTGATGACCTGCATGTCCTCATGGCTTGTGCGCAACTGGAAGTGCAGTGCCTGTGGGTACGTCTTGGCCAGCTTGGCCAAGATCTCCTGCGAAATGTTTGCTTCGCCCTCACTTCTCGAGAGGTTGTTGAGCAACTGCGGAATGAAGCTGACCCAATACCATAGCGGTGTTTCTCCCTTAAAGTTGTTGTATGTCTTCGCCAAGGTACCTTCGGGATCATCCAAGCTGAGCAACCACAAGATACGGCTGAGCAGCTTGCGAGACTTAGCGCTCTTGTACTGGCCAGCAGCTTCCAAGTAGCAACTGATAGCGTTTCCAGCAAGTTCGAGATCGTTGGGATCTTCCTTGAAAAGCTGATCGCTGTATCTGCCCCACTCGGCCCAAGCCTTGGGCAACTTGATGTCGAAGAACAACGCTGTTCCAAATGCGTCCTGTGCGTCCTCCTTCTGGCTGAGCTTACTAAGGAACATACCCTTCAGAGTGTAGAATTCAGCTTTCTGCTGCGGGCCGAAGTAATTGAGGTTGGTATTGTTAATAACATCCAACCCACTCGTCAGCTCGCTTCTGTTCTGATAGTGGCACTTGGCCTGCTCACGGAGCTTCAAGAAAGCTTCCTGAATCTCGATGTTGGGCAGTGTGTAGATCTTGCTCAGTTGATTGATGCACACTTCAGGCATCTGGTGCTTGCGAGCGACATGCGCGAAGCGGTTGATGATCCATGCCGTCTCGTGGTAGCCGCGATAGGCATACGAGTTTCCAGTCGCGTTTCCTGTGCTAGCGGGCAACAGGTTGAGGTAAGTGCCGTTGATGAGTTGGAAGATGTGCTGGCGCCACGTGACCAGATCCTGCCAGGCATTGATGTCATCCCACAGGTTTGGAAGACGGTCGCGCCAAGTGGACAGCAAGACCTTAAGCTCCTGACTCTTGACGTCGAGGTTACCAGCGTTCGTCTGAGCCAAGCTGGAGCAGATGACACTGGCATCGTGAAGCTCTACCAATTGCTGGAAGTTTTGCAGGAGCGTGATGTGTGCATTCGTGATGCGACGTGGGAGCTTGTGCCAATTCTTGATGGACAGCTGAATGTTTTCGTCGCACACGCGAGCGAAGTCTGGCGGTGTCTCGGTCTTGTTATGTAGCTTGAGGAGCGACATGAATGCTTGGAAGAACATGCGCCTAGGGGTTGGTGCATCGGAGACCGCTTTGACAATGCTGTCAAGTTGCTCGCGCTGTTCGGCACTGTTCCAAGCCTCGAAGTTGCGCCACATCGCTTCAAGGTAGAGGTCGTTGATATTCTCATGCTTGGCGAAATCGCCCAGGATCTCCCACTGCTGCAATTTCTGTGCACATTGCACCCACTGATCCTCCCAAAGCATGTACTCGCCTTGAGAGAACGGCAGGGAGCCAGTGCGAGCCTTGACTTGCGCCATCTCATACATCTGCTGCGCCTTGTCCCAGATACCGTTCTGTTCGTACGACAGGGCGGCGTTTGTCTCCACGAATTGTGATCGTCTACGCCACGTGCCATAAAAAAGATCACTCTCCTCCAGTCGGGCGTAAATCTCGGTGAGTGCATCCAGGTTGCTCTCCTTGACCGTAGGCATGTCGATCACCGGGTTGATTGCGACCTCTTCCATGAATGTTGCGGCCGTATACCAAGCGTCGTAGTTCTGCGCAAGGAATTTCATGACGTGCGGTGGGAACTTGACAACTGGTCTCGCGCGAGCAATACCCTCGAGCAAAGTGGAGACACAGTTGGGACGCTTGTCGACTTGCCTCTGGTGCATGTCCTTTGTGAGAAGTGAGATGAGACCTTGCTCGATGTCCTCCTTGTCGTCTTTGGACAGGACCGACCAACACATTGGGAAGTAGGCGACCCATACGTCGTGGGCGAGCTGCCAGTCCGTGTGCTGGAGGTCGGAAAGCGGGACGAGAATGTCCTTTGCCTTGACACTGCCGACTTCGGCCATGAAGTGTTTCTCGCCAGCGATCAAGGTCTCAAGAGAGTCTTCAAGCATCAATTCGGCAGCTCTAGAGTCTCCCTTGTATGTGCTGTAGATTCTTGAGGCAGACAAACACCTGAAGTCATCTTGATGCAAATGCAGTGTGGTGTTCTGGTCGATCGAGCCAAACATGAGCTGGATGATTTGACTCAGCCAGAAGCTGTCACCCAGAACTTCCCATTGCTGCTCAGCAATGAGTTTGAAGAATCTGTTGCTGGTCGACCTGCTAAGCGCGCGATCGAAGATGGCCATAAAGCGTTGCCTCATCTCAATATCCGGACTACGGAGGCCAATGAGGAATGCCTGCTCCATGCGCACCGCAAGCTCTGAGCGGAAGATCTTTGGGTCTTCGTAGATGCGGATGACGAGATTCATGAACTTGGAGTACATGGTGTTGTCAGGGCGAGTCTCGAAAAGCAACATCTTCTGGAGCACGGCTGTCTTCTCCTTCAGCGTGGGAACAGGCTCCGTCGGGCTAAAGACCCAGGCTTCAACCTGGTTAAGGATCTTCTCACATAGCTTATTGTCGTTCGAGCGCTCAACAAGCGACGCGAGCACACTGAGATACGGTCTTCGGCGATCAACCAAAGCGCTAATACACCCAGAAAGCATGTCGATGGTTTTAATGATGAGATTGACGATGACCTCCGACTCTTGTGCATTTGGCAGATTTTGTGCTTGAAGGCCTTGCGCAGCAGCAGCTTGTGGGGGCAGTTGCGAGCTGAGGTGGTCCTTTGCCAGCTTTGTTTGGAACGTCTTAAGGAGAGCTTCAATATGCGTGTGAATATCCTCAGACTTGCGCTGAGCTATGACCCAGAGGATGTTGATACCAGCAACATGGTTACCGTTGTTGAGTGCGTCACTCGCTGTCGTGTTGAGGAAAGTCTTGAACTCCTCCGTGGGGCTCTCGGCATCTGGTAACTCATCCTCGGGCTGCTCCAGAGGAATTACCTCGAGCGCACGCTGCAACAAAGGCGGAAGTCTTGGCGAGATATGTTCAGGTAGCTCAAGGCCGTGCAACGCTTCTTGAATCTCAAAGTTTTCGTTCTTCAATGGCCCGGTAAGTAGCTTCTGCAACTGCGGCAAACGAGCAATGACCCACTCATCTGATCGGGAGTTGAGCAACACCTTCAAGATCTGAATCGTGTTGATAATCCTCGTCGTCCCGATCTCAGCCTTTTCTTCAGGCTTTTGTTCGCTGCACAAAATCTGCTCAGTGACCTTAGGGAACATGGCATCAACGTCAAGATCGTCCCAAAGTGGGGGTGACAACAGTCTGTGAAGTAAGTCGATTGCCTTGACGACTGTATCGGTCGGCGGCTGATGGGGAGGTGTCGCCTGAGGGTTTTCGGGAGTCTTGGGCGCTGCAACAGGGAAGCGCTCAGGCACGGTCGCGATGAACTGCACCAGATATTTGATAAGCATCAGTCTCATCTGGGGCGGTGCAACAGCACCTCGTTTGTTCTGAGGTTGTGGTGAGCCAGCCCGCTCGTCTGTGGGCGACTCGACACCTGCAAGAGAGCCCTGCTCGCGCACTGTACGCTCTTCCCACTTGCAGATCAGACTGATCAAGTTCAATGCCAGCTTCCTGTTTTCGGACGAAGTGTTTGGCAGCGAAGCGACCTTGTTCATTGACGGGATGATCGTCTGCGCAAAGCCTTCGCGTGCTTCATAGAATAGATCGGGATGGCGGACAAGGAAGTGGTAGATGCTCGTCAGCTGCGCAACGTTCGAGATCTCCTCGCTCAAGATACGTCGAGGCAGCTTGGACCACATGGCTTGTCTGCCATCCGCTCCTCCAAGGCGCTTCTTAAGCACGGGCTCCAAGATCTCCAGAGACTGCATGACGAGATTCTTGCCTTCGGGCTGATGCGCGCGGAGCAAAGCACCATATACTTGCAGGGCGATCTTAGCGGGCGTCTCGTAGTGGGCGATGAAGTATGCAATCAGCACATAAGATGCGTACTTGTTGATGACATCTTCCAGTCGGATGTAGTTCCAGCCAAACTTGATGATGTCTTTGCGAGCGTCCTGCAGCATGTTGTGATGGTATTTGACAAGGAACGCCGTAGTCTGTAGAAGTTCCATACGCGAATGGTCGACGCCTTGAGTGGAGTCGTCAGCAACGTCGGCGTGTGACTGTGGCTTCCACAATTTGTTGTGGATCTGGTCGGTCATGGAACGGTCAAGAAGTGCAGTGCCCTTGCTGCCGTTGAACAAAGAATCACAATTGCGCTTGACGTCGTTCGCGAGAATCGGATTGAGCACGTTGTGAAACACAAACCACTTCAAGCCCTGTGAGCTCTGTCTGTTCGTGTACACGTCAATGCATCGGATCATGACAGATTGTTGATACTCGATGGACTGGTTCGTGATGACGTTTTTGTAAAGGTACGTGTACAACTCCGGGAATCTTGGGAGCTCACTCGTCGCGCACGCTTCCAGGACGTCGAACAAAGCATCCAGGTCGTCAGGCTTTTGCTGGAGGTACAGAGTCATTATGTAGGTGATCTGCTCGGAGGCTTGAACTGCTGCTAGGCGGAGCGAGCCTGACAGCTTGTTCTGCTGATTGGCAGTCTGCAAAGATTTTGCTGCACTGAAAACGGCTTTGCGTAGCTTGTCGTTGCCGAGCAGTCGAAGGCCTTGTTCATCGAATTTGCAGATGGAGTAGGCGATGTGAATAGCATTTGCAGCGGCTCGCGCCTGCTCATCACTCATTTCACCAGTAGTGAACATGCCCATAAGATTGTCCGCTTCTGAAATCACCTTTTCGCGTAGCTCGCTGCTCGACTCGTTGGCAAGTATCTGAGCGAAGAAGCGACCCTTAGCCTCCTCCTTGAGCGCACCGCTGAAGAACTGCCAGGCTTCCTTTGCGTAGTGGTTGAGATACTGGATCAGAGGCTCTCTGAAAGGACTGTTCCTGGTTCGGCGCAACGATGCTTCCAGCTTGAGCACACGGTCGACTAAGTCAGGTAGGAATTGCACAGCTGTCGGAGGCAGCAAGTGGAATACACTGAAGATGGCGGTAACAACCTTCATCTTGGGGTTGGCTTCGATCAAAGTGAACGAAACCTTCTGGAGAATTGTTGGCTCCGCAATGGTCCGCATATGATCCAGGAGGCGGGTACCAATCTCCACCTTGAAGTAGTTTGTGAGCAACTGCAAAAGTGTCCTCAGGCCTTCAAGGCCCTCGACACTGAGCTTTCGCGGATCCTGCACGTTCATTAGGATAGGTCTGAGACCATTCTGAAGGAGATCCTTGGGCAGCTTCTGCGTCGCGGCCAACACTATTTTCAACCCGGCATTCGCCGCACCAGCAACATCCTTGTTCTTCGAATAGAGCGACTTGAAGAAGATGGAGATTATACGAGCACGATGTTGCGTCTGCGCCTGCGTGTTGAAGGCGGTGTAGCGTATAGCTGTAGTCAGAAGTCGCAGACATGCAACACGCAGGTTCACGATTGCCTCAGAGTTCCTATGCTCGTAAGGTTTCGCGGCCAAGCTGTCGTCCTCTGCATCAACAAGGGCAAGTGTCTCGTAGAGAAGTCGGTTCAGCGGATCATCGAATGTCAGAACGTCGTTCTCCATGTCGAGACAGAAGTTGATGGCATCGATGTATCCGATTTGTGCAGCGAAGGGAAGTGCACGTAAGGGCTTGTTGAAGATGGGCGCGAGGAGCAAGTCCTTGACCGGCTTAACAACCTCATGCAGCTGGACATTGACACTTTCCGCAATGGTACGTAACGCCTCTTGCGCGGCGTGACGGACGTGCTTGTTCATGTGCGAGACTTCGCCAATGACGCGATTGCAGAGGATTTGAATCTTGCTCTCCTTGTCGCCAAGCTGGTCTGCTTTGTAGTTTGTGGCGCATCGCTTGATGTGTTCGATGAGTGTGTCCTTGGCCTGGATGCGGATGCTTGCAGGCAGGTCTTGTGGCATGTCCTTGATAACGTAGAGCAGTGCACGCACAAAGTCGAGCTGGCGGTCAATCAGGAATGCGTCACTGAAGTCCATTTTAGAAATGATAATGCTTATGCCAGCTGTACCGCCAGACTTGACGAACCATTCTTCCTCGTAGCATGCGTGAACGAATGTCTCAGCCAATCGAGAAAAGAAGGGCAATTGCTCGGCCTTCTCTTCGGAGCCGAAGATCGTGGTAGCGATGCTCTTACACGACCGCATAGCACGTTCCGCAACCTCTCTGACGAGAGCATGATCAGACGCGAGAGAGTCCGAGATGACATCTGCAAGAACGCCGGTCTCGACATAGACAGGCCCATCTCCATCCTTCGAGTCGAAGGGACGCTTCTTGTGCTTCTCTTGGCCAAGGGCAGTGCCGAGCTCGATGATCATGAAATGCCTGTATACGTTCTGCAAGAATGCCTCGGCTTCTTCCTGCAAGATTGGTACTGACGCAGCCACCATGCAAGCTTTGAGCAACTTCAGAAGGGTCTTTTGTTGTTCATCGCGCTTAGTGACCGATTTCTCTCGTTCTGATATGGCGAACAGATCGGTGCCGGCGTCGTACTTCTTGTCACAAGTGTCGTCTGCCTGAAGTCTCACCAGCCTTGCAAGGTTTTCAGGTAGATCGTCGCTACCAATGAGCAGCTTGACATGTGAAGTGACAAGCTTGAAAGCCTGTCTCTTGTGGTGTTCGTCTGATGCTTTGCTCGACCCTTGTTTGGGGGTCTCGCGCAGCTTGTCTACGGCAACGTCAATGCCGAGACGAGCAGGTAACGCACGCGGTCGGCCGGCGCCGATCAGTCTGACATCAAAGCTTGGCTCATCGTCGGAGTATGCCTTGTAAGGTAGCTCTGGGGGAGAGCTCATGAATTTTCGATTGCGTCCTCCAAGCTTGCCCAGGATCCGCATGGTAGAGTGTGCATGGAAGTGGCTATACGGGCTTGGCTTGAGGTGGTCCCACAGAGCAGACATCAGCTCGTCGATTACAGGCGCCATGATGGGGTCCAGATAGTCTGCAGTGAGGTTATCGATGCAGAGCTCCAACGTCCGCAGGCCCTGCGCGATCAATTCGCTGCCAGCTCTGAGAGCAACGACCAGTGGACGCATCAGGTAGCTCAGGTGAGGAAGCAGGTGACTGAGCCGGGCAGGTACGGTCAGCGAAAGCTCCACGAAGAGATCTCGTTGCTCTGGTTTCTGCGCCGAGATGAGTAAGTTATTGAGAACCTCGAGCAACATTTCGAGCAGAGGCAAGATCTCCTTGTACAGATGCTCAAATCTACCTCCTCCGATGCTACGGAACAGGGATCTCAGCAGCAAGAAGTAGTTCGTTGGCTCATCAGCAGTGACAGACAGCTCGATCGATTTTGTGATAAGTTTTGTCACATGAGGCAACAGCACCTGCTCGTTTTGGGGCGCGAATAGCGTCACCGCCATGAAGCTCAGTTTGAACAGTCGGAGCAAGATCGAAGACTTGAGTGTGTCCCGCGTGCCCACCTCATCGATCTTGTTCATCAGGAATTGTAGCAGCATACCCGCGAAAGCGGGACTCGTTGCTTCACTGGCAAGAAGGAACTGAGGAATGTGTAGCAGACCGGTGTGTTCGAAGCTCTGCTCGTACATGAACGGGATCTCTGATTGGAAGACTTCGTGGAAGGTTGCAGGGTCGAGGTGATGGAAGATGGTGGCAAAGGTCTCGAGTAAGTCCTTCTCTTCCTTACCACTCGACGCCATGTGCATACTCGATAGTGTTTCGGGCGAGCCGTCCGCTTCAGGCTTCTCCAGGTTGTAGTACTTGAAGACCTGGGTACCTTCACGGAACAGCTTGATGAGAACATTGACCTCCTCTGCACTGAAGCCGTGGGAAAGATCGGGCCAGTTGACCGGCACGTTGTTCTGGTCCATTTCTTCCTTGACTTTGGGTGAGTTCGAGTTGCGAAGCTGGAAGAAGAACGTCTTAAGTCCATGTAGCAGGTTCTTGAAGAGGAACTTGTTCTCGGTCACAGGATCATGTGCTCGATCGCGTGGGTTCACTGTTTTGATTGGCGTTGCGGAGAATATGTCGATCTCGTCCCAGTCAGGGGGTGAGTCCTTGTCCGCCAAGTAATTCTCGGCCACAGCATCAATGCCGGCATGGGGCTGATTCTGCTTGGAAAGCTTGACCGCGTTCGGATATTGGCGATTCATAGCTGCGAACTTGTCGGCAATACCATTGAGCACTAGCATCATGTAGTGCCTGGCATCGTTCTTGTCCTTGATCTTCGACATGCATTCGGCCATGTTCAGCAAGAGCTTCGCACTCATAGTTTGATAGCTCGTGCCGGGGAAGTCGTCGTGCAGGTTTCGTACGTAGACCACAACGGTTGCTCTGATTTGGTCAGGGTCCAGTTGGTCACGGACGTGATGGATCAGATCGGCGAGCATGGTATATGCTAATGGTCTGAGTGTCTCATACGAGGTCAGTCCATCCCCAACCAGTGTTCGTTCGTCAAGCAGCTCAATGATCTTCGGCAAGAAGATGTGACGGAAGTTGAAGTTGATGATGTGCCTGATGGCAACCAGAAGCTCCTTTCGTGTAGCAGATCGTTCGCGTGGACAGTCTTGCAGCAGACGGACGACAATACTGGGAAGCTCCACCAGGAAGTCCGTGAGTTTGTTCTGGTGCGCTCTGAGCAGATAGGCCAAGAAACTCATCGTCTTGACTTGAGAAGTGACAAGTTCGCCGAAGGCGGCACGGTTCTTAATCTCCTTTGCGACTCCTGTGAAGATAGTGCCGTTCGCTCGAGCTTCTTCATGTGCAGCCTTCTGAGGACCCGCCTCGAGCTGGAGGGCTGCCTTGATCCGAGGAGTGAACTTGGCAACGTTGTCAGGAGCGAGTTGACGGTGTGCTTGGAAAATTGAGACAACGATAATCGGGCACTCCGCAACGACCTTGAACGATTGCATGCCCTTGACTAGCTGTCGGGTCGTTTGTTGCTCAGCTCCTGGATCGGTTCCAATAGCAGCAGCTGTCGATGCGACGGGTGATCCAGGGCGCGGCGAGTTGGCATATGTAGACTCAAGAGCAGATCCATCCTTTGCTTGGGCAGAATCGAATGTGTCGTGAACAGTTTGTTGCATGCTGTCGAAAAGCTCGAGAATGAGATCGAGGAATGGTTGCGCGCGACTGCTTAGTGCTCTGATGTGGAAACGTTCAAAGTCCATGATGATCTTGAGACAAAGTACAGCATTGTCCTCGTTTTCGGTCCTGACCAGTTCCAAGCACTTGTCGACGATAGCAACGCAGTGGGGTTCAGTCGCTTCGGCTGAATTCATAGGCAGCCGATGTAGAATCTCGAGGACGCAGTTCCGTATTTTCTGCTCTGGCGAAGTGCTGATGAAGACGGGTGGTGCACTGAGTATGTTCAGCCATATGGGAACGAACTTTTGAAGGAAGAGGGCATAAGTCGAGCCTTGACACCAGCTTTCGAGACCATCGCGGAGGCCAGTGAGGGTTTCGATTTTGGTTTTGGCATCTGTCATGTAAATGTAAGTAATTGTTCTCTAACCAATTGACCGAATAGCAGTTTGTACCTGACGAAGCATCTTGAAGGCGCGCCTCAAGGGCATCCAAATTGCGGTTGTCTGCCATGGCGCGCTGGCGAGGATCGAGTTGCGCCGGAGAACAATGGTATAGAATGCGCTATCGCATTACGGTACTAATTTGCAACACTCGTAGTTGTGTGCAAGGGAGAGGAAAGGCGGTCGCCAATTGCGTTATATGTGGCGGGTTGCGGGAGTAGTGGTGGGTGATCGTTTGCTGTCGCGAGACCACTGCAATCGCACAAGTCCGCAGCGCGCGAGGCGGCCGGTTGAATTATTCGTAGAAGTGAGGCGGTCGTTGTTGGTGTGATGAGCACGGCACAATCAAGTGGTGCTGATGTGAGGGGTATGGTGGGGGTATCCTGGTCGTCGCAAGGCTGAGATGAAGTGAAAAGGCGAGGCGAGGCGGAAGGATGGTGGTGTTGGTGCTGGTGCTGGTGCTGCACTTTGGAATGGATGCCTCAAGCGACGCGCAAAGCGAACAGCCTCTCTAGAAAGACCAGCCGACGCGGGCATCGTGGAAAGTTGGAGCCGGGTGCGGCCGTTAGCTAGCTCGACGCGGACCGACCCTCCCTTCCGTCCTTGTGGGGCGGAGAGATCGCAGGGTGATCTATCAGACAACTGATCTGCAAACCGTTGCCTCACTTCTGTACTGTACCTCTCGTCTACAAGTTTGTATACTATGTCTAGACCATCTATCTTACTACGCTTGACAATAAATTGAGTAGTCTCTGATGCATGATCCTTTGCAAGCATCAATTAAATCATCTATTTGACAGCGATAACAATATCACGCAACACGAAAGATTGGATAGCCATCTTCCGATTCCGAATGTCGAAGACATTCTGAGTGCATACATACTTATGATGTATGCCTGCCTTGTTAACGGTCTTGACTGTGCTGACCGACGAATGTACCTGACATAAGTGGTAACCATCTGGCTGGGATTACCACGTGTCATGAGTATTAGATTACTCGTAAAGTATGTTTTCACGACATCAAGTAGAGTAGTGCTGTGGTTGGTCATCTGTTGAGAGCCTGCCAAATCACATACCCGTCGCGGCATATTTCACCGCAGTACTTGTCAAAATTCGGTGATCGGCAGCAACACCCACAGAATCACCACCCAGACTCCGAAGAAGCAGCTCAGTATAGCGAAACGGTTCCGTTTCCTCCCAAAATCGATCAAAGACACCATAAAAGCTCTTCCAAGTACTCCAAGCGAATCTTCTGATTTCACCCTCAATGAACAACAGGGTTAGGGTTGGGGCATAATTCGATTGCGGTCGTTCATCGAATTGCATTTCCTACCTGTAGCTCTGATTCTGCCAGTACATGTAGGGTCAATCATATTCGCTTTGAGAGCCCTGCGTTCTCAGTCACATTCCATGCCACTTGGTGCTCCCGTACTTCCCCGTCATCATGACTCCATCGGGCCCAGGAGAAAGTGATCGCGCCACTTGCAAGAGCACGAGGACCAGCAGCATGACGACAACAAGAACGCCGAGCAGGTACAAAGAAGTCGTCGAGAATTTTTGGTCGAACATGCCGTGCATTGTGGAGGCAATTGTAGGCAGTAGTTGATGTGATGGGTAACGGACTCCGGATCGACATCCCACCAGGTTAAGAAGTGATCTGTCCACCGCATTTACTCGATGCGCCAGCAAACAATCCAGAGATCATGCCGAAGAGATGATCGATGGGATGCCTGGTTGATAACATAGCTTCAAGGAATGCTCGTGCTCTCTGGCAATCTCAGTTGTAGTCATCCTTAGGTGTATCTACATTTATGTCTATCGGCCCATTCCTCATAACTATACATACAACCATCGCTATGCTTCCAGACGAACATCAAACACATTGCACGACATATCCTTTGAAAAACATACTAGGCCATCAGCAAAGTTTCGTTTCGACATATTTCACTTTTTCTTCTATGATCTAATACTGGCCCTCCTCGCTGCCGGTGACAATGACGTTGTTGATCTTGAGCACCATGCGGCAGAGCTGGGTGGCGAGCAGGAGTTGCTGGCGCTTGGAGATGAGCGGGTCGATGACGAAGTTGGCCTTCATGTCTGTGAGGAATTGTTAGCAAATAGCTCAATATTTGTCGTATGGCACTTCGGAAGGATCGCTCACCATTTGTGCCGGTCTGCATGCAGTCAACACCAAGTCTGCCAACACCCTCGCCCTTGCCTTGCCTGGCCTTGAGGTCCGCCAGGGTCTCAATGGGGCTCAGACCACTGTTCTCGGCCAGCGCCATGGGGATGGCGTCGAGGGCCTCAGAGAAGGCGCGCATGGAGTATTGCTCCAAACCCCTTGTCTCGAGTGCCTCCCTCTCGATGGCGAGAGAGCAAGCAATCTCTGCGGAACCACCACCGTAGACAATGCGGTTGTCAGTGACCAAGTTGCGGACGACGCAAAGAGCATCGTGCAGCGAACGTTTGGCCTCGTCGATGATCATCTTGTTGCTACCACGGACGAAGACAGTGACAGCGCGGGAGTTGGCGCACTCCTCAATCACCAGCATCTTCTCCCTTGTTGTGCCGAAGCTCATCTCACGCACAATACCGGCAGTTCCGAGCTTCTCAGCACTCAGGTCCTCGAAGCGAGGCACAATGCGGCCGTTGGTAGCAATGGCAATGAGCTCGATCTCGGGACCACCAACCCACCTCACAGCGGGGAGCTCGTTGGTAAGCAGGAGGTGGTTTGCCTCGTCGTCGAAGCCCCACTGGCAGATAACGACATTTGCGCCAGTGTCCTTGATCTGCTGGATCATCTCTGTGAACTTGGTCTGCTCGTACTTCTGCAGCTCCTTGTATTCGGCGACCGAAGTGATATCGAGCTTGTGCTTGGTCTTGGGCTTCGGGGGCTCGAATGCGCAGGTGAGAATGGCGAGTTTGGCGTCCTTGACCTCTGAAGGCATCTGGGGGTGCGAAAAGTCCTTATCGACAATCACACCCTTGACAAGGAGAGTGTCCTCGAGTGCGCCACCGACCTTTCCGTCAACCTTGATGAGCTCGAAGTCCACATCTTTCCTCTCGAGGTCGGCGACCGACAGCACAGCATCGACGGCAATCTGAGCGAATTGGTCGTGTGCCTTGGAGACAATCTTGGATCCGAGCGAGGTCTTAGCGACCTTGAAGAGGTTCTCAGTGTTGTCGCGGCCGAAAGCGATCTCGTCGCTGATCTTGTCCAACTCCTTCACGGCAACCTCGCAAGCTGTGTCGTAACCGTCCGCAATCCTGATAGGGTGGATTCCCTTGTCTATGAGCTCTGTTGCCTGCTCGAGAAGAGCGCCCGCCAAAACCACCACACCGGTAGTACCGTCTCCGATCTCCGCATCTTGTGATTGTGACAGGCTGACGAGCAGCTGTGCAATGTTGTCCTTGATCTCCATCTGTCCGAGGATAGTCGCGCCGTCGTTGGTGACTGTGATGTCGCCGTCGGGGCTAATGAGGATCTTGTCCAGGCCGCGAGGTCCGAGCGAGGTCTTGACGAGAGATGCGACAGACTTGGCGGCGAGAATGTGCTGCTTCACTGCCTCGTTTCCGTGTACTCGCGACTTCTTTCCCTGGTCTCTGACGATGATGAACGGCCTTCCGGTCTCGTCGGTCGTTATTTGAGCTGGTTGGATGGGTTGTTAGTCAGGTATGGAGGGGTTGCACGTGCTCGTTGATTCGTACCATTGCTCATGTCGAGGTCTGCGATTGATTGTCAGTATGCACTTCACCTGGACACATGTTGCCTCCGTATTCTCCTCACTCACTCAAGTTGTTCGCCATGTTGACTCCCTAACAATCGACTACCAGCGGCAGTCTACTTTTGGGGTGGATTTCTCTTGCTTCGTCCAAATTCACCGGGCGTGGATCCAGGCGCAGAAATCCGGTGCAAGCAAATTGGTATATTGTTGCAGTGGGTGTTGTGGTGAATAATTTGGCGGTGCTGGCTCAGACTTCCAGGGTGCCGTTCGGGCGTGTTTCGATGTTCGCCGACAGCCCAGGTGCCTTCCAATTTTCCCCTCCAAAAGGTTCCATCACTCTCGCAGTGCACAGACGCAGACTGCATGCATGTACTGTAGGTGCTCGGCTCTCTCACTCTCACACTCACTTCAGGGTAGGGCAGGGCAGGGCAGGGCAGGGCAGCTCTCCACGTTCCACACGCGTTGCTGGCAGCTCGTCAATCGCGAGATATATCTTCACCCACCATCTTCACTACCACCGAACGGCTTAGCAGATTCAGCTCAGCTGCAAAAAAATCACACGACCTGATCACGTGTCGCGTAAACCACGTTGATCTGATCATAATTTCTGCGCAGCCTACCAGATATCTCACTGCCTCCACGTGCATACCACTCTTCACACACGCGTAACATACACACACACACACTCTCTCTCACACACTCTCTCTCTCTCACAAGTTGCAAACATGCCTCGTAAGTCGCGCTTAATCACAAACATCTCACGTCACTAACAACAAAAAAGCCATGATCAGCGACGACGAATCCATGTCTGACGGCATCGACGTCCCCGAGTCAGTGCCCGCCAAACCTACCACCACCAAGGGCAAAGGAGAGACACCTGCAAAGCCCGTGTCCGAGGATGAAGAAGAGGATGGCAGCGACGATGAAGAGGCCGAAGACGAATTCGCGGTCGACAAGATCCTCGACCACAAGTTTGGAGCTCGCGGCGTGATTCAGTACAAGGTGAAGTGGCTAGGCTATGAGGCGGAGGAGGATATGACTTGGGAGCCTGCTGCGAATCTGTAAGTAACGGAGCCTCTGGGCCATGTTGCGATGCGACTGACATGATGTGATTCAGCGAAACTGCTGCATTGAAGGTGAAGGAGTACCACACATCCATCGGCGGCACGCCCGAGCCAGGCTCAACAAAGGGAAAGAAGAAGGGCGCCCAGAAGCGCACAGCCTCAGAAGCGCTCGAATCGCCTGCACCTAGTACGACCAAGAAGCGTGGCGGTCGCAAGAGCCAAAGCAACGGCACCGATTTAGAGCAAGCTCCCTTCGTCCTCCCCAAGGGCAGCTGGGAGGCGGACGTGTCGCGCGTTATGAGCATCGTCGAAGAGTCGGAGCCTGATGAGGCCAAGCCTGGCAAGAACAAAAAGATCCTGATGGGCTTCCTGGAGTGGAAGGACGGCCGCAAGTCTCAGCACCCAATGAAGACCCTCAGGACCAAGTGTCCCCAAGCATTGCTCACCTATTATGAAAATCACCTGTGAGTATATTCTACGTCTTCCCCCCCACTCATTCTTGGTCACTGAACCATTGTCCACAGGCGCTTTCAAAGCTGATTGACACATCTTCAGGGTATTCGCCAAAGCCGAAGATGTTCCAGCCCACCTGAAGACCGAGGAAGGAAAGTGAACGAAAGATTGATCGATCGATGCATAGCTCAGAAAAGAGCTGAATGGGATCGGATTGCTAGTTTATGAAGATCTGCTTTTGCTCATGGGAAGATGCTGTGTGATGCGTTTGAAAGCAAGGCGTCTGAGCGCCGTGGCGTTATGGATGGTGGCTCAACGGAACATGGGTGTATGTATACCAGCGTTGACAGGGATTTTACTTATGCATCAACTTTTGTAACAAGAACTGTGTTCTTGGCGACAATGACTCGACTTGCGCTATTTCATCTCATTCGCTATGTGCAGTTCTTGCCAATGAGATCGTCGTATGTAGACTCATGCTCAGGAACCTTGCCGTTAAAATTGGTCTCTCAGCTGAGGCAGAGGTGTTCCAGGATTAATGAATCATATTGGTCATGAGGACAGCGACAATGTATCGAAGGATTGTATGGTTACACTCGACTAGACACTCATGCAATACCAATGCGCGGATGTCGCATCTGCAATATCACTTCATGCAGTCAGTCATAGCAGCGATGATGAGTCTACAGTATACTGCGCGAAACATTGTTTCCCCGCGTCTCCAGAAATTTGCCGCCATTGAAATTCGAAAGACTCACATGGCCTGCCTGCCCCTCACCGAGCACGTCTATAAGTTGATCGCCGTTGTCGCAAGTCATTTTCTTGCCACACCCACTAAATCATACCACACTATGTCTGCCCAAGGAGTAGTCGACGCCGTCAAGGACGGTGTCCAGCAAGTCGCCGACAAGCTGCAAAGCGCCACTGTCCAGGACAGCACCGCCGCCCCCACCACCACCACCGACGAGGCCAAGCCCAACGAGACCAAGCCTCAGACTCTCCTCGACGAGGTCACTGGCGAATATGTCAGCAAGAGCGAGCTGAAGAAGAGGCAGAAGCAGAGGCAGAAGGACATCCAGAAGGCTGAGAGGGAATCCACCAGACAGGCTCCTCCTGCGAAGAAGAAGAACGCTGCTGAGGATGAGGCCCAATTGAACCCCAACGTGAGTGGATTGCACACGCAGCAATACTTTTAGTGAGAGGGATGCGCCGCTAACAAGTGTAGCAATACTTTGAGATCCGCAGCCGAAGAATCAAGCAGCTCAAGGACACCAAGCAGCCTTTCTCGCCCTACCCTCACAAGTTCCAAGTCACCTACGACCTGCGCAACCTCGACAAGGAGTATGGCAACCTCAAGAAGGGCGAGGAGATCAAGGACAAGCAGATCGCCGTTGCTTGCCGTGTCTACAACATCCGTACCTCTGGCGAGAACCTCCGCTTCTACGAGGTCTCCGTCGACGGCGCCGACTGCCAAATCATGGCCACCAACCTCAACAATACCTCCGAGACTCCTTTCACAGTGCAACACGACGACATCAGGCGTGGCGACATCATTGGTGTCAAGGGCTACCCTGGCAAGACCAACCCCAGCCGCGAGAGCAACCCCGGTGAGCTCTCCATCTTCGCACAGGAGACCATTCTTCTCGCACCCTGCCTCCACCAGATTCCCTCCGAGCACTACGGCTTCAAGGACAAGGAAGAGAGGCACAGGAACCGTCACCTCGATCTGATCATGAACAAGCGCACAAGAGACACCTTCATCAAGCGCTCGATGATTGTCAGGTACATTCGCAACTACTTCGACAACAACGGCTTTTACGAGGTCGAGACTCCCGTCCTGATGAAGAACGCTGGTGGTGCCACCGCCAAGCCCTTCTGGACTCACCACAACGACCTCAACATGACTCTTGCTCTCCGTATCGCCACTGAGCTTCCCTTGAAGCAGCTTGTTGTTGGTGGTATCAACAAGGTGTACGAGCTTGGCCGTGTCTTCCGTAACGAGGGCATTGATCTTACCCACAACCCCGAATTCACCACTTGCGAGTACTACGAGGCGTTTGCCGATGTTTACGACGTCATGGAGCGTACTGAGGACCTTGTCGAGGGTCTCGTCAAGACCATCTGCGGTAGCCTCCAGACCAAGTTCCACACACAGACCGGTGAGGTCTACGAGGTCAACTGGGCCAAGCCCTGGAAGCGCGTTGAGATGATTCCCGCCCTCGAGGAGGCTTGCGGCGAGAAGTTCCCTCCTGGTGACACCATGCACACTGACGAGTTCAACCAATTCCTCAAGCGCATGCTCAAGAAGACTGGTGTTGAGTGCACTCCTCCTCTTACCAACGCTCGCATGCTTGACACTCTCGTTGGCGAGTTCATTGAGGAGAAGTGCATTAACCCTACTTTCATCACTGGCCACCCCGAGATGATGTCGCCCCTCGCCAAGTACCACCGTGAGCACGCTGGTCTATGTGAGCGCTTCGAGGCTTTCGTCTGCAAGAAGGAGATTGTCAACGCCTACACCGAGTTGAATGATCCCTTCGACCAGCGTCTGCGTTTCGAGGAGCAGGCCGCGCAGAAGGCCCAGGGTGACGATGAGGCCCAGGTCATGGACGAGGCTTTCCTCACTGCCATGGAGTACGGTCTTCCTCCCACCGGTGGCTGGGGTATGGGTATTGACCGCATGGTCATGTTCCTTACCGACAACTACAGCATCAAGGAGGCCCTTACCTTCCCCTTCATGAAGGACGACAACAACGCACCCAAGGCCAAGGCCGCCCAGGTCACAGATGTCACTCCCAAGCCTGTGGAGGGTGTCAGTAAGTGATGCGCTTTGTCTGTTTGATATTGAGTTGAAACTAACATTTCACAGCCCACAAGTAGAAGCATTGGACTGAGAGATATCGAAGAACACAACGAACCTTATGGACATGACGGCTGATGCATTAGACGTGAATGTGGAGCCTTGCACTATGATAGGAAAGACTAGATCGGCGAGGGCTTACCGCTGAGACAAGGAAATCACAAATTACGTGACATCAACCTGTTCATCACCCAGCGGGGTTACATGCATTGAGACCAGAGGTGAATTCGCATATGCCATGAACATACAAGAGCTGCGTACATAAACCTCCATTTTGCCAACCTTTTCGCTCAATTCTCTATCTTGGTGGCAAGGACGGACTGCTCCACTACCGACTCCCTATGGACGCCGTCTCCGGAGCTGGCCGCCTCTTCCTGTTTCGCTTTCATGAACGGAAGGCGACCGTTCTTCTCCTGGAATCCCATCGCAGCAAAGCTAACCATGACCAGAATCCAGTACAAGTTGTACGAAAAGACGGAGCCGTACGTCGCCGAGTTAGTCCATCCGAACAGAGAGTTGAAGATACCCCAACCGCCACCTCCATTGATTTCCGGCGAGCAGCAATTGACGTGCCAGACGCTTTGGCGGATGTCGTATGATCCAGGTCCAGAGCCTGTCTCGCTGGCGTCGCCTCCAATGGCGTGGTTCCAAGCGTTGTTTTCGAAGAACCAGACAGCGCGGGAAAAGAGGCCGGCGGCTACGAGGTAGAGGAAGCAGGTGCTGATTACTAGGAAGACTTGGAGCTTTGCTGTGTTGCCGCCACTGAGATTGCGTCAGCTATCATATCAATATCAACAAGATGCGCACGTGAACACTCACCGATAGATCAAATATCCAACCGCGCAACCAGCTCCCAAACCACAGATGACAGCAAGCGGAAACGCCGTGGCCGGCAGACCCAGCCCAACGCCTCCAATAAACACCACTGCCTCTAGCCCCTCGCGAAGCACAGTGATAAAAGGCAGTAAGAACATAGCATACTTCTCACACCACTGCTTAAACCTCGTCCCCGCACTCCCCTTGATCTTCTTATCATTCTTCTCCAGCGCCAGCGCAATCTTCACGCGCCATTTGTCCTGCAGCTTGGAAACGCGAAGTAACGCGGCTCCCACCACGGAGATAATGATTGCAGCGAGGAGACCAAACACACCTTCCCAGATGTCTTCGGTGCCGGCGAAGTGGTCTTTGCCGAAGCCGTAGAAGGCGCCGATCAAGCCGCCGCCAATGATAAGGCAGATTGCGAGCCCGAGAGCGACGCCGGTCCAGATTTGCTTGACGAGGCGTTTGTAGACGAGTTGGTCGCGTTCGGGGCCGAGGGTCTGTTTGAGGAAGGCGAGGAGGACGGAGACGATGATGCTGGTTTCTAGGCATTCGCGGAAGCAGATGAAGAAGACTGGTTGGTTTTTTTGGGTTAGTGGATGTTGGGGTTTTAGAGTCAATTCAGTGTGTAATTTCACCTGGCACCGCGAACACATTTGGAGCCATTCTGTGCTATCCTTTTGTCGGTCTTGAAATCAGCGTTGCAGAGCTGTCGTTGGGAATATCAATTGTAACGGTCAATCACAAAATCTGATAAGCTTGATCGGAGGAGCGACAAGGCGTCGCTAAATGTTCAAGCAACAGGATAAGCTTCTCGAGGGTGGGGGGCCATCACGAGCTATTGAGAGCTTCATCAGCGAGCTGCAGGTCTGGCCGTGGTCTAGCGGGCGCCATCGTCGGCTAATCAGATCTAAAATCAAGGCAAGCAGTGGTCTGATGTTCTTTTCTTCGCACATCAATGTCATCTGATAAGCCGAGGTCGTGAGGGTTTAACCCTCCGTTCTCATCGCACGGGTTCGATATTGAGGGCTCCTGCGGGCCTGGTATGCTGTGTTTTCAATGGAAAATTCCGGAGGGCTTCTCCAAGTTGCGAGCGCTGCGTCAATCGCGCTGTTGAGCGAGAGTGGGAGGTTTGATGATCTAGCAATGCCTCGCCGTCACGCTGCTGTCCTCTGGGCTATATGTCTGACAAAGAGATGTTGGCCGCTGAGACGCCCAAACACTGATCGACGAGAAGTCTCTTGGGATTCAGTCGCCGCAATTTGACTTGGCTGAGGCTTCGCCTTTTCTTACCAGCCTAGGTTTGGTGCAGATAAGCTCCCATAAGCTCCCCTGCAAGAAGGCATGAACCCTAGGCGATCCCAACACACCTGGTACCGCGGTGTCGCAAATCGCGAGGACTTGACGAGAGAGTGAGGTCTGGATGGTTGTCTTATCTGAACGGCCGGCTTCTCATCTTATCAATCTTTCACTTCTGCTCGATACTCACGACGACAACATCGAAGGACGATACCATTGCGGTCTCCCTTGCAGTACTGTATCTGCTTCGACTGTGACCTTTGCAGTGTTTCGTCAGCATGGTTCGGTCACTGCAATGCTTCCTGGCGGCCTTTTCTGTCTTCGCCGCTGTGACGAGTGCGGCAACCGTCACGCTTGATTGGAATATCACTTGGGTTAGAGCCAATCCGGATGGAATGGCTGAGCGTCCCGTCATGGGAATCAACGGTCAATGGCCACTTCCTCTGCTCAACTTCACAAAAGGCGACCGAGTCATCGCTAACGTGCACAACCAAGTAAGATATAAAGAAGTGCACTACAAATTTCTTGTCAGTCATACTGATGCTTCGCAGCTTGGAAACCAAAGCACCAGCATCCACTTCCATGGTCTCTTCCAGAATGGCACCAACGAGATGGATGGCCCGGTCGGTGTCACACAGTGTGGCATCCCTCCAGGCTCGAGTTTTACATACAATTTTACCATCGAGCAACCCGGAACGTATTGGTACCATAGTCACACACGTGGCCAGTACCCAGACGGTCTTCGCGGCCAGTACGTGATTAACGATCCTGAAAATCCGTACCGGTCGAGATACGACGAAGAAGTCGCAATCACTCTGTCGGACTGGTATCACGACGAGATGCCTGGCCTACTTGCCAGCTTTATTAGCGTCACGAACCCAACAGGAGCCGAGCCTGTGCCAAACTCAGCTCTCATGAATGACACGCAGAACTTCACTCTGTCGGTGCGCCCGGACAGAACATACTATTTCCGTCTTACAAACATTGGCGCGTTCGCGGGCCAGTACTTTTGGATCGAGGGTCACAACATGACCATCATCGAGGTCGACGGAGTGTACACAGAGCCAGCAGAGACCGATATGATCTACTTGACTGCTGCTCAGCGCTATGGTGTCCTTGTCACTACGCGGAATGATAGCTCGACCAACTTTGCCATGGTCGGAAGCATGGACACTGTGAGTCTCGTTGTGAACACCCAAGAAAATAGTGCTAAATAACCAACAGGATCTTTTCGACAAAGTGCCCGAGGGCCTGAATCCCAATGTCACTGGCTGGCTCATGTATGATGATAACGGAGCCAAACCGAGCGCTACTGCACTGGACGAATTCACACCGTTCGACGACTACACCCTTGTACCCCAAGACGGACTGGAGCTCTACTCCAAAGTCGACTACTCTTTCAATCTTGATTTGAAGATGGACAACCTCGGCGATGGAGCAAACTAGTGAGTAGATTGCCGCCCCACAGACCATGTTGTGATTATGCTGAGTATCATACCAGTGCCTTCTTCAACGATATCACTTATGTCGCGCCCAAGGTCCCGACTCTCTACTCAGTCTTGACTACCGGCGACGCTGCTTCGAATCCCGTAGTATACGGCCGTGATACTAACACTTTCGTCCTCGAGCAAGGCCAAGTCGTAGAAATCATCCTGAACAATGACGACGCCGGCAAGCATCCATTCCATTTGCATGGACATAATTTCCAGGTCATCTGGCGATCCGAAGCAGAAGCTGGGTTCTATAACCCAAACAATCATTCCGAGTTCCCAGCCAAGCCGATGCGGAGAGATACTTTCATGGCGAACCCGCAAGGAAACTTTGTGGTGAGGTTCCGGGCGGACAATCCGGGAGTTTGGTAAGTGCAAACACCGTATGAGCTTAACAGCGCGATACTGACTCTTAGATAGGCTTTGGCACTGGTATGTGACGAACGACGATCGATTGAATGTGTGAAAGCTAATCTCGAATAGTCACCTTGACTGGCATCTCGCATCTGGCCTCGCCGTTACTCTAGTCGAAGCTCCTCTAGAGTTACAGCGTACACTGGCTATCCCCGAAGACCACTACCAGGCCTGCCACGACAGTGGCACGCCAACCCAAGGCAATGCGGCGGGCAACACCGTCGATTTCATGGACCTCAAGGGCGAGAACAAAAGCCCGGCACCACTACCAAGTGGCTTCACCGCCAGGGGAATCGTCGCTTTGGTGTTCAGCTGCCTCAGCGCTTTCCTGGGAATGGGCGTCATCACGTGGTGAGCTCGGCACTGGCAAAACCAATTGGCTCGTAATGATCGCTGACAATTCCAATCAGGTATGGCATGGCTCCTGTAGGAACAAAGACGACTGGTCCTACCAGGTAGTACTCGCGACAAGTTTGAAGCTCTGTGTTCGAAGTCTGGTTGATCAGATGCTGCGGTTCGGAAGATGGCTGAGTTGCATGCCAGACGAGCAATCAGTACTACGTTCGAATTTAGGGCTCTATTGACTTCAAGGGCAATTGCCAGAAACAGTCTTTGGTCATGTATGATAGTCAGAAAGCAGGTGCGGCTGATGTGACACGAAGGAGACCACGTCACTTTAAGGCTTTCAGCTCCAGATTCCGAGCCCGTTGGAATGTTTCATGAATGGGATGGACAACAAGTCGAAGGATTTGTTTCATCGCCGACCACACTGCGCATTTTGGGTGGCCTAATGAAGCTATCGCCGCATCGAGGCTGGTCGCGAATATCCGTTCCTTAGTTTTTAGTCTCAATCCAGAGCCTCCGTACCATAACTCGAAATTGAACGATACTGTAGTCTGGGAACGTGCTCCATCTATACAGAAAAGAAATCGTTTTGTTGCTCAATGCAATCTGTAAGCAGCGTCTACGAGCTTTGTGTCACGTCAGTGCCCTCTGCTTATAGCTCTTATGTAATCGCAACCATGTATGTACAGGCATGCACCACTATACACCGCACGAGCACTGAACGCCTACGAACAGATTTCGAGGCGCAGTGTGCCTACGCAATACTGCGTACAAACTTCCCAGAGCATACGAGACGCCAGCTGAAATGTGTGTACAACGCTCTGCAAGGCGTGAAAAGGCGGTAACGCTCTGTAACACAGAATTCGGAAAGAGATAATTCCGCGAGTAGCTGAACACGATACAAAGAAATCCTTCTTCACCCGCAGTGTGCTTGGCGTTCGAGACCGAATGCCGTCGAGAATATGTATAAAAGAAGTCTCTTGCTTCGAATTACCATCCCTCTTTCCAATATCGTTCCCAACAAACATCCAAGATAGCCTGCATTCAGTACACAAGAAAAAACCCGCTGCAAACCAACGAGCAAGATGAAGACGACCTCCATCCTCGCTGCCATTGCAGGCATGTTCTCATTTGGTGCCCAAAGTGTCCAAGCCAAGTGCTTCGGAGACGGTGCAACCTGGCCCAACAGAGAGGTGAGGAAACCAATCGTGACACCCTGGACTGCGTCTGGAACACTGTGCTGATGCTTCGCTTTGGTCCACAGGAAGCTCGTAGCTTTGTTTATGATGCCTGCCACAGCAACGGCGGCATGTTCACGGGCAACTACGCTCCGCTCCAGCTGAAAGCCATGTGCCCCAGGTCTGGTAATATGGGGGTTGAGTTCGTAGTCCAGAACCAGAACAGGGATACTGGGTTCGACCTCGGAGACGATGATTGCTCTGAACGTCTCAACGACGAGATCTTCGGATGTGCGCACGGCGGCGAATCTGTTATTGCTGGGTGGTACTTCCGGTAAGTGAGACCTGTTTGGAAGCACCTGGGAGGAAGATGCTGACACACCAATAGCGCAAGGCCTGGTGGCTGCTAGGCGACTCATCACTCCATCCGCGAGGTGGTAGATGTGCGAGGCGAGGTGTTCGCGAAGTGGTGTTGAGGTGCGCTATCCTTATAGGCTATGCATTGACAAAGTGGAAGTTGCAGTCATAGTAGTCAGTCTGATATAGACATTGTCAGTCATTACCGAGGCCTTGTTTGGCATCCTCAGTAGTACTTTTGTTGCCTCCCCTTTCGATTCTTTTACGAACGTCTCGTAAGCCAATGGGCGGCTGCTGTCGACGACCTCGTTGCTGTCTGTGAAGCTCACGCTCCAGCGCTGCAGACAAACGATCCAAGATCCACTCCGCTTCCGATTTACTGCTCATAAGCGGTGAATCTTTTGAAAGCCACGACCAGCTGCGCAAGAAGTCTTCGGTATGAGAATGATGTTTCTTGTGATGGCGATGTTGATTGGTTCGCAGGTGGTGCGACGTGTTTTGCTCAGAGTGAAGGGGTCTGTCATCGTTGCCGGCCCCTCCCTTCGAAGATGAATGTGCAGGCTGTACAGTGGAGTCCCCGGAAGCGACCTTCGTTTGAGCGCCATAGTGCTCATGGTAAGATTGGGCGTTGCCAGTTTTATCACCATCAGGTGAACTGGATGAGCTGCGATCACTCATCGAAGTGGTCACCTGCACGTTGGTTTGTTTCCCCAGACAGCATATGGGAGTTTCCTCGTTTCCGATCAACTTCAGGAAATACTCCCACTCTTCCCAGCTGTATTTCTTAGGTGGCGATGAATTGAGGTCACACTGGACAGCCCGGCATTCGCGGGCCAGCACATAATGGTAGAATTGGATATCATCACCCAAGCTGTCGCCGTCCCTAACCCTGGCGTCTCGTGTGACATGGGTGGAAAGTCTGTCTGCTAGCCGGTCTCGCATCAGGCCGTCAAAAGTGGCTGGTTTCTCCCCACTCTGCGGGTGGCGAGGAATATCGCCAAAAAGACCAGGTATCGTAATATCTGACACGGTGTTTTGTGCCCAGCCAAAAAAGCGCTTTGTCATTGTGGTGAAGCCAGCTCGGAATCCTTGCTCATCAGGCAGTACAGTAACGGCGGCGATCGAGACCGTAATGTCGGAGAAAGCTTTGACGATGGTGTCGCCCATGTTGGAGATCAAAATGGTCAGTGATGGCACAGCGAGTTGTGACCAGATAACGAAAAATGCCTTGCCGCTGTTGGATTGTGGGTGAAAGTCGCCGTAGCCGATAGTAAGTAGTGACGTATATGCGAAGTATAGCGATTCTAGATAGCTCCATTGCTGTGTATACTCTGTCTGCTGAAAGACGGCTGCGCCCACGAACCAGAGCAGGAGGGCGAATGCACCTGACGTTAACAGTCCAAACCAGCGTCTTTCTCGCTCGCCAGCAGCTTGGACTCTGCGCATGGCGGTGAACTCTTCTCTCCTCCTCTGTGCCTGCGAGAGCGAAGGGTCAGTGTTGAAGTCGGCCTTAGCGAACCGCGATATTCTTATTGTCTGTTTGCGCTCGTCTATATTGCGAGTAGCCTTTGAGCGCTTCTTCTCTACGATTCTAAGGCTCAGCTTCTCCTTGCCACGGTCAAGTACAAGTGATCGAATGCTGCCGACTACCAGACCGATCATTAAAACGCCACCAATAGCAAATGGAAAGAGAAGCCCTTTGCCTAGTGAGGTTGACGGTGAGTACTCGCCTAGCCCGACAGTCAAAAGTGTCACGTCGGCCCAGTAGACAGCATTCAGATACTCCCAGCCTTCGATATGGCTGTAGACCAAAGCTCCAAGTAGCAAGTAAGTCACAAATGACATTGTCTGCAACATCAATGTTCGTTGCGGTCCCGTTAGCGCAAAGCGCTTGCGGTAGTGGCCTGTGTGTGCGCCATAAACAGTCAAGAACATTAGACCACCTATGATGACATATATCGACGCGGCGAAGATGCCATAGTAAAATGCACCTGTCAACGAATGCCGGTCACGTGGTATCGCTTCAGGTCTGGTGATGGCATAATTTGGAGTGCTGCCCAGTACGACGAGATCCACGACTAGCAGTATGCCTGCTAGCAGGAACCCGGTGATTGTTATCGGCTGAGCTATGGAAAAGCGAACACGCTGCGCCATGTTGAGAAGCAGCGATGCATTGCCAACCAAGGCGCATACAAGCGACGCGACATTGAGTCCAATCAAGAAGGGTGGGTCTGGCAGGGTCAGACCAGCTTGCTCGCTCGTCGACTGAGTGCCCCCAGGTGGTATGTATTGTCGCCAGTGATAGACCAGAGCACATATGTTGAACATGCTTGCTAGGGGTCCAAATGTACCTGCCAGAAGAGGGCATGCTGTCGACGCGAACCACCAACGACTGGGCTGCCTCGCGGCCACAGCGTCTCTCGTGTCACCACGCTCTTTCTGGGCGCCATCGTCGTTGTCTTCGACGTTTTCAGCGCTCTGTGTGATGCGATCCTCGACGCCAGGGTCGATGGTGCTCATAGTGGAAGGGAGTGGAGTCAAGGTAACATTAGTGTAGAGGCTCAGGCTGGTCGGAGGATTCCTCCGTGGAGTATAGCCAAGTTGACGCAACGATGATGCAGGACGCCACGTGTGTGTGCTAGATTTCTCATAAATGTTGAGACTCGGGGCAAAGGCCCGGCATCAATCCGAACTGTTGTTTGACGCCTTGTACACTGAACATCTCAAACATTACACCACAGTCTGAACTATAACATCTCGTTCACGTTCCGAAAGGGCCAAATTGGCCTACACTCTCAAGAGCCCCCAAAGAAAGGGATTTTTTAGAGTCTGGCATGCAAGGCCTCAAGGTCAGAGTATGAGGGAGTTTTGCACTATTCACAAGGATGAACAGTGGTGCCCTTCACACAGCCATGGCTATAGGTGGCTGAAAGAGCGTGAAAAGATAATTGAAGAGGGTTTGGAAAGTCCGACACGCAGATTGCCACTACAAAAGCCTCAGGGGCGTCCTGGAAAGGATACTAGCATTACACTTGAGGAAATGGGTGAAGCACCTCACCTCACATCAATCAAACAACACCTTGCACAATCAGGAGTCTCTTGGTCTACTCTCTATCGCCATCCAAAGGCACGACGGGAAGAGCCTCATCACCAAATAGCACCCATCCGGTCATTAGATACAGTACAATCCACTGGCAATGTCGGTGCGGAACGGCAAGATGGGTCCTCGAGACCTGGTGCCCACCCAGTGACAGTGCGGACTATTGTTGAACCTGCGTCAAACATCACTGGCCAAAACGCATCGAGCATGGCTTCGAATCAGGACATATCGGCAGCGACCTCTAGCCCCGGCCCGGCTTTCATAGACGACAGTCGACCAAGAGGCGAGAGCATACATTAGTTGCGTGTAGTTCGTGTCGACATCGCAAGACTAAGGGGAGTGCTTCTCGAGCAGCTCACACGACTTACTACTTCACAGTGCGATGGCAGACGTTCTGCATGCAATGGCTGCAGTATGCGAAACTTGGATTGCCACTACGACCACAAACCCGGCGAAGGGCGGTTGCAAGTGCTGGAGCGCAAGTTCGACGCCTTGGAAGTCCAAAACGTTGACGCATTTAAACTGCCCGAAAACTTGCACAACGCTCCGCGCGGAGATGCGATGCAGCTTTTCACACAGCTTAGGTCGCAGACCGTGCCATTCACAATGCGGATATCTCGTACATTTCAAGGTGCAGCACCCACGATGATATCCCAAGAACGAGGGCTACCACACCCTTCGGGCGGCATCGAAGCGCAGCATACTTCAGACCCAGTAGGCAGGCCTGTTGAAGGCGATGACGCGACCACAGTTTATCCAAATACATACGAAATCATCGAGGGATTTTCTTGGACCATGGCCATCGATCCGTACGCATGTTAGATATTTATCGTTAACATGCTCCTGCCGCACAGAAATAGATCGTTCGGTTGACAACCCAATTCTTCAATTCCCAGCTGTGCGACATCGTCTGGAGAGCCGCATTTCGTGACAAACACAGAGTCATTAGGAGATACCGAGCGCACCACATCAGCCCTTAATGCGGGCGCCTAGTCTTGAGAAGCAAACTCGTCTGACCTAATTGACTGACATCGAGCGTGCGCTCACGCAGCAAGTTGGAGAGCCTTATTCCTTTTGAATGGTGCAACCTGGGCTTCGAATGCCGTCTGAAGTATTCTGACACATGAAGGCTGAAATAATCATAAAGTTCATGCTTCTCATGTATAACAAGATCGGATTACACTGGACGATCATGAATGTAATATTCAAGCCTCGAACAGGAAGCGGGGCTTCGACATAAAGTATGTCCTCCCGCACTTGCACAAAGTTCTCGGTACCGTATCTCAGCAGCTCTGCAAACGTGCCCACGCCACAGTCACTTCCTTCATTCGCTGGATCGTCCCAGAGCTCGCCCAAGTTCTTGTCGTGGGTCAAGTGCTTGCCATGAATAACCTTCTGCAAAGAAGACTCGCTCAGCAATCTCCACACCAACTTCTGTGCTTCGTCGTACTGAGCTGAGAATTGATCAGAGTCCAGTGGAAGTTTCAAGAGATCGAACATCTTTTGTCCACATCCCTTGAACCCTAGCGTTGCCTCGGCAGCCCAGCATTCTTCAAGTACATCGAAGATGAGGACTTTGTTCTTCCAGTGTTGCTGTGGAACGAAGCCGTCTCCTTCGTCCCTGGTCAGCATGCAAAGTCGATACCAGCACATGACCTGACTGATGTACTCCATGACGACGCGAGGTTCGACAGCAAAGTCCCAGTGGAATTTGGCGGCTCTGCTCTCGTCGAAGTCGAGATTGGCGGCAAAAGCGAGGAGGGGAGTGTTCATGATCCCTTCGTGGTTGGCGTGTCCTTCCCACAGGCTGACGAACAGTTTGAGCCAGCTTTCGATGAAAGGATCGCCTTTGCGCGCTGCTGTGAAGCTGTTGGCGATCGTGGTGCCGTACATCCAGGGTATGGAGACTTGGAAGGGCGAAGAAGGATCCGCGAGTCGGTCCCAGCATATGCGATCCATCGTACGGATCAACAAACAGCCGACATCGATAAACACGCCACCGTGGAGGAAGAGACAAGCCCCTCGCAGAGAATCAGCGCTGTGCGGTCCTACGTAAGGGCCATCGAGATTGCCCTCCACGAGCGCCTTTGGAAGGAAAGAGGCTGGAACGTAGTTGAGGAAGTAGTTTGGGGAGTCTGGATCGCTATCCAGCACGCGTACAGTCCACTCGGAATCGTGCATCCGGACCCACGAGATCACATTGCGCAGGTTCCAGGAGGGCATCGAATGGACACCAGAATGCCAGAACGCCCATATGTTTTTCTCGGAGACCACGGGCTGGAATTTAGAGAGCGTGTTGGTGATCTGCTCATTGGACTGTGCTGTGTTGGGTTCAGCGTGGCGAAGCTTCGAGCTGAACTCGCTAGGAATCTCGAATTTGGACATTGTCGACGGATGGAATATATAGCTAACGCGAAGCCCAGATGCGCTAAGTCGCGAGATGGAGTGAGCGCCAATCTATAGATGTATGTGCATGACTGCGTTGGCGTGCATTGTCTTTCAGCCGCATGCGAATGCGAGTTCATCTGGAGTTGTCTTGGTGTCAGCATCAACTAACTGGTGTTGGTTAATCCTGTCTAGGCGATTCGTCTTCTCAGCTCGACGCTGCATCCTTCGTGCCACGCCAGGTCTCGCTAGCACATTCTCCCATCCTCGTAAAATGGTCTGTTCACGACACGGGCCAATGACATGACATCATCTAACTTTACGTGAACCAGAGCCGAGAAAGGTAGCTTTGTGAGCCTTCGTAGGCACTCTTGGGCTCGCGAATTGCCTCTTCTCGTTGTTTGATTCGTGGATGTCGATTAGGTGCAATCGGCCTCAGAGAACCCTGTGCTGGAGGCCTACGCGCAGGGACCGGGATCTTTGTAATCATTGCCTAACAGACTCGCGCATCTGCATGATCGATCCCGTCTCTGGTAAAGGTATACAATCAGCGCAATCTCTAGAGTGATTCCGATCGTTGATTGTACTATTCGCAACCAATATTAGCATACATAATTATTACAGAGATTAGACTTTCATCTCATTGGTGAGCCCTGATAGTGTAGTGGTTATCACGTACCCTTCACATCTAGCTTTCGTTAGCAAGATATGAATCCTCTTACCCGGGTAAGGTCCCAAGTTCGAACCTTGGTTAGGGCTATCTCTTTTGCTTCTGCTCTGCTCCCCAAGGGATGGTGGCCCTCGATTTTGATACCGAGCTCTGCAACTCATGGCGTATCAGTTGGACGAAATGACTGGATGAGAAGCAAAGTGGGCTGTGAATTATCGTCGTCTGCGTCGAACGTTGTAAATATGTGCAGATAGACGGTTGTCTTTCGAGGAACGATGTCAGATCGTGGATGTATCACAGTGTCATGTTCACGAGGGCCAAATAACGCCAATGCATCTAAAACAATAATGGAGAAAACTGAATAACTAATAAGGGCACTGTCCGCAATAGCCACACTCGATGTCACACGCAGTGAAATCCTTGAAGTTGTCATTCTCGCCCTCGCTCATCGCGTCGTCCCATGTAGAGATGCCGATCTCATACTCATCACCTTCGTCCTCATACCTGTCAATGGGTCGGTCTCCATGTGTCAAGCTTGCCGATATGATCGCTCTGGCGACTTCGAAGCCTGCATCACCATCCTGTGAGATTTGTTAGTAAGCTTTATTCTTCACGTCCACGATCTGTGGTGTGGCACCTGTGAGTCCTCACCTGGCCTCCACGAGTGCGGCGCTTCTGCCATGTGTCGGCCCTTGCCATTGAAGTTGGGGCTTTGAGACAGGGCGATGCGTGCGATCGTTTCTTCCTGGATCCTAGCCCACCAAGCATTGCCGATCTTTGCTTTGTAGGCGGAGCGCAGAGCAGGCATGTGGAGCACGTCTTGTGCACAGTACTTCTTCATTGTGGGTGTCAGAGGACGTGCGTCAAACACCGCGAAGCTGCCACCACGAGCAGGGTCGAACAGGCGATGCCCTTCGTCTTTGACTACCCTCCACTCTCGCTTATCAGTGAAGCTGATCGGCGCATCTCTCTCGATGCATTTGGCCAGGCCGTTGAGTAGTCGCTTTGAGGAGGTCCTGGAAGCGACTTCCATGAGCTGCACGTCTTCAATCCCGGCAACATGGACGCCGAACAAGCTGAAGAGAGCATCAGAGTCGTTGCGAATATCGAAGAAGACTTTGACGATGTCTTTGGACTCTAGTATCTGTTGGATCGACTTGCCGTTGGAGTCCGAGGTTGTGAAAGCCGCGGCCCCAAGTGTCTTCACATCAATCAAGTGGACTGTGTGTCTTGGCTCGACCAGAATTGTGACCAGGGAGAGAGTGCCGTTGCGAGACAGATCATTGCCTTCGAGGTCCACATACAGCCCTGGCTGTCCATTGGTGAACTCTGGCAATTCGGCGATGAAGGTTTGGAGTGCCGGAGCTGTGTCGATCATGTCAACGTCCATGATAGCTGATTGGTGGTTGATGGTGTTGATGTCAAGGCTTTGCGGCTTGAACACTAGGCGGATAGAGGTCAAAGAGGCATGTTATATATCATTCTTGATGTGTCTCATGAACGCCTCTTCGTTAAAGGGACTGGACATGTCTCGCGGGATCAACATCCTGCCTCAAAGAAGGAGCCTATCATGTGGAATTTGCTCTCTACTTTGAGGCCTACCAATATTCTCCGCACCTGAGATATGTGATGTGTGCGCAAAGGGGCTGTGCGTGTAACATTCCAACGTACGAAGACAAGCCTCATGGGCAGAAAATGAGGCCTACCAATACTGTCGCACGTGAGATATGCAACGCGTGTGGAATCTCGGCGAATAATGACGAGCTTCACGAGCAGAAATTGAGGCCTACCAATACTTGCTTGCCCGATTGGGAGGCTAAGCTCTGATGCCAGAATGGCGGTCTGCATCTGGCTAAGCGGCTTGCAGCTCTCAAATTGAGGCCTACCATAATTCATCATGGCCAATCGAGACTCCGCATGTGCAGAAGTTATGGACATGCAGCTGTAATATATTCACATCGAATTTTGAAGCCTCGTTCTCTTCCCTCTTCCTTTCTTTGCGGACTGCTCCACGGAGCAAAATCGTGTCCACTCTTTTCTGTTGCTGTTTGCTCTTTGTGTTGGCTTGTGACTTTTTGACTTTTGCGTGTGTCTGCTCTCCTAGATCGATCCTTAGCACCAGTTTACATCTTCCAAACCGACCCCGATCCCGGATCAGAACTTCGTGAGTTCTTCCAAGGCCGAACGACAGGTCGATTACACTACATTATCATCATCGTCGTCATCGAATCCAAAATTCGACCATGTGGATCCTTCATGGCTCTGCTCTGGAACTGATGGGCCACTGTCACCGTATGGGTGGCAATCGCAGACTGATGCAACTGCTGCTGGACAGCAAGGCACATCAACTGTCGAAGATCAGCCTCAAGCTGGTCATAACCAACGCCAAACTTCGCACAACAGCCATTCCTTACCACACACCATACCAGACGAGCAGCCTGGCAGTAGAGATGTGCCACCACCCCAAAGTCGCACCACGGACGGCGGGTATATATGCTCGGAGTGTCCCCTCGTCTTCCAAAAGCGCCATCTGCTCAAGTTCGTCTCGCCATGTTAACGTAAAGGCAAATTCACACTGACACAACATCAAGTCGACACCTCAGGGCCCATTTCCCTCCCAACGAGTGCCCACACCTCGGATGTGACAAGCGCTTCGGTCAGAGGCGAGACCTCGACCGCCACATCACCGCAAAGCATGCCGCAGACACATTGCAGCCGGGCGACCTGTTTTGCCCTCACTCGGGATGCAAGTATGCAGAAGGGGGAAGCAAGGTTTGTAAGAGGAAGGACAATTTGGCAAGACACATCCGCACTAGGCATGAGAGAGGCACATAGATTCCGAATGCCATGCGTTGCCAGTTGCGCTACCAGCCATGATGTTTGTCCTAAGAACATCGATGAATCTACCTGTAGCAGTGGTGAGCGTCATTGATCGAAACATGAAGTTGACACAAGTTGGGATGGTTTCGAAGAGAGAGATGATGGATATATATATATATATATATATATATATATGTGTGTGTGGATGTATGGATCTATCGCAGTTCTCATATGCGATCGTCGACCTCACGTGGGAAGACCCTGAAGCAGATAAGATGGCGCTCGGGCCGTGTCGCGCGGGGTGTTTTTGAGTGCCGCCTGGCGTCCTTCGCAACGAGACTTTGAATGTTTATTTGGAACGGAACTTGAACTCTCGCTTGCAGCCCAAGCGTGACACCAGTGCCCTCACGTTCACCGAACATCGCCTCGCACTGACATCGCCTTCGCTATGGTCTCAGAGCGCAATCCCGCCGACACCTCTGCCGGCGCCAACAACACGTCTTCTGCACAGCGGCAACCACTCGCCAACATCAGTGACAGAATGGCTTCCAACTCACCCCAAAGCACGCCACAAAAGCCCAGGGAGAACCCGCAATTCAAGCCACCCACACAACCCGAGTTTGGCGTGACCAGTCCTATTCGAAACCCGCTCAGGCAGGCGCCAGTACATCCGCTCGCCTCGAGACCAAAACCAAGGCCAACCGCAGATCCTTTTGTTCCGCGCTCGAAGCCAACAGTTCAGAGGGCGCCCGAGTCACACTCAAACCGATACTATGTGCCTGCAGTACAGAGCGGGCCAAATGCGATGGTGCAGCCACCTTTCATACCCCCAGAGCAACGCCAGTTCTACATGCCGGGCCAGGCCAGACCTCCCACAATCGCACCTGCACCGCGGCCGGTGTTCTCCTCACTTGGAAACAACACATACTTCCAAACAGCCGCTCCCAAGCCGCCACGTAAGAATGTGGTCGATTTGACGAATAGCGACGATGACGATCAATTCGATCCTGACGCCGCGATACGCTCAGATAGCAGAGCTTTCGGATCAGCAGATCCTTACATGTATGTCGACTCGGGTCAGGCGAGCGAAAACATCAAAAATCTGCTCGAGGGCGCATTCGACGACGAGGAGGACCGGTCTAAGACACGCCTGCGAAGTCGTGCGAAGAAGACGGCCAAGGCAGAGAAGAGCGAGGCAGATAAGCAAGCACAAAGTTTGGCAGATCGACTTGCGGCGTTGGAAGTCAAGGAGGAGGAGGAGGAGAAAGAAAAAGAAAAGCCAAAAGCGGAAGATGAGGAGGAGGAGGATGAGGAAGATGGTACCGTCGAGGGCTTGACCGTAAAGCTTCTACCACACCAGGTTGACGGTGTGAGTTGGATGATCGACAAGGAGATCGGGGTACGTAAGAAGAATGGCGTTCTACCTTATGGAGGCATTCTTGCGGATGATATGGGCCTCGGAAAGACCGTCCAGTCAGTGGCGCTTCTTCTTACGAACCCGAGACCCAGTCCAGATGCGAAGCCGGAGCACCCCAAGCAAAAGCTGCCTGGTAAGGACGTGGGCAAAGGTACGCTTGTGGTTGCACCGCTTGCCCTCATCAAGCAGTGGGAGAGTGAGATCAAGACCAAGGTCACACGCAGCCACGCACTTAAAGTGCTCGTACATCACGGTCCAAGCCGCACCAAGTCCGCGGCGGAGTTGAAGAAGTACGACGTTGTCATTACGACTTACCAGATTCTTGCGTCTGAGCATGCCGGATCGAACATGGAGAAGCCCGGTGGACCGAGAGTAGGCTGCTTCGGCGTCCACTGGTACCGCATGATACTTGATGAAGCTCATACTATCAAAAACCGCAACGCGAAGTCAACACAAGCTTGTTGCGCGCTTGAGAGCTGGTACCGTTGGTGTCTGACTGGCACACCCATGCAGAACAATCTTGACGAGCTACAAAGCTTGATCAAGTTCCTTCGCGTTAAGCCATACTGCAATCTGCCAGAGTGGAAGACTGCAATCACCCAGCCCATGAAGAACGGCCGCGGTGGCGTCGCCATGAGGCGACTTCAATTCTTCCTCAAAGCGTTCATGAAACGTCGTACCAAGGACATCTTGAAGAAGGATGGTGCTCTCAACTTTGGCGGCAAGTCTGACAAAGACGGCGGAGCAAAGAAGGGTGGCATGCAAATTGTCAAGCGCGAAGTCTTCACGATGGAGTGCGAATTCGATGCAGCTGAGGCTGAGTTCTACGATAGGCTCCAGGCTCGAGCAGAGAACAGACTCAAGGACATTATGGAAAACACCGGCAAGAATGACTACATTGGCGCACTCGTTATCCTGCTTAGGTTGAGGCAAGCTTGCAACCACCCGCATCTCATCGAGATGGCCATGAACAAGGACAAGGATGCAATGAGTCTTGGCAGCAACATGCCCCAGTCTGGCTCACAAACACCCGCAAGGAACAGTAAGACTGAGACCGATGACATGGATGATCTTGCTGCCCTTATGGGTGGTGTTAGCGTGCAAAACAAGAATTGCGATGTTTGCCAGATTGAGCTTTCGAGCGCTGAGGCTAGAGATGGTGCATCTCGCTGCAATGAATGCAACGAAGATCTCAAGGTCTTGAAAGCTAAAGGGAAGAAGACCAAGAAGTCTACCAGGAAGTCTACCAAGACAGTAAAGTCGACAAAGAAAGAGGTCAAGCCGGAGCCTACAAGAGCTGCGCGCAGCATGCGCAACCGCCGCGTTCTCGAAGACAGCGATGATGAAGACGAAGGCGAATGGATTGGTGAAGGACCCGAGCAGCAGATCGATCTGGGAAAGGCTGGTGGTACAGATGACGAGGATGCCGAAGGTGGCGGCGATACACTGGGCTCGATTGACTCAGCGACGGATGATGAACAAAGTCAGTCTGGTTCTGAAGAGGAGCAAGAGGACGAGAGCGACGACGACACACTCCCAATCATCTCTGGTTTGGCGCCATCACACAAGGCATCCCACAAGCCTTCTACCAAGATCCGTCATCTTCTACGCATCTTGCACAAGGAGACACCAGAGCACAAGACGATTGTCTTCTCGCAATTCACAAGCATGCTGGACTTGATCGAGCCACATCTCAAGCACGCCTCCATTGAGTACGTTCGCTACGATGGTAGCATGCGTCCTGATGCGCGTGAGGCATCGCTCAATTCGCTCAAAATAAACCCGAAAACTCGCGTCCTACTCTGCTCCCTCAAGTGCGGTAGTCTCGGTCTCAACTTGACAGCGGCCAGTCGAGTAGTGATCGTCGAGCCGTTCTGGAATCCCTTCGTGGAGGAGCAGGCGATCGATCGCGTCCACCGACTCAACCAGCCAGTAGACGTCAAAGTCTTCCGCCTGACAGTCCGCAACACCGTGGAAGAGAAGATCTTGGCTCTGCAAGAGAAAAAGCGCCAGCTAGCAGCTGCAGCGATTGAAGGTGGCAAGGCTGTCGGCAAGCTGTCCATGCAAGACATCATGCAACTCTTCCGTCGCGACGCCGAAGTCGGTGCCAACGACGAAGATGCTGCGTTTGCTGAGAAGTTTGGCGGCGATGCGAAGCTGCTTGATGGGAGTGGAAGTGGAAGTAGGGGTGAGAGCAGGCAAGGCTCGTCGACTCCACCTGAGCGGCCAATTCAGAAGAAGGGAGTGGCGAGGAGGCCAGAACATTCGGTTTATGGAAGGCGTTGGTGATGAGATTTGGATGGCAGGCGTGACGACTTTCTCTTACTCTTTCCTTTCGGTTTCGTAAGTGTTTCCGCTTCTGTTTGCATGATACACAGGACTACAATCATGAATACACCTTGCACGAACAACAGTTCCATTCGTGTTTAAATATCGGTTCTTGGGATGATGAGAATTTTGTTCATTGGAACCTGGTGAGTCTCTTTCTCTCTGACATTTGATCTTCCTCAGCAGCTCCCAACAACGCTGGCCAGAATATCACTTCGCTTTGCAGCTGGTCAACCAACACATCGATAGCTCGCCGCAAGCAGCCTGCCCAGCGACAGCCCTACGATGCAACAGTGGCAGCTGCCTGCGACAGCACGTGGCTAACTCCCGTGTTCAATGTGACTGGATTCACTCTCTCCGAAGCATCATGAGGAGTGACGTGATGGTTACTACCGGGAGCACTTTCACTTACTCAGCTTCAATGCAGGAACTTCGCAATCGAGTCTTTCGGAGTGCGCTGATCACCTGCCACCTCCCAGACTCCCCAAGTAGCAATCGCCCAGCATGTCGTCCAACGGATTCGCAAAGGCCATCATGCTCACAACGCAAGTCCCTCTCGCCCTCACCCTCCCAGATCCCTCCCTTTCCATCGACAGAGAAGCCCGCAAAGACTCAAACGCCTACATCGAAGACCGCTTCGAAGCAGCCATGCAGCGCCGGAGCGAGTTCATCGAGCAGTTCGAGCAAGACACCGGCATGGCCCTCGATGCCACCCGCCGAGACAGTGTGGCGGAAGCCCAGCACCCTGCTTCTCTCGCCAAAGCCAACCACGGAGCCATCCAGCTCCTGCTCGAAGCCTGGCACGAACGCATCGGCATCCAAGACATGGGCTGGACGCGATACAACGAGAAGACGACGCCTCGTGCATGCCGCACCATCAGGCAGATTCTGGAGAAAGGCGACGAGGAGCTGGGCATCCCCATCGAGGCGCTGGAAGACAAGGAGACATGGACGGCAAGGCTGGACTCGCTGAAGTGGTGGTTCTTCAATCTCAGCGGCGCTTTCGACTTCCTCGCAGCATACGGCATCGGACCCAAGAAATTCGGCTCGGGGCTCGTCCGAGTGGAGATACTGAATCACGCCAGAAACGGTCGTTGTACCGCCGATACCGACCACCAGATCGCACTGTTTGCTGCAAGAGAGGGCGATGCGAAGCTGTTCCCTGGCATTTGGCCTCCGATCCGTCCGTGCGGATGCTACGAGTACAAACTTTTCCTGAAGACTGTCGGCAATGCCAGAGGCCTCAACGTGGCTGGAGATGAGCGGATGCAAGGGCTTATCGGTGATAAGATCACAAAGGATTGGCTGGCGGCGAACAGAGAGGCTGCGTTCGATGTCAATCCGTGGCCACGATGTGCCGAGGACCAGAACCCGGCTAAGGTGATGATGGGCGAGGAGCCGTTCGAGGTGCGGTATTTTAAGCAGATAGACGAGGAAAAGGGGATTACTCTCCGAGTCTGCAGGGCTGAAGGGCGGTTTGGAGAGCTTTTGTGAGACGACAAAGGCAGGCAGGATAGGCGACCGGTCTCTCTGGAACGATGGACATCCTTCACTCAATACGTGTACATAGCACAATACTCTGCGTGACAACATGAAAGTGTACAGCAACTTCTCGATGCGTCGATTGTCCGGTATTGACAAACATCTTATGTGCCGTGACCGTGGTTCCATCTTGCCTTTCCTCTCTGCAGTACAACATTTACATCATCCTTCGTGCAGTCCACACCATGCCGCCCAAGGACTGCGACTCGCAATAAGTCTGTTTTACCAATACAATCAAGCCAGACCATCGATTCGACGTGAGACCATCGTAGCCGGCGATGATTTCAACCTCGTGCCTAATCCTATGCCTGTTTGTTTCCGGCCCATCGATCGATAATCTAGATCATGTGCAGCATTACACCCATTACACTACATGCAGAGATCGCACTTCTTGCCCGATCGCTTGCTTACCTCGGGGTCTAGTTGACATAAGAATTCCCTCGCCAACAAGAACAAGCTGCAAACGAGCATGCTGTCCATTGCTGTGGCAGTACAAACACACAAGTAAGAACAGAGTTAAGGCTTGAAAAAGAACAAAGTCGTCAATCTCGGTTCAAATACACCATTCGCGCCAACCTTCCACGAGGAAAAGAACAAGACAAAAAAGAGAATGGAAGATTGTAGCAAAAGGATGAATGACAAGAGACCGATAAGTGAAAAGCGAAAGTGAGAGTGAAGTTAAAAGGCAAATCAATACTTTTGTTCTTCATCAAAAGGAAAAATGCTAAAATTCTAAAACTAGCAAGAGTGGGTATCATCAACATCTAATGCCATCAAAAAAGCCGTTTCCGTCATATGAATATCCACGCTCCGCCGGACCCAATTGTTGTAAAAGGGCTCGGCCAAACCGTCGTTCGTTCATCTCCCCCTATTTCATTAAATTCGTTCTTTTTGGTATCCTTTGATCCAGTCTACTTGCGGAGGTACTGGACCAACTCGCCGAGCTTGGCGCGGGTCTCCTCGCTGATCTGGTCCTCGGGAGGGCCCATGACGGCCTCGAGGACGGGGATAAGCTGGCCGGTGAGGCCCTGGATGGTGGGCTCCTGGGCCTGGAACATGGCAATGATCATGTCGAAGACGGGCTCGTTCTCACGGAAGTCGTTCCTGAGAGGGAGGAGCTCGACGAGGCGGGGCAGGACCTGGGGAAGGGGCACGGCCTGGGGGTGAGCCTTGATCATGCGGGCCAGGCAGCCGGCGGCGTTGTCGACGAGACGAGCGCGGGAGTCGTCGGTGGACTTGGCGCTGTTCACGTCGAGGACGGGCTCGAGGATCTGGAGGATGGGGCCGTAGTTGTTGACGATGTCCTTGTCGGTACTGTTGGAGCAAAGGAGACCAGTGCCGAAGGCAGCGTTGGACTTGGTCTCAGGGTCCTCGTCCTGCAGGCGCTTGGCGAAGATGGTCATGAAGCGCTTGGTGTGAGGAGTGCAACCTCCCTTCATGGCCTCAATGCAGTCGGCCATGGTGCCAACGGCAGCGGAGCGCTCGAAACGCTCCTGGGAAGAGGCGTACTTGAGGATAAGGGACTCGAACATCTTCCAGAGCTCGCCGAATTGCTCGCCGAGAGCGACAGCAAGGCCAGCAATGACCTCAAGGGCGGTCTCGATCACGAGCCAGTCGTACTCAGCGGTCTCCTCGGCGGGGACCTCGAGGTCCTCGAAGTCGTCGTCATCAGTCTGGCAAGGGTGCTGCTTCTGGAGGATGAGGCAGAGGTGAGCGGCGATCTTCTCGAGGGGAGTAGAGCCGGCGGCGCCACTGGATGCCAGGATGGCAGGGCCGCAAAGCTTAAGAGTGGCGGCAACGTTGCGGTTGATCTCGGTGACAACACCCCTGTATGGCTGTTAGCTTGTGTTTCATCCAATAACGTATTCGTTTAATAATGGATGCAAGTCGCATGATATCAGAAACAGCCTCTAAGGTTTCGTAGCATGTGCCGTAGCATATAAGTGAGCTGGGTAGCGTATAGTGCTCTCATCATAAAAGGCGACATGGGGATTAAAATAAAGAAAAGCGAACAAACGTACCTGTCGATCTCCTCCTCCCACTTGGCGAGGGTGCCGGTGAGGACAACACTGCCAAGCTTCTCAAGGTCCTCAGAAGGCTTGACCTTGAGCGGGAGGCCGGATTGCCATTTCTGCATGCCAGCGTCCTCAGCCAGGCCGAAGAGGCAGGCATAGGCGCGCCAGCTGGAGCCAATGGCGGACTTGCGGACACCCTCGAAGGGGTGCTCGAGAAGCGGGAGAACCGTCTCGATGGTCTTTTGCATGTAGGGCAAGAACTTGCTCTTGGTGTGCGTGAGAACATCACCGATGACCTCTACGGCGATCTCCTTCTCCATGGCGACAGCAGTGATGGCACCAAGGTCATCCCAGTCATCGTCATCGTCGTCAGAGTCACCGTCCATGAGAGACTCGATGAAAGAGTCATCAATGTCGTCACCCTCATTGGCACCACCGGCACCCGCGACCTTGATCTTGCGGCCGGCGATGGTGACCTCCTGGCCGATAAGGTCAGAAGCCTCAGCACCGAGCTGGACCTCGGAGTCAGTCTCCTCCTGCTCCATGCACTCGATAAGAGAAGAGGCAACGCCCTCGAGGAAAGGAGCAAAGTCCTCCTCGTAGACGCGAGCAAGAGTAGACCAAAGGATGAAGCTGGTCTCCTTCAGACGTTGGTTGTCGAGGTGAAGACCCTCAACACTGGATTGCATGAGGGGCTCGACGAAGCGCTGGAAGTCGGCGCCACCAACAGCGCTGGCGACCTTGCCGAGGGAGTCGACGACCATGCTACGGAGCTCGAGCTCGTCCTCGGAATCCTTAATGCCGATGTACTGACCAAGGCTCTGCATAGTCTTCTCGAAGTAAGGCTTGAAGGCAGCCTCGGAAGCGGAAGCGATGGAGCCAACAGCGGAGGCGGCAGCCATCTGGACCTTGTGGTCGTCGTGGTCGAACAGGGTGCTGAAACGGGGAACAAGCTCGTTGACGTATTGAGCGGCATCAGACTGGTCGAGACCCTCGATGAGAGAGTCGACAGCCATGCAGCTAGCCTTGAGGATGTTGACGTTCTCCTCGTGCTCGTCAGACTCGGGCTGAGTGTTCTGCATGCCCTGGAGGGCAAGGTCAAAGTTCTTGATGAGAGCGGGAATCAGGCGAGCGTGCTCCTTGCCCATGTCCTCAGCGAGGTCGTCTGCGAGACGGGAGACACCGTTGAGGGCGGCGCTCCTGACGCGGACGGACTGGTCCTCGAGCAGGTGAAGGACAAGAGGGAGAATCTCGTTGAGCTGAGTGGCGATGAAGTCGGGAGCACCCTCAACGCACATGCCGAGAGCCAAAATACCAGCGCGCCTGTAGTCAGGGTTGGAGTTCTGGACGTAGGGGCCAAGAGCCTGGAGAAGAGGGACGGCGACCTGGCTAGGAGGCAGGGACTCGGACATGATGTCGAGAAGACCGAGAGCGCTGCGAGCAGGAGAGATGTCATCATCGTCGGGGTTGAGGTCACCGAGCTCGGTGGCGAGCTGCAAGCAGAGCTTGGTCATCTGCTCGCCAACCTTCAAGCTCTGGACCTTCATCTTGCGGTAGCGGACGGACTGCATGAGGAAAGCAAGAGCCTGGCTACGGACGTCGTCGTCGGCCTCGCCGTTGGCAGCGATCTGCATGAAGAACTGGAGGAGGTCGCCGAAGTGGGCAGCGAGGAAGGCAGACTCGTAAGAGAGAAGCCTGTTGAAGACGTCGAAGGCCTGCATGGCGTGCTCCTCGTCGTTCTCCTCGATAGCCTGCTGGAGGACCTTGACCATGCTGGGGATGGTGTTCTGGAAGCTCTTCAGGTTCTTGATGTCCTCATCGGTGTCGAGGACCATGACGAGCTCGGAGAGAGCAAGCATGGTGTTGGTGCGGACCTCGACGGACTCGGGGTCCTGGATGGTCTTGTTGAACAGCTGGAGCATTTCGGTCATGTTCTCCTGGAAGGTGTCCGGGGACGCCTCGAGCAGGGTGTAGATGATGTAGACGCCGACCTCACGGTGCCTGGCGACGTTGCTGGTGGCAGCCTGCTGGAGCATGCCGGGCAGCTCACCCCATTGTCCATCCTCGAGATCGAACTTGGCAATAGCCGCGACAACGCGAGCCTTGCTGTGCCTGGCGAGCTGCTGCTCCTCGTTGGTGGTGCTCTGGATGAGCGAGTCCCTCAGCTGAGGCTTCTGGGCCTCGGGGACGGCAGCCCAGTGCTTGGAGACGAGCTTGCGGGCCTCGACGGCAGCCAGGTGTCGGAGGGTGTCGTCTTGGTGGGATGTGAGGATGTGGATGAGAGCAGGGAGGGACTGGGGAGAGGAATAGTAGGTCTTGTTGAGCTGGCCGGTGGCCGCCTTGACCTTCTGGGTGTCGGGCTGCAGAAGCGCCTGCAGGAGCGAGATAAATTCCTGTTCATCCATGATTGCGGTAGGATGAAGCAGTAAAAACAAGGAGAAAGGAGAGTCGTGGAGGGCAGAAGGAGTCGCTTCTCAGATGCCGCGATCCAAATATGTACTTTTTCCTCGCACGTTTTCCCCCACGTCAACAAGAAAATAGTTCCCGAAGTGGACCCGGAAGATTCTAAGGGTTCTTCATCCCTAGCGAACAGGCTGAGTGGGGGCTTCTGGAAATGACACCACATGCAGACCGCTAACCTTGACCTGCTTGCGTCAATGTTTACTTTCGTGCAAGAAAATTCACTGCCCCTGGCTGGCATAGCGACCACGAGATTTTCTCCACATGTTCACTTTTGTGTAGGTGCAGGAAAGTTGTTGGAGACATATGCATCACTTTGTCGCACACGAAAATCGATCAGTTCATGCTTGCCTGTGAAACATACAGTGCTCAGCAACCTCTACGAAAGATTGTTAGTGTGGCAATAACTTACCTCGGCTAGGGCTCCAGTATGTTTTGATCGTTGCGGGTTGAGCATTTGCCATGATGTGTCAGCGCCATATGTTGCTCAAGTAAGGCGGCTGCCAGTTCGCCACCACTAGATGTATTGTGATTAAAGCCATCAATTTAAATGCGCAATATCTACAGCATTCGCAAAAGGTATCATTAAAGTACAGCAGACGCAGTCATTTGGTATCTCGGCAAAAAGGACGAAGAAACAGAAAAGCAAAAAAGTCCAAGGAAACGCTAGATTCCTCCCTTCTCGTGTCAAATTCCCCCATATGGAAGCTCCAGTCTCGCAATATTTCCGTCATATCCAGTTAGAGAGTACGGTGTGATCCTCGGCCCAGATCGCGCATCAAGCTGCTTGGTGTAAGTGCTTGACTGGGCAGACTGCAGTCCATGTTGTCTTCACCATGTATCATCAATTGGTCGAAACCAGCCTGAGGCAAGTCAAATTGATCTGCAGACTTGTCCATGACTGGTGTAGGCTTGTCCATAGCAGCGTCCGGAAGTTGGAGCAATCCAGTCGGAGTCATAGGGCCGAGACCGTGAGCAGACGATGTGTTCGACTGGCTCTGTCCTTGGAAGCTCACAGGCGACGACGACCAAGCGGTTGAGGCCAGTGAAGGCGAGCTGGCCGCGTAAAGCGACGGTGCGCTACTCCAGCTGGCTGGTGTCGCAGCTACGAAGGGATCGGCAATCGCGGCAACAAAGTCACCGACTTCTGAAGCACCGGCAAACTTGATTTCGATGTAGCCGAGGCGGTCGACAAGCTCCCGGGGCGCATATGACGAGTTTGCCATATTGGAATTGACGGATCTGATACTGGCATTGCTGGGGAAGTTTGCGGCAATGTTCGCTGTAGAGGTGGTAGCAGCACGACGCATGAACTTCAGGCTCGACCTGAGCCCTGAAGGTTTGTCGCCACTGATGGAACCAGCATCGCTTCTCATGCCACCAGGCTCCTTGGTGAATTCGAGGCGCACCGTTGTAGTACGCAGAGGAGTGGCTGGTGGGCTGAACCATTTCAGCGGGAACTCATAATTTTTGGTACCAGAGCTGAAGACCGCTGGGAACGATATTGAGCGGTCCACACTACTAGTAGGGGGTCCCCAGACTTTGACGCATTCATTGTGTGCGTCTGCACCTCTTGAAGTCTTGTGGGATATTGAGCTGATGTGAAACTCGTGAACAAGTTCTCGGGCGCGAATATCAGTCTGGAAGACCTGATAGTCTTCTTGAGTCAAAAATGAGTAGCGTGGCTTGCACGCCATGACACGCTCGCTCGGGTGTTTCATACTCACGTCTTGCATTTCTAGGAAAGTCAACGAGAGTGGCTTGTTCATCATGCGAGGCAGGGTGTAAGGGAAGCATTTTCGCGTCGACTGAGAGAGCCTATGCTCCATCAAGACAGAGCCTTGCTCGGAACGCCAGTAGACGCATCGTCTGAAGACAACGTAGCTGTGGGCAACGAACGATATGCCGTCGATCTTGACCTTGACGCGGCACCTACGTTCGGTCCGTGGTTCGGGCATCAGCGTATCGGGGGCTCTGGAGATTTGTGAAGTGCTGTGCACGATGTTACGCCACCAGTCGTGTGTGAGGGAACCAGCAAAGCAGTTGACTGGGATCGATGCGAGGTGGTGGCTAGGCAAGCCAATCAATATACAAATTGATGCCAAGCAACCCTCGAATTCACTGTCAAGGGAATCCGGTTTGGGAAGTTGCGACGCTGTGGATTGCGTTGCATCGCTGCCAAGACGAACATAGGCAGCACCAATGCTGGAAAGCTTCCTGAGCAGTTGCTCAACTTGAGCAGACTGGTCGTGGGAAAGTCCGGAAGCGGTGACAGCCTTGTGGAGCTGGGCGAGAGTGGAATGCGAATCAAGGTCGAAAGACTTCTGCAGCAACTGAGTGAGGTCGAAGGTGAGCAGTCCAACGCGGTTGTGGATAACGCGCTCCTGGAGTCTGGGAAGCGTTCCCTCAAAGGCGGCAATGGCGTTTGGGAGGAGTTCGGCCAAGCTGGCATGACCGCCGCTTTGCACACCCCTGTCGACTATGCGACGCTGCTTCTCAGCGAAATGGCGAGCTTCGTCAAGCACACTGCGGAAGGCGACAGCGCCGGAGTACTCATGGCCAGTCCAGGCGTTGATGGGTTCTTGCAGCCTAATGGCTTGCTCGACGCGTTCGAGCTCATCGCGGAAGGCGGCGAACTGGGAGGAAGCGTTGCCGTACTCGCTGGCAAAGGCACGATAAGCCTGTGCACACTTAATTGCCGACTTGTATAGCTCATATACGCTGAATCCCAAGCCTGTCGTCATTGTCGGCAGTCGAACAAATGATAGTCAGGCACCCGTCGAGCCCAAGCTGATGTCCGAAGATGCAGCGATGGCGGTGAGTCGTGCGAATAGAGTTCAAGGCACGGGACGAATGGCGAGCGTGCGATCTTCGCTGAGGGTCAGCATGACGGGTGACGACATGTGGAGTGATAGATGGGGTGATATGGAGAGACAGTGAGGGCTGCAAGGCAAGAAGATGCGTGGATGGGGTGTGGGCAAGGCGGGCACAGGAACTGGCAAATGCTTGGGAGTGACGAACGCGTGAAGCTTGGTTCCAGGGACAGTTTGTGTCAGCGAGCGACCAAGGAGAGACCGACGGATGGCAGCAGCGGCGGCGGCGGCGGCGGCGGCGGCGGCACGGCGGTTTCTCGCGGGTGTGGCTCTCTGTGGTGAGCAGATGCAGAGAGGAATAACAATACTGCGGTCTGCACACGAACTCCCACTGAGAGTGGTTTGGAGGCGTGGCGTAAGCTTGGATAGCTTAAAGGCGGAGGGCTCGACTCGCTATGGCAGGTGGTGGTGGTGGTGGTGGTGATGGTGGTGGTGATTGAGGGCGCACCTGAGCTCTCGGCGTCTCGCGCGTGCCCTGGCGAGGAATAAGTGAGTGGCCGGGCTGCGGCGAAGCAGAATTTGCAAGGGGTGCGACGGGGTGGCTAAAGTGCCTGGGTGGATACTGGGGAGCTCTGGCTCGACCGACTGCCGTTATCTGCCTTGCATGGGATGGAGTTAGTATACAATAGTACTGTACTGTAGTACTGTAGTGTGCAGTGCCTGGAGGCGACCGACGCTAAGGTAGCAGCGAGACGACTGTCGAGCTTGGACACGGAAGGATTTGGGTGCTCCGACGAGCACTTCATGGAGCTGATGTGTGATGGATGATAAGTGATGATAAGTGCGCTCGTTTCGGAGAAAGGCAACAAGGCAGCTGGTGGCTGTGTCAGGCTGGAACTCAAAATACAGGACGCGAGTACTGGCACGGCCTCACCTTGTTGATCAAACACCCACCTATCTACAGTATCTCTGGGGATCGTGAGGATGCAGAGGGATCTATCTTCAAGCAGTATGTATGTTAGTTAGCATCAAGTTCTCGCCACCTGTCGTCGCCAACTTGAGTACTACTAGTACATCATTATAACATTAATATTAATATTAAAAATAATAATATTATTCTTCTTCTTCTTCTTCTTCTCTTCTGGAGGCGGCAGCACGTGCTCAATTGCCGCAACGAGGCGTGCACAGCGTGTAAGCCAGCAGGGCCTTGGAAGGCGAGCACGTGGGCTCTTGCCTAATGCTGCTGAGCAGCCGAGCACATGGCAGCCCTACCTTAATTTATCACCCAAGTTACCTTATACTCCTCCATAGTGATCACATCCTTGTTGCCGCCCAGCCTGAAGCAAGCCATCGCGGTGCCCTTGGAAACATATACATGCATTACCATGCCCCTGCTGTGCCGCCGTGGGTTCCTGCTCGCTGCCTGCCTTGTTTTCCCTGTCGAAATCCCCGTCTCTTGCACCCGCCCTCGCCACTTCGCCCTTGAAGTCGTGTGTGCCCATGCAGCACTGGCGTCTGAGCTGAGCGATTAGGAGACGATCTCCCGCCGCCGTCTCTGAAGCTCGCAGGCGCTTGCATCCCCCGAAACATACCGAGACAATCTCTCTTCACGCGCGTGCCACGGCACCTTCTGCTTTCAGCCTCGCCATGGCCACGCCCAACAAGGCGCCAAAATCCCATCGCCCCCATCTCCATCTGCAGGAGCGCGCTTGGCCCTTCGATCCCACCAAATACACCGGCCACATCCCGACTATCGATGGCCAGCGCAAACAGCTCGTCTCCATAATAGACGAGCATGGCTTCAATTGGCGCGTCTGGGCCGTCGCTGCTACCGGCTTCTTTACCGATTCCTACAACCTCTTTGCCTCGAACATCATTCTACCCTGTTTGGCTTTCGTATACTGGGGATCTGAACATGAGGCTAATATCGAGATCACCATCAATGCCTTGACCCTCGCGGGCTCCACCGTGGGCATGATCATCTTTGGCTATCTCGCCGACAAGTATGGCCGCCAGCGTCTGTATGGCGTTGAGTTGATGATCGTCATCTTCAGCACCATTGGACTCGCGCAAAGCTCCGTTGGCTGGATGAACCACTCGCAGGACAAGTCCTCCATGCAAGCCCATAGCTGGATCATGGTCTGGCGCTTCGTAATGGGCATCGGCATAGGTGGGTCTATACTGACTTTCTATCTCGTCTCATCAGTTCGCACAACTGACTCGCACTATAGGCGCCGAGTATCCCCTCAGCGCATGTATCACCGCTGAGTGGTCGGCAACAAAATCTCGAGGACGTATGATGGCCGCTGTATTCATCATGCAGCCCATCGGCCAGCTTGTGGCGTGGGCCGTAGGTATGGCTGCGCTCCAAGGCCTCTCGCGTGACTACAACCTGGAGGTAGGAATTTTGACGACCAATCCCGACGAGATTGACGACGCCAAAATCGGCATTGACATTTTCTGGCGCATCGTGGTTGGTGTTGGAGCCGTACCAGCCTTGATCGCCATACTGTTCCGCTGGACCATTCCTGAGTCAGGACGCTACACTTATGATGTAAAACAAGATGCTCGCACTGCCCTAAAAGATACTCGGAAAGTCTATGAGCAACAAACTGCAATGCAGTCTGAAGGCACCGAGCTTAGCGACCTCACTCTCGAAGCAGGCACACATGAGAATCACAACAACCCGAACTTTATGCCACAATTGACTGGCATTACGCCAGTGCCTGACGCGTCCTTTGATGGTTTTGGCAGGTCCTCGATGGGTTCGAACGATAGCAACATGTGGGAGATCCCAAACCCTGAAGACGACGACGACGACGACGACGAGTACAATCAATTTTCATATGCAGAGCTGCATACGTATTTCATCAAAGAAGGAAACTGGCGATTGTTGGTCGGAACATCGCTATCGTGGCTCCTCTTGGATTTCGCCTTCGTAAGTTCATCCATCCAACCTTCAACGCTTTCGGCTTACTAATGCGCCAATATCAGTATGGCCTCGGCTTCAATAACCCTGGCACAATGGCTAAGCTCTGGACCGGTCGACGACAACCAAATGTTCAGACAACCCCATCCTGGCTGCTCAATTCGCCATTCGGCGATGAGGGCACAATCCGTCAAGTTTTGCGGGCCAACGCCAAAACAACGACCCTAACCACCAGCATCGCCAGTATCCTCGGCGCTCTCGCGATAATCTGCATGATCAACCGTATCGACCGCCGGCGCGCACTAATCTGGTCCTTTACAGCATTGGCCCTAGCTCTCCTCGTTCTGGCCATCCTCTTCCACTTCCTCTTCCACACAGACGCCCACTGGGTCCTCGTAATCTTCTATGCGATCATCCAGTTCGGCTTCGCCTTCGGCCCCAACACCCTGACCTTCATCATCCCCGCTGAGATCTTCCCCACGCGCTACCGCTGCTCGGGTTACGGAATCGCAGCCGCTTGCGGCAAGCTAGGCTCCGTGTTTGTCCAACTAGCTTTCTTGTTCTTCGACAAAGGCGGCATCAAAGACCCGAACTCGATGGCGTTGGCGAAGATCATTTTCATGTTTGCGGCTTTCATGCTGGTGGGTGCCGCGGTCAGCTGGGCGTGGATTCCGAGCGTGCAGGATCGCGAGCTGGAGAAGCCTCATGCTTTGAGGACGAAGACGCTGGAAGAGTTGGGAGGCGGGTTGCAGTGCGTCAAAGAGGAAGATCGGATAGGCATCAGGAATCAGGGCAAGGAGATTCGCAAACGCACAAGGAGGAGGAAACAGGACGCTTAGTGTGTTTGTTTTGTCTTCTCTTCTGCCCGCTTTCTGTACTGGGCCTTATGGGAGAATCTTCTGATTCATGAATTTCTATATTTTCTGGATCATTTATTCGCCACGCCAAGTGATGATAAACTTGCGCCTTTCCTGTGTGTCTCATATGCACATGATGCTTTTTGGTCCTCCACCTGGTCTCTTAGACTTTTTCGTTACTCCAAGGTCCAAGTTTTACTTGCTTCCAAGCACGCTCTTGACGACCTCGATGACCTCAGCATGCACGCTCTTAGGCGCAGCAATCACACCCTTGTTCTCCTTCAGCGTACGGCCCTGGCTGAAATCAAGCCTCTTGCCCTCGGTGTCAGTGACCTCACCACCCGCCTCGCGCACGATCAAGTCGCCCGCGGCGTGGTCCCAGATCTTCTCCTGGTAGTCCTTCTTCACCGGCAGGCGCAGGTACAGGTCACCCGCGCCGCGCGCGATGCTGCCGTACTTGGCCTGGCTGTCCATGCGCACGCTGGGCTTGGTGATGCCGAGCTTGCGCGCGATGTCCGCGGCGTCACCCTGGCTGCTGTGGCCTGCCTCGACGCTCTCGCAGAACGTCGCCTCGCTGACTTTGGAGAGTGGCTTCATCTGGATGCTGTGGCCCTCGGCGAGAGCGCCTTTGCCTAGAGGTCTGGAGACGGCGCCCTGGCCTTGCACGGCGGAGATCAGTACGCCCTTGCCGGCGGCGTCGGTCTGCTCGGCGCCGATGCCCTCGACGAGAGGCTCGCTGTCGGACTCGGGCAGGTTGGGCAGACCAAGCACGCCGACCTTGACGTCGCCGTCGACCATCAGGCCGAGGCAGACGGCGTACTGGCCGCCGCGCAAGAAGCCCTTGGTGCCATCGATGGGGTCAATAGCCCAGATGCGGCCGCTGGCACCGCCCTTGGAGTCGCCCTTGTCGATGATATCCAGCATCTGCTCCGCGCTCTTAACGGGGCCGCCGAGGGTCTCTTCGGCGCTGGCATCAGCGAGTTTGGCGTTCTGCACGAGGTCCCAGACGAGGTCGCGCAGGGACTCGTTCTCGCGGAGGTCTTTTGCTTCTTCCTCGGCGACGATCTCGTCATTGGGGAAGGCGTGTTGCAGAGCGGCGATGATGAGGGCTTGGGCGCCGAAGTCGCCGATGGTGACGGGCGAGGCATCGTTCTTGCTGAGGGTGCCCTTGGCGTGGGAGTGGAAGACGGATTTGGTGAGGAGGGTGGCGCGCTGGACAGCCAGGAGGGCAATGTTGAGTTCCTGGGAGTAGGATGCCATGGTTGCGGTGGTGGTGGTGGTGGTGGTGAGGGGTCGGATGGCGGCGGCGGTGGGAGTGAAGTGGGAGGTGAAGAGGCGAAGGCGAGGGAGGACGGTGGACGGTGCTAAGAAGCTGAAGGCCAGGATGACTAGTGAGACGAGGAATAGACCGATTGAGGATTTGGAGTGGGAGACGCCTGGTTGCATTGGGCGCTGGTGAAATTTGGGATGAGCTGCGAGGGCTGGACGCAAGCGCTGTCGGAGCACAGTGGTGGAGTGATGTGATGTGAGATGTCGTATGCCGCGGGGTCCAGAGCTGAATCGCCCAAAGAGGCAAGTGGGCTGTTCTGCGGCAACGGAGATGGACATTCATCTCCGTAGGACTAAGACTGGGACAACGACAACGACAACGATTTGTGTCTTTGATGGTATTCCAAATCAGGTACCAATACTAATAACACTTCTCTCGATCCCAGTCTGGTCCCGCTTAGTCAGGCATACCACAAGCTGCACGAAGAGTCGCAAAGTCTTGCCTTTTCCCATCGGCGGCATTTTCGTCGTTGTCGTTCGTTGCAGACTTGAAATCTACCAGGATCACACGACCCTTCTTGACCAGTACATTTCCATGATGGCAGTCCTGATGAAGGAACCCAAGTTTGTGGAGCTTCTTCAACACACTCTTGCACTTCTTGAAGTCTCGCGGTCTCGGACGTCGGGCGCCCTCAGTCTTCTTCAACACGAACCCAATCTTTCTGTTATCCTCAGTGACATAAGCCAGGAATTAGGCCCAATACCCTTACCTAAGATCTGCTTGTAGACATCGCACTCCAGCTGGATGTCCGGGATTTCATAGTCGAATCGAGCGATCTTAACGGCGATCGGGCAACCAAACACATCAGATGGAGAATCCCGATAGGTTGCGAAGCGTCCATTGCTATTTCTGCCCTGGTAAAGTTGCAAATCGAGATGGTCGACGCTGGGAGGGTTCCACATTTCTGTGGTTGTGATGGTAACTCTTCCTAGGTGCCTTCTCACAGCGTCCCGGAAGGCTGGCTGGCTTGTACCTCGATCGATGTCGATTGTCGCCCAGTTCCAGTCTCCCGCAGGTATTGGTGGCAGTGGCTGATCGTGAAAATGGTGGTCTTGAGGCCCAGTCATGACCTTGACATATCGGACCGTCCTGTCATCGAACAAATATCGATGCATGTGGCCTTCGTGTTGCACGTCGCAAGCAAGCAGCTGGCGTACAGCAGGTACATGCATTGGTTTGGACGGTGATGATGATGCGATTGATTTCGATGCCATCTGTAGAGCGCATCACAACATTCTAATACGACCAGCGAGAGCAAAATCGATACACTACCTTCACGTAGTTGCATAAGACTCTTTGAGACACTCCAACAATGCGATTTGTATGTTTCAGCTTGGAGGTCGGCATGGTTGCTCGAGTTGTTGCATTCAAACTGTCGCACAATTGTCAAGACCGTGTGCATTGTTTGTCCGTTTGAGCTGAAAGTCACTTAGATCCAGAACTCAATCTCTTTCACCATACAAAGCAGTTACAGTGATGGCAGATTCAGCCCCATATCTTTGAGGCTTATTTGTGTCTAATTTTGCGTTCGTATAGATATACATTGCTTTCGGTTTGCTGTGCTCCTGTGGAAGAAACTCCATCGGGTTGTTAAATACAGTTAAATATGCTATGTCACACCCCGTCATGGCTTTAGGCTCCAAATGCACAGCCAAGGTGCTCTAACTATTCTGCGCTATCATTCGAAGGTCGATCCTTGGTGTACGCAGGAGTGCAGATAATAGTGGTTAGTACAGTCGCCGTGCATGACTTTCCGTACAGCGATCTCACTAGCTACAGTAGTATCGAAAGGCGGGGTTTCTGATCCGGGCCAACCTGCCATTGAGGTAAAACCATAGCTTAATACTTTATCTGCTTTGTAACATGCCTGTATCTACACTGCCCAATCTTAGAATGACTATGCTTAGCACCGAGATATAATCAGAACGACCAGAACTGTGCGCAAATTTCTCGCGCAGCAACTGCATGGCAGTAGCTGCTGGGAATATCATCTCGATCCCAAAGAAGCCCTGCACAGAAACATGCAGAACGACAGATATCATCAAAGAAGTGGATCAGGCCAAGCAAAGATGGGATTCCAAGACCTCAATCCCAAGATTATCCACCAATCAGCATCATTGGGCTTTCAAGACGCCATATACCGACCCGAAACATGAAAGTACTTGAACATCGCTGATCGCAGGTCTCAAAAGTAACTCACTCTTCCATCCGTAAACAAGAAAAACCAAACTGAAACCCCAAAATGGCCGCCGCAAGTCTCATTGACAGCCTGAAGTCCGCTTCGCTGCTTCCGTCCAAGATCATCCCCGCGAACTTCACTCCCAGCTACGACCTGACCGTCTCATTCCCTTCGAAGACACCCTCCAATGGCTCCCTGGCCCGAGTTAGCGAAGTCAAGGAGAAGCCCAGCGTGACCTTCTCATCAAACTCCGGCAGCGCACAATCTTTCACATTCCTACTCATCGACCCCGATGCGCCAACTCCAGACGACCCCAAGTTCTCATACTGGCGCCACTGGGTCGTCGTTAATGTCCCTTCTTCTGCCTCCGGCGATGGATCTGGCGATGTCAAAGATGGAGAGACTTTGACGCAGTACCTGGCACCGGGGCCTAAGGATGAGAGTGGACCGCATCGTTACTTGTTCTTGCTGTTCAAGGAGCCGCAAGGCTTCAGTATCCAGAAGAGTGATGTTGGTGGCGAGGAGTTCGTTGACAGGAGGAGCTTTGGTGCGAAGGAGTTTGTCGAGAAGCATGGGTTGGAGCTTGTGGGTGTCCAGTGGATGAGGGGTGTTGGAGATGGGTGGAATGGTGGCAAAGATGAGCTCTAGATCTTTTTTACCTCTGTGTCTATCAGTAAGATCACAATAGATTCCACGATACTTGAAATGACGGCATTAGCTTGCGTCTACATGTAGACTGTTACAATACATATATCCGTCTCTTGGGGTTAGTAGGGTTAGCCTCGATCGCACCCACAGTCTCACATCTGATCAAGCACCCGACGGTCGTCTTGATGTGCCTCCTGGGACATCATGGAACTAATCCGACGCGAGATCTCTCAGCTCGTGGCCATATAGTCCCGTGAAGACTCGCGCTTGGGAGAATTTGTCGACGAGAAAAGTCCAAGACTTTATAGTAGCACCATGAACACCACTGAGATACTCGTACTTTACTTCTAGTATCTCGAGGGTAATTGGACTGATTCAAAGACTTAGATGTGATGATAGTAGCATAGTAGTGTACCGAGGTATATAGACGCATGACCGACCTAGTGCGTTGAAAGATTGCGTGCTGTACTTGTCGTTATCAAGGAGTAGATCACTCGCCTCAGTAAAGAAGTGAGGTTACGGGAGACGACGCGTCCAATTTCGGAAGTACTCTTGGAAGAGGATTGATCCCACGGACAGACAGCCGTGGAAAGATCTGGACCGCGAGGCTTGGACGCGGTTTTCTCCGCGTGCTGCGTTTCGAACACATGACAAAGGAGCACGGATCAGAGGTGTTTCGGGCGCCGCCCACGCTATCCGCGGTCGTGGAGCACACGCGAGTCGCTAAACGTGGGGAAGTCGCGTCTTTCGGAGCATCTCGTTTTCTTTTTCTGCAAGTAGAGCCTCTGCTCGGATACTGCGGGCTATTAATTACTCCAAGCGTCGGGATGGACTCTTGAGCTGATTCACGATACTCTCGGTCAGCCACCGAGGACCGAAGTCACGGCGCGTCCTATACGTGGATATTTGAGATATTAATATGAGCTGGACCGGAGGTAGGCCGTGACTATCCGAGCAGTCTGTGCTGACGTTCAAGAAGAAATCGATTGGTGATGCAGAAAAAGGGCCCTGCCGAGGGATCTACGCCTTCTCCGCGCCCAGACAACTGTTTGTGGAGAGAGGTACTGATGTAGTAGATGTATCGTGAAGATGGAGTTGTACAGTGGTCATGGCTGTCGACTAGCCATGGCAAACCACGAGGCTGAGACCTTTTGACTCTTCTTATTTTACGCATGTACCACCAGTGGCGCATGCTCACGGTGTTTAGGTGATTGTGTGACATCGAATGTCAGCCTTGCAACGAGCTCTCTCAAGCACTTGCCGGAGAGCTCTTCTCTGCCGTGAATTTTTCTCTGTCCGTCTTCCATTGAGATCACTCTGAGAGCTAGGGACAATGACGTGTATTTGAACAATCGCCAGTAAACCCCTCAAGCGCTCGAATGGATGGATGGCTGCGCTCGTGCGAAGGCTAAGACAGGAGGCGGTACTTTGGCCCAAGACCACGCCCAAAACCCCGCACCAAAACCGATCTTCTGCAACAACACATCATCACCGCTGCTCACCTCTCGGCCGCCCAGCAATAACTTTTCAAACGGGCAAAGCTGCGCCTTCTAGTGCCCATATCTTCTGTCATCTCGTGCCCGTGAAGCTCTTGGTCCGACTGCTACTCCCGGCTCTGCACTGCCAGCCAGAACCCGTGAAATTCCGACCCGTACGCACCCGACTACGTTACGTCCAGGCTACCAATCACGGTCACGCTTCGTATACACTCTGGCCCCGGAATCAGGACATTGTGGGGCAAGGAGCATCACATCGAGCCTCTGCGAGTACAGTTCCGAGACGTAGAGACAAAATGTCGCTGCCGCCACGCGGTATTAAAACTCGCCCTGCCCCTCCCGTGAGAGCTTACACTCCCCCTCCACCAGACCCAGACTCTTCAAGTGTTTTCCTCACAGACCAAATTGCAAAGCAGCAGAGGAGCAACTTCCATTCCACATCCCTTCGTACCGTCACCAAAATGGTCTCTCAGAGCGTTAACAAGACCGCCCTTCACCCTAAGGGTGTCGAGTATGTTCTTACCTTGACAAACTCCAACGCCATTGACATTGTCAACAGCTCGAGCTGGAGCACAATGCTGACAACATCACTTTAGGCCCCAAGTCGAGCACACTGAGATTGAGGAGGAGCTTCACGAGAAGGCACACATTGACTACGACCGTGTCGCTATTGTAAGTTCTCTTTCCACCGTCTCGTGTGACCAAACATGGAATTAACCCAATCCACAGATTGCCAACCCTTCCGTTCCCGCCCTTTACGAAGATGCTCTCGTCTACGAGACTGGTTCCGCCATCACATCATCGGGTGCTCTTTCGGCTTACTCTGGCGCTAAGACTGGCCGCTCACCTTCCGACAAGCGTGTCGTAGAGGAGGACAGCTCCAAGGACAACATCTGGTGGGGCCCTGTCAACAAGCCCATGTCTCCTGATGTGAGTCGCAACATGATACCCCTACACATTTTTCCCACGTCGTCACGATGGCATGCAAGCCTCTGCCTCTCGCGTGGGCGATTGGCGGGGCAAGCTGCGTCACGCTTCTTCTCGCAGAGCCGAGAGCCCTGCACCCCGCAAACGCGGATGGCCATAGGGCGATAAGTCTCGGGCGATCTCGGCAACGGCGCTTGGCCTGAGCCTTCACTTTCACATGCTTCCCGATGGCCGAGACGAAAATCGAAACGGTATACTGACTATCCACTTACAGGTGTGGCGTATCAACCGCGAGCGTGCTGTCGACTACCTCAACACCCGCAACCGCATCTATGTCATCGATGGTTTCGCCGGCTGGGACGAGCGCTACCGCATCAACGTTCGTGTTGTCTGCGCTCGTGCCTACCATGCTCTTTTCATGCGCAACATGCTCATCAGGCCCAGCCGCAAGGAGCTGGAGCATTTCCACCCCGACTACGTGATCTACAACGCTGGTGCCTTCCCTGCCAACCGCTGGACCACTGGTATGACCTCCGCCACCTCCGTCTCCATCAACTTCGCCGAGAAGGAGATGGTTATCCTTGGAACTGAGTACGCCGGAGAAATGAAGAAGGTCGAAACAACCCCAATTGCTCTCGTCATGGCGGCAAATGCTGACAATTTTATAGGGTATTTTCACTGTTCTCTACTACGAGATGCCCATCAAGCACGACGTCCTCACCCTCCACTCCTCCGCCAACGAGGGCCAGAACGGAGACGTTACCGTCTTCTTCGGTCTCTCCGGCACTGGCAAGACCACCCTCTCTGCCGACCCCAAGCGTGCCTTGATCGGTGACGACGAGCACTGCTGGAGCGACAAGGGCGTCTTCAACATTGAGGGCGGTTGCTACGCCAAGTGCATTGGCCTCTCCGCTGAGAAGGAGCCCGATATTTTCAACGCCATCAAGTTCGGCTCCATCCTCGAGAACGTTGTCTTCGACCCCGTCACCCGTGTTGTCGACTACGATGACACCACCCTCACCGAGAACACTCGCTGCGCATACCCAATCGAGTACATCGAGAACACCAAGATTCCCTGCATCTCCAGCAGCCACCCCACCAACATCATTCTCCTCACATGCGACGCCCGTGGTGTCCTCCCTCCCATCTCCAAGCTCAGCACAGAGCAGACCATGTACCACTTCATCTCTGGTTACACCTCCAAGATGGCCGGTACCGAAGAGGGTGTCACCGAGCCCCAGGCCACCTTCTCATCTTGCTTCGCCCAGCCCTTCCTGGCCCTCCACCCCATGAAGTACGCCACCATGCTTGCGGAGAAGATTGCATCCCACAACGCCAACGCCTGGCTCCTCAACACCGGCTGGACCGGTGCCGGTGTCAAGGACAACGGCAAGCGTTGCCCCCTCAAGTACACTCGCGCCATCCTCGACGCCATCCACTCTGGCGAGCTCGCCAACCAGGAGTACGAGGTCTACGAGACCTTCAACCTCTCCGTCCCCAAGACCTGCCCTGGCGTTCCCGACGAGCTTCTCAACCCCGCAAAGGGCTGGACCGGTGCCTCCGACTTCAAAGAGGAGGTCACCAAGCTTGGCCAGCTCTTCAACGAGAACTTCAAGAAGTACTCCGACCAAGCCACTCCTGAGGTCTTGGCCGCTGCGCCCCAGTGTTAGAGCATCATCACGAGTTGTGAATAAGGAACGGAGTATACACCACTTGATGAAGAGTTGTTAATAGGCGTTTGGGGCTACGGCATAGTTTATGAATCAGATACGCGAGCGTTTATCGCAAAAAACAAATCAGTTCAAAACATCATCATTTCCCTTATCTTTTATCCAAAAGTCTTCCATTGGCGTTGTAATTGTAAGAACATGACTTTCAAGTACTGAAGTAGATCTAGACCAATCGTTCCTGAAACAATGAATACCTTCCCTGTGCTTCCTGCATGTGCCACGGGATGTTGCATACGAAGTGGGGTGGCGGCCGGACGTCGCCCCATCTGTTCCTACTACCACTTTGACATGTAACCTCACTTCCACGTTACAGCTATTGCAATTGTCATACGCTCCGGACTTACAGTTTCTCCCAACCCTACACCAATCTGTCAACATATGTAATCGACTCATCACTGGTACCAACCTGCTCCTGCCTACACTCAACACCGCCACACTGCCCAATCTAATAAATATGTCCACTTTAGAAGATCTCAAAGCCGCTCTCGAGCGCGATGGCTTCGTCGTCGTGTCTTCTGGCCTCAGCAATAACGAACTTGAGGAGCTCCGCACCGCATCCCAGCACATCACCTCTCTGGCCCGTGAAGGAAAATGGCCTCATATTCGTACTCTCCCACGCCAATTCCCACCCTGGCCTTCTGACCCCTCGCTCGGAATCTGGGGCGTGCAGCAACTCATGAACCCGTCTCTCCCCGGCCACGAACTATTTACTAAAACATACTTCTCCACGTCCACGCTGTCCACCGTGGTAAAGCTGTTAGGGCCAGACTGCAAAGAAGACGACCTCGTCATGGAGCTTTACAACCTGCTCATTCGGCCAGACGCCGACTTCGAGCTCAGATGGCACAGAGACGACATCCCGCCCACAGCGAGCGACGAAGAAGAGCTCGCGCGACTTGACAAGCCGGCTTTCCACGCCCAGTGGAACATGGCTCTCTACGAAGACTCCTCGCTCATCCTCGTCCCGGGCACGCATCGCCGTGCTCGTACACAGGTTGAACGGGATGCGGGACCGTATGATGAACTGCCAGGAGAGATCAAAGTCCACCTTGCGCCTGGCGAGATGGCGTTCTATAACAACAATATCTTGCACCGGGGAGCGTATAAGAGTACTGTTGAACGCATGACGCTGCATGGTAGTATGGGTCATGTACAGGGTGGACGTTTGAGGGCGAGGAATGTGTTGCAGCATGGGCGGGATTGGATTGAGAATGTGGATTTGGGAGGGTTAGAGGGACGCGAAAGAAAGGTGGCGGAAGGTATGAGGGATAGGCTTTTGGCGCTGGGTTCCACGTACGAGGAGACTGGCTTCTCGCAGGATGATTAAATGGCAAATGTAATGTGTTCCGGTGACATTTCATGTAGACATATCTGGGACCTCAGGCAACTTCAGGCAACCACTTTTAGAGCGCTTGTCTATCACGAGACTCTCGGGGTACTGCACCAGCAGGTAGATCGATTGGGAGCAAAAAGGTACAAGAAATAAAACATACAACAGGCGGGATTCCCAGATGGTCACCCACTCTAGTACTAGTCGCCCGGTTCAGTGCTTACGTATGGCAGAGCGGACGGGATGCCCAGTTTTCACTGACCTATGGTCGTATGTGCTTTAATTCCCTTTATCGCAAATTATATCTACATTCTCAAGCATAGTTGAGAAGTCGCATGCGCCGAAACGTTTCCCAAACTGAACCCCGGACAGCGCGGCCAAGAGGCATGAGTTGTGCCGAACAACCAAATCAAGGACGATTTTGGCTATGAGTGCTAGAACGGCAGGTCCATGTCCAGAACATCCTGGTCTTTTAACGCTGATGAGGTGCTTACTGATTGTGCTTGGTTGGTTGCGTAGATGCTGATGAATCCCGTTACGACAAGTAACTCCCGCCTTCCCAGAGGAACAGAGTGACCACCAGGATGTACAACAAGTGTTTCATCGGGACTAGTGTTTTTGTGTTCGCAAGATTCCAGAAGTGCGCGAGCCCAGCACTCCTCAAGCACCGTGTCGAGAGTGCCGAGGAAATGCAACGAAGGTGTGGCGATTAATGGCTTGTAGAATGCTGCATAACCGGGAAATGTCGATGCAAACCCCGAGTAGCTTACCATGAAGCGTAGGGGTGGATGGGCTAGACGAGCAAATGCCGGCGGAAATGCCATACCGCCAGCATTTTTCTCTGCGTCCGCGAACGCCTCTTGTCTGCCTGGTTCCAGTAATGCAGCTGTCATCGCGGCGGCTGCAGCTCCTTGACTGAAACCAATCACGCCGTCAAAAGGACCATCCCGTTCTAAGATGCTAGCTATGTGATCCAGTCCCCTATCTAGACCGAAATAATCATGGAAAGGAGCAGAGTGCGGTTGGCGTGCCTGCCACCAAGCCCAATTCTTCGATGACGGGTCGGACGTGTCCGCTGCGAACTCCTTGCCGTCCGGTAAATCGTGCTGCGTCAGTTCTATCGGAGCGGTGGTATAGATAAGCTCGGTGCCTGGGAATGCTTTGATGAGAGCCTTTTCTAGCGCTCTAGTCTTCGCGTGGAACTTTTCGCCGGACTGTGTGAAGCCTGTCGGTGAGCGTCAGCGGTTTTCGCCACATGATCATATTCATGTCATGTTCTCTTACCATGGAGCATCAAGATCTTCAACGGACGTACATGCTCTGCTGGTGCCATATTTGCCAGATACTTGTGTGTCTTACCAATATGAGGATACAAGTGGGAGGAGATTCGTTGATGACACGGTTCTGTGTGAATGTCTTCCCGCAGATCTCCAAAAGTCTGCACATGGCAGCATCCCACGGACGGCCCTGAGTCTTTTACGACATTTAGGAATGCTACGATCAGTACTTTTTGAAACCTTTTGTGTTGTTTGTTGTTTCTCGTAGATGGACGTAGAGTGTTCCTGTCATTATTATTCGCGGAGGGGGAAAGCTACGAGGACATGTACACCCAGACTTATGGAACACCACTTGTAGGTGCTCTTGAGTGCGACCACCCCACGCACACCATCGCTATATGAAGACTTCTATCAGTGAACGACCAGCTGGAGGAAAAACTATGTTTGGCTGTCTTACTTCCAGATGATGGGCTCTCAAGTCGATCATTGGTTGATCGAAGAAGCTATCACGAAGATAATAGAGCTCAAACTAGGCACTTTATCAATGGGACATTAAATACATTAGCTTCGAATAGACCGAGAGTCCGGTCCTAACACACTGTCCTGTTACCGTAAAGCACCAACATGTGGAAGCGTATTCCGAATCATCGAAACGCCGCCAGATACTGTACGTGCTCTTGTCAATGGTGTCGCGAACTGTTGCTCTCCGACACTTTGGACCAAGGCAATGAGATCCTGTCTCCCAGACGCCATCGCTATGCTTCGAGCAGTAGTCCTAGTCTTCTTCGACAGTCGAAGAAGCCTTGTTTCAGTCAGCGTGTGAGGTTCATCCAGATTGGCTCCGAGGTCAAGCAGAGAGCGGATGATGTCCAACGGCAAGTCGTGGTCTGCGACCGCACGCTGTACTGCGATGTAGAGGGGCTGACAATCATGCGAGTTTTTCTTGTCCAGCAAGCCGGGCAATCGAAAACTGGTCTGCGCTTGTAGAAGGCTATCGACAACCTCAGGGTCATCGCGACGGATAGCGTGATGCAGAGGAGTTTCAGTCGCGGAAGCGAATAAGGTGGTAGTATCTGATTTCTCGATCAGGAATTTGACTAGAGGCAGACGATAGTCGTGCAGACGGACAGAGAGCGCACAGGCCTGGTGCAAGAAAGTCGGCGTTGAAGATGGTCTGTTCTGTCGCGAAAAGCCTTTGCTGACTGGCCAACCGCACGATAGAAGTAATTCGAGGAGAGAGAGAACCTCTGGCAATCCAAATGGCGGCCAAAACTGAAGTGATGTGTGAGCCAAGAGCTGACGGCAAGGCGAGTCGCTGCTAGGCGGTCCCAGAACCGCTCCATTCGACACGAGTGTATGAATGGGTGCCTCGTTACGGCTTGCTATGGCGAGGTCGAGTGGCGTAAGGTATTCTCGCATGCCGGGTTCGTCGGACAACTGGTAAGCAAACGTTGGAGAGAAGCCATTTTTGATGAGAGGCTCCACCAGAGCGTCGTCACCGAAAAGTATCGCCAGGTGCAGCGCGGGCGATTTGGTAGCCAAACGTAGCCCATCAGCCCACTGGTTGAACACGATAGGATTGACGGAGTTGCCCGTCGAATTGGAGTGTAAAGTGGCCATAAGTTTAAGCGAGTTCTCCAAGGTGCCGTCACATATAGACTGATCCAGATTGTGCATACACTTGCGTTCCATCTTGAATCGTTTCACTATATTATGACGTTCTGATCGTGACATGGGACTTGGAGGTGTTACAGAATCTCCGACACCAGAAGCTCTCAGTGGTAAACATATGTCTTGTGGCTCATCGAGGGATATGATCGATGCAGCACGAGGCGGTTTTCGGACGGATTGCGTGGATGTCACAGCGATCATAGGAGCCGAGTATATCCTGGAAGGTCGCACTGGTGGGTCGCTTGTTGTGGAAATATCAGCAGCATCAATGCCGACTATGGTATGAGGATTCGCGTCGTGGTGTGAAGATCTAGCAACGGTGGATCTCCTCCTATGAGCTTCTCCATCATTGAGAGGAGACGGGCTGATACGATCAGTTGCACTAGTATTGTCAATACCCAAAGACCCCGGAAACTCTCCAGACTGTGTTTTAGGAGAAAGACATAGCGGCGAGAGGCGTGGCGAAAGGGATGGTAGCGGCCCATAGCTGGGAGAGTGATTTTGTGCTGGGATCGCGCGTGGTGACGGACCCGCTTCTTGCACGTTGCTTCCAGTGTATTGGCTGGGCTCCGATGTCATCGGCAGTGCGAGCATTGAATCAGGTGTAGTCATAGAAACGTTTGGCTGCAAAGTCGATACAGCCGCAAGAAGATCGTCTCTTTTGGCATCAGGGATTCTGGAAGCGTACAAATCAGACAGAACGTCGTCTTGAAGAAGTTGCGAAATGCGAGACATGAGCGCCATGGACTCGAATCGTGCTTCGTGTTGCTTTCCCAAGAGGCGAGATCGGGCTTTTAAGGTACCTTCGCATGCATCTCTTGCCAGCTCGAGCTTGTCACGCTCCACGTAGATACGTGAGAGCAAATGACGAGCGTCGCAGAGTTGAACTCCTTCCTTATCCGAGACAGGTTCGTGATGTAGAAGACTCTCGAGGCCGGCTTCAGCGTGATAGACGTCTCCGGTGTGATACGAACATACAGCAAGCCGATACTGCAGCCCGAAGATGTCTTGTTGTCTTTTGTGTTTGTGCGGTAGCTTGTAGAGTAGTTTGAGCGATGTGTGGAGGACTTTGGCAGCAAGGTCCCAATTCTGTGCGTCGAAAGCTCGATTGCCCTTTAGCAATGCGGCTTGTGCGAGCTCGACTTGCTCATCGTCCGAGTCGTAGCTGTCGTCTTCGTCCAATGTTGGCAACTGAAGGACACCGCCAGATGTGGATCCTGTAGCCGCGGTATCTCTTCCGTCGTCACTGAACCCAGGTGGTAGCTCAAGCTCCACGATGCAGCCCTCACGAGACGCTCTACGGAGTTTGTTGACTGTGTCTACCCAGTTTCCGACGGTTCCTGCTTGTATTACCACCTGCTCATCACCCATGACTGAGTCATTGCCATGGACAGTCCCGACTAGGCTTTTCTCGTAAGCGTCTTGCCACTTCTTAGTGTCTCCTCGGCGACGTCGACCAGCGTTGTATTTCCATCTCCGGTCAAATTTCTGCGACTCTGTGGACCACCAAGCTTTGACTCGATGCTCATCAATCGTGCTTTCAAATCATCCAAGTTCCCTAGTAATTGCTGCGGTGTGTAGTCCGAGGCGAAATGTGAGACGCGAATGTTAATAACCAGTAGTATGGTGTGAAGAGCATCCGTGTGCGACCTGATACGTTTCCGGATCTCGTTGGTTTGCGCACGGCTGTTCTGTAAGTCGATCTGTTTGGAGACTCGTTGATATAAAGTACAATTCCGTGGCCAAAGTACACCGACGACTCGCCTAAGCTCGTCTAGTGTACTGTCGCATTGTACGACTTGTTGGTCTACACATCGTCCAAGCCTGCCGTCGTTGTCGAATAGCGTTCCAGTAGCTCCTGAAGGTGACCTAGTCAAGACAGTGTGGAGCTCATTGTGGACCAGCCTACAGCTGTCGGCGAGGCCGTTGACCTCGCTCGCAAGGCTTCTTACGTTCTCATCGATTCTTTTGGCTCCTTCGTAGACGTCGTGAATATACTTTCCAAGTGCATATGCGTTCTTAGAGATCTGCAAGATAGAGGCAATGGCACCTATAGGATCCATGAGCAGTGTTCCAGAAGAAGTGATGTTGTTCGTAGACTGGGAGCAGATCCCTAGAGTGCGTGCGAGCTACGCATGATTAGTACGGTTGCGAAAGTCGCTTATCACCGCATCGTGAGGCTGAGTGTGTGTTTGCCTTGATGGTTGCTGTCCAATAGAGCAAAGCCATTCAGGCACGCTGTGGTGGCGCAGGCGCTGGAGTTGTTAGCTCCATGCAGGCCAAGCCACGTGAAGCGAAGCAGATGGCCGAATACGCCATTCTTTACCTCCTGCTTAATATTTTCTGTGAATGCGATTGCGAAGCAATATCTTGCTTCAAGCATTTGATTTATTAGTTTAGGGTAGAGGTTAGAGAAGTAAGAACTCAAGCTCAACAGCATGTCTTGCGTCCTGGAATTGGCACTGAAAACTCAGTCGCCATAATGAAACAGTTGCTACATATCAACCCGTTGTGAGACCCACTAGATGATATCACTGGATACCAGCAAAGTGGTATGGGTCCGGACTCTGAATGTCGACCAAAGTTGGGAATTCCTCATTGCCGAACAATTTGCTCAGACCACAAATGAACGCAGCATTCAGATCAATCCACACTACCATCCTTTCCAGCAAACCACCGAGTCCAAGAGTACCGAGCCCGCCTCGCATCTTCAACATGAGGGAAAGACCTTGCATATGTGCTGAGAAGACAGCAGAGTCTCCGAAGACAGCTTCATAAGCAGCCATTTTCATCACAGCACCAATGATGGCGTCACTGGTAGCTCGCTTTGGGTCTCGCAAGGCAATGTTGATTTCAGTCAGTGCTTTCGACTTCAAGTACAACAAGTCGATGAGGTTGGCAGAGTGTGGATTGATAGCGCAGTAGTGCGACGCAGCCATGAGCAGCACCGCATACATGGTCGAAGGCTCCTCCATTGCTAGCGGGAACCAGCGGTGGCGTAGCAAGCCTTTTTGGGTAGGCAAGTCGAGATCCGGGATCTCTACGGCAACGTTCTCGATGTAGTGGGCGAAGATGGCTGGCAGGTATGGTTCATACTCAACTGGATACGTCCAGAAAGGATCCTGCCTGGCAGCTCCAAGACGTTTGGCTACCGGAATCCTGGGCACTTGAGTGACTACTGCAACCGCCTCAGGAGCTTGTGAGCGCACAACTTCTTCGACGCCGTCCGCATCAGCATCGGCGGAGGCAGCTTTCTTGGTCTTCGCACGTCTGGAGCCGCTCTTCTTCGGTGCAGCTTTGCGCCTAGGAATCTGTGACTGACTTTCCGAGAACGAGGGCTGCGGTCGGTGGACCTGTGGATTGACTGTCCACGATTCAAGATTCTGCGTGAAGCTCAAGGTCGAAGATTTGGCATGCTGAAATCTCGTGACATGTGCTCGCACGATCTGTTTGGCAGATCCTCTTCCCTTGGACGCTTCGGCGCCGGTAATGGGAACGAAGACAAATGGCTCCGGCAGTGACTGGCTGGGCCTCGAGGCCCCAAGCGTTTGGGTGGATGGTAATTCCAGCACTGTCATTTGGGCCATGTTTGCAAAGAGTGACAGGCTGTGGAAGTTGTGGCGCTAGCGACCGATAGGGTGGGAAGTTTGGTTTCGGGATCGACCTTTGCTTTGTAGAGAGATGTTGAGAAACTGCGGGGTTTCGAAGGATTGGAGAGACGGGACGTTGTTTAAAAGCGTCTTATCGCGGACATGTGAGGAGGATATGCATGTATAGGGAGGTGTGCCCAGTGCAGGAGTGGGGGGTGACTTGTGTTCCCACAGCACTTGGCTACGGGGATGCTGTGTCCGGGTGCTGGGGAAAACTCAATCGTTCGACTCGAAGAAGGCGATTCGGTGGTCGAATCTCCGGCGTGAGATTCACACTATCATTGGTCAATCGCACAGACTAATGTCTGTTCCACTCGAAGCAGTAAAGTCGGCTCCTGTTCAGCCCTTGGCTGGTGATGAGGACTTTAGTGTGGACAGCCATCGGTGCGTACGCTCAACTGCGTGGAGCACTGAAGCGTCCACAGGGCAGTGACTTCCGCTGCTGGTGGCTATATCTTTCTCACAGTGCCCATTCCGTTACACTCAAAGGAGGCCGCGGGGGTGGTACATGTCCCCAATACCTCCTGGTGTGAACTTCGATGATATGCGGATTCTTTCCAAAGACATATATGGTCTGTGTTCTCAGCATCCACGCCCAGGGCTACGGCTAAGAAGTGTATTCTGCCGACAATGAAGGACTTGCATGCACGTGTTTGACACATGGCGCGAGCAACATGGCGATGACTGTTACCACATTTCGCGGCAGATATGTATGTCTGCCGTGTTATCAAGCTGTGCCTCATCCTCACATGGACGATGACGATGTTGATGGAAGCTCTCGAAACCCAACGCCTTCGGTGAGAACTAGGAGGGTACCGATCTGGAACTGTGATGGCCCAAAAGGGCTATCTCAAGATCACTAGCTCCCTTTTCCCCACTGCATCGTGCGTCACATGAGCCGACTTTCGAAGATACACCATAGCTGGGTCTCGCCAATGCTGAGGAAATCTGCTGGTATTGGTAGAGGGATTCCGGGGCGGCCCAACCAAGCAAGATTCTTTAACTCTATCGAGAAGTGCAAGCTCTCAAGGCGGAAGGACGTTTCTCTTTTCAAATCATTTCTGAAACCACAATGTCGGGATGTCGAGTCGGCGTGCCCATGGCCATCCTGCATGCACTGATTAAACGGACACCACACTCGCAATAACTTGAAATGTCTGCGGATGTTCAACCTTTCGTCCTGATGAACATTAGGCTCGTCATCGCCCACCTTTAACGTCGAAATCTAGACAAACGTTCAGCAACACCATCAGAGCGGCTCACACGGACACATATCTGCAGTGCTCAATACGGGACGTAACACTGAACAGAAGCCAGGGATCTCCAGTGCTCTACTTAGACAACCGGTAGGCCACACTTCGATGCTGCTTGCACAGATCATAGATGCTGACCCAATGTGACAGTAGACGCCGGCAGTATGCTCTACAAGAGTGCATGGTCCCCTGATACAACTCAGCCTGGCCAGTTCCCTACAGCCACAGTTGATTTCAATAATCCCCCGTTACCGACTGCAACGACCATGCCAGATGGTGGCGCCTCAAGCGCATCTAAGACTGGGTCACCGCCTAAATCTTCCAGTGCGAGCTACGCGACAGTCCAGCCAGCAAGCAACGGTAAAGATGGGTCACACCAGACACATGCGGCAAAACCCAGCAGTAATGACCGCGAGAAGATGTCGGAATATGTGGCTTTTGTTGACGCGCAGGCGGAGGAGTGTTACGAGCGATTAAAGAACGAGGTTGAACGCGCCTCGTATGGAGCTTGAGAGACCGTGTGCATCGAGATATGAGAAATGAGATCCAATCATATATTAATACTTAAAGCAAGGTAGCATTCAATTGTTTTGGTTTTCAGGTGTTCGGTCCTTCGAATTCTGTCCGTTGCGGGGAGTTGCATATTAGATAGTCTTGACCATCTCTTGGCCACAACGGCGCTTTTTCCTCGTCAAGACTAATCGAAGAACATTTCGCACTTCCGAGAGTATCTTTAGTATAGTCATCCAGCAGTGGTAGATGGTTATAAATACTTGTAGCGAATGGAAGACGAGCAACGCGTGGCCCTGACGAGATCCAAGTTTGTTCCAAGTTCTGGGCAGGAGGGCGCAGCTCAAATGAACGTTGCCCTGACGACCTCGGCCTACAAACAGCGCCCGGTGATGGCTGCCTTTAATCACGGTATTTGCAGTATTCCAGATGACCGCATAGGGTAAATTTATTTCCAGCTGCAATGCCCTCGCAATCAGAATACTCGCGGGCGCCACGCGAATCGCCCGCCCGGAGAGAACGCAGGCGGCGCACACATCAGCGAATCGACAGTAACGGGGACCTGCCAGCTCCGCGGCGACACAGAGACCGGGACGAGGATTTTGAGTCGCCGAGGAGAGAAAGAAGGCGGCGTGAGAGGAGACACGATTTATCGGAGTCGGAGAACAGCAGGAGTCAAAGCACAGCATTGTCGTCTGCACAGTTAGCGGCGCTGGACCAGGCCAACCGGGACGCTGAATACAACGAGTACGACACATACGCCAGACGCGAACGTCGTGAGCGTCGCGAAAGCGAACGGAGGCGCTCTACACACGACAGAGAAAGAGATCGCGAGCAACGAAATAAGGAGGAAGATCGTGAGCGGAGAAGACAAGAGCACAAGGAACGCAGACGACGTGAGCGCGAGGAAGAGAAGGCTGCAGCTTACGCAGACGAAGCGGACGGTCTGGTTTATGATCGTCGAAGATCACGGCGTGCAGAAAGCGAGGATGTCGGAAGAGGGGGACGAAGAGTTGTGAGCGGCCAGGTGCTGGAGAGAGGCCGCGACAGCCAGTACGAGGAAAAATCACATTACAGAGACGATGTGCGATTACGAGGAGGAGACAATGACAGTGATTTTGATGGGGAGAAAGCAAGGAAAAAGAAGAAGTGGAAGAAGATTCTGATCGGAGTTGGCGTTGTTATCTTGATTTTGGTTATTGCGATACCCGTGGGAGTCGTCTTGAGTGGCAAGAAGTCGAACGACGATGACAGTACGAATGGTAGCGGAACCGTATCTTCAAACTCAAATGGCCCTTCCAACAGCAACCTGGACGGTATTTCTGAGGATGACATACCTGCTAGCGCGAAGGGAACCGAACTGGATCCTTTTTCATGGTACGACACATACGATTTCAACGTTACATACACAGATGAGACTGTTGGCGGACTAAGCGTAATGGGACTCAATTCCACATGGGACGACACGACACGCGCAAACGACAACGTACCTCCGCTGGACGAAAAGTTCCAATATGGCACAATGCCTATACGAGGTGTCAACCTTGGAGGCTGGCTCAGCCTAGAGCCTTGGATCACACCGTCCTTTTTCAGCAGCTACAGCACGCGAGACGGCGTCGTCGATGAGTGGACCTTGACAAGCAAATTAGGGCCTACGAGAGCCAAATCTCAACTCGAAGAGCACTACTCCAAATGGATCTCAGAGCAAGATCTGATCGATATTCAAGCTGCGGGAATCGACCATGTTCGCATTCCTTACTCATATTGGGCCGTCACCACGTACGATGGAGATCCATATGTGGCCAAAGTGAGCTGGCGCTATCTTCTGAGAGCTATTGAATGGTGCAGGAAACACGGTCTTCGAGTCAATCTCGATCTTCACGGAGCACCAGGCTCGCAAAACGGATGGAACCATAGCGGTCGACAAGGAGTGGCACGTTGGCTCAATGGTACTGATGGCGATCTCAATGGCGACCGCACCATCGATTTACACAAGCAAGTTGCCACCTTCTTTTCGCAACCACGCTACAAAAACGTGGTGACCATGTACGGCCTCGTCAATGAACCTCGCATGGTCGAGCTCGATCCCGAGACAGTCATCTCCTGGACCAGCAAGGCGACAGATGCAGTCCAAAACGCAAATTTCACAGGCATAGTCATCTTTGGAGATGGTTTCATGGGTCTGGACAAGTGGCAAGGCCAGCTTCAAGACAAGAAGAACCTACTCCTGGATGTCCACCAATACGTCATCTTCAATGTCGACCAGATCGTGCTCACCCACCACGACAAGATCAACTTTGCTTGCGGCGGCTGGACGAAACAAGCTCTTCGCTCACAGAACAAAGCGACAGGTTTCGGCCCGACGCTCTGTGGTGAATGGTCGCAAGCTGATACGGACTGCACGCAATATCTCAACAACGTCGGCGTTGGCTCAAGATGGGAAGGCACTCTCAACATGGTCTCCACGCCAGGTGGCAGCATAAGCGGATCCGTATTGGAGCCAACCTGCCCAACGAAGAACAGCCCACAGTGTTCGTGCAAAGGCGCCAACGCGGATCCCAGCGACTACAGTGACGGTTACAGGCAATTCCTGCTGATGTTCGCCGAGGCGCAGATGCACTCCTTTGAGCAAGGATGGGGCTGGTTCTATTGGACATGGAAGGCTGAGAGTGCGCCGCAGTGGAGCTATAAGTCGGGTCTGAGCGCCGGGATGCTTCCTGCAAAGGCATACGAGAGATCCTTCAACTGCAGCTCGGAAATCCCGTCTTTTAGTGACTTGCCGGAGTTTTACTAGAGAGGTTGCATGTGCATGGTGGTAAAGGGCGGATGATTTCTTTTGTAGTTTGGGAGCATCTTTGGATTGCGGTACAGCACGCATAGGGCGAAAGGGGATTGGAAGATTTCTTAGGATTTCACAGCTACATCATGGTGTCCAATTCTTAGCCCCATCGATTTCATTTTCACTAAACCCAGCAACACGCTCACTCTCTCGCCAAATTGACGTTATTTTCACTTTGATTGCTATGCTGTGCCTTATTCTCTTGGTGTCCCTCGTGGCGATTGAGAATTGGACACATGAAGTGTTATGTCACACACGAGGAAGCCTATATGTAAGGCAAACCCCTCAGTTCACATTCCAATGTGACAGTGTGTGAGAATCCTTCACGTAGCAAACACGAAGTGAGTGAGTGAAAGCTAGCTAGCTGGATGGGACTAACGCATCCTGGACATGTATTCATTTGTTAGCCAGTAGAATGAATGCTCGGCTCCTTCATAGACAGCCACTCGCTCGTTCACTTGCACAGCCACCAGTATCGCAGAATTGCTCGACAGTATACTACAAAGACATGGAAGCCGAAACAATCGACACCGCCGCAGCGCTCGAGTCCCTCCTCAATGACCTACCGCTAGACGGCGCCCGACCAAACCTCTTCATCGATCTCGAAGGTAACAACCTCTCCAGGCGCGGATCGCTCTCGCCCATCACCACCCTCGTCGAACCACGCTACACGGTCCACCTCATCGACGTCCACACTCTGCGCAAGCAAGCTTTCACAGTCGCAAGCACTACCGGCATGACCCTTAAGAAGATCCTCGAATCAGTCATAATCCCCAAGGTCTTTTTCGACATCCGCCACGACTCTGACGCCCTGTATAGCCTCTACGGCGTCTCGGTCGGGGGTATTGAAGACCTGTAGCTCATGGAACTGGCGTCGAGAACGGGCAACAAGAGCGCCGTGAGCAGTCTGAGCAAGTACATTGAGCGAGACGCTGCGGTCAGCACAACCGAGAAGCAAGCGTGGAAAGCGATCAAAGAGGAAGGGAAAGCGCTGTTCGATCGCGCTCACGGTGGCAGTTATGCGGTGTTCGAACAGTGCCCTCTGTCGTCCAAAGTCGAGCGCTATGCCGTTAAAGATGTTGTACACATGTCGAGCCTATATGAGAAGTACGACGGCATGCTGACTGAGGAGTGGAGAGGGAAAGTGCAGCTCGAGATGTTGGCGCGCATTGCGCTTTCTCAAAGCGCGGGATTCAGGGATGGCAAGAACCTTGGAAAGGGACCGAAAGCATGGATTCCAGACGTGCCTGAAAGAAAGGGAGGGAGGGGTAGAGGGAAGGGAAGGACTTCTCGTTCGATTCACGTAAGCGAGGAGCAGGATCAGACGCACGTTTCTGACGATGATTTGGTAGAAGAGCAGCGGGATGCCAGGCTCGACGGGTTTCTCTGGGAATGAGGCTCTGATACTTGGTCCTAGGAGCAGGATCAGCACTGGAAATCACCAGCGACAGCCTGCAATATTCGATGCAACGCTCTGAGAGATGCTCGCTTCTGCATTTGTTCGTATTCTGGTATACCATCCTCACCCACACACAAATCGATCCATGTACTCTTTCGTATTCGTGTCAGCAGCAGCTCGTCCACATGCATAAATTTATACTCATGACTACCAAATCCTCTTAGCAGCCATCATATACCTCCCCACCCCATCCAGCCCATCCGTCTCCGCAGCAGCCCTCTCAGCCTTGGCGTTCGCCTTCGCCTCTTTCTCCCTCAAAGCACTCAGAGCATCCGGGTCGTCATCGTAAATCCAGCGCCTCTTCTCCTCGCCGACCTCGACAACACCCCATCCACCGACTCTCTTTCCCTTGGTATCCATAGACTGGCGTTCTCTCTGCTTCATGCCCTCGTATCGTCGACGAGCGAAAGACAGCAAGACCATTCCGAGGACAAGTTTAAGGGCGAGGAGGATGAGGAACATAACGAGAAAGAAGATGACCATTGTCGCGAGGGCGATGAAATCATCCATTGACCAGGAGAATGCGGGCCCAGAGTCCATGCCGGCGCCGAACGTGGAGCGGCCGAGGGCGCGACGGAAGATGTGGTCGACGTGCTGGAGAGCCTTCATTGTCGCTGGACTGGTTGCTGATGAGTCGATGTCTAAGGCAACGGCTATAGCTGCCGCTGGAACAGGCATAGGCATGTGAATGGCGAGTAGCATGTGGTATGTCTGCATGCTGGCTCTGATGAATAGGCAGCTGAGTGGGATCACTGGGAGGCCGAGGCGCTTAGTAAGATTCTGGTCGGCGAAAGCATGTGAATAGTAGTCCTTAGCCAGAACGTCGAGGAAGCGACCGTAAATATCCGGCTTGACGTTGTTGAACTTGTTGATGTAGGCATGCTTGAGCCAGTCAACGATCATCTCGCTGCCAAGTACAATCAGGAAAGGCCCAAGCACTTCGCCCGTCCACCTGGGAAGAAGAGTGAAGGCTTTAGGGATGATGCTTGTCTTGAATGGCAACCCAGTGGCATTGGCACCTAAGCTTGACGTAGATGTTCCAGCAAGAGGTGAACTGCCCAATGATATGGTTAAACCACCAACTTCGACAATGTTACGAAGTGCAATTATCATGAGCATCAGCCAGAGCTGGAAGCGCTCAACAACGTCCGCGCACGTGAGTTGGAACAAATTTTCCTTCTCGAACTTCTTGAAGACAGTGCCCTTGATCTCCACGAACTGGTTGCTCATGAGAAGTGTCAACAGAGCATTCGAGTACGAGTTGACTGCGACGTTGAGTGTAACGACCTGGTAGAAGAGCATAGTCGCGTGTACGATGTTGTAGAACAGTGCCAAAAAGAACACCCAGAGTGGCCTGATGACTTTGCTGCGCCCGTTCGGGTTACGCTCCAGTGTCTCTTTCGAGAACAAGCACTCAAGGACATCTTGGCCAAGGGCGGAGAGGAGTCTGTCGAAGACTTCCAAGACATTGTAGATGACATAGAGCTTGATCGTAGCCTGTCCACGAATTGAATGATACATTCGGCTTGCGTCGAACCACATTAACATGGTGCTGCTGATCAGTATCAAGGCACCTGTGATATGGTGTCAGCATAAATTGCGAGATGCTCAGTGGTCAGTGGGTGAAATTTCTGAAGACTTCAGGATTTTTAGAGATCATACCTTGAAGTAAATCGGCCTTGTGATTTGGCATGAGTGCCGATGGTGTAGACCTTGTCCGACGACGGCGGAAGCCAGTTCTCCGTCCGACTTTGTCTTTCGACTCTGTTGATGCCGTATCGAGCTTGAGCGTCGGCTTTGACGTACCATCCAGCGCTCCGTTCCCTTCAGAGGGCCGGCGCGAAGGTGGCTGCGAAGGTGTAAGTTCGACTGCCGAAGGTCGTCGTGACTCTAGCCCTGTCTGGCGGCGCTGCCAAACGCGGCCGATGCCGTCGTAAACGAATGCACCGAGATCGCGTGCTTCTTTGGCAGCATTACGGGCCCACCATTTGAGCAAAATGCCTATCGCTTTGAGGAAGCGTAAAGGCAGGATGGTAAATGTGAATAGCCACGAGTCGAGACATGCAAGAGCGCCAAATATCAACACCTGTTCAAGCAAAGGTGGCAAGCGGAGGAAGTTTAGGAGGCGTTCGAATTTCACTTTGGACGACTCGTAGGGAAAGTCGCTACTCGTTGATCGATGGATGTACAGTGGGGAAGGCCGGTCAGACGAGAGCTCCAACTGCAAGTATGTTGGAAGCGAAAGAGGTGGCATCGGGATGATAGGTGGCATGGGTGAGGGCTGAGAAGACTCGGGATTGGGAGTCGGTCTGTTAGACGAGCCTGAAACTTCACGTGGTGCGGTGTCCAGCTTCAATGCACCAGGCTTGGGGCCGCGAGATGAAGACGGTTTTCGCGAAATGACGGGCGACGAGGCCGACCGAGTGGTTTTGCCTGGTCGACCATTCATGATAGCTCCTGGAGTTGCAATGATGCTCCTCATGCTGTGGGCATTTCCAGTAGTCGCATCAGCAGAAGGCAACCCAGTGTGGCCATTGGACTTTATCTCCGTTGCTTCTCCATGTTCCTGCACAGCAGCAAGGCCGCCAGGTACGCTCAACCCTAAGCCGTTAGCCAGAGGTGGTATTTCATCATCAGGAGGGGAAGCAGGTCGCATAGGTATAGAGCCTGGTGACGAAGTGAGAGCTTGCAGTTCGGCCGGGGAGAGTTTCAGCATTCTTGGTGTTTCTCCACTCATTGTTCGCGGCGAGGCTGGCGCACTGCTCTTGCAGCTCGCAGTGTCCTGTTCACTGTTGTCGTGGCTCTTGGACTGTTCTCGAGACTTGGTGTGTTCCCCACTATTTGGATCTCCGTTCACTCGGCCATTGTGCTCAATGTGCGCCTCATCCTCATTGTATTTCGGGAAGGGCGAGTCTCCATGGTCTCCATGGTCTCCATGCTCGCTGATGGGAGTCAAAACGGGCGTCTCGAGTTGTCCGTTTGCCATTGCGGTAGTGAGTGTGTTGGCATTACTTTTTGGTATATGGGGACTGCTCATGGTTGAATCTGGCCGGCAGATGCATGGCTGGTCGTGGTTATAGACCAGACCGAGTAGCGGTCGGTCGAGTCAATCAATCAAACCACCTTGCGTGAAGCGAAGCCGTGGCCTGCCCTATATCCTCCAACTCTGACGTGAAAGGGTCTGGTGAGTCCGGCTAATTTGCGGGCAAACGACTGCGCGGCCGGAGGTGCCTGATCGACGTCCAGCCGATATATGAACGTACATTTATTTATGCGTCGCTTCTTGTGCTTCTTGTCGTAAAACTGCTAAACGGAACCTCTTACACATCGCCCACCATGTCTGGATACGAGGGTAAGTTGATCATGCCATAAAAGCTCATAGTACCTTTTTTAACACTCCGCCCAGTCGAACACAACATCAAGTCTGAGAAGCCTCAAGATCAACCCCGCCGCCGTCCAGACCTATCTACATTCTTCTCCGCCCTCAACGAGATCGATACAAGCGGCGACCGCGCGCCTCACAATGCTCACTCCCTGCCTCTACCTGGTGACGTCGCCGCCGCCTACAGACTCCTCGCCAATGCTTTCGACATGATGCGCGGCGGCACCGGCACATCGAACGATGAGGCCCACGACGACCTCATGAACACCCTCGTCCAATCACTCATGCAAGAAGCGGACCATCCTCCTTCTGAGCTGAAAGGTTGCCCTGACGATTTCATCGCGAACCTGGACCGAGTGCCGAAGGAGAAGCTTGCAAAAGATCAAAGTTGCCCGATCTGCGCTACACCATTCCTTGACGACAAATACCCTCTAGTTGTACAACTGCCTTGCCACAAGGACCATCTGTTCGATCTCGAGTGCATTGAGCCATGGCTAAAGCTCAACGCCTCATGTCCAATGGACCGCAAAATCTTGTGGAAGAAGCCTGAACCTGTCAAGGTCGAGGAGGACGAGGAGGATTATGATGACATGTACGCATAGATGATCAGAGGGATCATTGTGGATTAGCATGGCGTTGGGGGTTGCATACCAGGTCCAGACCGACCAGGGTAATACTTTGCATAGAAAAGCTAAGTGAACGAATTATGTTGAATGAGACAGACGAAAAACAATGTATGCTTGACTGAACCCCTCTTCGGCTTCACGCCTCACTTGCGGCCAGCTGCATAATGCGACGCTGGTCTCGTTTCATTTGCATCAAGCTGCTATTGTGCTAAGATCATCTGATCTCGACTCATCCGCGATCCTATTGAACCTTTGAAGAATAGCAGAGTTCCCAGTGTTATTGTCAAACACAATCAAGGTAATACGTTCTAACTCGAACATTCTCATTAGACACAATAGGCACAATAGCAACAGCTACGTATCTGTACGTTACCTCATTGGGAGACTAGCTCCGCCTGACCCTTATATCTACTCAATCTCCTCGAGTGAACTACTGCCTAATACAGAGACACATTGCCATTGGAGAACACGCAACACAAGAAACATACTAACAATTCTCAAGGAAGTACCAGCACCTATCGCGCCAACATATCCACACCCTCCCATCGAGAGAGAGTCGTCGGAAGACGACAACATACTCCAACGCCGGGATGGCTACCTCACCATCCCTCAGCAAGAACATCCTCGACCTGCCCGGCGAGATGCGCAACGAGATCTACCACCACTTCTTCGAGCTTGTCCTCGCTCCCACCACTCCAACGGCAACTACAGGACCGTTGCCCATCAACCGCGACGACATCCAGTATGCGTCGGCGAAGACCTTCGAGGCAATGACCTCACTCTTCCTCACCTCACACCAGATGAGCACAGAAGCCCGCACGCTGTTCAATGGCATCTTCTTCTCTCGCCGCCACTACCTCCTCTCCTCCCGCGAGTCCATCTACTCCTTCTCGTGCATGCCCAGTCGCTGGGCCCAGAACATCCACAAGATCCACCTCACCGCCCACGGCGTCCAGCAGGGCCGCAAGATCTTCAACCCGATCAAAATCGCCCTTGTCAAAGCCGCGCGCGACACCAATCACTCGAACCAAACGACTACCCGCCTGCGTGCCCGCAAACTACAACTCGAATTCGTCGTACTACCGTCGAACCCCTCTACCGTACGCCGCCAATTCACCGCAGAGCTGAGACTAAACGGCATCCCGATGACGCTGCAGGTCTACAAGAGCGACAGCGACATGTTTGACGTCATCCTCGTTGGACCGCTCGGCAAGCTGGACTGGTCGATGATTCCAATGGCGCGCTACACTGAAGATTCTGCCTGGGAGCAGTTGTTGGCGAGGCGCGAGAGGCTGCTGATCCACAATGGAGACGAAATCCCGCTGCATCAGATGCCAACTGCGGATGATGCTGAGCTTCCTGAGCCGTATGTTGAGGAGAGGAACGCGGACTGGGCGCTTGTCACTGAGGTGGCCGTCGAGCTTTTGCAGGCATTGGGATTGGAACGCCCGAGAGACGAGTCGTGGGATTTGTCTTACGTATGAGTCGTGGCATCAGAGAAGCAGGTGAAGCTACTACCATTGGGTGGAATGACAGAAGCAAGTCGGAAACACAGCACAGCAAAGCTTCTCAATCAGGACAAGAATGGAGAGAAGGTTCAAAGTTTTCTGCAAGTCACCACAGCTTCTGGAAGGCTATCTCCGATCGATGACGAAGATCGCACGTGGCGACAACATGGGAGAGTTTTAAATGGAAAGTGATCAAGCTTCACAGGCTCTGCAAGCTGCAAGCATGGTTTTTTGGACACGATGGAATAAATTGACGACTTGTGATACCCGAAGGATCGAGCAGAATTGATCGGTTTTCTATGGCTATTTGGCCTTCATGGTTTTGTTGCGATCAGGGATTTGGAAGAAAGAGCTCAAGGACGGTCTTGCCGGAGAGGAGATAGGGATGCTCTGAAGATGGCAACATCAGCTGCTCGGGTTGAGTTTCGAAGATCGACGCAGCTTGTTCAGGTACCAGGCAGTACTGTACTGTGGTACCACGTGTGCAAGTCAGCATGCAGATCTTCCATTGTACCAAAGAACTTCCCAAAGCAAAACTCCGCGATCGCGATCTCAAGAGCCAAAGCATCCGTCGCGTAACTTGGGCGCAGTTCCCGAGATCAGATCATCTGCACGCTCGAAAGCCAGGAACCATACCTCGACCAAAAACTCCATCGAACAGTACACTCAAACTTTACTGTAACGTATCATTTCATACTTTGCCGGCCGTTGTATATGCTATGCTTTCTGCTAATCATTAAGAAATGCGTGTCTAGCTAAATAAAAAAAAAGATTGTTCGTTCCGTCATCAAGGGCACACCGTTTTACGTGAGCATTTGTGCTCTCAGAGGACACCCGCAAGCGTTGAATTTCATGCCCGACGCCGGTATTCGTCCCATAATGCTTGCGCCATTTCCGTCTGGGAGAACGGCCAGTCTGTGCTGGACCGTGGTCGCAGGCAGTTGACAAAAGAGAGAGAAAAAAAGAAATATGCGAAAGCCATTGGTATCTCCCGGACCTGAGGGAGACCAGACTTTTTTAAAAAAAAAGTAAAAGACAACTCGCCAGGGATGTTCTCCACAGTGCTGGTATCGATGTGTGCTATGCTGATGCTCTCATGATGTCGTCGGCCGACAGGCTCCTCTGCCTGCGGTGTAGCTTCTTTCCGCCCTCAGGCGCGCCGGTGGGAGAGTAGCTCTTAGGTGAGCGCTGCATCTGCGATCGTGCTAGAACAGCATAGTCGCCATCGTGTTCGCTGTCGTCTGGACAGGGTGGCAGGACGACGGGATGTGCTCGCTCGTTGGCGCCTCGCGCAACCATTTTCGACGGTGGAGGTGGTTGAAGGCTCGAGCACCTTGTGGGCCTGTAAACTTCAGGTATCTGTGGTGTGGCAGGGATGGCAGATGACGATGGCAGCTCTTCCGAACTGGTTCCTGCCGAGCTGCTGCGCTTTGAGAATCCCGGGTTGAAACGTCCGAGACCGAATGAAGAGGAGAATTTGCGCAGCTTGCGCTTGGCTGGTGCTGACGCATGTGTTGGCACGTGAGAAAGCGGCCTCACATGTGTGCTTGGATCACTCGCAAGGAATCCGCGCATAGTCTCAGCACCTGGCATGTCGTGAATATCGGCCGAATCTACGCGTTTGGCAGCGCTCCGCATGCCGGCCACTGCTGATTTGCGTCGAATGACTTTCTCCGATGACGATCTAGGCGACCGTTCGTCGACAGATGTGGGAGGTGTCGAGGGAGTGGATGCATTGGAACTGGTCTCTATTGAGGACCTGGGAGATGATGTGAGGCTGCGGTGGTGGCCCGTCGCTTTGGTTATGTCCAGCTTCGATAGCCTCGCAGTCGGTGGAGGCTTGAAGAAGCCCATGCTACGGGCACGCTCATAGCGAGGACTAGGAGGGATCTCGACAAGCCTGGGTGAGAATTTGATGTCTCCATGGTTGATCGGCCACAGGGTCACTGCTTGCGCACGAAGGACTGTCTGCTCGACTGGATTGCAGCTCCTTGCCAATTCCTCTGCGGATATGATGGAAAGCCTGGTGGTCGTCATTTCGAGGATCTCGCCACTTGAGGCTGAGGCGATGCTGTCTGTATCGCTGTCGGCGGATGAAAGAGCCTCTTTGTCGGAGTTGTAGTGTTGCCAGTAAAGTGCTTCGACTTTGGGATCGGAGAAAGATTCTTTGGATGGGCGAGGGGTTCTTTTACTAGGATGTGAAGCGAGCTGGTCGGAGCGTCGACGGGTACTCAGGGTGAGCGACTGCGACTCAGTATAGCGGTCGTTCGGCTGGGTAGGGTTGAGAAGGAATGCCTCGGTGGCACTGGTAGTGGTGACAACGTCGTCCATGCTTCCTACAGCCTTCGCGGCGAGTGTCAGATGGGTGTCATACCACGCGGTCGCGGGACTTGGTTGTAGCCGGTCGTCGCACGAGCGGCACGAGAAGTCGAGAATAGCGAAGCGATGCGCTGACACACGCTTTGTTACAGAAGTGCAGATGTGCGCCGCAGATGTGGGATTATTAAAAGACCAGGGCCCAACGACCTAGCGTGAAGATGGAGGGGCCGATTCAGGACGATTCCACTCTTCTCTAGGGCCAAACAGGGCCTAACCCAGCTCCGAACAGCTGGTGTCGATCTGCACTCCACATCCTCGTGCGCTAACCGTAGCTAACTGTGCTAAGATGTCTGCGACGAAGCGGCGCCCAGTGCACCGTGGTTGTTGCTGTTCAAGTGTAGCAAGCTTGGTACCCTTCTGTGCCGTGTGCAGTCTGGGGCTGTCCAATCCCCTTCTAACTTGTGCATTGCAGGTACACATATCACTCGCTCTGCCCTATGTTGCCAACGACCTCTGCGGACTGTAAGCACCGCGACCGCGTTGGCTTGTCGGCCGCGCAATACCATCCACACCCCCCTCGAGGCATATCCATGTCACTTAGAGTATACTGAAGAAAGAATGGCACTCCACACCCTGTAGCGTGCTCGCCCGCACAGATGGCATGGCATGCAGCACCACCGATTGGCTGTGAGACGGACGAGCCGGTTGCAAAGTTTGGCCGCCGGTGAAACGCCAGATCACAGAACTTTCTCTTCAGCCAATCGCCACCTACTATCCGCCAACTGACTCTCTCGTTGGGCAGAGGGCTACACATAGCGGTGTCCATCCGAAAGGCAGTTGAGGTTGCAGTACCTCGCTGCAGCACTAAAACCACTGCACACTTTATCCTGTAGTAGGCGTGACCAACTAAACCGGACCATCCACGCCCGACACTCCGTCCTGCTGCCGGCAGGCAACTAGACATTCTTATCACGATACTTCATACGTTGTCATCTGCTCACATGATGTGTGATGTGATGTGATACTCGCAGCCTGGGAGTTGTGCCGTTTCTGACACGGAGAGCCATGTTTCGGCCGTTGAGCCCCGGGCATCACATAGAGTGCCACGTGAATGTTAAAGTGTCTGTCTGCATGGCTTCGAGAGGCTTGCGAGCTTCCGTCTTTTTGACCTTTCTTATCGCGGTGCCGTACCAGCCGCTGGTACTGTACAAGATGGTCTCGCCCATTATGTGAGCTTGTAGGTAAGACATCCCGAACTCACTGCACGCCAGAATCTCTTCCATTGAGATTCCAGGCCAGCGGGATTACGTGGTGTAGCTTTCAATCACCGTCGCGGCCACTGTGCTTCTGTCGCCGTGCCCAGACACCCTTCTTGCCAGGGTTTGCTTACTGCACATGTAGGCAGGCAGGCTGTTACTGTACTTATCGGGAAGCTACACCCTGCAGCCAGTTATGCGAGTTCACCATACATGAAATCGCTAAGAGCTGCTGCTGCATTCTCGAAGCTTTGTAGCGTCCTTTGGCCTGACCTAGAAGCAATGTACGCAGTTCGCTTCATCGCTCTATGGAACTTATCAAATCACCTCCTTACACCTCACCGTCAGACTCCGCTGATGCGTATTCTGTGCGATGCCCACACATCTCCCACATGACCATCACGTGTTGGCTAAAGCGCACAAGTCGGGTTGCAGGCAAGATTGTGCAACACCAACTCGAGTCTGTACAACACACTCCAGCGTCAACTCTACTGATGACGGCGACGCACAGTCTCTGACACGCGCTCGGCTTGTCCCATCCCACACACAAGGAACACCCTTCGGCCGTTCGCGACTCGCCGCAACCCCGAAGGAAGAATGCGAAACCGTCTACGTTTTTGGGCATCTGACAAGCGTGACCTTCTACCAAGGTCTGCCTGTCCTACCTCGAAGCTTACCGCACTCAGCCTTACGCATTTCTCCACGCTACTGTCGTCACCACCGTCGCAAACGGATCCTCCAACGGAGTCGTTCTCAGGCCTTCAGGAAAGGAGCGACGACATGACGTCTCGCGAAACTCTCTGCAAGACACCGCTATTTGGGCTAACACATACAGACTCATTGATGTAGGGTTGCAACCATCAGTACTCCAGCACCATACGTACTCTCGGCGCCAAATTGCCTGCGACGCGCGCTGAATGACTTGCAGCATGCTGTACCACCCACTCGGTCGGCCTCTCGTGAAACTCGAGAGTGCCGAGAAAGCCAGCCTCCCTCCAGCAAGCATTGGCTCGCGCTCCGGGTCTCCTCGAGCGGCATTTCACTAGGTATGCTTGTCACTTTTCTCCATTTGGGAAGAGCGGGCGATCGGGTCTTGCGCGGTCCCGATGCAGATGCATATGTGTAATCTCATGCAGGAGCCTGTCTGAACCGCAGGACCAGCGATAATAGGATGCATGTTCTGCACAAAGCGCGCGTGATTGGATATTGCGACTAGACGTGAGTACCGAACTGCTGATCAACGGCATTCTTCTTCGTTACTGCATGAAGCGACCAGTCGGAGTGTATACATTGTGACCTCTGTTTAATCTGCTCTGGTGGGGCTTGTCTTCGTCATCCAACTCAAATGCCACGTTGTCCACACGTCTCCGCTCGCTCTCGAACAACTCGGAAGCTGACAAGAATCCACCGCCAAACACTCTTCAATGCAAGAAAATGATTCGCATGCTAAGGGTATCTAGCTATGTAAGACAAACGCTAAATTCGCAACCAATAACAAGCAAAAATGCATCTCGTGTCCATCGACGTGTCCATCATCATCGTCAAGCATCGTTCCCATGCGGCGAAGGCGACATCGGCGACGACACCAAGCTCTCCGTCACCGCCACCTTAGGCTTCCACTCCCCAAGCCGCGGCGAAGTCCCAGCGCGCTGAATATACGCCTCATTGCGGCGCTTGATGGGCGACTCGTCATAGGGGTCGAAACCGACTTGCTTCGCAGCCTCATGGCGCATGCGTCTGCGCTTCGTCTTATCGGCGCCGGCGCCCGCCGTGGCGCTGTCTTCGAGGAAGAAATTGAGGAGCTCGTCTTCGATGGCGAGGTGCGACTCTTGTCTGAATTGCTGAAGGGCGGCGAGTTTCATCAGCATTTCGAGGAGGGAGAGGCTGGTTTTGACGGCGGGCGTGCGACGCTTGTTGGGCGAGAGATTCAATCCGGTTCCGATGGCGTGTGGTTGGAGTGAGTTGTGGGTAGGCGATGGTGTGGCGAAGGGGAGCTGTAGAGATAGTTTGGATAGAGCGGTGGTGATTTGAGGTTCTGGTGAGCTGTGGGTGTTGCTTGTGGCACCCGAGGAAACATGCGTGTCTGGGGTGTTGAAGTCGTCGTCGTCTGAGTCGGCTTCCTCGCTGTACACCTCGAAAGCCATCCATTCAGGGTCTAGACCTGATGGCAGTCGCCAGTCCTGTCTGCTGTTGTTGACCGGATGGTCTTGTGCGCCAGCAGCATCAGCCACCGGAGAGCTCTCGCGCTTGAAACCGATATCTATTTCGGAGTATTCTTCGTCGCTGTCGTCGCTGTTCGTGAAGATAAAGTGGTCTTCGCTCCTGCTTCTTTGCAGCATACGACGAGGCGGATCAGCGTTGATGTCTCGTTTGAGCAGCAGGACTGGGTTGTTCGTCTCTCCGTCGCTTCCGATGTTGAGGATCTTGCCAGTGTCTGCATAGAAGACCTTGGAAATCTCGTGGATGGGGACCACTTCGCGAACACCGGCGTTGGTGACATCGTCAAAGGGTCCAGGCTGTAAGTCTTCTGGTTCGGAAGTGTGCATTCTGTCGTCGTCCAAGTCTTCGACGATAAGCAATTGATAGGCGAATTCTGCTGATGTTATGCTCTCTCTGAACGACGCTTGGGCAGCACCGGAGTCCTCGCCCGGGAGGTCGTACAATTGGTCGAGTGGTAGGCGAATCAGCTTCACTTTGGCCTTGTGCAAGACCTCCTTCCAAGTTGCTGCACGCGCACCGCCTTCGTCATCTGCTCTTGCGGCGTGTCCTGCAAAGAGCATGTACATGCTGAGCACATAAGTCGGACCGACCTGCTTTCGACGTCCAGGAGCCTTGGTGTAAGTGGTGTCTGCAGCGGTCAAGAAGGTGCTCGCCTGCAGCAGGCGGGATGGCGAGATTGTGCCCGAGAGTTTGGTAGACAAGTTGACACCAGAAGTTGTGATGGCAAGGTTGATGAGTGGGACGGCATCTTCGATGCGGTCGAGCAAGGCTTTGATCTCCTGTATGATTGACCTCATTTGCTGTTCGCTCTGCTCCCTCGTCTTGGCCCTACTGCTGTTGCGGCGCAGTAGTTGCTCATCGTTCGCCGCTTCGTTCAGACGCACGCCAAGACTTTGAATCTCGTAGCGAATGTCTTTTGTGAGGCCGACAGCAGACTCAAGAGTTGTGTTTCCACGGGCAGCGATGAGCTCTATCATGTCGATCGCTGGCGAGATGATTCGAATTTTGCCTTCGAGGCGGACTTGGAGCCGAGCAAGTTCTTCTCTCTCTTTGCCTTTGGGTGCTTCTTTGACGAGGCGGCCACATTGCTTGAGTGCGTAGCCAGTGGTGATGGTGATTCCTGATCGGATCGCATAGTTCATCGCATGCTGCGTCACTTTGCTCAACAGCAGGTCCATCTTGTGCTGCAGGTGTTGACAAGCGAGTTAGTGTGTGATCGCGTCTTTGCAAGCCTGACTTGTTGTTGGAGTGGTATGTTACATGTTTGAGTCGGAACTTTCTGCGACAGCAAAGTGTTTGTTTGCATGGATGCCTGAGCCGGAGTGTCGTCGTCCATGCGACTGATTGTAAGTGAGTAGCATGGGTGTGTAGCCAATCAGCGCGAGGCAGGCTATTAGAGCCCGAACCGCACCGTGTCCAGGACTTCTGGCAAGCGTGCGTCGCGCCGCGCTCTTCAGCCACTTTCACTGCGCCACAGCGCTCGCTTCTTTAGACGATCCTTAAGAATTCTTTCGGCGTCGAAGTATCGCGCCTGCAGGTTAGATACACTATTAACACCACCGCAATACCACTGCACGATGGCTGCAGCGGATGAAAAGAAGGCCTTGCCGCCCAAAATTGCCGCCATGAGGGCGCGCAAAAGGCAAAAGGTCGAGCAGCCTGCAGTCGCAGAACGCCCAGCCAAAAAGGCAAAAACTGGCAACACCAAAAAACCAGTAAGACTCGACAAACTGCCATGGAAAGATGTAGAGATGCCGGATCGCATGGACGACTACGAGGGCTTCTTTGGTCTTGAGGAAATCGACGACGTAGAGGTGATCCGCGACGAAGCGACTGGACATGTCTCATACGTCTCCCGCCACGAAGATAATGGCGGTGATTCGGATGACTACCCCTCTGACGGCGAGGAATTTACTGGCTTCGGGGATGAAGAGACCGAAGTCCCTGAGCCTGCTTCGGTTCCCGCTGACGAAGTCGAGCTTAAGAAGGGTGGCAAAGAAGGAGATGTCCCCGAGCCCGTCGCGGTGCCTGCCGACGAGGTAAAGGTCAAGCAAGACAAGCAAGAAAAGAAGAAGCAAAAGAAGGAGGAGATGAAAGAAAAGAAGGCAAAGGCCGAGCTAAAAGCAAAGGCGCAGCAAGAAGCCAAAGAGAAAGCCGCTGCTACTGCAGCGACCAGTGCATTTGAGGGCTTAGAAGCTGCGGCCGCGGACGACGAAGAGGACGTCGATACGTCAGCATGGCTACCACTCAAGCTCTCACCTGACACGATGGCTGCACTGGCGAGACTGAAGTTCAACAAACCTTCCAACATCCAAAGCGCGGCGATCCCGGAGATTCTAGCAGGTCACGATGTGATTGGCAAAGCGTCAACAGGATCAGGAAAGACTCTGGCATTCGGTATTCCTATCTTGGAGAGATTCTTGGAGCACCGTGCGATGCACCAAAAGACTGAGCACAAGTGGCCCATTGCCCTCATCTTGTCACCGACCCGTGAACTTGCACACCAGCTTAGCGACCATCTTCAGGCTTTGTGCTCAACTGGCGTATTCAGAGGACCACAAATTGCCACAATCACTGGTGGTCTCTCCGTGCAGAAACAACAACGCCAAGTGAAGGACGCAGATATCATTGTAGGAACACCCGGCCGATTATGGGAAGTCATCAGCGACGGACACGGACTAATGGACGCGCTCAAACACCTGCAATTCCTCGTTGTTGACGAAGCCGACCGTTTGCTCGGTGAAGGTCACTTCAAGGAAGTCGGAGATATTCTCGATGTACTTGATCGTCAAGTCACAAACAGCGACGACGCCGAGCCCACGAGCGGCCTGTCACAATCTGTAGGTCCAAATCAAACAGAAAGGCAAACTCTGGTCTTCTCGGCTACCTTCGACAAGGGACTGCAGAAGAAGCTGTCCGGCAAGGCGCAACCCAAGAAGGGCGGAGACTTATTGAGCAATAAGGAGTCATTAGAATTCCTCCTGAGGAAGCTAAACTTCCGTGAAGAAACCCCTAAGTTCGTCGACGTCAATCCGGTCCACCAAATGGCTACTGGTCTCAAGGAAGGCATGATCGAGTGTGGCGGAACCGAGAAGGATCTGTACTTGTACACGCTGCTACTCCACTACCGTCAGGCGAGAACACTGGTGTTCTGTAACTCCATCAGCGCGGTCAAGCGTATCACTCCGTTCCTTCAAGAGTTGGAGCTCCCTGCGCTTGCCCTGCACTCCGGCATGATTCAGAAGCAGCGTCTTCGATCAGTCGAGCGCTTCAGGGAAACCAAGCCAGGAGCCAGATCCGCATCAATTCTTGTCGCCACTGACGTGGCTGCCAGAGGTTTGGACATTCCTAACGTTCAACTCGTTGTCCACTACCACCTCCCACGCGCTGCAGACACATACGTCCATCGTTCCGGACGCACGGCCAGAGCTGGTCAACAAGGTTCCAGTATCCTCATCTGTGGTCCCGAGGAGGTCAACGGTGTCCGTCGCCTTATCGCCAATGTGCACGCCAAGACAGCTGTTTCACATGAAGAGAGTGCGTCTACGTCAGCTAAACAGGGATACTACATCAGAACTCTGGACATGGATCGCCGTATTGTGTCACGTCTGAGAGAACGTGCCCAACTTGCGAAAAAGCTTGCAGACATGAACACTTCAAAGATGAAGAAGAGCAAGGAGGACGACTTCATGCGCGCGGCGGCAGAGGAGCTTGGTGTCGACTATGACTCGGAAGAATTCGAGAGAGAGGCACCTGGCAAGCACGGACGTGGTGCAAACAGGAAAAAGAAGGAGAGAGAGGCGGCAAACACTAGCAAGGGCGAAGCTGCTGCAATGAGAGCCGAGTTGAGGGACTTGTTGAGGCAGAGGGTTAACGTGGGCGTGAGCGAGAAGTACCTGACTTCTGGTAATGTGGATATCGATGAGCTGTTGAGACAGAAAGAGTTGGGCGAAGGAAAGACTGGCGAGTTCCTGGGTAAAACTGGCCTGGGCTTGGACGACTTGTAGATTTATATGTATCAAAGAATGGAATCGTTTGGGGCAAGTCGTGCCACCAGCACATTACCATCATTTCAACAAATATTTTCGTCGGGCGGTTCCCTGATCTTGTGTTAGGGGGCTACGCATAAACATGAGCGTCTATATAAATGTCGCAACAGTAAAACGATACTTCTCCGTTGCTCCGCTCAACCCTCGGTTGACGCCCGTGGAGCTCGTCCGTGCTTGCCATGTGCTTTCAAGCTTGAAACGTCATGATGAACGAATTATTGAGTGAGGTCATCTATGGATAGCTTAGCAACTTACGCGCCAGCACGGCCATTGGTTTATCTTACTATTAAGTTAGCTACTCCGACATCTGCTTATTGACAAACAACTGCTTCTTCACGATTCAAACGCACTAAAAATATCAAACGATAATACTTCATTCAAGCATAACAATACGGTAAGCTTCATTGAACGCCTCAAAACCGCACCGGCACGTCACTGACTCGCTATACAGCACCTTGCCTAAACAAGTCCCCTCACAACCACGCAATATGCTCTTCGCCGTCCGCATCGCCCGCCCTGTCGCCTTCCGCATCGCTGCACCCGCATACATTCGCCCATTCTCCCAAGCCCAGCAGCTCCGGTTGAAGGAGGACTCGAACAGAAGCCCCGAGGAGACCGAGCGCGTCAAGCAGGAGCAGCTGCAGAAGCAGAAGGAGGGCAAGGGCCACTGGCACGAGGAGCTGGCCTCACAGTCAGAGTCGCACATTGCCGCCGACAAGCAGAACATCAACAACCACGACGAGCACATCAACAACCTCCAGAAGGAGACCGCGCAGCAGACTCAGCAGAACCACCCTGAGGCGAAGAAATAGACCTGACGACATGAGATGCGATGGAATGAGACGAGCTTGCATGTAATTTCTGGAATGTACAGTATCCTACACTGAATACTGAATATTGTTTACCTTTCCCGTTCAAGCTTTCGAGATTTTTGGCTAGAGAGCCGGTGTGGCGCCACTGCGTTAGTCAGCGTTAGGCGCACCAACAAAGAGGCTGCCAAAGTTTGCTTTCATCGTCACATACAAGCGCGTGCACTTGCGTGCTACTTTTGATCCAGGGCTGTGTGTTGACAGCTGAAATAGTATCTAAACATGACTAGCGGATGCAAGCCCATGAAGCGACTGGAGCGACGTGTATCGATGCAAAACACTCATCTTTGGTCGGCTTAAGCCCAATGGGATGCTCATGACCGATGCGGTTGGTCGGGTTTCATGAAAAGCTCGGACGAGGACAGGTCCGATATCTTGTTGCTATTGGAATTGGGCACATCCTCATGGCTGACATCGCCAAAGCCAACCGCTATTACTTGCGGCTGCCATCAACGAATTATCGCTGGCCGTGACGCGAGGATATATTGAAGGAGTCTCCGGCTCAAATGTTCTCTTCGATTTCTACAGACTCACATACACCAGCACCGCCATAGACAGCCCGCATTGTATCCAACACGCTGGACGCCACTCTCCGCCAGGCATTTAGTCCCAACATCACCCGAATCACAAATGTCCAAGTCAGACATGTCCGCCCTACTCCCTTCACGCCAGATATTCCTCTCGAAATTGAGGACCATCAGCCTTGTCAAGCTGCCTGAGTGCTACAATGACAACGCCACTTGTAGTATCTGTCTCGGCGACCTTGCCGACAAAGCCAAAAAAGGTGTAAGCGAACGCGCGATCCGACTACACGGAACCCACATTTTCGGCCAGCTTTGCATCCGCAAGTGGCTTGAAGAAAACGACAGCTGCCCGATCTGTCGAACCAAAGTCCACGCGGGTGCAGACAACGACGACGGCCGTATCGTAAACGATCTCCACGAGCAGATGAGGCTCCTAATGCGACGACGTCCTACCATCGACAGGCCGATCGTCGACCTGGAAGTCTTCAAGCTCTCTGGAGGACTGTGGAGAGGCAGTGAGACTGTCACATCGGCTCGACTCGCTGCCCAGCTAGAAAGCAGCATGTGTAATCTGATGATGTGGCGTGTATCGTGGTGGGAGCGCAACCCATTGTGCTTGAGCTTGCCTGACTTTTCGCCGTATACCAGGACGCAAGCACTGCGCGTCGAAGACCTCAATGTCCCAGTCGTACTTGATGAGGAGCGAGATCTCGGGCTCCTTACCCGGATGGTCGGCGCAGGCTTAAGGCACGGCGTCACCACCACCGTGCGCGAACTCCCTCTTCATGTGGGAGCCCACCCGATCTTTCGCAGTATGGAGAACGCCATCTGTCGACTGGTACTGAAGGACCGAGGGAAGAGGATGCTCGTGTCGACGCTGGCGATCAGCTTTCGAGAAGCAATCGAAAGCGACCCACAGACTAGAGGCGTCCTGACGGGAGAGCGAGAAGACTTGCCGAGGGGTCTTCAGTTCTACTGGAAAGATTTTATTGTCGTGTTCTTGCGGAGACTGATTGAAACACAAGATTAACAGTGAATGATTGCCGCATTCTCCGCCCTGGGTAAAAAGGTTTGCTTGCGAGGTGGCCAATGGGAAGTGCGGTCAAGGTAGACTTTTGGATTCGCGCTCTTGTTTTAGCATCTGATATAGACAAATGATCTCATTGATACTTCAACACTGTTTTCTGCATACCTGCCACTTCTCTACCACTTACTCCTTGTTGCCAAAATGTTCTGTTCGGGTGCGGCGTGATTGCCTCGCGCCAACACACGTGACCTTTACCATTGAGAGCATTGATCAATCCCAGCCCTGCTAAGTCGCATCCAGTGGCATCCATTCTGTATCTTTCTGCGCCGAGTCAGAGCTCTGTCCTGATATTCGCGGTCAACTGTATTCAAACGAAACGGACACGGCCGCAGCATTAGCGTTGTCCTCAATGTCCTCAATGTCCTCGCCGGCCCGGCTGTCTTCTCTGTCCTCACGAAGACTCTCAGATTCCATATAACGACTTGTTTCCCCCTGCAAAATGGACGCAGCACCGTTTCATCCACATACCCATCGAGAGAAACTCCATCTCAAGTCACCTGACTCCGACCCACACCCACGAACCTTATAAAACGCAAAGACCAATCGACATCAAGCTTATAGTAAAGATGTCTGTTATCTCTCTCATCACTCGCGAGGAGTTCTTCGAGCAACTATCCTCATACCCCGTCGAAGCTTGCGCGATCGTCGACGGAGATATCGCCTCCTGCGCCATCTGCACCAGAGATCTCGTCGACGCGCCTGTTGACGATTCGGAAGAGCGTGCTGTACTGCTGCACGATACACATGCCTTTGGCGAGGAGTGCGCTCGCGAGTGGCTGGGTAGCAAGAACACCTGCCCCTGCTGCCGTACTGTTCTCTACCAAGCGGCCGACGACGATTTCGATGCTGCTATCGGCGACTTCGTGCACATCGCTCCGACCTTTGACGAAGAGGAGCTCGAGCATCTTATGTGGCAAGCCGATCAGCTCTCAACACGGGATCCGCGCACCGAAGCCTTCAGCGACCGCGAAGTGATGTTCATCTACTGGGCTCTCTGGAACCAATGGCAGTTGGCCATTGACTCCAACGCCGACGGTGCCTGGGAGCTCGAAGACCCTAGGTCTAACGGAGTCGCCCGCGCTCTTCACAAGCTGCTCAGAGTGCGCTACAGCTGGTGGCGCCACAGCCCGGAGCAACTCGACCTGAACATCACGGAGCGCTTCGTCTATCCCGCCGGCAGCTGGATGCCGACCGAGCGTGATCTCCACCGCCATGTGGTCATCGACTTTGAGGCAGACCTGCAGTCGGACCTCTATCTCATGGAAGTGACCAGCGATCTTATCGCGCCTGCCTTCGACAACGGCAGCAACTGCATCAACGTTTCCGCGCACCCTACGGTTGTGTCGCTCATCGACCGCATCGATGGCGTGCTGCAGAACCTCGCGGGCCGGAAGATCAGAGTGGATGTCTTCAGACGGAAGCTGCGCCAGTGGGTCGGCGACGCAGACCAGATGGAGAGCGAGGGGTTGCACCCTCTGCTTCCTTTTGGCTATACGGATCTTGTTAGGCATTTGGTCGATCAGACTACCCTGAGAGCGATCCGCAGGACCAGGGAGAGCAGGTTGGCTCGTCGCGCTCGTCGGCCTCGACCCGTGAGCAGGGCGCCGCGTATGAGTGCGCCGTCGCACTGGGACTGAAGCGGCGAAGGAGAGCTCTCGTGCATTCGCGTTGGTATGTTTCTTGCCAAAGTCGATGCTAGCGCCACCATAATACTGACGCGTTACGAAGAACATTTGCATCTCTCGCATTACCGCATGTTTCTTTTTGTTTTCGATACCAACGGCCGCACCATCAGCATTTTGGTGTTACGCGCGAGCATTGGTTGTTTCTTCGGGTCGCTGCTTTCTTTTGTTCCTGGCATCGATTACTGCACGTCCTGCATACTTGCATTGTGAACGGAGGTCAATCTGAATGCTTTGCAGGAAACATTCATCCTTCTCCATCTGTTTCGGGCTTTGGGTTGGGGTTCTACCAGGGTTGATGGAGACATTGCGAAGGCGTCTGGCTTTTTTGAGATGCATTGCTTTCTGCATGCAAGTTGCTATTGTAATTGCCGATAGTGTTGTATAATGTTTCACACATTCCGAGTCCACTTTGTGCTGCTGCCTTCTGAGTCAGTGCCAAGTGTTGCTACTCTTTCCGCTGAGACGGTTATGGTTCCTCGGTGTGTGTACTGAGAATTTTCTGAGACGGTATCCCTTCAAAGTGTTTTCATTATGTCGTCTAATACTCTATTGCTGTTTTGATAGAGTCGTACACCCTGGTCACATCAGGAATGTTGAACTTTTCGTAAGCGAGGCCCGAGTGAGTGCTCCATCCTGCTACTCTCTGAATAGGTGCCTCGAGTCGTGTGAAGCACCCTTCCTGTACCGTAGCGGCTACCTCCGCGCCAACGCCGGCGTTGACCATGCTCTCGTGCACTACGATTAGCTTGCCCGTCTTCTTTACTGAAGCCATGACTGTCTCGCGGTCCCATGGGTAGATAGTGCGGAGGTCGATGAGCTCTACTGAGCACTTGAAATCTCTCTCTGCCGCCTGAATGGCTGAAGAGCATGTGTACAGTGGTGTGCCGTAGGACACGATTGTGACATCTTTGCCCTCTTTGAGGACCTCGGCCTTGCTGAGGGGAAGTGTGTATGCCTCTGCCGGGACGTGCTCGACGGCAGCGCGATATAGAATCTTCGGCTCCAGAAAGACCACAGGGTCATTGCATTCAACGGCGGCGAGAAGCAGTCCCTTCGCTTGAGCTGGAGAGCGTGGTACTACGACCCGTACGCCGGGAATGTGTGTGAAGAGCGACTCCGGGGATTGTGAGTGGTACAACGCGCCATGGCCCACGCCACCACTAGGCATTCTGACCACCATGCCGCCACAGCTTTGCGCCTCTGCGTTGACTCCGGTGCGGTATCTGATTTTTGCAGCCTCGTTGACGATCTGGTCGAAAGCTGGGTAAACGTAATCGGCGAATTGGATCTCGGCAATTGGACGCATGCCCTCCATTGCAGCCCCAATTGCGAAGCCAGCGATACCTTGTTCGGTCAAAGGAGTGTTGAAGACACGGTCCTCGCCAAATTCATTGGCCAGGTTCATTGAGCAGCGGAACACGCCACCGAAAGCGACATCCTCGCCGAACAACATGACACGTTCATCTGAACGGAGGGCGTGCGAAAGGGCGGAGTTGATGGCTTGGAACAGGTTCTGTCTGCTGGTGGTGCCATTGCGAGCTGCCGATGAGAGTTCTGGGTTTGAAAGAGCATCTTTTGAGGTGTGGGACAGGACGGCAGTGGTGCTGAAGTCGGTAGGGATATTCAGGCGTGCCTTGGCTGGATGTGAGGCGTAAGCACGGCGTGATATGAGGGAGGCACAGGCGCTGCTAAGGCGAGCTGGTCGCACGGATTGCATCATGGTTGTAGGCAGACGGAAGCAAGTGACACTGCAAGAGGAGCTGCGACGAGGAGAAGAATCAATTGACTTGCAATTACAAGCAAGACAATAATAATAATAATAATAATAACAATAAATATTGGGTTGGGTTGGGTGGTGGTGGTCGTCGTTCGCTTGCTGTCGGCTTACCAGCCTCGGTTAATGCTGGACGCGTTGGAGTGCTGCGGCTCAAGGTGAAGGTGAAGCAAAGTAAGAGCGCGCGTACCATGAGCCGCCGCGAGGTCACATGCATTGGCCTGTCACGTGAGGCGTGTCACTCTAAGGTAGGCAGCGCGTAAGATGTAAGTGATGTGCTTGATGACTGTAGTCTGTATCTGTAACTGCCATGCATGCATGCACGCATACATACTAGCACCAGGCTGCTGCTGCCCTCTCCGGTGGCGCGCGGTGGCTCGTGAGCTTGGCGGGTCATTCGCTGTGGCAGGCGCGACCTGCTTGAGCGTCTCGACTTCGACGCTCACTCACCTCACCCCCGAGAGCGTGAACAGTCGCCGCCGTATCACATCTCCTTGTTGTTTCCCACCAACACCACCCTCATCACACCGCATACCCATTCTCCACCACTCCACCTACTCCGATCCCACTGGCCAATCGCCCTCGGAGCTTTAATTCAACTTCACTCCTTCCCGCGCCCTTGATACCCCCCCCCCAAAAACATTTCCGCGAACCGACTCCATGGCTGCTGTACGTATTCACTACGCCCAAACACCGCTTGCCGCATCGACCCTTCACTAATGCCGTGCTGCAGCAACCTCCCTCCCAGCCTCGCGCCTACTCGCAAGCATACATTCCCAACGGCGCCGCTCCTCAGCCATCAGGCCCAGTACCTGGCGCTCGTCCTCTCGACCCCAACCAAGGTCGCGTGCAACAGGTCGGCCATGCCCGCGTGCTCTGCATAGCAGATGTCAGAGGTATGAAGAAAGAGAGGTCAATCCACACAGGATGGGAAGCTCATTGCGGATACAGGTCACCTGCGCCAGCTCAATGAGCTTGCGCGCAACGCAAAGGCTGACTACATCATTCACACCGGTGACTTCGGTTTCTACGACGAGACATCGATAGAGCGCATTGCTGAGAAGTGAGTAAAGTGCGCGCTACTGGCAGCCTTGAATCATGTCTGACAAGGATATACAGGACCCTCAAGCACGTCGCCCAATACTCACCACTCCTCAACGAGCCCGTCAAGACCGAGATCACTCGGGCCGCACCTCAACAATCAGTCAAGGATCGTTTCCTCAGAGATCGCCTCCCACTCTCTGAGCTCCCTCAGTTCCTCAACAAGACCTACAAGCTCGAAGTCCCCGTCTACACCGTTTGGGGTGCTTGCGAAGATGTTTCCGTTCTGGAGAAGCTGCGCTCGGGCGAGTACAAGATTGACAACCTTCACGTCATCGACGAGTCGCACTCGAGACTACTGGACATCGGCGGCGTGAAGCTCCGCTTGCTCGGTCTTGGTGGCGCTGTTGTCATGCACAAGCTGTTCGACAACGGTGAGGGACGCACAACCATCGCCGGTGGCCAGGGCACCATGTGGACCACCGTCCTGCAGATTGGTGAGCTCATCGACACCGCCAACCGCGTATACGATCCTACAGAGACTCGTGTTCTTGTCACCCACGCATCTCCCGCCAGAGAAGGTCTCCTCAACCAACTTTCCGTCGCGCTCAAGGCCGACTTCTCCATCTCCGCTGGTCTCCACTTCCGTTACGGTAGCTCCTACAACGAGTTTTCCGTCAACCCTTCACTCGACCACTACCGCGGCAAGCTTGCTGCCTCCAAGGCTTCATTCAACGATGTTTGGGAGACTGTCAAGAACGAGGTCGAGCCTGCGGTGCAAGAGAACGAGGCGCAGCACAAGCTTTTGCAGATGGCTGTCGACCTTGTCGGCAAGATGCCTTCTGTTGCGAGCGGCGGCAACCCATTCGGCGGCGGACCCCAGACTGGACAGGTGGACGAGAGCGCTTTCAAGAACATGTGGAACTTCAACCTGGCGGACGCTGCTTTCGGATGGCTCGTTCTGGACATCGACCAAGGTCGCATCGGCACCGAAATGCGCGCTCAAGGTTTCAACTTCTCTCACCGTGGCGGCAAGGCTCAGCCCAGGCCTCAGGGCATCGCTCCCAACGCCACTGTGCCGCCGACCACTGGCAACGTGCCAACCCCTGGTGGACAACAGCCGGTCGCTCAGCAGCAGCCTCGTGCGCAGCCTGCAGTGAACCAGCAACCACCAGTTCAGAGGGCTCAGCAACCCCTTGCCGCTCAGCAACTGCAACAAGCAGCTCAGCCTAGGCCTGCTGTACCCCAGCAAAACCCTGCATTGACTTCGCCTGCGTCAGCTGCTAAGCCTGCTACTCCTGTTCCGTCTAACGTCGCCAACGGTGACTCAAAGCCGTCAAACGCCAACCAACACAAGGATGCGACACCGACCAACGGTACCGATAAGCCAAGCCAGTCTCCTCACCAGCCGAAGCTCGAATCCAAGGGTATCTTCATCACCAACGTGTATGACCTGCAGTCTCCCGAAGACGTCAAGTCTCAGCTATTTAGCCCCGAGGACGCAGCTAAGATCACCAACGTCGAGAAGACTCCCAAGGGCCCCTGGATCGCACACTTCGAAAGCACAGAGCAGATGCAGGAAGTCCTCGCTCATGGACCCTCGAAGGAGGCCCAGGAGAAGCACAAGGGCGTGCGCATGGCTGCCTACAACCCTGGCCCACGCGGCCGCGGCGGCTTCGGTGGTGCCGGTCAGTGGGGAACTAGCCGTGGCGGTCCCAGCGCTCGTGGCGGTGCTGAGGCACGTGGAGGCTACCAGTCTGCTGGTGCAACCACTGGTAGCGACTCAGAGTCTGGCCGTGGCGGCCGTGGTAGAGGCAGGGGCGCTTTCCGCGGTGAGCGCGGTGGACGTGGAAGCCGTGGCGGTCGCGGCGGTGAACGTGGCGCCAAGGGCGACGGCGCTACTGCTGCGACCTCAGCACCGGCTGCTGGTGGCGACTCGTAGGGCGAGTCGACTCCCGTGCAGACGTTCAAGGCTGAGCCCAACAGTGGCTGGTAAACGAAATTTGAGCGCTCCAAGGAATCGCTTTGTAAAGACTAGATGCGAGCGAACGGACGGACAGATGTGTGTGATTGACCAAAAGGGCTGATGAGCGTTAGTATACCCTCATTGCACGTTACAGTGTTAGTAGTAATTGCGTTTTAAAGTTTACATTTGAGCTCTCTATATCGCACTTTATTTCGCATGCTCATCTCGGCCCTGACTAATAGTGCGATGACCATGCGTGGCGTGAGGCTGTAACACAACATATGCATCTGTCACATATGTGCTGATGTTCATGGTAGCTCCAATCCTAGCACGATCTATGAACAATCGCTGACGCGGTAGTAGTGGTACAACGGAAAGGCATCTCTCCTGCAAGGCTGGCGTGACGAGCAACTTGGACGCGCAAAGTATCACCACATTCTACTCCATGACTTGACTAGCTCCTAGCCTTCACTCAAATCTCTGACAGAGACTTGTCGCCAATGCCTATTCGAACACTCTCACTTTCCAAATCCCCGGGATGGTACTATCCAGTCTTGAACTGCACGCTCCCACCTCAAGGAGCAGCATACCTCTCGAGTCGCCGAACGCCCGAGGCACCTTGGACATTGTGTACAGCTGCGCGATCGTCATCGTGCTGTGCACACGGTCGGTCCTGTACTTGAACGTTCCCTTGCAAGTAATGCTGACGAACAAATGCCAGAGGCTCGCTCGCGCACTGTGCTGTGCATCTGTCAAAGTGATATGGATGGCGGTTGATATCCTGGCGCCTGAGCGGCCTTTCGCGCAAGCGGTTTGCGGTCTGGTCAGTGAGTACAAGCTGGGTGTGGTTTTTGATTATTTTGAAGAATGCAATGGGGTGGTGTGGACGAGAGCGCATGTACAGCTGGCTAATATGGGTTGGGTTTGTTGTTCGGTTTGATCGGGTGCTGCAGGGTGCGATGCGTGATGTTGGTGTTGACGAGTGGAGTGGCGATACACTTTGCGTGGTCGACGAGTTTTGCTGCAGACGTAGGTGATGTTGCTACTGCTTTTGCGCTGCTGGTCGCTGCTGACGGCTGCTTTGGCAAGCAAGATCAAATCACCTTTGTTCACTACGGCTTGAGTGTCGCTTTGCAGTTGCGGACTTGTGATAGCACACCGCCCAGGTTTACGCAAAGCTAGATCTACGTCTGCTTGCCACTTAGACATCACAGGGATGGACGACATTGATCACTCGATGCGAACTGAAGCTCAATCGGCAAGCTATCTACCGACCCACATCCGTTCGCACCATGGAAGATCTGGAGGTCAAGCAGAAGTGGGAGTGTCCAGCGATATACTTGCAGCTAAAGTCTCCCACATTTTACGTGGTGTAAAGTACTCAGGCAGAGGATTTCCTCATGAGATGCGTATGCATCCTTGGTCCGGGGATACAGCTTGGAGACTGGATACCATCAATACGGCGATAGCGCGAGCTGCTGTCACAAACCTCAACGTAAATCACTTCGCCAATGGGCCGATGACTCGTAAGTTCCTGTCTAATCCAAATACATGGCTGGGAAACCTCAGAGTGCTCTGCGGCGATCGATGACCCCTCGATGTGAACCAACTTGCGCTCGTACGTGAGCTCAGAATAATTGATAGACTGCCTTCCATTTCGGAAGAAGAACTTGATGACCTCAACAAGAGCAATTTGGTGGACAAGGTCCTAGCTGTGTCACAGATTTCATGGCTCTGCATCCAGCTCGGCACACGGCGCAGCTTGAGATCGTTACCCTGGCTTTTACGGTGTGCTCAATCATCATATACGGCTTTTGCCTCAAGACGTGCAGACGATCCGAGAGGTCCACGCAGCTCGATATCCCACGCCAGCCGAACTAAGCATGATAGCGAACGTTGGTCCTTCGATCTTCGGGCCCCGACGCCATGGACCCAATATACCCAACAATGCAGTGCATTGGACAGATTCGCGGTCTATGCTGTTAAGCTGCATGGTCGCGTTGATTATCTTCGGCAGTCTGCATTTCATCGGGTGGAACTACCAGTTCCCAACTCAGGCCGAGAAGATCCTCTGGCGGACCAGCATCATCATTACCATCACTGCGCTCCCTCTGATGAGCTGAGACAGCTTGTTGTTTGCACTCAATAGCATTACGCGGCGCTCCAAACGGCTCACGGGGATTCTAGCGTATAAGACGAAGGGTGCTGCGAGGTTTCAGACCGCTGGTTTTGTCGTTATTTTGCCGCTATTCGCCGCTGCGAGATCGTCTATTCTGGTCGAGGCGTTGCGCTATCTGGCTCATCAGCCATCTGAAGCGTTTAGGAAAGCTTGGGCTGCTAATGTGCCTCATGTTGCGTAGAGTTTTGCGTGTGGTGTGATCAGGAGAATGGACCTTCGCCGAAGTCCAAGAATATGTTTTCCATACGGAAGCTTGCCTGTGCGTTAGGGAGACATGCGAGTTGATAATACGTCGTCGAATAACTTGTATGACTTTATCGTCGTGGATTTCAAGTGCAGTGTACGTTGGACGGAGCACGGAGCACAAACTTCAATACCTTCACGAACACCTCGGCCGCATCTGACAGGTCTTGCTACCCGCCTATGCGTCTATTCAATGTGAGTTCCACAACTCCCCAGATCACCATAAATGACTCACTACTTGTAGGCAGCAACCATTCGCATGGCTATTTAGCTCCTCCCTTGGCAAGGCGACGATCTAGACGTGACTCTTCGCTGGCTGTGATTCTGGTTATTTATGAATGGCATATAGGCCCTGCACTAGAAATTTAGCTTGCAGTGCAAGAGATAAGTGGCTCTTCTAACTGCCACAGTCCTCAAACATGAATAGCAACGACAAGTCTTCACAAGGATCCCGCATCGCCGTTGTTGGTTGCGGCCATGGAGGCCTCGATACCATCTATGCAGATCTCGGTATGGAATGCCGTTCTCGAGGATGGGAAATGTCGGACTTGGATCTTCTCATCGTCTGCGGCGATTTTCAGGTGAGTTCAGTCGTTTCGTTTTGGGCGGTGTTCTCAATCTTGACTCTGTCAGGCCCTCCGCAACGAGCACGATCTCAACTGCATGTCGGTGCCACGGCGATATAGACACCTCGGCGACTTCCACAAGTACTACTCTGGACAAAGTCGTGCTCCTGTGCTTACCATCGTCATTGGTGGCAACCACGAAGCTTCAAACTATCTCTTCGAGCTGTATCACGGTGGATGGCTGGCGCCAAACATATATTACCTCGGAGCTGCTGGTGTGATTCGCTACGGGCCCTGGCGTATCGCAGGATTGTCAGGAATCTACGACAAGAGGGACTACCGCAAGCCACATCACGAGCGACTTCCTTACCATCGAGAAAGCATCAAGTCAGTCTATCATGTGCGGGAGTATGATATGCGGAAGCTGTTGTCAGTGACTGGCGATATCGATGTGTGTCTAAGCCATGACTGGCCGGCTTGGGTAGAGTTGTTCGGAGATTCTAAGAGCCTCTATGCTTCGAAGCCTCCCTTCTATGAGAGTGCTAAGAAAGATGGTTTAGGGAGCAAGCCAGCGACGCAGCTCTTGGATCACCTGAGGCCGTCTTACTGGTTTTCTGGGCATATGCATGTCAGGTTTGAAGCGACTGTGCAGCATACGGAAACTACCATCGACGAAACAGTTCGCAAGCTAGAAGTTTCTGAAAGACTAAGAGCAGAGCTACCAATCTTCAACAATGGATACAAAGCAGCATTGACAACAGCCACCTCTGGTGTTGAGAAGAGCAAGAATGCAACGACAAAGTTCCTAGCACTTAGCAAAGTCGGCCAAGATCGCGACACTTACCTCGATTTGCTGGAACTCAATGTCCCCGAACGCTCTGAGAACGCGCAATACCTCGAAAATACGGCAGACGGCAAATATCTGCTTTACTACGACATAGAATGGCTGGCCATCACTCGAGCCTACAACGACGCTCTTCTCCTCGCCGATGCCGAAACACTGATCCTTCCTCCGGGTAGTCGCCAGAACACGCCTCAAATCACTACAGAGACCATCTCTGATCATCAGAAATGGGTTCACGAGAACATCGCTGCCAAGGGACTGCTCAAAATTCCTCAAAACTTCGTCGCCCATGCGCCCTTCCATGCCGTAGAGATGGTAGGCACACAAGAGCAACCGCTCGAATATCCCAATGTGCAGACTTCAGCATTTGCAGAACTGCTACAGATTCGAAACCAATTCGAGGTTCCGGAATCAGGAGACATGATCAGTGATGATGGAAGTGACGGGATCGAATTCGGATGAAGTTGTAGATTGAAACTGCGAGAAAAGAAAAAACTTTGTGTATTATACACTACGATACAACAGTATCGGGTCTAAATGTGATGTGTGCAATATATACGAGAAGAAGATAAGAAAATTGTGGCGCGTTCCGCGTAGGCGCGCTGTATGCGGCGGTCGCAGACAAGAGCAAAAAAGCTAGGCTCTCGTCTTACTAACCCCGACCCCGACCAACATATGAAAAGGACAATAGAAAAAGTTTGCGTGAATCGTTCCCCCTTACTCGTAGCGGTAGCAGAACTTGCCGCCGAGAGTGTCCATCAAGTCGCCGAAGATCTCGTTCTCGCCGGCGAAGCCGAAGGCGATGCTGTCAGTCAGCTGCATGATGGGGCTGGGAGGGCTGTCGTTCAGAGTCGAGGTGCCGTAGATGGCGTTCTGGCGAGTCTCGGCATCGAGAGCTTGCCAGATAGCCCACACGCGGTCGACCATAGCGTGGTGGAGGAAGAAGACGGGGTCGTTAGGAGACGAGTGGAAGTCCTGCATCTGCGAAGGGCCACCGCCGAGCCAGTGACCAGCGCCGTGGATGCCGAGCTTGTTGTCGCCGACGAAGCCTTGCATCTCAGCTTGGAAGTATTGGATGGTGGTCTGGCCGAGGAGAAGCTGGGTGACATTCGCGTAGGTGTTGTAGCGGCTGCTGAAGTAAGAGTTCAGATCGCGGACCAGGCAGCGGGGGTTGAAGTCGTAATCGTTCTCGACGTTGTCGCCGTAAGGGCTGTCAAGAGGACCGAGGTTGCTGAAGTCACCGCCAGAGAAGGGACCGGAGTGGACACAGCCGCCACCGGTGCCAGGGGGGAAGGTAACGTCCATGAGGCCGAGGTAGGTGTCGTCGCGACCCTCAACGAAGACACCATCGCTACCAAGAGAGAACTCATCGCCGTTGAAGAGTTCACTCTCGTGAGGTGCCTGGGCGTCGCGGGCCCAGTCCCAGTAGGGAAGAGATCCAGTGTAGCCGCAAGTGTTGATGAGGTCGTTCTCCCACTCCCAGATGAAGTTACGGTGCCAGGCAAGGAAATCGGCGGTGACGTGAATGCTCATGGTCATGTTGATATGGGTGGCAACGTACTCGTCGTAGCGGGACTTCACACCAGGGTACGCGGTTCCATTGGCAGTGGTGGGGACTTGCTTCAGGCACATGATGGCATCGGTGAAGCTCTTGCGGTCCTGGTTGGACATCTTCCTGAACTCGGTGCGGACACGAGCGTTCTCAAAGGTGCAGGTACCGTTCTGAGGGCGCTCCTGTAGGTGGTGCGAGGCGACCTGACTGATCTTCTCAAGAGCATCGCCGCTTTCGATCTCAGTAATGCTGTAGTCCTCAAGCCTGGGGATGCCAGTGGGTGTGGGCAAACCGGTGCCACCAGTCGAGAGACCGCCGTGGCCGCCGTAGTGGTTGCCTGTGCCGTTGTTGTACGAAGTAGGGTATGGGTGAGGAGCGTCAGTGACCTCCGCAGACGACTCTCCACCATGGCCTACAGACTTAGAGGCGTAAGAATCAGGGGAGCCAGTTTGCTTCTGAGATCCACCGGCGGTGGACGTGCAGTCGTACGAAAGGGTAGAGGTAGCAGGAAGACGAGACATGTGAGCCGTCTTGAAATAGCTCTGGTTGGCGGCCTCGTGAGTGGCGGAAGGGTTGCCAGGCGCACCGCCATGGTTGCCCTTGTGGCTAGTAGGCGCAGCGCTGGTCTTAGCCGGAGCGTAGCATTGGGTGGCAGACGCTTCACGCTGGCTGGAAAGTTGTGCCTTCAGAGAAGAGATCTGGCTGTGGAGGTCGGCGACGTGTTGGTCCTTGGGGGCGTGGCTGGGAACAGCGTGGACGGTGTGGGTTTCCTGAGTCAATACGTAGGACGTGAGGGTCGTGGGCTTGTGGACAGTCTCGTTGTAGTTGTGGACAGTAGTGGTGTTGTAGTGTGCCGGTCCGGCGTAGGCGAGAGCCGCCGAAAGGGACAAAGCGAGTGTGGTGTGAGCGTGCATGATGCCCGGTAAAGAATGACTGATTAAAAGAATGTATTGAAACGACGCACTACAAAAAACAAAGCAAGCTGTCGATGAACAATTGAGAGAACACAGGCAGGCGAGCAGTCATTAAGTCATTCTTTCCAAGACCTCGAGTCCAGTCAATAGTGTCGCCGCTTGCAGCAAGGCTCGGCGGCGCTATCGTTCATCGTACCGAGACAATCGAAAGCCGTTCCTGTTTTCGTACCTCCCAGCAAATCATAATCTGTCTTGGAGTCCTATTCTCGTCATATTAGCAGCGGTTCAGTGGGCCGATTCGCCCGAATATGGCCGTTCAACGCAGACACGAGGTGCCCAGACGCCGCGGACCGATGCGAGATGGAGGCTTGGGTGGAGGTTTTGGTCTTGGGTGGTCGGAGCTTTGGAGTAATTTCATGCATTGGGCGAGGCAATCTCAGCACCCGCAGAAGCGAGCTGCAGGTACTTCGCCGTCCCGAAACAGAGGCATATCATCACCTCGTATGCGCGAGGTTGCCCTAAAAGGAAGTCCGTATCACTGTCAACACACATCCACACTGACGAAATGGTCAAGCGACCTTTGACTACACGAAAGTCAACATGCTTTTTTCCTCCTCGGACGCCGCCGTGCAGAGCAGAGCCTCAACCCTTGGCACCCGCCAAGTCGTGTCTCTGGAGGTTGCCAAGTTCCGTACACGTTCTTTAACTCCTGAACGCTGCAGCGATGTCCTTTTTGTTGCGACCAGTCGCGAAATCCAGTGTTGCTCATGCAAATGTCTCTCCGACTCTCTCGTTAATAGAATTCCCGTGCTGATGGCAATCGAGATCTGCAGAGCGACCTTGGCCAATGTCGCAAAATACTATAGTCGATCCTAAACGGCTTCATAGCTGCGTACCGTTTGCATCGGAAACCGGTGGTAGATTTGCCGTTATATTGCGTAACGGGTGAACGCCTTGATATTGCGAATGAAGGTAGAGCGGTTGTTTTGATTGTGGCAGTCGTTGGTTAACAGACCCAACGCTCCCCCCGAATTAAACAAAATTCAAGCAGTCTCAGACCTCCCCCGAAGGCAAACGCCGACACATCACGTGATAGCGGATCATGGCTAGACGCCTCTTTCTCATGTGCATTCTTGAATGAGTATGAGCGTATGACATAGTGCGTCTTGATTTTCTAGGACTCGACAATACTCATACCAGAAGTCATGTTTGTAACGCAGTTCAGAGTACGACCGCTTCCAATGAACATTCAGTTCGTTTTGAGCATACAGCAGTGTGAGAGCGAGTTTGACGTGATGGCTTTGCGCATTCGTTGATTCTCGAAATTAAACGACCACAGGACACTAATATCACGACTACAAGACATCATGCACACCGCATACCCCAAGGACAATGCAGCTATATGGATTAATTGCTTACATACTACCATACCGTATCGAAGGGGCAATGGAGATCGACAAACATGAAACTGGTGACAATGCTAAGACCCCAACCCCAACCCTTATGGATCTATCATCCCATGCACCGCCGTTGATGTTTGATTAGCTGCCTGTTGCTCATCAATCGTCTACACGTCCTCTACAGCAATGTTGGAACATCTTGCGAAACGGGCTCAACCGTGGAATATATATCTGGGATGTTTCACCTCGTCAGTGACATGACTGGCATGAGCTACATGTATCTATTGTCGCGACAGACACACCGGAACGCCATCTTCGACGAAACGCAACGCAAGGCTGCGCATCCAATGCACCTGTTGGGCGTACTCGCTACGAGCCGTGTGTGTTTAGGAAGCCTATCGAATCGCTCATGATGCCCGGGTAGCGCTTGCCCATGCTGCATCAATGTGCTGGCACTTCGTCTTAGCAATCAGGCTGTGTCGATGCGAAAGACGCCTCTGCACGAGCTCCCTGATGCTATTACCTCCTTCTTCTCTACCACCATGTGCACCTAACTGTGGGATCGGTACCCAGTGACCCAAGGTATGTTTTGGGTCGTCTCCGAAGAAGGGCTCACTTTATCCAAAAATCCGCACTGGTATACTAGTACGCCACTGGGTGGCACGTAACTACACACGTCGCCCCAAGGCCAACCAATGAGAACCAGGTAAGCATAGGATCCGAGTTGCACAAACACAAGTCAGGCAGAAAGCCACATGCGTCGCGAGTTGCGCATGGCGGTGCAGCTTTTAGTGGCGAGCTCGCCACGGCGGCAGTGCGCTTATCATCGCCCGCCTCAGAACCGGTCTCACTCGTATGATTATATTCCCTGTCTCGACTACAAATAATCAGCAGTATTGTAAGAAGGCACTGGGATTTTGCTCATAATGTCTGGTCAGTCATCAAGGGAAAACTCCGATGGCACGACCTCAGGTTCCCGCTCGATCTACAATCATGAAATGCTCGACCTCGAATCCCTGAAACATGTCGATTCCTGTCGCGGTTTTGCGTGGACTCTGCAGTTTGGAGAAGCAGATAGCGATGAACGCCCGCCGTTGCTCGAGTGTCCATTGCCGCCTCAGGAATCGCTGATGTCCGAGAATACGCTTCCGCCTCAAACTAGTGACATGGAACGCGAGCATTTACTGTCCGGACATGCAAGACCTGCTCCGGTCGCAAGCATAGAGCGCTATGTCAGACTGAACTTCCTAGCTCCTTTCTTACCAAACGCAGATCCCGAGAAACAAAGGCGGACATGCCGGGTGCGATGGTCAAAAAGATCAACCATGCTATTGGTACAGACGCTAGTAGCGTTGGTCACTTGTCTATGCAACATTGCATTCACTGTCTGGGCTAGGTAGACCACAGTCGCACTCGCTCGTGGGCGGCATCCTCGCTGCCAGCGGTGCCGTCAGTCGTGCGTGGAGATTTGGCCACTTTATCTTCGCAAACAGCTTTCAAGTCCTGGTCAGCTTCTTGTATCTGTTCTACAACAACATCCTGACCCGGCAGGTCGCTGCAAACGAGTTCCTCCGGTTTCTGAACGGAGCTAACGAAAGGAAAGCGCTGAGAGTCTCGTCGCCGAAGAACTCCCAGCAGCGGTCTTCTTACTTCCTCTCTCTTCCTTGGACGTACGCCATCCCGCAGATGATAGCATTCATGCTCCTCCACTGGCTCGTGTCACAGAGCATCTTCACCGTACTGACGTCGGCGTGGGACATCGCACCGGAAATCGCATCAATGCCGGACGACAACGCCACCCGGCTTGGGTTTTCTTTTGCTGGCATTTTTCTAGTACTCATCGTGGCTACGACGCTGGTCCTCGGGTTGGCGATGAACAGTGTCCGAGAGTACCGCTGCAAAGTGCCTGACTTCTTTTTTCGGATGGCTACAAATAGTGCGGCTATCGATGCCGTTTGTCGCCCAGCACGGGACGATCATGAGGCGTATCTGCTCCCTGTCAAACTCGGAGTGGTGACGCATGGTCCAGACTATTCGGGAAATTGCAAGGGACGGATCACGTTTTCTTCTGACACGGAGATCCAGGCTCCTCGAGGTGGTGTTTTGTACGATTTGCCGAAGTTTTGAACGATGCGAGTTGACCTGTTGCGCTTCTCCCACGCGCTTGATACACATTTCTGCGTTTGCAAGGTACCTTGGTTCGATAGTTAGGGGTAACGCTGAAATAACGAACATCACATACGACCGTAGGCACTGAGGACTGGACGTTGGTCCGCGATTCCACGGCTCTAGAGATCTCGCCTATTGTATGTTCCATTGCACCCATCACCTGAATATTTTCACAACGCCAACGGAAGCTATCCACAAATCTCACTAGCAAACTTGCTCTTCGCTTGCACGCGATCCCCATGACGCAACAAAACCCACGGCACTGTCACCAACGCCACTGCCATCGAATCCAGCAGTTTCAAAGTCCAGTGTACCCCGATGCCCTCGTACATGAGCCGCGTCGCCATGATCATACCAGAGCTGACAAGGTATCGCGTCAAGGTGATGCTGGCGAGCGTGGAAGAAGCGTAGATCTCGTAGCTGTCGGTGACGTACTGGTGGCTCGAGATGAAGACCACTGCGAACGAGTAGCCGAAGACAACTGTTAGTCTGTGGCTGCGTAGCCCGAGGCTGGGTTTGATGTTGGAATGATCGGCCCAGCCGGACCAGAACAGAGAGACGGGGAAGAAAGGCGCGGCGATGGCGGCGCGGGTCAAGGAGAGTTCTGACGGTGTGACGGTGCCGAATTGTGGTTGATTGGACCACTGTGTCTCCCTGCCGCGGTTCATGCGGCAATGCCTCAGAGTCCAGCGAAGTCGAGCTGTCGACTGTCTTCCGCACGATGAACGCCCGACACTGTCGCCGATGCACTCAATCTGCTAGCCTGCTGTACAGCGGCGTCAAACTCATACTTATCAGGACGTCAACCGCGATGCTCAGGAAGTTCAACGAAGATACCACAGGCGACAGGGCGTAGGTGTCGTCGAGGATGGACTCGAAACCGCCGAGGAAAGTGAAGTTGGTGACCAAGATGAAGAGAAGGTAGACAGAGCACCCGCGCTCAAGCCGACCATGAAGATAGCTGTGGAGACTGTCTCTGCCGTTGGCAAGACGTGGTATGATTAAACTGTAGAATCGCAAGTTGCGACCCAGCCCTGGGTGAAACGAGTAGCCAGACAATTCCAGCGGCTCTGTAGCGAAGGAAGGCAGACGAGCTGCGTGGGTCAGTAGAACCGCCTTGTTTGCTTGAGACGATAATGATTTGTTCGTTCCCATCTTCCTTTATCTCACTATTGGTCTTTTCGCGTTGCACATTTTGTTTGACTCGGTCCCGGAACCCTCATGATTTTAGCCAGGGCTGCATCGCCACCCTGTGTTTTCATGTGCTGTCGAATCTGAAGCATATGCCTTGACGTAATTCATGTCTGAACGAAGGGATTGGTTACAAGTGATGTACTCCTGATGAACAATGTCGTGCGTCATGTCAAAAGGTAGAAACTGATCATCCAACAGAGGTGGGCACAATCAAGAAAATGTTCTTAAACTTAGATTGGCTTCCCCGTGAATAAACTACTATAGGAAGTCTAAGTAGGTATACGATACTCGCGCGGTTTAGCGTTACTACGTATCTTTATTAAGGTATAACTATATAGTAAAGCTTAGTAGTAGTAAGCTCTTAGAAACTAAAGATACTTTACCTAGTTAGATACCTGCCTTATATATAATTAATACGACTTATACGAATACGCATATCGTTCGCGTATACTACTTAGACTTCCTATTATAGCTTAGTAGTTACTTGTCAAGATTCTTGTGCCCAACTCTGTCATCCAACGGTCTGGTGGTCGTGCAAGTAACGCCACTGAAGATATTCCATTAGTATCATGCGAAGCAAAGGCCGGGCAGCTAGGCCATGCATGGCAGTTGAGCACATGCGTACGAGAAGGATAAATAGATAAGCTGACATTCCCGAATGAAGTAATTGGTTGTCGTTGAGAAGCTTTGCGCTTCTCCATCTATGATCGATCTGCAGTGAAGAAAGGCTTACAACGCGTCCCGAAAACATGCCAACATTAGAAACGTGTCAGATGATATCAATGAACAGTGAACAGTGCGATCGGCACCATTATGATGTGCGTCAATGTCGAGGTTGTTGCCCCTCCCAGAGCGACCGGACGAACATACGCAGTCGATGACGTTCTGCAATCGTAGCGAACAAACATTATATCTGTACTCCCAGCCGCACGCCTCGTCGCGCCCATACACCCTTCACTTATACTCCCCGCAGATACAATCGTCTTGAAACGCTTGTATTTATCTGGCCTGCTCGCTCCTCGCCGCACATACTCGAAGCTCTCCAGCTCTCGCTTACGTGATCCTTCGGGCTGTGCAAGCGCCCAAATATGAATGTGGTGGCGCAGCGTCTTCGCAGCATGTCTGCTATCAACATCTGTACTTGACAGCTAACAACTTTTGCTGCTGCGACCAGTCATATTTGGATCCAGCCTACCACGAAAGGCAGACAGCGTGTCGCCCTGTCAAATCTACACCTTTCCTCTACCTTATGAATTCTCTTATCGACGGTCTTGCAGATGAATGTGCCACGATCAACGCGGTACGCCCGCCTTCGCGGTCGCCCAACACGGGATACGAAAAAAGTAAATCAGCAGTATCTCACGAGCCACGAAGAAGCAGTGCTATGGGAGTTCATCGTAGCCGAGGAGAAGCGAATGGACGGCAAGCGCATCCGGAATGAAGAGATACGACTCATTGCCCTGCGTATTCGTTGTCAGCGCCACTCAGACGAGGCGCTCTCGAAAGGCAATCCATCCTGCCATATTAAAGCTCCTGCAAAAAACCGGTCAAAGGCGTTCTTCGATCGGCAATTGTCGCATGGAGTGGGGTCCAAGGGAGAGAAATCGTCTGTGAACAACCGTCAGGAGATCGGCATTTGGCTCCCAGATCTCACTGAGAAGCTTCACCTAACGAAGATCTTGGACGATAATATCTTCCATCTTGTAATCATCGGAGGTGCAATGCCTTCCAGAGGTGGGCACAAGAATCTTGACAAGTAACCACTAAACTATGATAGGAAGTCTAAGTACAGTAGTAACGCGAACGATACGCGTATTCGTGTAAGTCGTATTAATTATATATAAGTCATAGATTCCTTTCGTGCAGTAGATCACGGAGCATTTACATATGGTATTTCTATGGAGTGTACAATCTTCCTGATTCTTGAATTGCAATCGGCGAATAAGCCGAGATGGTATCTTTTCTATCGAACAAATAATGATGGTACAGTTCCAGGTTAGAAATCATGGAATGCGGGTGTATTGCAAGGTGAGCTAACCAGGAAAATACCAACAGATTTCGCCGTGCAGCGAAGCTCGGCCCGGCTATCGATTATTGGAGCCGCGCTTCCAGTAAGCAGTCTTATAAGCCTTTTCTGTAGCTCGTAGATTCCCTTTGAAGCGTGTCCGTGCTTTAAGTGGGGAAGTCGCCTGATATTAATCGCTTTGCGATTGGGCTGTCGCTAATGTCTAATCGACGCTGAGCTGGCGCGCTGCACTCTATCCAAAGCGGCAAAGCCACAGATCCACGGAGAGCGGCATCGTGATAGTGATCTCGACTGTAAGGGGCAAAATCTGGAGCAACCTTTATGCAGGGTTGCTACACCTTGCCGACAAATGCGGCGAGTGAGATGTCGTATTGTCCAGCAGGCAAAGTCCAAAGCGAATGCTCGCCTTGTCCAGACGCTGGACCAGTCCGATAATGCAATAACTCGAATGCACCAGCACACGCAGCAACGGGACAGCATCAGCTATACGCCATGGCGGTGACACTATTACACAGAAAGCGTCCAGGCCCGCCACACGCGGCTGGTAGCTTGATACGGGTGTTGCATGCCACTCTTCCAGCTGCATCCATATAGCCATGCGCTTTTGCTAGGAGAGAAGAGCTATTCTCAGTGAACATGATGGTCGCTTGTGTGTGCAGAATAAACATCTATGTATCTTGTGGTTTGTATCATGTCCTTATTCAGCAAAGAACTACATCAACGGCCAGTCAGGAGGATGACAGCAACAAACCTTTCCTCAGCTGCAACTTGCAATCCAGTAATAAGGTTTCTTCCTGTGATAGTACTAGCGATACCAGTAGCTGTCTCACTTGGATTCTTCTGGATTCGCGAAGTAAGACTGCTTGGCTATCTACGAACCTACATCATCAACAATCGACCGACCATTGCATTCCTTGTAACTTTACACATCATCGCGACTATCCTTGGTATATTCCAAGTGGCCGCGCTCACTCTCATCGTCCACTATCGAGCCCGCATCACCTTAACTCGACGCCCAGTAGATTCTGACACAATGGACTTTTTCAATGCATTGTCAGTCCCACGAATCGCCTGGTCTCTCCCAGGCTGCTGCCTATGTATTGACTGGCATCATAGTGATAATTGTCTTGGCTGAAGGTCTATCACAACATTGGTGGCAAGAATTACCGCGCCTCGACCCGCTTGCTTTCAAGTGTATCACTGCTGCCGCGTCAATGACTGGACCAGCCATAGGTAGCGAACTGCAAGAACAGCATGCCAAGAAAGGTACACGGTGGCAGGGCGACCCGTCAGACCGCACGCTTGGGGCTCTTAGCGTTATGTTAGTAGAAAGAGCGGGCCTGTTGCAATTGATCCTAGGAGACAGTCAAGCAAGCGGCGATCTTTAGGAAAGAGAGGAGCTGACGAGACTTACTGCGCCCTACAAGTGATCGCGAATAAACTGCTATTGTAAGACTGCTTGCAAGGGACCTACAACTTCCTTTTCAAGTGCGTAGCAGAGACTTGAATGACGTTCAAGGCCTGTTCTCCTACAGTCATAGCAAGACATAAGAGCGCGGTAGAACGAACACAGTACACATACATACATACATCACCACACAGCGTCCAACCGAAAAGCGAGAGCGTTGCAAACATTTTTTGATAAATTGGAGCGATATAAGGACCTCGCATCTCTTCATCTCATGTATTCTTTTACTCTGCCGTTCGGCGGGGCTCAGCGCGCTAAACACGGGATACGCATCAGGATGGCATATACCCGTACATATCGTGGCGCAGGCAGCGAAACGCGGGAGAGTCGCTAATGGGAGGTTGGCGGATGGATGCAAACTAATGCTTGGCCTCCCAGACATGCCGTATACAGCCTGGTTCAAGGTATCTAGTTTGCTATCAGTGCATGCCAGGATTTAAGCGGGCGAATCGGGTCTCTGAATAGTGAGGGCTGGGGTGGAATATCAAGCCTCCCATCTCTCCAATATTTTTCAGGCTCGGGAAGGATCCCCCGAGCTAGCGACAGGGCCCCAGCCGCCGGACCATACGCGCTCCTAGTCTAATCGTGAAAACGCCCTCATGGTCATGGGACTGACAGCTCGCGTCATTTCAGCAGGTCGCTAAGGTCTGGCTTCGATTGCGATCGTTCGGTGCTTCTGCACCTCAGACCTGCAAGCACAATCGCTCCCATCGCTCACGTCTCGTCGCCGCTGACGATATTTGCGACTACCAGATGGATCCCGGTAAGGGCTGTGTTGGAGCGTGCCTGTGCCGTCGTTGTGGTGGTGAGTAGTCGTGTCTCATTGAACTCTTAAACGGAGCTGAAGAACGTCCTGACGAGCACTTGGAGACTCGGCCATAGATCCAGCCGCTACTGCAAGCCGGAAATATGAATCATGCGATATTATTCAGCTTAGCGTTTCATCTGCAATGTGACTCGGAGGAGTTGGCTCGGCTTCCTAGTTATGTAACTTGCATAAGTCATATTTAGATGCGGCTTAGCTTCGCATGGCGTCCAAGCGAAGGAGGCAGTGCCATTGGCCTGAAGGATATAAGTTAGACCATCGAAGGGCGAAACTCTGCAGCACATCAACTCCAGCCTGGACAGTGAGCCTAAGCTGTCGTTTCCCACAGAATGGACCCCAGTTCTTCGAGGTCGCCGCCCCTATGGACGTTCGAAGATGTCGTGAGATGCATCACTCTGAACCGATGCTCTGCTTCGACTCGAACAGGCGAGCAGTGCCGCATGAGCGTCGGCTGGGAAAAGGAATACCATGCAAGAAGAATCATTGCCAACATTTCAAAGCTAGACGAAAATAGCCTTCGAAGATTTACACGTCTCACATTATGCGGCACACATGCCAATGCAGAAGACAAGATGATAGCTGTTTGGCATCGCATCTTACGGAGTGATGCTCTTCTCATGGCCAGATCACTCCTGGTGGACTATAGGCTAATATGGAATACTACCCGGGCCTCTTGGTTGCAAGCAGCTAGGCAGAATGAAGCAGAGTCACAGCTCACCCCAGTCTCGGACGGTCAAAAGCAAAACTTATACGGATTCGAACAACCCCTCGAACGTTCAGTCGGGAAGACTTTCAGGGAAGACAAGCTTCGCCAATGGAACGAGGAACTTCTATTGCACGAGAATGAACAGCGCAGATGGGAGAAGGAGTGTCTCGGCCACGAGAAAACACGCCAGATTTGGGAGCAGGAACGTCTTGATCACGAAACCATACGCCGTCGATGGGAAAAAGAACGTGTTGACCATGAGAACACACGTCTCCAATGGGAAAAGGAACGTATTGAACACGAGGAAGTGAGTCTCAAAAGAGGGAAGGAACTTCTTAAACACGAGACCATACGCCAACTGTGGGAGGAGGAGTGCGTTGAGCACACGGATATACGCCACCGATGGGAGAAGGAACTCGTTGACCACGAGGAGCTAAGTTGCCAACGTGACAAGGAACGTCGTGTAAATAAGGAAAAATGCCGTCAGTGGGGTGAAGAACGTCGCCAGTGGGAAGAGGAACGTTGTGCGAACGAGAAAATGTACCTTCAATGGGAAGAGGAACGTTGCCAATGGAACTTGGCGGGTGTTATACATGCACAGAAGTATCGTCTGTGGAAAGAACAGTGCCACCAGCGTGAGACCGAGCTTCGGCGATGGAATGTAGAGTGGACAAACTTTGTCCATAATTGGGACATTCTAAGTTCGCTGAGTATACCCTCGAACGGCAAATGTAATACTATGTCAAGCTCGTGGCCTAACAAAGTAAGCATTCGCTTATTGCGATCAGAGGGTATTGGTGAAGGTTTCTTCGACAAGATATCATGGACCTCATTGTGGAGCGAGCACGGTTTCAGCGAGACTATGCGACGTTCGCTGCATGGACATGACGAAAAGGCAATATGGGCATCTGCAAGGTTTGCGAATGGCATCAAGGCAGCTTTTGATACCTCGAGAGGTATTGAGTGAGGCCTTTGGAAACCTCAGATGTTGTGAGGTGGAATGCTTAAAGGACGCCACGAGTATGTAAGAGTCTCCACTAATGCGTTTGGAAATATGTTTCCACCACTTCTTGAAGTCGACCGTCTGACTGAATACATACTTGCATCGGATACAACAGAGCTTGTACTGAAGTTATTCTCACGTCATAATATTATTTGCACACCGGCAGTCTCGAACACTTTAATCTGATTTGCGTCACGCTGGACCAGCTCCCTTTGAAAATGCCGTGGTAATACGTTTTGGACTCGTATTGCAGGATCACTTAAATTGAATCTACAAGCCACCATGGTATCCCCAAACCCAAATTCAAGTTTAAAATTCGAGAAGTTGCAGTTCACATGCTTCTCATACTTCATTGTCGAACGTTCCTTTGCAGGTCAGGAGCGGGCAGGATTTTGACCAGTCATGTTTGCAACAGTGCAAGCTAGAGCCGATTGCAAAATCCGACATCAACAATCTGGAAACCCAGAAAGCTAGTCTGAGGCAACAGTCGACAAAGCAAAGCCGCTGATCATGCGCGGGAGGAAGCCCACATGATGGAGCGCTTGAGGTACATGATTTGCTCCTTTTTCTTGACCAATGGCCAAGTAGTTCGCAGGTTCCGCAATGCCGTTACTCAATGAAAGACTCTCCAAACGAGACAACAGTCAGATAAAAGGCTCGATAGCAGAGATCGGCGTTTCCCACTGCCTGGAAGTGGTTCATGCGCTTCACTCGAGGTCAATTAGGAGAAAGTGATAAAACCTAGCAGCCAATATGCTTAGTGAGGCGTACCACAAAATTTGGGCAGAACTCGTCAAAGCTTAATAAGGAGAACTGATATAGGCGTCACTCTTCATGCGCTCAATACTACAGACTAAAGCACTTGAGCTTGCACACGAAACAATTAGGGAGTTGGATGCCGGAAGCGATTCATACAGCCCAGCAGAAGAATACCGTTCGTCAAACGATCAACTCCGTGTGTTTATGTCCGCTCGCTAGCATTGCTTCTAAGCCATAGAACAGCAAATAAGAGTCAAGCATGCTGGTATAGAGTGGAAAGCAGAGATGCAAGGTGGAGCGAGCGACCATGTGCGTGTCGAAGGCTTCAAGCTTGCTTCTCATTCCAGAATCCAGGAATGCATCCTGATTTCAGACTGACCCGGGCTGGAACTCCCCAGATCTTGGCAGCTGGCACTTATGGCTTCCCACGCCAATGCTCGACGCGCATTGTATCACGTGATTGCGAGGTTCAGGAACTAATTCCTGAAATGCCAAGTCACGTGCTCCAAGAACTCGCATTCGTGCGGCGTCGAGCTGTTCCTATGTGTTAGGTGGGTGACAACAGTGTACTCCGTCCGCTCTGCCATACATAAGCACTGCACTGGGCGACTAGTACTAGAGTAGGTGACCATCTGGGAATCCCGCCTGTTGTATGTCTTTGCTTTTGGCATGTGCTTACACTTTTGCGGCACATGATGACGTCCATAGATGGGACCATGCATACTCGGGATAATGATAGACGATGGTCATGTACACTAAATAAATAGATGGTCAAGCATGGTTTGAGGGTCGGGTGAGGGAGGCTAATGGCCGTTTGACCACGAAAGTCAGTCCATGCCTTGTACTGAAACACTCGTCGGGAGAGGAAGGTTGATGGAAATGGGCTTTCTGCTAGACGCGATTGGCGATGCGATTGTGCGCGTGCCGCTGTGATGCGATTGTGTGAAGCAGGGTGAGCCGGTCGAACCGGATCTTTGACCGTCTCGCTTAGGCCGAGGCGCTCGCTCGGGCAGCATTTGATTGGAATGGAACAAAGGCCCGAGGAGCACGCTGTGGTGATTCAGTGGGTTTCACATGTTCGGACTGGCTGAGTGGGAGGATGAGACGAGCTGGACAAAAGGAGACAAGACAGAGCAGTATAAAACGAGACAAGACAAAGCAGCACTGTCACGGCAGCTGACCATCTTCCAAGTGCTTGGTGGGAAGGTTGGACGACGGGATGCGAGACATGAAGGCAGATCACAGTTTCTGGTGACGCCATAGTCATCAAGCCCATCGCTGCACGGCGCTCCTTTGGGCGTGGGTTGTGTGTGTGTGTGTGTGTGGATTGACGGCATGTGCGGGCGGGCATGGGCAGCAAGCGCAAACACACAGCTGCGGCTGCCCCTCCATCCATCATCCATCCTTCCATCCATCCATCCATCCACCCACGCGACCAGCAGCGAACACGACCTCAGACCCTTTCGCGTATGTGCTCTTGACTCTGCGCCCACCTCTCGTCTCATCTGCCACACATCACCATATACCTTCCCCTCTCCTCTCTACTTCCTTATTACTACTCCCTCCATTCACCGCCTGTTGCACCACATCGACATCGCCCTCGAGCTTGCAACACACAAACTAGCGTACCTGCATCGTGCCTGCACAACCCGCGTCGCACCTTCCAAACTCACTTGCCACTTTCACGTGCTTGCTCCTGCACTGGAAGTCGTTGTAACAACACTCTACTACACATCTACCTCTGTCTCTCTCTCTCTCTCTCTCTCTCTCACACACACACACACACACCACATCTTCACCGCCAACATGGCCCACACAGCTACCGCTCAGGACTCACCCCACGAGGTGCCTAAGAGGCCCAGAGGTATGGAGACATTGCAAACAAGATGCATTGCTAAAGAGAATCCCCGCACTTACACCCGCACCCTACAGGCATCCTCAAGAACTCGAACTCCTTCCAGAAAACCTCTCCCGACGCCCGCATCTCGCCCACCAGTGAGCGCCCGCCGAACAGCGCCATTTCCGATCTGCCTGGCCCTGCCGTGGCCGATGGCAACCGTCCCAATGCACCCACTCGCGGCATGTCCGAGAAAGAGATCGTCCAGCACAACACCGAGCTCAATGCTGGCGATGCTGCCCACCGCCGCACCAGCTCCAATGCACGCAACAGCATGACTCGTCGCCGATCTTCAAACTCAAACTCCCACGATGAGACCAATCCACGCCTCAAGTGGGACGAGGCGAACCTCTACGTCAACGAGTCCCAGATGGGTGGCCGCATGAAGATTGACGAGCCCAAGACGCCGTACGCTAAGCACTACGATCCGTCCGAGGACGAAGCCGAGATCTCGGCCATTAACGCCGAAGACTTGAACGTCGACGAGCTTGACATGAAGCCAAAGCCGAGTGGAGGCAAGCGTGAAAGCGATATTCCTGGTCTGGACCTTGGTGAGCCGGAGGTGAAGCCCGCAGCCAGAAGAGACAGCGAAAGCGGTAGGAAGGTCGAGCTTGATCAGGACAGCATGGACATCGACGGTGGAAACCACGGCGAAGGCGAGCATGGCATGAGCTCAGAGGAGCTTGAGAAGCACAAGCATTTTGAAGAGATGCGCAAGAAGCACTACGAGATGAAGAACATCAAAGATCTGCTAGGGTGAGTCTAGGAATATCGTGGTTATTCATCACACTTCAAAGAGATACCGCTAACACACTTACAGCCACTCCGACGAGATTGATGTAGACGACGAAGACGACGAGAAGAAATAAATCACACCTACACCACCAACATTCACGAGAACTTATGTAAGACCTTTTCTTCTTTCAATGCGATTACGAACAAGCATCTGCAGGCGCTGGCTGGGACGGACGAACACCGGAACCCAAGGGTTCTCAAAGCTCACGAAGGGCTCATTTTCAGGAGTTGGAGTTGAAATTTACGGGTTGCGTATGCACCGCAATACGAGCAATTCTTCGGCAACAATAGTATTGCGCACAGAATGAAATGAACATCTGAAATAAATGAACTCGAGGTCAGGTCTGTGATTTACACAATGAATGTTCAAACGCCGTCGTCCCATGGTATCGCTAATGAAAAAAAAAGCCCATCGCCAAAATGCCCAACATGAAAGTATAATGCCCCCACCCAAGCAGTAAAATCAAAGATCGCTCTTCTACCTCCTCAAACGCCTCACATCTTCTTGTTGATCACCTCCACCACCCAATCCTTCGCCTTCTTACTCTCCGGCAGTCCGTACCTCCACGCCACCGGATAAACATGCATCTGCTTCTCCCAATGCAGCCAACTTCCTCCTACGCCAGCTTCCACCAACCTATCCCTAAACAACAGGGCATCCGGCGTCAGGATATCATATCCGCCCGTCACACCGTGCACTTGTACCCCTCGATCCCTCAGCGCTGTCAACACGTTCAAGGGTAGCAGCAACGGCGACAACCGCGTGTCGTCCGCCGGCCAATCGCCTCTCCACACTTCGCTCGTTGCTTTGACAAACCCGTGTCGTAGGAGAGGGTCTTTGCGCTCGAGGATGGGAATCTCGGGATTGGTACGCCGGAGATCCGTCGATGGGCTGATCACCAGGATGTGTGCTGGCATTGGCGGCGGAAGGGCATTCGAATCTCCCGATGCTGCTGCGGCGCGGAGCATTTCCAGCGGCAAGGCGAGCGCGAGGTTCCCGCCTGCGGAGTCGCCCGCAAGAATCGCGGTCTCGTTTTCCACGGCGCAAGCATTGAGTAGGTTGGGCAAGAGGTCGAGGAGGACTGGTATTGAGTCTGGCGCAGGGTTGTGTGGCGCTAGAGGGTACGAGACGATCGATACAGTCGTGTCCGGACACGACGCGGCGAGTTTGGAAGTGAGAGCCCAGTGGTCTGCGGACGCGGGCATGCGCCATCCACCACCTGCAAAATAGTATATGCGTTTCCGGCGTGTTTTCTCGGAGGAGGAGGAGGAGGAGGAGGGGGAGGGTGATTTGAGGGCGCCCATGTGCGGGAGCTTGGGCGTCATGTCGTAGATGTGCACGTCTGCTACGATGCGGTGCGAGACGTGGGCGCGGGTGGTGGCGTGTTTGGGGACGGGGAGTTCTGGGGAGCCTCGGGGGGTTTCGTCGCGCATTTTGGTGATTAGAGGGCCGAAGGGGCGGATGAAGGTGTGCATGAGGGCTGTGAGGAGGGAGCGGTTGGGGTGGTGGGTGATTTCCATTGTGTTGCTGGTTTGGGGTTTGAGGGGCGATGTTGTGTCGGTGCTTGGTTTGGGTATGCTGGATGGCGTTTCGAGGTGGGGTATTGTTGTTGCGGTGGTGGTGGTGGTTTGGGCTTGGGAATCTTTGGTTTCCTCCATGATTTAATTATTCCCTGGTGAGAGTGCTAGAGGGTGTTGTTGGTATAACTGCACTGTGAATACCGGTCCTACGATTACAATTCCATGCGAAAGTATAATATCTGAATCAGAAACCTGGCGAAGATGCAGTGGTACCTAGAGTAGTGGTGTAATTGAAAAGAAGGGCAAGATTATTAGAGGAAGACAATAAGGAAGTACTTTACTCTGCAATATTGTTGCACGGCAGGGCAGATCGTCGCGACAGACGGCTCACGGACGATACCTCCTCCATCTCCAACCCTTGCACAGCCTTTGCCTGATGGCCGAACGACGTGAAGGACGTAAGTACGCGGCGGTACGCAGGCGACGGCAACGATGGCAGGGTGTTGCACATCGGTAAAAGGGCACAACATGCACGTGGAGATCGAGGAGGTGGTGTGGAGATGAGATGTGCGTGTGGATGGTGGGATCGTCGATGACATCGTTGGACCAGAAACCCTGCTTTCTAAGCGATGAAATTCCGATGCTCAGTTCATATCAGGGGGTTTGCTCGGTGTGGATCACGACTGTTGGGATTTTGGAGCTGGCGCGAGAGGTTGTCGATAAAAAGCACCTGCCCGTTCTCCTAGACTGATATTTACTCCATGTTGGAAGACTCCCCAAGTTGGGGTCCGTTTTTCTTTTCGCAGTCTCCATCGAAATTGGCCAGTGCATTCAATCGTTATTATTATTCATCTGAACACATCGACCATCCAGGGTCGATCGTCAAGGAGCTGCCTGCTTCCACAAGCAAGAGGTGAACAAGCCGGAAAACACTTTGGCGACCCGCTTCTATACATTATTATTGCAGCCAAGGAGGCGCATCTACCTCATCCAAAAACTCGTTCTGTTTGACCGGCATCGAACACCTGCGCGCCATCAAAGCGATGGCGTCATCGACATGACCTTGCGAAGTTGCGAAGTCGAGAGACTTGAATCGTCTACGCTGGGTTCGGCTTCAGACCGATTTGAAGACGCAGCTTCTCGCGTTTGGCTGCCTCATTGCCGGCTCGGTCAGCTTCAAGTCCAAGAAGCATGTTGTCGACTTGGATCACTTGAGTATTCTTCGTCAGCTTCCATGTAAGAGCCAAACTTGGCAACTAAGTTGCAGGCTTACACGTCAACTTGGCAATGTCTTTGCTCGTCTGCGGGAACCTGTCCAATGTGTTGCCTGTCCTTAGAGAGACAAGAGGGTGCAGCTTCGCGTCATTGGAGGTGAGGTGAGAGTTGGCGACTCGCGCGACATTGTTGGCGTTGATGGCCTTGGTCCTCGTCTCGAGCTTCTCGATCGCTTTGACGGGATCGTCCTTTGCAATAGCGGCAGGCGATTCGGAGGGCGCGGCTGAACCGGCGACGGACGAGGCCTTGGAGGGGGCAGTAGGTATGTTGGGATTGGCAATGTTGGGCGCTTTGCCGGTGCCTTGGACTGCGGGCATTTTGAATGAAGTAGACTTGGTAATAGCTTATGGGTGAGACGAGAGTACGGTAGAGATGAAGTGTTAAATCAGACAGTCAATTCATGTATGCAACGAGGCGATCATCAACGTGCCGGCAGCCTTATGGATCACACACACACACATATATATACGCGCGGTACCTGGAAGACTGACGCAAGCCTTACGGACATTGGGGATAATCGATGAGAGGCTTCCTTGTCTTCCAACTTTTCTCGAAGCCTCGATGGTCACGGCCATCTCACAGATCTCGTGTTTCGAGCGGCGGGGGCCTCTGGGCCGGCCGTTTACGTGCGTGGCGCAGGTTTTATCATCCCTACTCCAGCCACTCATCGCCTCGGATGAAGTTTGTAACACTGAATCGTGTGAAAGATATTATGCAACGTCTCTAACTTTGTTGAAGACTCTGGTACCTGAGCTAGCTGCCTGAGCTGTAGAGAGAGAGAGAGAGCATGGCTGGCCGAGAGCATGGCCCAAGAAGGAAGGCCGTTGAAGCTCGAGCCTCACAAGCTTTACTCGGCCAGCGCGTGATCGCATCCATCACGTTGCCAGGCAAGCTGCCTGCCTATCTACCTATCAGCCTCGTATCTTACACTCACACAAGACTCACACTTCCATCCATCTACACACACCCCCCCCTTTCGCCTCTTTCAATCTCTTCACTTCCAATACAACATCTCCTCAGTACGTTCCTCACATCACGAAATCATGGTCCGCAACGTAGCATCAATGCAAAGCCTCCGCCATAACATGGAAGACATGAACTTCGATGCTCCTCCCAGACGCACCTTGTACGAGGAGAGCTACGCATCCATGCAACATTCGTCCCAAAGAACCACTACCACGCCCACTCCTCAACCTCAACAACATCCCATCGTCCAGCTCTGTGGCACGGACGACTACACCAAGCAGTTGATGAACCGCGTAGCAACCGGTGTGGCTACCGAAGCTGAACAGAAGGCATTTGCTCAACAGGTCCAGCGTGGTCTTCCTCAGATGATCAGCAATGCTTCGTACACCAGAGCCTCGTCAACATGCTCATCCCCACGAGAGGACAAGGCCGCTCGCTTCAAGCAAGCGACTCGCGAGAACGCCGAGAAATACACAAAGCCCTTCTGCGACTTCTTGACCAACAACCCAACTGTATTCCACTGTGTGGATGCTGTCAAGACCCAGCTGAAAGATGCTGGTTGGAAAGAGCTTAGCGAGAGGGATGCCTGGAAGATCGAGCCTTCGGGTAAATACTACGTCGAGCGCAACGGCAGTGCACTCATTGCCTTCTCTGTCGGCGCCCAGTACAAGCCAGGCAATGGCGCGGCTATCCTCGCCGGCCATGTAGATGCTTTGACCGCCAAGCTGAAGCCCGTCAGCCAGGTTCCGAACAAGGCTGGCTACATTCAGCTTGGTGTCGCCCCATACGCGGGAGCACCGAACAACACCTGGTGGGACCGCGACCTGGGCATCGGAGGCCGTGTATTGGTCAAGGAGAACAACAAGATTGTTTCCAAGCTTGTCAAGCTTGACTGGCCTATTGCTCGTATCCCGACTTTGGCGCCTCACTTCGGTGCTGCAGCACAAGGTCCCTTCAACCCGGAGACCCAGATGGTGCCGATTATTGGTCTTGAAGACCCCGAGAGGAGTCAAGAAACGGTCGAGCCTTTCAGCGAGCCATCATTGATTGGAGGTGCCGCTAAGACTTTCGCATCGACACAGCCACCCCGTCTCGTTCGCGCGATCGCAAACGAGCTCGGCCTCAAGACGAACGAATACGGCAGCATCATCAACTGGGAATTGGAGCTCTTCGATGTTCAGCCTGCTACTGTTGGTGGGATTGATAAGGAATTCATCTTCGCCGGACGTGTGGACGACAAGCTCTGCTCTTGGGCCGCCATCCAGGCCCTCATTGATGCACAGGCTACCGACACAGAAGACAGCTCGATCATCAAGGCTGTCGGCCTGTTCGACAATGAGGAGATCGGCTCCCTCCTCCGCCAGGGTGCCAGAGGCAACTTCTTGCCCTCCACGATCGAGCGCGCGGTCACATCGCTCAACAACGACGTTTCAAGCACCAGCGTCATCGGCCAGACATATGCCAACTCCTTCCTTGTCTCCTCCGATGTCATCCACGCAGTCAACCCCAACTTCCTCAACGCTTACCTCGAGAACCACTCTCCTCGTCTCAACGTCGGCATTGTGGTTTCTGCAGACAGCAACGGACACATGACTACTGATTCTGTCTCAACGGCCATCATGCAGCGTTGCGCGGACAAGGTCGGCGCTAAGCTCCAGGTCTTCCAGATCAGGAACGACTCGCGCTCTGGTGGCACCGTTGGTCCGATGCTAAGCTCTGCCACCGGCATTAGGGCCATCGATTGCGGTATCCCACAACTGAGCATGCACTCTGTACGTGCGACTACTGGCAACCTCGACCCTGGTCTTGGTGTGATAGCCTTCTTGGGCTTCCTCAACGGCTTCGAGAGCGTCGACAAGGAGTTTAGGTAGATCAGATGATGTTTATGGGAAGGAGTGGGTTAGATTACAGCATGGCAACAGACATAAGCATAGGCATTAGAGAGTACCCCAGTTGGAACCAGAAGACAACGATTTTTTCAATCGCATCACGTCTTTATCGTTCCGTACTCGTTGCGCATCACTCTTCATCACATCAATGGATCGGCGTGCACCAATCACAGCGTCCTCATAAAGCCTTCGTGTCGCTTCTGCAGCTCGCTGGGTCGAATGTCTCGCAGCATGCGCAGGTTGATCGTCGCCCTGGGTTCGGTTTGTAGCACATTCTCACAAATCCATGAGAGGTTCGTGCCTATTGTAGATCCTACAGTGATGTTTAGCGGTAGGTCATGGGCATGCCTGCTGTCAGATAGAACAAACCACAAGTCTTGCAGAACCAGTGCGGGTGCTTCTTCGCTGCGCAATAGTATTCACCGCGATGCTCCTTTACGATGTCACGTCAGCCATTCGATCCCGATCAAAGACGCATTCTTCGCCAGTATCGAGCGAACCGCGTACAAGCCCTTGACTAAACTTCACATCCGCCAATCTCGGATGGCACGATATGAGGCCTTTGCGCTCGCAGTGCGTGCAGTCGCATTCGAGCGCCGTGTAGACACCTTTGCCTTCGGAGTCGGCTTCGAGCAGAGGTGGTGAGATGGTGATGGTGTATTGAATCGCGGCGCAGTGGCATTGCAGCGGGTAGGTGGCGAAGACTCCGGTTGAAGGAGGCCAGGGGACTTTGCGGTCTGAGGACATTGTTGTGGTTGCTGGTTATGGGGAATGGATGAGAAGTCGTAGTTGGGGGGGGGGGACTGTGGACTTTATTGACCGGAAGAGCTATATAGAGTAGCTGCCTAAAGCGGCGTGCATGATGGTTGTCTCGGAAACATTTATCTTCCCGAGGCTGAGGGAATCCTTCAACCCTAGATGTGTTCACTTTGAGGCTCTCGCATGATAGATTGGTAAGCCGGTACCAGTGGCATGGCACTCTGCAGGTCAGTGCTCATAAATTAGCAAAAGCGAATATGGAGGTGTTGAGGACACGATCTGAGCGTTTACATGATATGTACACGTGCGAGGGCGGATATCGAAAGCCCTAACCCTGACATGAACAGCACTACTTCAATCGACTCAGACACTTTGTATCACATGCAAAATCGCGCCAGCCAAGAATCACCATCAGGCAGGATGTAAACGGATGAATAGACAGGACTTTTACTTTCGCGGACCTCTTACCTCGCCATCTCTGCACGCCTGATACGCCCCAAGTCTCATTGATGATTCGCAAACCACTTCATGATCTCGCAAGTATGGCTCGAGGGTCGCTTACAAATCAGAGCAGCATGGTACAAGTAGTACAGTCGATCGTGGAAGCAGAACGAGGAACTCTTGATGGCTCAGACTGATGTTCTGTCAAGGTTTCGTTGTACACCAGCTCGCCTTTCATGGCAATGGTCATCTCAAGGAGTGGCACTTTCAATGGCCAAGATCAACTTTTATATCATGAAAGTGTCCGATATTAGCACACCGGTTGTGGCTGATAGTCTTATCCCTCTGACGCGGTCGACAATACTCAAGCATTGACGGTACGATCAATCTATTATCGACGATGATAGACACTAGAACCAACCACTTTGATCTGTGTCCGCGTATGCCGTAGATTACATAGAGTTATTCGCCGTAACGAGTAAACTCACATCCAAGCCTTGAACGACCACTAATCCATCCCCGCGGCACCGTATCGCTCTGCCATGTTATTACACTGGAAAAGCACCTCGAGTCAGCCTCAATCAGGCAAATTCCCTTTTCAGTTTGCAAGGAATGATCCAATCGACGTTTCACGCTCAAGCTTGCCGTCTTTGAGTAGATGCTTCTTGATCACGTCTGGGCCGATCATACGCATGGCCGCGTCATCGGCTACATCCGCTTCTGCCTCAACCCGCATGGCTGCCTGTTCCACTGTATCTTGGTGCAGGTGTGCTTCGAGTGTATGGTGGTACATGGCATCTGCCTTGTGAATATGAGACTTGAAAGTCCTGAGCGTAGTTGCAGCTGCGCTGGGGCCCCTCTGCGTCGTTTGACCAGGTAACACGAAGCCGTGAGTACCGCCGGCGAGTAGACTCGTCGTTTTTGTTGTTGTTGTTATGGTTGTTTGGTCCTGCGGTGGGCAATTTGGATCTAAGTGCGAGTGATTTAGTTGATTCTGGGCTTTAGCTTCCAAGCGATCCTCTTCCTGCTCCCAGTTTGAATGTTCAGAGCCGCTTGTATCGTCTTCTGTTCCACCGGGCGCTATGACACTCGTCGTGGGATCGATTGAGTGGTTGATCTTGTTCTCATCCCGAGCATTCCACTTGCTTGCTGATCCCTTTGGTAGGCTTTCTTCTCGTTCCGGGCGTGAGGTGTCCTTGACGTCGGTAAGTGTTTCGCTCTCGCTCTTGAACTTCGCGCTCATCGCGAATTTCTTCGTATCTGCATCACGTTCTGCTTCGGTGGCCTGACTGCGCCTAAGTTCTTGCGGTTCCTCTGAAGCCATGTTGCGAACGGGCAAGGAGGTCGGAGTCTTAGGGGGCTGCTCGGGTGTAACGAATGGAAGACCGGAGGTTTTATTCATCACTGTTGTGTGGAGTGGGTCGAGAGTATATGATACGCACAACTGTGTATGTTGCGAAAAGCAATCGTTCCCAATAATATGGGTCCACGGCGGTTTCTTATACCATGACGAACTCGCAGTTAGCTGTCAGTATGAGACCCCAAAGACAAAGACAATTTCGAGCTCAGGTGCGCCTTTGCTGTTCAATGTCTAGAAGAGTTGGTTGTGTTAACCACAACTCTCCTCAACGAGACATTGTCACTATTATTCGTACTGCAATTGGTAGCATTTCACCACTAAACAACGAAACAGCGATGCTTAACAGCGCATACAAGCATCGAAGAAGGTGCGTGCACAGTGTGTCAGCAGAGACACATCACTTGGTGACAGGTGCTTTGTGATCTTGCGATGTACCAAACACATTCAGGTGAAAGGTAACCTGCAGATTCGCGAGAGCTTGAAGACATTAGTGGACATGAAATCACTACCACGTCCAGAATGTTAGTAGTGATTGATCAATATGTCCTGTCTTTCCGGTACATGAGACACAGTCCATTTTCGAAGAGTAAGGTGGAAGTAGAGCCGTGGGTCAGTCGCGGTCGTTGAAGCGGATTGCAGGCATGAGCATCGAGACTTGTTCAACACTTGACAAACGGCGAACAGGTTCAAGCTATGGGGAGCACGTTGTGCGTTTGAAAAAGCACGATATTGGACATGTATACAGTATACATGGAGTCCAACATAGGTCGTCGCATGAGATCGTGAGAGCGGATGTTGCACACCGTCCCAAAACGGAAATTCTCCGCACCACTTCCGGCAACCTGACGCTCACCCTACATACTAACGAAGTAGAGACCCTAATTGTCGCATCGCCCATTCAAGATCACAAGATGGCGAAGAAAGGTACGTTTGGCGCGGCGAATTACCGTGCGATTGCCTACTAACAATTACAACAGCAAAGTCAAGAACCGTTGCGGTGCGCCTCATGTCGATGGCCATGACAGGCTTCTTCATGACCTTCCGTCGCCCTCGTACTCACCGCCCGCTCAGCATGCTCAAGTACGACCCGGTTGGTAAGTGCTCCAGGTGTCTGTGTGGTACACTCGATGCGAACTTTAGCTGACGAACGAGAAATCAGTCAAGAAGAAGGTGCTGTTCCTTGAAGCAAAGCGCGGCGGAAAGTAAATGAGACACAAATGTTTGCGGCACGATGAATTACAACACGAAAACACAGAGAAATCGAAAGCGACTAGACAACGTCGGGAGCCAGGCGTACGGACCGCCTTCATCCAAGCGAGCGGACATGTAAGATACGGACGAAGAGCATGAGAAAGGAGATATCCAGGAAGGGATGCCCTTTGGAGAGTCCCCCGAAAGGCTATGGATGCTTGGAAGAGCCCACAGACATCATAGAAGTCTCTTCAAAACCGAGTCGAAGCGTCTCTGGCAAGAACTTGGGGACGGGAGAGACGATAGAAGCATTGTACATACAGGGCATGTAACATTGGGATGAAATCATTTTTGCAAACCACAACCATTGTCAACAAGAATTTGTGCGACGGAAGACGCGCTTGGAATATGTGCTCTAGTGAGTCTCGGAGGTATCAATACCTCAATTGATTGCAGGACATTGAATGAATGGCCGATGGACCTTGTCGGTATACTGCAGCACCACAGTTTCAGCAGGAGACATCCATGTGAACTGGTGCATTGTATCTACACAATGCTTGGAAATGCCTGAAACAGGCGAGCTGCAGTGCTCTCTTTTCGTGGCCACTAGAGAAAAAGAGACTGGCAGTCCCAAACAGGTAAAGTAGGCTGTACTTACAAGAAAATGAATCTTCTATAGCTGCCACCGAGATATCCGCCATGCTACACAATCGCAGGAAGGCAGTCTGGATGGACAACGAGCACATCGGTATGCTCAGCCATATGTACAAACGGACGATACAGCATACCACTCGAGTAACGCACGGAAAGAGCAGGGCATGAATTGCGCTATACTCGACACAAACTCGCTAAACCAAAAAGTCTATCGCGTTTTCATAATCCGGCTATGCACAGAACAAATCTTACTTCATCAAACATCCCAACCACCTCAATACTAGACCAGCCGTCTAGTAAACTTCAAGGACATACCTGCCCTCCTCCTTCAGCCTCTCAATCTCCTTCTGGCCGTCCTTCTTCTTGCCCTCGGCAGCAGCCTCCTGCACGATACCCTCCTCGAGCACGGCGGTGACATCGGGCACAGGCCAGGTGGGACCGCAAAGGTAGAAAGCGCCCTCCTCACGGAGATAGGCCTGACGGATCTCGGGCAGAGTCTCGCGCATGCGGTCCTGGATATAAATCTTCTGCGGCTGGTCACGGGAGAAAGCGGCACCGAGCAGAGTGACGATGCCGGCGGCTTGGTAGGCCTCCCATTCTTCGCCGTATAGGTACTCTTCGCGCTGGTGGCGGGAGCCCATGTAGAGGAGGAGGTCGCCGATGGGCATGCCCTGCTGCTTCTGCCAGGCACGCTCCTGAACGAAGGCACGGAAAGGAGCAAGACCCGTTCCGAGACCGGCCATGATGAGGGGCTGGGTGGTCTTGGGAGGGAGCTTCATCACGGAAGGCTTGACGGAGACAGTGACGGGGCTGCCGATCTTAAGACCATTGAGGTAGCGAGTGGCTTGACCGAAGCGGTCGCGGCCCTGAGGATCGACCCAGTTGACGGTGACGATGAGCAGGGAGACGCTGTTGGGGGTGACCTTCTGGGAAGAGGCGATGGAGTACTCGCGGCGCTTCATGGGGTTGACGATGCGGACAATGTCGTGGAAGCTAGGGTGAGCAGACTTGTACTCGAGCAGAAGGTCGGCGAAAGTGATGGTATCGACTTCAGCACGGCGCTTGAACTCCAACACAGACTCCTGGTTGCCACCAGTGCCGAGAAGAAGCAAATTCTCCTTCTCCTTGGGGTCGGAGGCGAACTGGGACAGAGCCTCGTAGAAACGCTTGGGAGGGCGACCGAAGATGTCAATGTTCTGGGTGAGAGACTGGTAAATGGTGCGGTTCTCGTAGACGTTGGGGTCCTCACGGCTGGGGACCTCGACAACCTCCTCGGGGTCGAGACCGTACCACTTGATGAAGGCCTCGACCTCCTCCTTGTCGTTCTCGGCGTGGATGCCAAGAGCCTCGCCGATCTCATACTTGAGACCAGTGTTGCCAAGGTCGAATTCGATGTGGAAGATGTTGCGGTCATAAGTGGAGGGAGTGAGTCTGCGACGCTCCTTGACGGTGGCGACGCAGGTCTTTTGGGCGAGCTCGGGCTTGAGGGCAGTAACAGTGCCATACGCTTCTTTGAAGACAAGACCCTTTGCGGCCACTGTCCACTTCTTTGTGGCTCCAGGAACCTCATCCTCGAGCTGCTGGTAAGCGGAGAAGCTGTTGGCGTTGAGGTCCTCGGCAACGGGTAGGGCCTCGTTCGCCTCGAAGTCGAGAGTCTCCCAGGCTGAAGGAACCCCGATAGTCTTCAATGCGCTGTCGAGGTCCTTGGCAAGAACATCAAGCACATCGCCACCAGCCTGAAGCTTCTTCAAGCCGGTTTCGTACAGAGAGGGCTGGGCGATCTTGAGGAAAGCCAACTGGAGAAGGAAGTTCTCAAGCTCGGGCTCCTCGCTGACCTTCGCAGAAGCGGCAGGGTCGAGAACGAAGAGCGAGAGTGACTTGGCAGCGATAGCCTTACGCACAGGTGTGCTGAACTTCTTCTCCACATCCTCGTCCTTCCAGCCAGAGGATTTGACGATGAGGGTACCGGAAGGCTTGACACTGTCGATGATATCGAATTCTTTGAGAAGCTTCTCCTGTCCAACGACCACGACATCAGCGGTCTTGACGCTGTAGGCAGCCTCAATGCTCTTTGAAGAGCAACGAATGTCAGTCCTGACGGAACCACCCTGAACCAGGTTGTCGTGGGAGCTGCGAACGGAAACGTTGAGCGAGCTGTCACCTGAAAGGAGCTGGCCAACTTGAACAGGCGCAGGCGCAGATGCGTTCGCGTCAACATCCCAGAATGTGTACTGCTTGACGTCCTCAGCGATGAGGTTCAAGGCAGTCTCCGGCACCTCAAAGTTGTCGCCAGGCTTGGTACCCAGCTGGCGGAGCAGAGCCTCCATCTTCTTGACAGTCCAGACAGTCTCGCGGCCGTATTTGATGTCGTAGACACCAGGCTCCTTGCCGGAAGCAGCGGCCTGGAAGTTGACAGCAGCAAGGACATCGCTGAAGAGAGCACTGCTGACAGAGCTGTCGGCAACGTGTGCGTTGTCCTTAACCTGGCCGAGAACAGTGATCTGCTCGACGGAAGGAGCAAGGGCCTCAAGGAACTCCTCCTCAGCGAAGGGACGGTAGACACGAACGTTGATAACACCAACGCGGATGTTCTGCTGGGCGAGCGCCTCTGCGACCTGAGCGCCCAAGCTGGCCTCGACCGTACCGAAGACGACCATGACACGGGTGGGAGAGGCGTGACCATGGTACTCGAAGCTCTTGTACTCGGTGCCGAGCTCAGAGTTGAGAGCGGAAAGAATCTTGGATAGCTTGCCCTCGCTGGTAAGCTTCTTTGAGTGGAGGTCCTCTTGGACAGAAGAGAGGATCGAGTCGTAGTTACGCTTTAAGCTAGCAACGCTGAGGGCATCGACGATACGAGTGGTCTCACGGCCGACGGTAATACCGTCGTAAGTGTGTACAGTCGGCTGGACAGATGCAAGGAGAGTAGCGAGAAGAGACATGTGCTGGATCTCGTATGCGCTCCTGCTGGTGACAAGTCCCATACCCAACTCCTCAGCGAGGGCGAGAGAAGCAGTGTAGTCAGTGACAAGGCCAGCCTGGGTGTCGGCAGCATAGTCGACGGCAGCAATTTGAAGAGCAGTAGGGCTAGCGACATCGTACAGCAGGCTGAGCTCGTCGAGCGCAGGGCGCATCTGAGTCAAACTGGCAGCGCTCGCCACAATGCTCTGGGGCCAGTTCCTCTTGCTCATATCGAAACCTGGGTAGAACATGTAACCAAGAGCCATGCTGCCGGCACCGTTCCTAGTCTGAAGAGACTTGACGTCTGTGATCTCGCCGTATGCATTCTTCTCTTGTGCGGCCGACCATGCTTGCGCGGCAACGTCGAGATCGAAGGACTCGGGAGAGTAGGAGAACAACTTGTTGGAAAGGGCGTATGCGACTTGCTGAACGAGTGTCTGAGCAGTCAAGTATGTAGGTCCGGAGACATCAGACAGAGAAATGTCCTGGCCAAAGGGCAATGCCGACGACTTGACCGCGTTGGAGTCCTGGGATTGAGCCATGTTGGGCGAGTGGAGGGACTCTAGAATGAATTTGTCGCGTTCCTCGTTATTTGCAACCCGTCAGCGAAGAGGGGCAAATGGATTGAGGTGTTGAGGAACGAATGCCTCGGATGGTGGTGTGAATATCGGATTATGAATAATGGTGAAATCAAATGGAGGCGACTGGCCGAAGTCGGGAACCTTTTTGAGGATTGTAAATCCACATCCTTGCAAGCTTCGATCACGCCATCGACATGTACCCTTCTTTGTACAGTACTCGCCTCCCGTCTCAAAATGTGGATGAACGGGCAATATATATGGCATTCGAAAATCGCGTCTCCAACGTCCTCATAATCCATATCATTTGGGAGTCTTTTCCATAGCATCTCCAATCGCTGGTGTATCATGTATGGATGGCAGTTGCCGTCGCTCATGGTCACGAGAAGATCGATTAACCCAATTGCGGCATTCTCAGCAATTTCGAGACGCCTCCAAGAGCCTTCATACCCCGAGGGCCAACACTAACGGGACATAATCCACTGAGGAACAAGCAGTCAACAATGCCTTTTCAAAGACTGATGTGTACATGCGCTCTCCCAGTGGCCTCTCCATGCTTTTGTTTGCCTCGCGATGATTGCCTTATCGACTAAGAAAAGCATATCTAACGAATGTCCTCAATAACCTCGACAGGGCAAGCTTCAAGTGTGCAGATGCACAGTAGATGCACAGCAGATCTGGCAGATCCCATCGGGCACGGACTGGAAGGCTCGTGTGCTCTCTCTATTGAGCCGCATGATGGCCAGAGTCCTGACGTAGCTCGACTGTGTCGCAAGTCCTCACACAAAACTCTACTGCACCCAGCATGGGTAAATTATAGCACAGAATCAACAACATGTATACCAGTACACAACACACTCGTAGAAAACATCTGGAGCAAGCGACCACGTACCGTCGTGTATGACGAGCCTGACGCGAACATCAACTGCACACACAACACATGACCACCACCAAAATGGATGACCCGCTGGCGAAACTCGAGGCGGAGTATTGCCCGCCTCTGGACTCTGCCCTATTGTCTGCGATAGTATCGGACTATGATCTGGCCTCAGAGGAGGGTTTCGCGACAGCGCGCGCGACACTGGACTTGTTGAAAGAATCTGCGCTCATAGAGGAAGCAGCGGATTTCGATCCGTCTGGTACTGGAGGCTACAACCAGCCCGAGACCGCCAGGTTGCCTAGTCATGAAGAGACTGGGACCGAGACAGGCGCATCGCAGTCGCACGAGACGGATGCGACGAGCCTGTCGAACGGCCTCTCGTCGCTGGATTTGGAAGAGAAGGAAAAGCTCGCGAATCAGATTGGAGCGCAAGACGTTGGTAAAATAGAGGACCTGGATGCTCTAGACGAAGACGTGAAGGTCATGTTGCTGCGAGAGCTTTTCGGTGAGCATGCCAGCAAGTATAGTATACAGCACACATTGCGCAAATGCAACGGCAAGTGGAACGCTGCCATGGAAGAACTGCTGAACCACGTATACTTTGGTGAAGCTGAAGACAGCGAGGACGGCGGCAAACTGCGCACGAAGGGTGTCGATGGCTTCTCAGAGGATAACGTCGTAAAACGTGGCCGCAAGACAAAGGCTAAGGGCCAAAAGCTAAGGGCCATGGAAGAGCGACGGACAGCCTCCCTACCAACCTCGCCGGAAGACTCGCAGAGCCCCGCAGCCAACAAATGGCAGACTGCGAAGGAGGATGTCAACTTCATCGCCATTCACACAAATCTAGAAGTCTCGGTTGTCAAGTCCACATACAACGAACAGGGTGCCAAAGTGCCCCAGACAATCAACGCTCTCATCAAACAGACTATGGAAGAGACTAAGAAAGTCATTACAGATGACGAAACAGTTCAAAAGAACGCACGCGAACTAGGCCGCGACTTCCCGTCAATCGCGCCAAACTACTTAGCCGCGCTGATTCGCCTGACCTATCCTTCCACATCGTCAGCTCACGAGCTCGCAAAAGCCCTCGTGGCCAAACCCAAGGAGTCAGCAAGCGCCGGTGGCATTCAAGTCATACCAATGTACGCGCGACCGACTATCGCCGACATTGACCCAGAAAGCAGCCCTCGCAAAGCACGCTCTGCAAACATTTCACATCCATCATCGCTCGCTTCGCCAGAAGATCCCACAGTCGCTTTGCGCGGGAACGCCTACGCGGCAGCTCGCGCCCAAGCATTCGCCCAAGCCAGCGCCGCTCACCGCAGAGCTGGATCAGATCGCCTCATGGGCGGTGCAGCAGCTTACTATTCGCAGCTCGGCCGCGATCTATCTGCATTGGCTTTCGGTGCGTCAGCAGATGCTGCCGACTCGCTTGCGGCACGGCAGTCGTCGGCCACGCAGCTCGATCTTCACGGTATCGACGTGTTGAACGGCGTGCGTATCGCGCAGGAACGCGTAGAAGCGTGGTGGAACGGCCTGGGCGAGAGCAGAGTCAACGGCCGTACAGGCGCGGAAGACAGAGGGGCGGGATTCAGAATCGTCGTTGGCGCTGGAACGCATAGTGTAGGTGGAAAGGGCAAGTTGGGCCCTGCGGTGTCGAAAGCACTGAAGAGTGAGGGCTGGCGCATTGAGCCGGCGGGTGCGGTGATTGTGGTCAAAGGGAAGCAAAGAAGATAATGGCTCTTCAACTCAACGATTTCTGATGACATACTCGACAAATCTCGCATGAAAACATTTCAAGAAGATCTGGCCATGCGACAACAATCTTACGAGTGCCTCTCTGTCCATCGCGGCACCCCAACTTTCAAGTGATTTTAAATTCCATGAACTCAGCAAAGCGATGCAAAGTCTGGCATGGCAAGCATACTAGCCCGCAGCGATGGAATGTCTCGTCGTCATTGGCAACAAGGACAAGAGCTTGACTTTCATCCGGTGTCTTTGTGAAGATGAGTGCAACGAAGCATTCCTGCTCCCATGGGATGTCGTCCAAAGTGTCGACTCTGAATTCAGCGCCTTCGAAACTCGAGATCGTTGTCGCCGCGACCGATTCTGGCGGACATCTACAGAATGAAGTATATATCTTCAGGCATGAGCCAGGTTGAACGTGACCAAGCTCAACGCCGCTGGACGGATTGCAGGCGACGGAAACGAGCTCAGCAACAAGCTTGAATCTGTCAAGATCACAATCGATGTCGTATAGCGCATCGAAGTATAAGGTCCCTTGGACGGATCCCCATGACCATGTCGGCGCGACGTATACGGAAGGTCGGACATTTATTGTTTCTTCGGACCACGCCTGGCCCGTGTGCCAACACAGCGCCACTGGTAGGCTGTGCTCCCACAGCCCAGCACAGTATGTGCCGAGACCTTTTTCGGAGAATTCTGATGCGAGTCCAGCGAGAGCTGGAAAGACGTCCGTTTCCTTACTGAGATCGGCAAAAGAGAACTGTAGTACCAGTTCCATCCAGGTGAAGATGATATAGAACTTCTCAGCAACCCGATCAGTCAACACCTCAAAAGTGTTTCGATGGGCGTGGTCCGGGTACAGAATATCGACCGTGCTACAGTCGCAGCGAGCAGTGTGTCGACATTCCCACACGAGATCTTGAGCTGTGAAGTGTAGTACGCGTCGACTTAGTAAACGTTCCTGTAGTGCCCATTTCCTTGTTGCCAGGGGATACTGTGTGTCAAGGTCTGTGTCAGGTTGTGAAGAAAGAAAGGACGCATGTTGACCTGCCAGTTCCAGTGACCGGTGAAACGCAAGCCTGATTGATCTCCCGTTCTCTAGAGGCAAGTCGAACACCCGCCTCCTTGGAATCCAGCAGCCTCCGCGGCCGTCTCGTGCAGACATCGCTGATATAGTCAGCGCTGCACCCTCATAGATGACGTGCATCCGGGGAATCTCGTTCGCCTTGTCTTGTTCGTCGTCTTGAATGATGCAAAGCGCATCGATCCAAAGATACTGGACCCCGAGTCGTCTGCTCACAGCGATAGCGTCACGAAACGTCCGAGACAAGGAGGCAGTTTCGATTCCAGTCTTGCGCAACTCGATGTCGTTCTCCACAGTCTTGACGGGCTGTTCCAAACCAGTACCCCAACAATGACTGAGGGCGATGTACTCTGGCGATGCAGTATCGACAAATTCTACAAGCCGAACGATGTCGGGAATGTCTTGCGATTGTGGACCAATATAAAGCAATCTTGTTGGACCCTCGGTATGTCTGCGTACATTACATACATCGTGTTCCTGTCGACATGTAGCATACCATTTTGCAACGAGATCGTAGGCTTTGTCGCTTCCTGGATCCAGACTGTGGTAGGTAGGAACCTCAATCTCGTCTTGAACGCATGGCCAAGGTACGGGTTCGTCTGAAAGATAATCATCAGCAGGCTTCCTTGGCTCCAGTTAGACGCAATCGTACATTGTATCACTTACTGTTCGTCTTGCAAAGCTCGAAATTTCCAATCCACATCGGCTGCTGAGTTTCATCCTTGAGAGTGATGAGTGTCTCGACAGCGAAGCAGTGATGGCTATAGTGTACAGCAAGTTTGCAGGCATCGTCCAGTCCGATGTAATAATCGTTAAGCAGCGGAAGGAGTCCACAGACCAGTCGACAGCCGGCACAACCTCTACGCTTTCCTCTGATCAGATCTACAAAGACGACACTTTCCGGCCTGTCAGTAGATTTGCCACTATCAAAGTGGTTCAAGGCAAGTTTTCGGCACCTGTGGCACTGGATTTTCATCGTGGTTGCGAGCCGAGTTGCTGGTGGGTTCTGCTGGACATCGAAGGCTGCTTTGTATCGTTCACCTATGATCTGCCAGGCAGTCGCGTTGCGAGGACGCGCTCGAACGCGTTCTATGCAGGACTGAGGCTGTCTCACAGTGCTGCATTATCGGTAGCTGAGCCAATCGGGACGCGATGAACTAGCAAGGCTGACTTGGTGGTGGCTGAGTCTTGAAGAAGGTATCTCGACTGGCTTGTACTTAGCTTCCCACCTACATGACTTCAGATCGGAGCATAGCCTCGACGAATTGAACGAAAAATACGCAGTCGGAGAGTTGTGTTGGATATTCAGTGTTGTTGTTATCGTGAAGACGATCTAATGCGAACATTTCGATGTGATCGACGGAGCAAGCTCCATGGATGACGGCATCTGACCTCATCGCTTGTCAATCGATTGATCAAGTAGACCCAAGCTCCTCGCAAGCAGGACAGAACAGAAACAGAGCACAAGACCCAATCATTCTTTCTCCAATTACGCAAAACCATCACTACAGCACTCCAATCCCAAACAACAATAAAAATTCCGACTTGACCGCCACCATGCTCCTCCCCACTCTCCGCCGCTCCCTCCTCACCACCCGCGCCGCCCGCGCCCCTCTCGCCGTCGCCACCAGGCCCTTCTCCCAAGCTCCCATCCAACTCGCCCGCAAAGACACCCAAGACAAAGACTCCCTCAAGCCCGAGCCGAACGAGTACAGCAAGTCTGGCTCCGACGACGCCGCGGCGGCCGTCGAGGGAGCAGCGTTCGATCCCGACCAGACGCGTCCGGAGCAGGAGCATGCGAGTGCTGCGAAAGAGAGCGGTAGTGACGTAAGTCTTGCTTGATCATAGTTCGCGAGAAGAAGGCGTCCCGCCAGTATTGGGAGAGCAATGCTATCATGATTACAAGAAAAGCAAACTAATGAGTTATTGATTGGCACAGGCAAACCCCCTCGAAGCATCCCCTGCGAATCACGAGATCAGCCAGTCGAAGGTGGACAAAGAGGGAAAGACGGGTGGTGCAAGTGGTGGCCAGGTCACCAAGGATCGCGAGTCAGCTGCACAGAGCGGAGCAAGCGGCGCGCCCAAGTCTGGTGGTGGAAAGTCAGGTTAGAGGCTTGTCCTTGTGATTGCGGCCAAAGAGTAGGCAAGACGTTGTATTCAATACCCACGTTAAGACATCAAGGCTCTGAGAATTTCTGGTGAAGGGAGTATTTTTGTTTTGTTTTTGGATACGCGAGTTGGAAAACAAGCTTGTGTCTGTCTTATTTGAGAGTGGCACTGCAGGTAAAGCCAACTCTTTTGCAAGATACAGACGCAGGTAAAGTAACAAGTCTCTCTCTCTCTCTCATGCCATCCTCGAGACTCGATCTCAAAACAACATAAAACAGTCATTGGGGTATAATTTTCATGCTCCACCATTTTTCATAACCACAACTCGGCTCATCTCAGAAACAGAATGCCACAACAAAAGGCTGCTTCGCCACTCTTCGCAGCCACAAGTCGCTCTCAGAAACAGAATGCCGCAAAAAAACCCATGCTATGCAACGCAGACTGTGCCCTTGCAATCCTAGTGGTTGTGCACAATCTTTGGGCTCGACATGCCAGTCTAAGGCTTGTCATCCTCGATGGGGAAGTCGTCGAGCGGCCCGGAGGTTGCGCTCATGCCGGGAGCGGCGGCTTTGGCCTTGATCTCGGGCGGCTCCTCGGCCATGACCGGCATCTTCTCGTCACGGGCGGACTCGAAGGAGGTTTTGGTTGCAGGCTGGGTCTCGGAGGCGGGAGTGGGCGCAGTCGCGGCGGTAGCGGGTGCGGTTGTAGTTGCAAGCGCGGTCACGCTGGGTTTAGCGTTCTCGCTGGTAGCAGGGATAGGCTCTTTAGCGGTAGCGGGGAAGTGGAGAGGAGCTTCACAGGTAATGGTTAGTTTGATATCGCGCATTGTGATTTGAGGATCTGCATGTTCCATACGGTCAAATTTGAGGTCGTTGGCTCCGTCAGCCTTGGGCAGCGGAGGCGGCTTGTCGTGCTCGGCCGAGTCGGCGGAGACAGCAGAGACAGGCTCAGACTTGAGCGTCTCGTCCGTAGCAACAGGAGCCGGAGCGACAGGGGAAACGGGTGCCTTGTCCTCGCCCTCCTTCTTCGTCTGCTCTTTGGCAACGCCCTCACTGCTTGAGACTACGGCCGGCGCAGCAGCAGCTCCAGGGTTGGGCAAACCGGTCTGCGGCTCCGAGTGCTGGCCAGTAGCGAGCGGGTGAGTCGGCGGGATTGTAAAAGGGACATCGGGCCTGCTGGCGCCGTTGGTCTGCTCGTCCTGCGTCTGGATGGCCTGAGCTTGCTGTTCCTGCTGTCTGCGGCGCCTGCTGGGTCTCAGCATGTTTTTGAACGCATCTTTGAACTGGTTGAGAGCATTGGGAGCTATTGCAGTGAGCGGTTAGCCAATGCAACAAACGCGCCAAGTGAGCGCGTGAGTGAGCTGGAGGGTGAGACTTACGGACGCCCGGCATGATGGGTGGATGGATGGGCGCTACTGAGGATACGAGGGTGAGAGGTCGTTCCAGTCGGTCGGCATGCGGCGGTGGCGCAAGGGTTGCGCGAGGGTGCCGAGCTGAGCTAAGTCTGGAGCTTTGTTAGTACCGCAGCGTTGTCAAGTGCTGAGTAGCACAAAGCAGAGCAAAGCAAAGCAAATCACAGAGGCAGGCAGTATGGCTGGCTAGCCGATGGCAGTGACTGTGTCAGTGGCTGTGGGAGGTATCGCTCCTTCAGCCCCAAGTGGATGATGGTGTTGCTGAAGAAGAGGAGGATTAAGCGAGCGAAGAGTGATGAGCGAGGCGTGAAGCGCGGCGGCCACGAGACAAACGTCAGTACTGAAGCAAACCTTCTGTAGATGAGGCTTCGAGGCTGTGCTAGCCCTGATATTTTTCCCTTGAACCATTTCAGAGATATGCACTTTTGCTGCAGTCAAGTACTATCTGCAGAGTACATGTGCTCGAAACCATGGCAAAAGCGCCATCCATTCAGTCATAGCGTCGCACAGCTCCTCACTTCGTCTCTCCTGACGTACGGGTATTGTGATTAATTCTATTTTTGGGATCATCAACGAAGGAAGCAAGTCAGCGCGCGTGCGCCAAACCACGCACATGCCGCGTGATCAACGACTAGTAAGAGCGTTGGAGACCAAGACAAGCCTTGGATACGGCAAGGGTCTGGAGCTTGGGTGGATCGCGTGGGCTAGTTAGTTTATCTAGTCCCTGAGTGAGCTGTCACGTTTAGGGACTCGAAACCGCTGGTTTGACAAATTGTGCGGGCGAGAACACTGAAGAAGATATTCGAGGTATGACGTTGCATGTGTCAAGTGTCGGATTATTTGACGAGTGTTGAGATGTCATGGCAATCTGTTACCGAGTCGAGGATATATTTCTGGTCACTAATCATAATAGAACGGGTATTATTAAGCCTCTACACAGGCGTATCGCATAATGTGCATCGCATCATTCCATCAATTCATGCCGCTGAAAACTAGTCCTTTCTGACGCATTGAAGCACCTTCCTCTTGAGTGTTTCTTCAAATGATCTTGTCGCCAGCACCAGTGACACCCTTCTCAGGTGGGTAGCCAGTAGTCGATGGAACGGTGCCAGTGGTGGCAGTGCTGGGTGTCATCTCCGCCTGCTGCTGGGCCTCCTTTTCGTACGATGACAAGCCTGGCTCAGCAGCGCTCTTCTCGGGAAGAGTAGATGCGGCAGCACCAGTGCCAGCAGCTCCGGCACCAGCAGCGCCAACAGTGCCAGTCTCACTCGGTGGGAATGTCTGGTGAGCTTGCTCAGTGCCAGGGCTAACAGGCGAGACGGGCAGCTCGTTGGTGGTTTGGCCGACAACACTGGAGATGACATCGTGCCACTTCTGCGCATCCTGAGGGGTGTGCGCCCTGAAGTGGTACTCGTGGCCCATGCTTATCTTGGAAAGCACGCCCTTGCTCGAGTTCTTACCCTTAATGTTGAACTTGACACCATCAACGGCACCGATCAGGCAGTCGGGCAAGTACAGCGAGGTCTCGGGTTGAGGCTCCTTGGCGAAGTCATCGTCGGTCTTGAACTCGTGCAGGTACTTGGATGGTGTTACGGCGTAGAAGGAAGTAGAGTACGAGCTCATGATCTTGCCCTTGCGCTCGAGAGAGCCAGCAATGAGTGGCTGGGTGGAGCGGTGGTCCTGGTTGGCAAAGGCAATGTGCTCGACAGCGCGCTTGGGTGCATTGGGATCGATGAGGAGGTGCGAGTTGCGCTTGACGAAGCCGTTCCACTCGAAGTCGGGAGTGATGCGCTGGGCCACACCGATCATGTCGCCGTAGGCATTGCGGGTCAGCTCAGTCTGATTCTGCATGATGGAGTTGAACTGAGCAAGGCCGTTCTGGAAAGTCTGAACAACGTGTGCCTCGAACTGTGCAAAGTGGTTCTGGACTGAGAGCATGTCGTCGCGGTTGTTGTTCTCCTCGAGCACCTGCTTGCTCAGGCGGTGGTAGACCTGGCGCTGCAAGATGTAAGGATCATCGTGAGACTTGACCGCACCAGAGGAGGCATCAAATGCGGCAGTGTGCTGGCCAAGAAGCTCGATGTGCTTCTGTGATGTGTTGCGTGCCTTATCCACTGCCTTGGCGCCCTTGCCGGCTCCCTTGGTAAGCTCCTTCGTCTTGTTCTTGATCTCAGTGTGCAAACGCTCGAAGACCGGGAGGATGGATCCCTTGAGGGTCTTAGCTGTCTCGCCATGTGAGGTTGCCATGCCCTGAGTGTTGCTGCGGATGTTGTCGAACAGACCAGCGACACCGCCGAGAGTCTGGTCGAAGTGGTGGCCCTCCTTCAATGGGTTGCTGACAGTCTTGAGAACCCTCTCGTACTCCTTGGAGTGCTGGTGGTGCATCTTCTCTGTCGCAGTGATGTAGTCCTCGATGTAGCCGCAAGCGTGCTTCCATGCTTGTAGACGTTCGTGGAACAACTTGGTGGTCTCGCTGCTGTCCTCGTCGGGGATAGCATCGTCGCCATCGGTAGTGTTGGTGAGGGTACGAGTGGGGATCTGGGACTGGCCGCCGGTGGTGGCTGTAGGTGATGCCATGGTGAGAGGTGTTGGTTGTGTGTTATCGGGTGGGGCTTCAATAGTCGGTCAGTAGTTATCCTTGTAAATGCCAGGTGGACAAGAAGGCAGGTGTTATTGAGTGAGGGGTAAACTTACTGCAAGTGTCTTGTTGTCTCGGGGAAGGGACTCTCTAGGAGTTTTTTGTTATTGAAGTACTGTACAATTAAGAATAAATCGTCGATCGAAGGATTGGAATGATTCAAAGGATTTGGCCAAGGGAAACGTCTCGATGTTTATATGCCTGTCGCCCCACGCAATGCAAGCCGCTGATCTGGTGGACACAACGCATCCCAGCACACGCCGTCGCCCCATACCAATACGTCATAATCCGAACTCTCGTCACCGCGCTTGCTTTTTCCCTACAGATCAAGCATTTGCCCGTTGGGCTGCGCCACCACCACGGTATTCGGACGGCTTGCTTCTTGAAGAGATAGCGGTCTGGCCGTCGGCAAGGGAGATGACGATCATCCAACTCTAGATGTCGCCATGTTATCAATTGTTGGGATGGCTATTCGTTCGGTGAAATTAGTAATGATCCGTGCTGTTGCGAGTTGTTGGATGGAGTTGAGAGATGGTAGTACTGTACCCAGGTAGGTTTGGCTTTCTAAGGCGCGACAGCAGGTAGCCCTACTTGTCCTTACATCCGAATATCCAGCTCGTCATATGGAAAGGGCGTTCTGGCATATATTGCATCTTGTAAGACGCACGCACACCACAAGACGTGCCTGTCACACCGCGAGAGGCGGCAAGTCATCGACTGCTATTGTGCAACCAATTCAGATGATGGACTTCACAGTATGCTCGACAACTAATCCGTAGGACACCCTCAGCCTGGTGTCGAAGTGGTCCGGGGCGATTCCTCCGCAGGCTTGACGAACTCTTGATGGTACTGGCTGCTATAGAAGGAGAGTGACATCCACTATCTCCAGATCAGATGATGCACAGCGAAGTCTCCTCGAGTGTAAGCAAGGATATCAGTCTGGTGAGTAGTCAGTGCACCGACCTGTAAATTTGTCTGTCAATCTATAGCATGTTTCGTCAAGAGGTCGGTCAGGCCTTGTTGTCCCTTACATTGCCTAGGTCAGCTATATGCTTTCTTGCTGACTTGATAGGAAACACCGGCCCTGATGCGCTACATACGCGTAGCTCCTATCAACTACCATGGCCAGCTCGCTTTTCAATTCTGGGCGTAGGACGGCCAGCCGTATTATTGTGTGAGAATCGCGACATGATCACGTGGATGCCGCCGCCCGGACCTGCACATGATCTTCTGCTAGGATGCTTCGAGTAAATATTAGCCACATGATGTGGATAAGCAGCGAGCCAGGGCAACATCATAATTAATACGCCTATACTAGAAAAGTTCTATGGAGCTGAGAGAATCACATCAAGAGAAGACTTCCCATTTGGAATGCACAGGGATCGAAATTTGTGGACTTGCAATTGTAGCCGCATACCAGCAAATCAAAAGAGGTTCGTAGGACCGACAGAGCTGGCCGATTCAGACCATGACAGATCCTCAAGGAGAAGGCTCGTTCTCAACATGACATCTCGCAGCATAAGTCCACAGCACTGGCTATACAAGTTCACGTATACTGGAGTTTACATGTGTGAGCGGACATCGAGAATTATCACTCGAGATGTTTCTTTACCGAAACGGGTAGCCCACACTCCAAGATGGGCTGAAACGCACGCGATCTATCGCACTGTGATACTGTACAGTCCAGACACAGCATGTCGATGAAGTATTGTCGACCTCGCCACTTCATCGCCCTTTTTACGGTCATCATTGTCGTTTTCGCCGACTCTCTGTTTCGCTCAACGTGGCAAATCTTTCCGGGATATGGATGCTTGACTCGCAAATTCCGCAGTCAGCGTGAACGTTTCAGGCAACAACATGAGATTGTGCTTGTAGAGGCAGAATACTTTTCAATTTCTTGTCAAGCCATCCACCTTGACGTACACTGTCTATCTGACTGTGTACTGCTGCCAGAACATCCTGACTCTGCTGATCCGCGACTCGACCAGCTCACAGCTACCGCCAGCAACAGCTTGCCGCCAGAGTTTCCAGCGGTGGCATAGAAGACGTGAGCTTGGTAGTTTGAGCCGCAAAACAGAACGTAGCGGAATCTCCTAAATCTCCGGCTTGGAGGGCGAGTGAGCGGGAATGCAAATACGACTGGACGCGACTTGCACAACCATCGCTACCGTCTTCAAAGATCAATACTGAACACTTTCTTACGACAATTTGTTAGCTCTAGCAATAATTCTGTATCCCTTGTGTTATAGGCCCCGTGATGTATATGTATGTTAGAGCAAGTGGTGGTCGTTTGAGTGACAGCATTCGCACATGGGGGTTCAAACTCAACGGTTGGCAATATTCTCTTTGGGAAACACGCGTTGAAGCGTTAGTTTCTGCTGTCCAAATTTTGAATGTGAATTCGATCAACATGGAGATACAATATGTGCACAACAGAAGCAACAGAGTACCGTAGTCTGTCGAAGACGACTACAGCAGCAGATTGATGTCCAGATTCGTACACTTATGATTACTTTGTCTACCTACATGGCAACATTGCCACTCTATCGTAGTCGTAAGCCATGAGCTAGTTCCTAGCCACGTTCCTCTTTTGATCCCAGTTCGCCCTCGTCCAATCGTGCTTCATATCATTGGGGAAAAATGCCCGCAGTACTCACTTCCACTTCTGCACAACCACGCCACCGCGCTTGAAATCGCTCATATCGCCCAAAACAACGCTTTTATCCTCGAGCTCCTTCGAGGGGAAGGTGGTCATCAACGCCCAGGCCCTCTCGGCGCTAGTTGGGGAAGCGCGGCTGACGAAGTCGTAGACGTCGCCAATGGTCTGGGTAGTGTTGAAACGAGATTGCAGGCGTGTGCCGTCACCAAGGCGGACCTGGAGGGTGACTGTGGGTACGCTCTCGTCGACTTCGTTAGTAGGAGGAGCTGCGCGACCAGGGACAGCGGACTGCTGAGAGGGCGCAGCGGTTGTGTTTGATGATGAAGCAGAAGCCACACCAGGTGTGGGAGAGCCCAGACGCTGGCCGGAACCGCCGAAGGGCTTGTACTTGGGCTTTGGCTTGACGTAGTTCTCATCCTTGTGCGGGTCAAGGTTCAAGTCGACTTCCTGTCCAGGCTGGACGTCCAGCATGCTAAGAGGGGCGTGGCCTTGATTGATCTGTTCCATGAGAGGCTGGTTTGCCGGGTCGTCGAAGCGGAAGAGAGGTCCGTCGTCGATGCTGACACCATCGGCCCAAAGGTGCATAGTACGGCTGATGCGAGGAAGAGCAGCTCCGCCAGGGCGACGACCGGCAGCAGGGTTGGCGGTGGGGTCAGCGATCACGCGAGAGGGTGCATCGTCGCCTCCGAGGGTCTGGGCACGGCCACTGAAGTTGTTGGTTCTGGGCGGGCCAGAGGCTTCCTCTTCGTCGTCGTCGTCGCCACCAGCACGAGGCGCATTGTTGCGAGCTTGTGAGAGAATGTTTGAGAAATGGTCTGGTCGACCACCGCGTCCGCTACCGCCGCCTCTAGCAGGGTCCTGCACCGCCAGGCCGCTCTTCTCGCCTCCAGCGAACAAATCCCTCTTCTTCTTGTCCTCGTCTTCCTCGTCGTCATCGTCTGCCGAGGCCTGCAAGTCGCGTAGTGTCCTGATGCCGCCACCGGCAGCCGGTGCGCCAGTCCTGCGGCCAGATGTGTTGGATGAAGAAGCTTGTGGTGCACTCTGTGGAGGCACAGCTGCCGACTCGTCCTCAACGTCGTCCTCGTCACTGCCAGCTTCTTGGGCGGCGAAGTATAGCGCAACAGCGTCTTCTAGGTTCCAGTTTGCTGATGTGAGGGCAGTCTGGGCTGCGCTGGCGTTTGCACCTGTGACGCCGCAGAAGTGCGCAACCATTTCCTGCTGATTTGTGTCCATGGTGGGTGAGGCGAGGGTCGTGTCCTCGGTGTGGCAAGTCTTGAGGGAAAGTGAGTTTGGCGCTTTTGTCGTTTTGAGTGTAACGTTACACTGGCAGAAAGTGAACGATTGCGTGGTGGAATGTCGCCTTGAGCCTTGAAGTCGACGTCACATTTGAAAGCTCCAGCTCGGGCTTGGCAGTGTCTGGACGCCGATGCGGCTCTCACTGCCGACGTGCATGTGCTCGTTGTCGGCCTTGAGGAAGTGAAGTGCCAACGGACAAATAATCACCCATCTATACAAACAAACAAGAGCAGCTCGTCAGGGCATAGATCACTCACTGGAAAATCCATTCACATCCCACGCTCGCTCTTCCGGACTGTAAACCTCCAAACACACCATCAACATGGACCTCTCCGAATCGCAAACAACCTTCCCCTCCGACAGTGAGGTGTATGACGCCAACTATGATGCGAACCACAGCAACTCACAAGACTCTGAGGAGCAGACATCACACTCATCATCGCCTCTCATACTTTACAGCCCGCCCACATTCTTGAGCATACTACGAGGAGCCGCGATTAACCTGGTATTACCATTTGTCAACGGCTTGATGTTGGGATTCGGAGAGCTGTTTGCGCATGAGGCTGCGTTCAGACTGGGATGGGGTGGTACTAGGGTAAGATTCGTCTGTTGTCGTGGGAGGAGGATGCACGAGTGAAGGCCTGTTGACATCTGGAAGGGCTGTAGTCCGGACATGTTTACGCAGCTGGCTAACACATTGCAAACAGGTCTTCCCCGGACATAGGAACTCAAGACCGATGGGACCGGGTGTGGAAATCAAGGATGACCCTATCGAGCGGAGGAGACGAAGCGGGCGGGAGATGGACGCGTATACCTCATTGGAGTAGGCGAATGGAGTGTTTGAGGTGTTGGGAGATTCATCCCAAGGTGCGCGAATGTACACGAGCATGATGCGAGCACATACCGCAAAGACGAACAGTATCCAAAAGGCTGGGATGGGCATGAAATTGGACATGCATGCTACAGGTGGCGACCTTCGTTGGATGCCGCTGATGGAGATTGGGAGTGCTCTCTGTTGAGCCAAGCGGCCAAGTTGTATATACTCGCGCGATATGAACACAAATTACCTCATCTGCTTCGTATTGGGGGATGGTTTGTTGTCAAAAGGCAATATGCCAATGCACGAAAGTGATCTTGTATCTATTCGCCGTACTGTACTGTATGTACATCGAGGCAGAGACCGAGACTCAGCCGAGTCCCATGCGCTGCGCCGGCCAAAATTAATGCATGGGCAACTTCGTGAGCGGAAGCGGTATTGGTAGGCGGCGTACACACATCAACATACACACACACAAGATGATGCCTAGCAGGGGGCTCCAGGCCATCAGAGGCAATGCGCCCAGACTCTATCAACAGCAATGCCGCAATGTATCCATTCCCTCCCGCGCGCAGTCCTGCCACCACCACCACCACCACTGACAACATCGCAGCTCTCTTCGCGAACTCTCCCCCGAGCCTCGACTCTCGCCTCTCCTCGCAGCGCAATCGCCTCGTCGCAATGGAGAATTCGAAGTGCCGGCGCTGCCTTCTCCCTCTCGGCCATCCGTCATGCCTCCACCGTCCCGACCACTCCCACTCCTGGACCTGCATCAGCACCCCAGGCGCCCATCACTGAGCCCGCCGCTGCTGCTACGGCCACTCCTACTTCCACTCCCACCCCTTACAACCTCGACACAATCACCCTCGACGATGTCGAGGTCGCCGCCGCCAGCGATCTGGTGTCGAGCATCCCTGAAAGACTTGGATTCTTGAAAGAGATCGGTCTGGACTACGGCTGGGGTCCGACTTCTGTGATCCAGTGGACATTGGAGCACATTCACATTACTGGAGGTCTGCCTTGGTGGGGAGCAATTGCCGCGACCGCTATCCTCATGCGTGTCGTCACATTCCCTCTGTATCTCAAGTCTGCCGATCAAGCCGCACGTCAGTCTGCTCTCATGACCATCACCGCGCCCATCAGCGCGCGCATGACTGCCGCGCAGAAAGCAAACGACCAGACCGGCGTCATGCGAGCCTGGTCTGAGCTGAACGCCGTCCGCAAGCGCGCTGGCATGAGTTACACCAAACAATTTGCGCCCATGCTTGTGCAGTCCGTCCTCGGTTTCTGCTCCTTCAAGCTCATGCGCGGAATGGCCAACTTGCCCGTGCCCGGTTTGAAAGACGGTGGCTTCGGCTGGGTCACTGATCTGACCATCTCCGACGGCTACCTGCTCCTTCCCGCCATCATGGCCGGCGCCATGCACGTCATGTTCCGCTACGGCGGCGAGAGTGGCCAAAACAATGAGATGATGAACCCAGGCATGAAGAAGTTCATGCTCTGGGGTATGCCCGGTGTCATCTTCCTCGTCACTGGCTGGCAACCCGCTGCCCTCTGTATCTGGTTCGCCGCATCCGGTGCCTGGGCTATGGGCCAGGCCATGTTGATGCAAAAGCCCGCCGTTCGCAAGTTCTTCGGCATTACACCCATGTACAAGGCCAAGGCCAATGACTCCGATAGCCCCGGCAAGAACCTCATGTCAATCGCGCGCGCTGCAACTCAGAAGCCGGGAGCTGTCGTCGACACCACCGCAACCAGCAAATCGGCTCCCAAGACTGGCTCCTCGGCCATGTCCTACCAGGCTCCCAATGTGCGCACCACCAGTGCCCGCGGTACCGCCAGCGCGCCCATCTCTGCTTCAAAATCTGTTGCACCCGCACCTGCGAAAGCTAGCGTCTTCGACACAGTGAAAGGCAAGTGGTCCGACGTGCAGGCTATGGCCAAGAACCACCTCGCCGAGCGCCAGGAGCAGAAGGACAAGGAAACTCTTGCTCAGCAAGCGCAAAGCTACGAGAAGCGCGCGAAGCTGAAGCGTGACATGGCGAAGCGTGGCGGTCGCTAAGGTATTGGATTTTTTGTTTTTGAGGTTCGAAAAAGGGCAATGTAAGATGATGGTGCATTTTGGAGTGTTGGCATGCGTACTTATTCGGGGGCTAAAACATTGTACAACCGATGCGGTTACCGCGCTCTACAGCATCTCGTGGCGACGACGCGAGCGGCTTTGTATACAAGAGAGTACCTTTCTCTTCTTCGCAGCATTGTATTAAAATATACAGCAGGTACATTCATCACAAGATTGAGAACAGAACAAGGTCACACGGGGACAAAGGCAAGTCCGTTGAACATTTGGTTTGGTTTGACTTGGGTTGATTTGGAGAGCTGAATTGTCTCTTCCCAGCATTTGGCATTCGCATTCCTTCGTACGCTTTTCTTCGAGGTGGCATCTCGTATTCATATCCCATTTCTCGCCTGAAGAACAGCTTCCTTTCCGGCTGATTTCGGCTTAGCGTACATTCAAAGACAGCATGCATTCTGACATGTTACTGCTTCTTCCTATTCTCTCTCTTCGAGTCTTGTTGTGCATTGTATGTATGCATACATGCAAGCAATCTAGACATCAGTGCCATCGACGACGACACCCTTGCTCCATTTGTGGCACATGATCCTGGAGACTTCCTCGGCGCTGTCCTCGCTGACGAGAGCGCCGACGAGGTACAGAGCGCCGTCGATGCCGGACAGCACGCCGGAGGAGGTCAAGACACGCAGCCCACCGAGGCGGAGGTTGGCGCGCTTGAGAACGCTCTCGCGGCGGGTGTTGCTGATCTTAAGGCTGATGGAGCCCTTGCGAGCAGCGCTCGGGCGGCGCCCGCCGTTGGCACGCTCTTCGACGGGGGAGGAGGGCGCGGAGCCGCCGCTCTGGGACATGCGGCGCTTCTCGCGGTACTGCTGCTTGGTCAACAGGTAGGGGTTCTCGTCCTCGTTCTCGCCGAGGTCGAAGCGCAGGTTGTTGACGACGTAGCGGGCGTCCATGACGTCGGCGCGGTCGGCCATGTCGCGCTGGGCGGCGTTGCTGCAGATGATCTCGAACTTGGTCATGAAGTCCGGGTGGGTGGTGGCGGAAAGGCCGGACAGGATGCCCGTCTCGCCGAGGAAGAGCGAGCCGGTGCAGACGCTCATGAGGGTGCGCTCGCGGGCCGGGTTCTTCTTCTGCTGCTCGGTGAAGGCTTTGATAAGGGTGAGCGGCTGGGACTTGGTCTTGATGACCTTCTCCGACTCGCCGCCGACGATGACAAGGACGTCGATCTCGTTCAGACGCGACATGGCGTCGGCGTAGCTGAAGTGGGTTTTGACGGTGGCGCCCTGGGCGCTGGTGACATACTCGTCGTCACCGGCGAGGATGGTGCGGAAGGCTTTGGTCTCTGGATGGGAGAAGGAGTTGTCAGACGGAGGTGCTGGGGGTGTGTTGGCTGTGAGGCTCTCACTTACCCACATCTCTCTTGTCGTGCTGGGCCCAGTTGAAGACTCCCAACGGGCCAGCCATGTCACAGAGGTCAAACTTATCTTGAAGGGCAATGAGGACCTTGATAGGCTCGAAGTTGAGTCCATCAGGTTCCTCAACGATTGCACCTGGAGAGGGTGCGATGGTCAGCATCCATTGGTGGTGAGGTGTTACAGCGTGTCGAAGGTAGACTCACTCATCTTTGGCAACTAATTTGTTTGGGTGAAGGGTTATGTGATGGAATTGGAATTGGGATTGGGATCGAGAGAATGATGATGGAGGAGAAGAAAAGAGGAAGAAGAGTCAGCTCTGGGTTGAAGAAAAGAACTGCGATCGGTCGGGCCACGTTCCTGATCCAGCTGTGATGTGTCTGACAAGTACCTACGTACTCGCAATCCAATGCTTGCTCACGCGACAACGCCTCTGGGTCCCGTGATCTTTCTCGATGTGAGCGAATCGCGGGGTACCCCGCCTGCGGGAGCTTAGCGTGCTCCTGCTGGCGTCGAGCTTGAAGGGTCTGAGGTTGGGAGATCGACGCTGAGAATGAGGTCTGCTCTCTCTCGCCAAAGAGCCAAAGAAAGAGACGGAATATCAATGCTGCCATTGCAGTTCAAAAGCTTCATACCATTGCATGGCCATCAATCCGCACCTCATCAGAACACTGTTCTCATCTTCGGTCTCGCTGCCGACCGGATTACACATCTAACTTTGCAAGGACAAGAGCTCTCCAGGCGATCACCGCAAGCCTTATGACCAGTGATGCGAGAGGTCTCCACACCAAGAACCGTTGTACCTTTCTAGGCCAGCCGACGGCCGGACCCGCTGTACCTGGACTGCATCTCGTCTCGTCTCGAGAGCATGGTAGCGAAACGCTCTCAAAGCCCTGCTACATTGTTATATGACTCACTAGGTGTACAGTAACATCACCAGTGCTCTGTGCGTTACGTATGCGTGCAGTCTGTAGATCAGAGCCGTCTACGGCATCAGTCTCGACAATCACGCTCGTACAAATGATCGTACTCTCTTCTCTATGCGTCCCTACCATTGAGACACTGTTCAAGCTTAACATCTTCTTTGGTATTCAGCACGCTAACATACTCAGCATCAGACTATAATGTAAATGTCCTTACCTATGAAATACATGCAATGGAGCTGTATGTAGACTCATGCGTAAGTACTATAACTACATGTTTACTTTAGCATCACAAACATGATTCGTCATGATTGCAACCCCAAACCCTAAAGGAGTATCGGAGCTATCCGGTCATGCCTTCGCACCTATGAATATTTCCTATCCCTTTCGAGCGACTTAGATGGAATCACAACATATGTCTTATCGCACCACGACGTTTTCTCAGCTTCGCTTGATCCTTACATTCTGTCCAGGTTTTGCGCTTTGTATTCTCATTGGTGGAGTAGGCCAGGCCAAGCGGCTGAAGTTAAACTCCGCTGCCACAACGAGACAGTTTCAAAGTGCTATGCTCTATGATGCCTCTCCTCGACGTTGACGATTGAATCCGGTAGAGTTCGTTATACATCTCACGGTCGTGTATGCCAATACTATTAGACTATCATCACTTCTGATCTTACTTACCACAGAGATAGGTCGTGAGGCTGTACACATATCCGTGCGCTAAGACGGGGCTCTATCACCCCTCGCGTCATTCCAAGCAAGAAAGCAACCTACAATTTACGGAGCGAGGTCGAGGCCACCAATCTCTCTCGCCTTCATTTCTGCGCACTGCTCGCAACATGATATACGGCGCTCAAATGCTGTAACGCGGCAGTTTCCTATTCATTTCCACAAAGACCCATACATACATGTCTACAAAGACAATAGGTAATCAGTCTCTACGCAAGACTGTGTGCTAAGGAATCGTCGCGGATACGCTGCCGACCCGAATGTCTAGCACGTGAAGTCGTCGGATATGAAGGTAAAGATGGCCCCCAATTCCACTCCTTGCACTGGTCGCGCTGTTCGTCAGTCTTGCAGTCGCCCCGGTCGTCTTATGATTCACAAACAAGGCTCAGAAGGGGTTTCCCATTACGCTGTCATCAAATCACTACGCAGATCGACTACTCGATGCACGAGTCCGTGATCACGCGACATGTCTCCGACAATACACATCAGTTTACGAAATCGGACGAACGCGCAATATTACAGGCCTTACTGGTATAATACTTGGCCACATTGTCTACTCCGCTCTCCCAAGGACCCAAAACGTGGTGGGAGCTCTCAAGCGATCACCAGAGCCTAATGATGATGATGATTATGGTGCTGCTGCTCCTAGCCCATCGGTTCCATTCTATGCTATCATGCTGCAAAGATGGAAGGTCGAAGGTCCATGAATCGCTTCTTGTTGGCGGAAACCCTGCAGTTATCCACCAGCCAGGTGTGGGCGGGAATTGCCTCCCATTTCATGCGCGAGTTTATCCTCGAGCCGGTTAGGCAGAAAATACCTGGCTCGGCGGTCTTTGTTCAAGATCGCCTCCTCATCAGAGATGCTTGACTCTGGACCATGGTAGCGGGATTCGTTCTGCTTGCTATATTGACTTTGTGCATTACGACATCTATGCCTGCGCATGCCGCTCCTCTCGACCCTGGCCCTTTTCCGCTATCACTATCTTGACGCTGTCTAGTGAGTGTCAATAGCGGTATGCCAATGGAACTCTGGAATAATTTTGGCTTGTGTCCTCGCGGTTCGACCCTTGTATTTGTAGGAGACCTATTCATTTTCCATCTTAGACCTGTGAACACAAACAACACTGCATACGGTTACAATGAGCCGTACATCAATCTCAAGGAGAAGAAAGACAGCGGACATGGCTGCCCATCGATCGGTGTCGTCTTCGGGAAGCAGGATGGCCGCAGGGCACAGTCCGACGACATCACAGCTCTCATGTGCTCGCAGAAGACGCAGCAAGTCCAACTAGACGTCACCTATAGCGGCTTTGACATGCAAACCCGGAAGATCAACCCCAATACAGCTCCAGTCTTCGGCAAAGACCCCGGTATTGATCTCACGAATGGCACGGACAGCATCGACTCTTTCCCGTAGAGCGTCATGACCTACTTGCGCAATGCAGAGTTTGGTAATGGCAATCTTACTAAGATCTGGACGAACGAGCAATTTAGTCCAGCGAATGATGAATCAGAAGAGGAATCCGACAATTTCATATAGCTCGTGACTGAGGGCGAGAATGGCTACTCGGCAGAGACTTTATAGAGCAAAGCCAATCGCGCAAATCTTACTGAAGCTATAAGCGACTTGTACGCTTAATACATAGCTTTCGTGATCGATATGCGCTTCTGCAAACCCATCACTCGAAATCTAAACAGGCGTCGGGATCTGGTGCATGGCACTGCCTACAGCTTCTCATCTAGACTAAGGCTCAACTTTGCTTCTAAGCTTACTATGCAGGTCATGCTAGGTATCATGTTCGTTCTCAGAGCGCTAACATAAAGCCTAATAAATCTATGAAGTACCTTATTGTCGGAACTTGTTCCGACTATACTACTACGAAAATTTACAGGGTCCAGCCCAATACTGGGTTCTGATTGGTTCCTCAAAGTCGCATGCTGATTGGAAGTTAAAAATGTAACAACACGTGATCCTAACACGTGTTCTCTACCCTACAATCTGAAATCTCTTTATTCTTTTCTGAAGTATATATAGCATTTCGTAAAAGAACTCCTACTATTATATCTTTACTTTTTACCTAGCTCTTCGTAAAATAACTACTAGTAGCCTTCGTAAATTAATACCTATCCCCCTTCGTAAACTAAGTAGTAGGACTAACTGTAAAATAACCCTCTCTCTCCTATATAATAACTAATAACTATAAGCTACCCTTCGTAAGTAAACAACTATAGCATTAGTAGTTTGTTCTCTATGCTTTTAAACCCTCCTAGTTAATAACTTTACAAAGAATAGTAGGCAGACTAAGAACTGCCTTATATGCTGTAAAAGGACTGCTTAGCGAGTCTGTGAATCCTATAAGAGGAAGGCGGACGAGCTTCGTTATAATCAGATAAGTTCCCTACCTTTATAACTACAATTCTTCTCCGAAGGGGCATTCTAACAATGCTGGTACACTAGAGTGCGCGACTGTCCCTACTCTTGCGCGCAAGCAACATTTAAGAACCTATAAAGGTCTCCCTAGGAGGCAGACGCCTATTGCGCTTCGCGGACGGACTACTACTCATTCTGCGCCTCTAGGCTATAAAAACATTAGCTACGCTCGCTTAAACAAGCTCGAAAAACTTACTGCTAGTAGACAAACATGCCAGTCCCTTTCGGACGGCTAGGGCAGCGAGGGCCTTGCAGCGCTATAGGCGCAGCAGCAGCAGCAGCAGGGGCAGTAGTAGTAGTAGTAGTAGTAGGCGCACCCATCTTATCATCGTCGTCGTCGTTATTATTGTCGTAGAACTGCAGCATAAAGCTGCTAGCATCATCGTTATCGTCTTCTTCTTCTTCTTCTTCTTCTTCTCTAGCAGTAGCAGGCAGTAGTGCAGCAGCAGCAGCAGCAGCAGCAGCAGCAGTAGCAGCAGCAGCAGCAAACGATGCTCTACTAAGGGCAATAGCGCATAAGAGGTCGCGATTGAAGCAGCAAACAAGCAGGATATCACTATATAGAATATCAGCTTTCTGTTACGAAAGAAGAGTGCAAGCTTCGTAAAAGAACTCGAATTGTCAGCTTCAAGTATGTATATCTGCGAGTCACAGAGAGCACTGCAGTTTAAACCACTCTTACTCTCGCCGCGCGCAACACGCCTAGCTAAGTACTCAGCTCTGCGCGTGCTGACCTCGACAAACGATAGCAACCCCACTGCGCGTCCGCCAGGGATCGATATGGTAGTGGTAGTGGTAGTAGTAGTGGTAGTGATGTTTAAAAGAGCGAGAGAGAGTCGAAGTAGGAAGGAAGAGAGTGATATATTACCTTAGGCTTATTGTCATGCTCTTAACAATAGCTGACTATTCAGTTACGAAGAGCTAGCTCACTTTCGTAACTGAAATATCATGTGCTATTAAGAGGCCTAACGTTACTGTAGGGGAAGCTGGACAGTACGCAGGCAGGACCAAATATACCCAGTGTATGATTAAATATCCTCAGGGCAGTATCATATTTATACGGACTGTCCAGCTTCCCCTACTGTCCAGCTTCCCCTACGATGACGTTATTATCGTTATGCTTACTATACTCCCTTCCTTACTTTTGTATTGAATCTCTATTATGTGATGACTCTGCTATTATTGCCCTTAATAATCATTCACCTACTGACTCGCATGTTCTTTTCCTAAAGCAGTATTACTCTTCGTAAATTAATAGTATAGTAATCTAGTAATGTTCATCAGCGCTATTTAGAGTCTCGTCCGACCACTATCACTTATGTAAATTTTTACCAGCTTCTCTTTTAATGCCTTGCTACCTAATATTAGTCACTTTCAACTACTGTTTAGAGCTCTTAGAGGTATGCATTACTTACTACATCCTATTGTGAGTGCTATTAATGTTTCAAGTTCTTTTCCGAAGGCCTCTATTATACTTTGTAGCATAATTACTACTATTGATCCTGACTTAAAGAAAGAGTGACATCTAGAAGCACGTGTGGGGGATCACGTGGGCGGGTCACGTGGTGAAAAGTTCCGACACTATGCTTGAGTATACTCTCCACAGCATCCCTTGTCCTAGAAACTGTACTCAATTGCGAGCAAGATAGCTCTGTTTGCTAGCTCGGAACTCTATAACAAGCGCAAGGCTGTTCTTCTGCGCGACACTATATAGATACCTTGAGAGGAACTCGACTGAGTTTTCACTAGTTGGCTCTTCAGCTTAGGCTGGTAGCAGGAGGGTGAGAATAACTCGAATGATCTTATTAGAGAGGCTGCAAATAGCAATAAAGATGTTTCTTCTAAAGGAAAATAGCAGAGATTTAGTATTAATATAGGGATTCTAGAGTAACTAGGTTTCTATCTTATATAATGTAGTAGGCTTTAAAGTAATAGATAAGCCTCTTTATTAGCGAAGATTTTATAATTAGATACTAAGGTAATATTCTAGTCTTATTAGATTAAATATTAAAGACTAATATAAGTTACGAAAATTCTAAATTGAGAGAAACTAAGTAACATCAGTATAGTAGAAGCAGTCACTTTTACTGAGGTTAGCTACTTAGAGAAAAGAAGAGGAAATCAAATAAAAGAAGAGGTTACCTTTATATATAGAAGAAGATATTCAAAATGTAATAGCTGCCTATAAGTATAGCAATTATGTATCAATTTCGTATACTTTAGCTATTTTTAATATCCTAAGGACAATTCTCTTAAATTAGCTTCAAGAATTAGAGGCTAAGAAATCAAAGTTATAAGAAATAGTAATTACTATCTACTATTAAGGAATAAGAGCTTATAGCCTAAATTACTAATGCAAGCAAATTAAGCATTCCTATATTACTTCCTCTTGATAAAAATCTTACTAAAGAAATTCAGTATATATATATATATATAAGTAGCTAATAATCTAATTTAAGCTCTTAATTTGCTAAAATGATAGGAAAAGATAACTACTAGTTATAAATAGATACTCTTTGCGTTATATTATATAATTCTTTGTATTTTGTATTATAAAGAAGATTTACTTAGCCTTACTATTGCTATATACTTTGCATATCATATAACCTCTTAATATTGCATATTTTTTGCTTCTTAAAACTAACATTATAGTAGGGGAAACTAGTTAGTAGGAGAAGCTAGCTGTTTTTTAAGATTTCGATTTTTAAAAATAGATAACTCCTTAAATAATACCTATTTTAAAAATCTAATTAAGCTAACTTATTCTTACTATCTTCTTCTTCTTCTTATAAAGAATTTAGAACTATAGGAGTCTTTTTCTTATTCTTTTTTGCTTTTTTTTATTACTTTTTCTACTTTTTTAATCTTTTTTAAAATAGAATCTTTTAAAAGAATAATATAGCTTTTAATTATAATCTTTTTATTTATTTTATATTGTTAATATATATTAAATAATATATTCTTCTTTTATAGCTCTTTTTATAAAAATATTACTTTAATATTTCTTTCTTCTATAAATATAAGGAGCTTTTAAATAAAGGCTTTATTCTAAAACTAGTATAGGATAATGCATTTTAAAGCAGTTAATCTATTTTTGTAAAATAAGCAAATCTAAAGAATTAGAGCAAATTGAAAATTAATTAGCTCAGATTTCTTTAATACATTTTTTATAAGAGGAAGCAGTATTATAATACTTAATTTGCTAATATTAGTAATTCAGACTATAAGCTCTTCTTCTTCAATTATAAATAGTAATTACTGTTTTTTGTAGCTTTATTTTTGCATCTTAGCTTTATAAAAGCAATCTAAAAGAGTCAAAAGGGGAATATTAAAAATAGCTAAATTATACAGAATTAATATATAATTGCTATACCTATAGGCAGCTATTGCGCTTTGAATATCTTCTCCTATATATAGAGGCATAAGAAAGGAAGAGGAAATTAAAAGAAAGAAGAGGAGTATAAGTAGCTAACCTTAGTAAAATTGCCAGCTTCGCCTACTAACCCATCTCCCCTATCATAATGTTATAATTACTTCTAAAATCGATATAATCTTTCAAAAATCAGTAATAAGTCTTCTATGCATTAAATAGACTTCTGCATATATATAAGTAAGGGCTAGATACTTTAAGTCCTATACTATTAGAGCTAGATTCAGGAAGGCTAGTATTTATTTATTAGATTCTAAAGTTATCCTTTTAATTCTTCTTATTTTTTAAGTAATTCTACTTTTTAGATCTAAGAATTTAATACTTCTTAAGAATATAACTTAAATCTTAAAAGAGTATTGAAGAAAGAAGATACTACTAATTATCTCTTTTAACGACTTTATTTAAGAAATTATCTCTTATAGAATTCTAAGCTCTTAAAATAAAGCTTTTATCTAAAAATTTCTTATTTTTATAAAAGAAAAGAATATTAAAGTAATACTTTTATAGAAAGAGCTATATAAAAAGAATATATTATTTAATATATATAAAAAATATAAGATAAATAAAAAAATTATAATTAAAAACTATATTATTCTTTTAAAAAATTTAATTTTAAAAGAAATTAAAAAAATTAAAAAAAATTAAAAAAATTATTAAAGAAAAAAAATTAAAAAAGGATAAAAGAAAAGCTCTTATAATTCTAAAATCTTAAAAAGAATAGAAAGAAGAAAGCAAGAATAAATTAGTTTAATTAAAATTTTAAAATAGGCATTAATTAAGGAGTTATTAACTTTAGAAATTTAGAACTTAAAAAAACTGATTGCTTCTCCTACCTGACTGCTTCTCCTACACTGATATTATCTTTAAGCTAGAGTTTTTTATAACTTATTATCATAGGCAAGAAGCTGAGAATATCTGTTTATTTGTCTGAACATCTAATCTAGCTACATATGTGTAAGCAATATAAGACGACTAGTCTTACATCCTAGTCTTTTGAACTTCTTTGCCTTAGCAGCTATACAGCTGAATGCTCCCAGCTGTCACTCAGTAACACTTATTGCTAATATAATAATTCATATTAATAGTGACTTAAGGAATCTTACTAGTAAATAGGAAATTATAGATGATATAGTCTTTCTACAAATATCTTTATTTTTATAGATAAATAATAGTAGTCTATTATAGAGAGAGATTTGATATGCAATATAAATAAATTAAGCTAATTAATCTTAAACTTATATTTCTACTAAATAGTAGTTTTACTCTTAAAGCTTATTATATAAAGAGGTTATGAATTTCATTAGGATATTTTCACTAAGCTATTAATAAAAAGGATTTATTAAGATATTATCTGTTTTAGGTAGTAATATTATCTAAGTAGGATAATACTTTTAGCTTAAGAATTATACATTAAGCTAAGTAACTAATAAACTTAAATCATATTATTATATCTCTATCATTCAGCTTTTATTAGAGCTCATTAATATAAGAAGAAGCTATAGTACTTAATAACAGATCTAAGAAGAACTTAGTATAATAAATAAAAAACTTAAGAGCTTAGAGTCTTTAGATTAACTTCAATTAAATCCTAGATCTATTAAATATATCCTAGAATAGATTTAGATTTAAGCTAGATAAATATAATTAAAATTAGTATAGTAAGCTAAACAAGAAATAAATCTCTAGGGCCCATTATATATAAGACTAGATTGAATAAGGAAAAGTAGCTTTAAGAATAATATCATAATAATTTTGATATATAAAGATAAGCTTTAATTAAGGGAAATAAAGCTGAGGCTAGATTAATCTAGTTTAATATAATAACATATATCTTACTAATATAAGTTAGTCCTTATAATCTATATAAATTACTAGACTTAAAAGTAATCTTAAGAATTCTGTTTCTATATAAAATCTTAATCAGCCTAAATTTAGATTAAATCTCCTTTTATATAATAGAATATTTATAGAGTTAAAAGATCTATTCTTCTATAATAAAGATAGGCTTCTATAAGGCAGTAACCTAATCTATAATATTAATGATTTTTTTATCTTTTTCTTTCTACTCCTTTTAGAGCTTATTTTTTATTAGAACTCCTTTTAAGATAATTTTTTTTAATTATTAATTTAAAAGAATTTCTATTACACTTTTTCGCCTCTGCTTTCCTAAAGCCTTACTAGTTATTCTTTAGATTTCTATTATAATAAGCCCCTTTAAAATAATGATCTAATTTTATGGTATTATTCTCTTATCCTTCTTTTAAGACTTTTATTGATTTAGAAGCTTATATTACTTTTATAGCTCTTATCAAATTGTATTTTAGTAAAATTGATAATTCTAATATTATGCTAGGCGAAGTCGGATAGTAGGAGAAGTCAGACACTTTTTCGATTTTCGATTCTTAGAATTTGAAAACTCTTTAATTAATGCCTATTTTCAAAATCTGATTAAGTTAATTTATCCTTATTATTCTCTTCCTCCTCCTTTAAAGAATTTAGAACTATAGGAGTCTTTTTCTTATTCTTTTTTGCTTTTTTTTATTACTTTTTCTACTTTTTTAATCTTTTTTAAAATAGAATCTCTTAAAAGGATAATATAGCCTTTAATTATAATATATCTATTTATTTTATATTTCTTATATATATTAAATAATATATCCTTCTTATATAGCTCTTTCTATAAAAGTATTATTTTAATATTCCTCTCTTCTATAAAGATAAGAAGTTCTTAGATAAAGGCCTTACTCAATAGCTTTATTTAGCCTATTAAAGTAGGATTTAAATGTCAAGTAGTTAAGGCCTTTAAAGCATGATGTGTTAATAGGTCGCGTAAAACATATCTCTAATATAGGGTAATAGGCCCTAAAGCAGTTGATCCACCTTTACAAGATAACATTATAGTAGGGGATATAGCTTGGTAGGGGATATGGCTCACTTTATTAAAGTTATCTACTTATACTCCTCTTCTTTTTTTTAAATTCCTCTTCCTTTCTTTATACCTTTATATATAGAAGAAGATATTCAAAATGCAATAGCTACTTATAGGTATAGCAATTATATATTAATTTTATATACTTTAGCTATTTTTAATACTCCTTCTTTAACTCTCTAAAATTACTTTTAAAAGATTAAAATATAAAATTAAGAGTATAAAGAATAGTAATTATTCTCTACTATTAAAGAAGAGGAGCTTATAGCCTAGATTACTAATATAAGTAAATTAGGCATTCCTATACTACTTCCTCTTATAAAAAATCTTGCTAAAGAAATCTAGATTAATCAATTTGTAATTTGCTCTAATTCTCTAAATATGCTTATTTTGTAAAAGTAGATTAACTGCTTTAGAATGCATTAATCTATATTAGAAATATATTTTATATAACCTATTAATACATTATACTTTAAAGGGCTTAATTACTTAATAGTAAAATCCTACTTTAATAGTTTAAGTAAGGCTATTTAAAAAGAGCAATATTCTGCTTTAGTATCACCGACACCAGTGCAGAAGGGCACAGTGCAAACGAAGTGGATAACATAGTTGGTTGAGGAGCTCTCTGAATGCGCAATGCGCTGCTATCTAAAGGCTGGCTAGAGTGCCTGCCTGTAATGGTAACAGTGCCTGCCTATAATAGTGACAGTTACCCCCCCTTTCGAAAAGAATGTAATTAGCCTTAATTACTGTGAGTATCAAATAAAGGGAAAAAGCACAAAGGAGAAGGAAAGCAGTCAGAAGAGCTTAAGCAGGCCCTGAGGCAGGCAGGCATTTAGGTCTAGAGTGCTATCAATATAATAGTTCGGATCCTATACCAGGTGGGGTAGCAGCTATTATCCTTACAAGACATACTAGCTGTTTGTAGTATTGTACCAGCCTTTGCTAGGGGCAGTTTATACAGGTGCAGGCGTAGTCTGCTAGCGAGGTTAGAATGGCAGCGCAGATAGGTCTAGGAAACTGCAGCGCTAAATGTAGTAGTTCAGGATAATGCTTAATGCTGAACTGCCTTAGCGAGTGCCTCTGCAGCAGTGAGATGACAGCAATAGCATTAGTGTGTCAAATGGCATTAGCGAAGCTATTAATAAGGTCGGGGAGAAGGTCAGCATGCTTGGTACAGCATAGTTAGTCTGCTCGATACCTATAATTAACTATAGGGTTTGTAGATTAGCCTTGCAGCCTCTCTTGATACTAGTGACTAGCAGAACTATAGCTATGTGAACTACAGCTAATCCTACTACTGCATTACTACTAATTGCTAAGATGGTCGTCGGAATGCTAGGGTATAGTATAAGGATCGCATCGCAGAGTTCGTTTTGTTGCTCTGTTAGGTGCAGGGCGTATTTGATTTGTGAGTAGTAATTATTAAGTTAGGTGCTACTAAGGTTTATTACAGATAAGAGGCTGAGAGTTGCGATGTCTGTTGCTATAGTAGTTCGAGGGAAAGCGAGCAGTTTAAGGAACTGATCTTGTTGCGAGCCTTCTTTAGTAAGAGCTGCTACTGCCTACCTACCAAACCCCTTCAGGTTTAGGAACTAGCAGTATGTATTCTGGGACAGCTCTATAGCGAGTTATTCGGCCTATAAGGCATCGCCTTAAAGAGATAATTAGGAGACTATATGCGCTTCTATAGAAACTGCATTAAGAGCGCTTATAGCAAGGGAGTTTGCTATAACAAGGTTGCAGATTGTATTAGCGAGTAATTCGTTATTAGCTGTTTTAGTGCTGCAGTAGGCAGTTTCTGTAACTAGCTCCTCGTCGTTACTATTATTAAGAACTGGTTTATTGTAGCTGAGGTCTATCCTGTCGCTTGCGACCTTTGAGAGGTTGCTTAGAAGGCGGCTTTAAGCAATGGCCTTAGCATCCGCCACATCTCTAAGGGGCTTCTTAGGAGGTCCTATCGCTGGGTTTTAGCGTGTATTAGTTAGAGCACCCTATCTAGTAGCAGTAGTCCTTGTCTTCTGTGCTACGAACTATGCTGCTATTTCCCTAGCAGAAATCGCTTCTACTAGTTCATCATCTGCAGTTTTGTAGCGATGCGTAGGTAGTCTAGGCAGTAGTTGTATAGTTTGGTCATCCTGCAGATCAGCAGTAGTACTATTAGTTTGCGCATTCTTCGAACTATATATATGCTATACTAGCTATACAGTTTCAGTTGTATCTACAGTTTTAGAGTTCCTTTTATAGCAGTTTATAGCTAGCTATCGTCTGTCGTTATCTCCTACATTGTCCTATGCTTTAGGTGTTATAGCAGCTACCTTTCTGGACTTTTTGCTAGCAGCTAGTAATAGGGCAGCTTTAAGGCTAGTTCGAGCCTCCTAGGCCGCGTTTTCATCTTGTATAGCCTTAGGGAGTTTAAGAGCTGATTTAAATAGCAGATTAGGTATAGCGAAGTCTTTAGTTTCTGCGAGGTCCTCTGCTTTGTAGGTGGTGTATAAGGACGTAATACACTCGTATTCGTTAGAAAATAAGGTAGTATTGTACTTAAAGTTCTTCCTAGCACTATTGATTTCGAAGCCTTTAAAACTGTTCTCGTCGTTCTAATGTATAGTTTGTATTAGGTCCCTTAACCAGGAATGTGGGGCCTTAGAAACTAATAGCAATAGCTAGTTATCTACTATTAGTTCGGGAATGTTGACTTAGGCATCTCGCATATCGGCTAAGTTGTCATCTGCGCAGAGGGAGTCTTTGATGCCCTATAGGACGTCATAACTGCTTACTAGGTGGTTAGTATATAGCGTAGAGAGGTAGTCGCAGTCTATAGTAGTCGGTATTTAGAAGTCTTCGATCTCGAGCATAAAGTTCGGATTAGGAGCGATTTTACTAGCATTTCGAATCTGGTTAAGGGTTTTTAGATTCTTAGAGTGTTTAGTATCTAAACTATAGCACTAGGGCAGTATAGTCTTATTAGAGTTCTTAGTAGTAAGTTCGTCTAGGGAAAGGCAGTTCGCTATATAACTACTACTGGTAAGAGGGTAGGAGCCTACTACTATAACAGCGCACAGACCGACACTAGGAATGTTTTTGGCATATAGTAAGCCGAACTATAGGCAGTGTGGAAGTGGCAGACCTAGTGCACTAAAGTCTGCAGGCTAGAAGTATGCAAGCAGCTTTGGATCATATGGCTAGTGTTCTAGGAGCCAACCTATGTTATAACACTCGAGGCAGTATAAGATACGAGGCCAGAAGCTGGGTCAGAGAGGGTCGTGTATAACAAACCAGTAGGCTATTACATCAGCGCGACGGAGGTCAGTTTGCACTAACTTAATGCTTATAAGTACTTATGCGGAGAGAGTGCTATAGTTTAGCGCAGAATCCCAGATTGGTGAGTTCAGAACCTAGTCAGGTTTGTTATAAAGGCCTATATTAACAAGAAAAGGAGCGCAAACGCCAACTATCATAGTTGCAGTTTGAGTATCTATAGCAGTATCTAGGGGAAGCTCGCGCAGAGGTAAAACCTTAAACCTCCTTTTATACTAGGTTTAAAAGTCAGAGCAGTTCCTACAGCTACTGGTGATAGATGTATTGTCTTGTGTGTCAGTTTGGGATGCGTGAGGCTCGATTTGGGATGCATAAGGCTCGGTTTGCGCTGCGTGAGGCGTAGTTTGCGCTTCTAATTATGGCGTGTCCTCTTTGCTGATATGCTCGATTTCGACAAGTGAGTCTTGCACAGTGGCAGGTTCAGAGGGTTAAGGAGCTCTCTGAATGCATAATACACTGCTATCTAAAGGCTGGCTAGGGTGCCTGCCTGTAATAGTCACGCTATTCCGGTTCTGGGCATCTCTGAGTAGAGCATTAACAGTGCTGAAGTCGAAAATGAGTAGCATCTGAGCAGGGCTTAAGCAAGGTTCGCTTATGTGCTTAAGGGGGTTGTCTACTGCTGGTTGTAGTTCAGTAGGGCTTGTCGCAGAGTTTGCTGCTACTAGTTCTGCTTGTGCAGTCAGTTTTGCTTATGAGGCCTCAATTTGAGCTGCGGCCTCTGCCTTAGGAGTTAGGGATGTGTAATTTAGGAACAGGTCGCAGATGTTCTTATAGACTGGCATAGGAGAGCGCAGTTCTCCTAGATGCTCGTTTATGCAGTCGTAAAAGGTGACTAGTGAGAGTAGGAGTGACGCCATATTGTAGAGCACGCTGTCGATAAGGACGCTGTCGGGTTTAAAGGAGAAGTCCAGTATAGCAGTTGCTAGTATAAGAGTTAAGTAAGGAAAATGAAGCAAGGAAGGGAAGGGAAACAATAGCAATTTAAAGCTTAAGCGTAATGTGAAAGTAAAGAAATGACATTATAAAAGTATTAAAGCTAGTAGCAGTTTGCACGTAAGTCAGCTATTGCGATGTGAACTATAGTCGAATTTTGCAGTTAGATAAATAAGCGAGAGTTGGCGTGTGACAATCATGACTCTAACAAGTCGTGATCAACTGCTAGGCAGTTTGAGCGCCTACGCAGTTCCTGTATCACTGAGTATGGAGCCCTACTGGTTACTATATGCAGTATTTGGACTATGTCATTATGTACTTCATCGTATGCTCGAACCAGGTCTATTGCATTGCCGAGGTCGTCGAGATCGTACTATTGGTTTGTAGCAGCTCTGTAACCGAGCTATTTAACTAGGTATTAAACGACTGGTCGTCCGCGTCGGTTCCGGATGCGTTGTCCCAGAAGGCGTTTAATCTTATATGCTGGTGCATCGTTATCTTGAGCTATAACTGGCCCCGGTTCGTAGTTGCATAGCCTGTTATAGGGGTCCAGTTCTTGAGGCATTTGTTCGAGGTGTGCTACTAAAATGACTAGGTAGATCGCATATTCTAGTAGTAGGTCTAGTTCATAAGCAAGGGCGCTAATTCGCCTCTTGACTTTAAATAGGCCTTCACGCTGGTAGTTATACTTGCAGTTCCCGTGTCTAAGCATCTTATACCTATAGTATAGGCAAAGCAGGACCAGATCGCTAACTCGGAAGGAGAGCAGTTTGTGTTTAGAGTTATATCTAGCCTTTATAGCAGCATTAGCCTAAGCAACTGCATCTTGAACTTCCTTTCGGATAATTCTATAGAGCCTTTAGAAGTCCTATAACAGCAGGTCTTCGAGGGCATTCAGGCTATCAAGGTTAGATTTAAAGCCTTGCAGGACCTCGTTCGGTGCATAGCTAGTAGTCGCGTTTCGTGAGTTATTAAGTATAGCTTGCAGATACAGGAGGCACTGCGTCTAGTCTGCTTTAGGGTTTAAGGTAAGGAAGAAACAAATCGCGATTTCTATAGTCTGGTTAGTCTATTCGGACTGACTGTCGGTTTAGGGATAGTAGGCAGATAAGGTAAGCATCTTGATCTTTAAGGCCTTAGCTACGCCTTTAAAAAACTCAGAAAGGAATTTCAGGTCGCAGTCGCTAATCAACTGCACTGGTATAGACCAATCGCGTATCTTAAGGTCGGCTATCTAGGCGTCTACCTATTGTTCTGCAGTCTAATCATCGCGTCTAGGCATTAGACAAATGCGCTTTATCCCTTTGCAGATAGTTGTAAGTAGGGCGTTATAACTGTCCTTTATCTTAGGCATCGCAACGATCTAGTCCATTGTCACTATGTAGAAGGGAACTGCCTCGAGTTGGATAGGTTGGAGCTGCCTGTACAGTTAGTGATGCTGGGTTTGATTATACTGGCATTCGCAGTAGTGCTTAATATAGGCTTTCAACTGCTGCTATAGTTTGTGAATGTAAACTGAGCTATATAGTCGATCATAGCAGTGATCAAACCCTTAGTAGTGATGATTATCATAGGCGTATTCGAAAACCTCTTTTTCGAGTGATATAGGTATGCACAATTAGTCACGACTGTTCTCGAAGTCGCAGAAGTACAATAGACCGTATCTCTCGAAGAACTGCAAGCCAAGAGGGCTGTTGTACTTATCGCTATCTATCGGATCGTCGCTATTGCGATAGCGGACTATCGCAGTCCGGTCTGTATTATGGTTTTAGCGTGCTTATAATTTGAGAACTAGGTCTATAACGCGCGACTAGTAGGCGTCGTCTGCGTAAGCAGCAACCAGGCAGTTCTTAAACTTAGGCGACAGTTCGACGAGGATAGTGTAGTAAGAAGAGGCCAGAACTGTACTATAGTACGCATGTAGGTCAAGGTTCTCGTCGTCTAGGGCGGAGTTCGTTGGGGCGCCCTATAGATAACTTAATGCATTAGGTACAATATGGATGCAGCCAGGGCGGTAGAGAGCCTGTAGTCTGAACTGCGACAAATATGCGGATGCCTATACCAATTTGAGGTTCAGCTTGTTGGTGCATGTCGTCGTTGTTAAGGAGGTCTGTTTCGATAAACCTACTGCTATACTATAGTCTAAGAAGATGATTGTAGGCTGTTTAGCTATATGCACAAAGTGGTGTATTTTTCGAACCATTTAGACAATACTAGCGACCTTAAGCTTAGTAGGCTAGTATCGTTTCTCTGCTTCTGTAAGTCTATAACTAAGAAATATGACAGGTTTGAGGAGCTTATAGTCGAAGAGCTTCGCTTTTGTGCCATCTATAATTAGTAGAGGGTCACCCTTAACTATATAAACCATACAGCTGTAGCTGTACTCTTTGCTTAAGTCGACATCGTAATACAGCTAGCGGTTTGGGTCAAAATGGTAGAGGAAATACAGTTACAAGAACTGCTCTTAGATTGCGCGGAAAGATGCCTATAGTGTAGGGTCTTTAGGGTCGAGAGATGTCTTTATAACATAGGATTTGTACGCATTGCTAGCTATAGAGAGCGCTACTTTGCAAAGCGCGGTTTTAACTGCTTATAGCAGTGCTAAAAGCTGTGCGTAGTATGGGATTGCAGTTCTGAGGTAATTAGTCATCCCTAAGTACGTTTCTAGGGCCTTAAGGGTGCATAGGAATTGCAGGTCGCGAATAGCCTTTATGCAGTCCTTATCAGCAGCGAGCCTAAGACTGCTAATGCGTTGTCTAAGCAGTATGATTGAGGGGAACTCTAGGTACGTTTTCTTAGGGCTGATTAAAACCCTTCGACTATCGAGCAGCGATATAACTATACGTAGTGCCATTTCATAATCTTCTGCAGTTTTGGCCTAGATAACGATGTCGTCGATATACGCTCTAGTGAATGCTCTACATTCGCGGAGGATGTTATCGAGCTAGTGCTAGATATACTAAACCGAGTTACAGTATCCCATAACTGCGACATTGAATGTTTCTTGCCTATAGTGCGTGTTTACTGTCATTTTGTGGCAGTTATATTTAGTAATAAGCTACTGGTAAAAGAATGATAATGCGTCTATAGTAGAAATGAACCTAGCTCCGCGCAGGCTTATAAAGAGGTCTGCCTAAAATGGGATTTAGTAACTATTAGGGAGTGAGATCTTGTTTACGCCTCGAAGGTCAACTACTGCCCTGCCCTTGTCGATTTACGCGCCTAGATTCTTAGGATCTGGGACTTTTTTCTATATCATAAAAATAGGGAAACTGAAGGGAGTAGGGTGTTGAGTGTAGTATATCTTGCCTATATTGTAGAGCAGTTCGAAGGTATTGTTAACTACCTTTTAGTTACAAGCTCTAAGTGAGTAGATCTTCGCAGGCAGTAGGTTATCTGCCTAATCATCCTAGAAGGGAATCGGTATATAGTCCTCTATAGGGATATCAACTATAGTAGCACAGTCTGTAAAGAGGTAGGGGAAGTCCTTAATGATTAATGCAATACGAGAGTAAGCAGCTTTATTGCTATAGATAGTAATGCTAGATGGATGAACTCTCTCGAGAGCTGGGTCGACTATTATATCTGATAGTCGTAGGGCAGCTAAACTGTAGTCTGAGACATCAACTGCATAGGCTCCTATATAGTTCTATTTATCTAAGTGTCCGACTTTAGAGTAGGCATCGATAGTGTACAGTTCTGTAGAGTCATTTCGAACTATCACTATTCTCATATCGCAATTAACAATGTAGTGGTATCTGCGAACCTAGCAGTTATTAAGTATAGACGTAAACTCGAAATCGCTGCTAATAGTCGGGAGTGGGTCCCTAAAGCAAACTGGCACTGCAGTAAGGGTTTGTGGTAGCACAACAGTTCGAACTGCTGCACGAATGTCTCGGGTAGGGAAGCAGTCGATCGAACTGCGTCATTTATAGCCTACTAGCAGGATCGCATTATAGCAGTATAGCAAAGTGATAGTGCTTCGCCCTATATCGATGACTATAGCTTCAGAGGCGATGACGTCTATGCCTAGTAGGAGTTTAGGTTCTAGTTTCTCTATAAGGTGGATCTCCTTTCGAATTGTTGCTTAGACTAGCTTGCCCTATGCGGTTTGGTATAGAAGCCAAAGGAGCAGTTCGATGTAACTGTCTGAGGAATAGCCTCTAGCAATGCTGTTCAACCAGATTGGGGTAGAAAGCGTTTTAATGTCTGTATTTAGGAAGATGCTTAAAAGCTAGCCACGATCTGTAGTAGTTATGCTTATGCCTGTGTCGAGGATCATGCAGTAGTAGTTAGTACTGCGTTCGAAGCCTAGTTCGAAGGTTATAAAGGTCTAAGGGCGAAAAGCCTAACTGTAGCCCTTAACCAGTTCGGAGGTAGAGTGGAATACTAGGGCATTTGCTATGTCGTGCGCTGTTATGCGCAGTTTTGTAGTTGGTATAGTAGAGTGTTCTTTGCGAATATGCTCGAAGAGATGATTTCTCGAATTAAACTTCATACGATATGTTCTGTATATTTTAGAAGCTGATTTGTAATAAATTTGAACTAGAGTTGTAAGTATAGAGTCGTAAGGGTTTACCACATTAGAGAGAGAAGTTGGTGTGTGTGCGCCTATAGATACGAAATAAGAGTCTACTTGATAATTAGCTATAATAGCTAGGACATTGTAATACGACGTCTGTCACTAGTAGGAGGGGAGAGCGCCACTATCACCTTCGTGACTATACTGCCTATTATAGGCTAGTTCAGCATAACTATCGCCCTGCTGTGGGTTAAAACTGTGCTAGTCGAAACTGTGCTGCTATAGTTTAGAAGCTATATCTGCTATCAGTTCAGCATCTTGGTAACGCCTATTGTTTTGCAGGTCCGCGAAGTAACCTGCTATTATAGCTAGTCGAACTCTAGGGTAGTATAGGTCTCAGATCTGGTTATAGGCGTATGTATTGTTAGGGCGATTATATCTATATCCGCCTCTGTAGCTATCGCTACAGCTGTCACCACGCCCTTATGGTGCGCCTCCTTAGTTACCTGAACTGCCTTGCCTGTTTAACAGTAGGGCTGGCAGCATCTTCTGGTAGGGATTCGGCGCTCTATTTGCGTTTAGCAGAGGTGAAGTCTGCTATAGGCTGTTAGTTCAGTAAGGCAGCCTCTCCTACTAGTATCGCGATCGGTTATTATAGCAGTTACTACAGCCTCCGTTTGCGCTATTAGGAGGGCAGTTTGAATACTGCTGCTGGGCTTATAGCTGTTGTTATTGCTTACTATTCCGCTAGGCAGCTTCCTACCAGTTCTCTTCGTGTTCTTCGCAGGTGTAGATAAAGTCATTAACCATAGTGTAGGTTGTTAGGCGGGGAATCACATCACGCATTGATGTGTAGAGTCTTGTTTACGCCTATACTAGTTTGATATAGTCATCTGTGAAATCTGCTTCGCGTGCAAGCTATATTATAATTATAACGAACTCTGTAATGCTGCAGTTCTTATAAACACTATTAAAATCGAAGTGCTGCTATTCTAATAGGCAGAGGGCTTTTGTAGTTGACATTTTGAACTTGTTTATAAGTGTGGTTTCCTAATTCTTAATGCCTAGGCTACTGTGCACAAAGGCCTTCACATTTTCGGTGAGCTAGTGAGTGAACTATTCTATAGCTGCGCCTTAGAGGCACTAGCTAAGGTTAGCTCAGATGTCCTAAGGTTCTACGATCCTTAATTAATTATAGGCTAACTACAGGAACAGGTAGACAGAGCAGTAGACTCGGTTTGTGCCCTACATAACGATCTCTATAGTGCCCTCTATATAAGGATCAAAGAAACCGACTCTCTTAGGCTTAAAGTGCAGTTTGCAGATTAAGGCATCCTCGCAGTATGCTTCACAACCAAAGGATGTTAGCTAGTAATGCAGTTCGTATGCTTATAGCCTTTAGAAGGGCAGTTCGTACGCCTGTAGATATATCTCTCGATTCCTATAGGGTAGTAGTGTTTCTGGTTAGCTGAACTCAGCATACATATATGTTATAAGCTCTCGAAGAAGTGCCTCTATGTCTACTGCGACTTAGGGACATTCTAAGGCGACCTAAGGACGATTTAGAATAGGGACTAGGCAGTTCTGTATAGGGGTAGGGCAGTTTGAGGCTGTTATAGGGCAGTTTGTAGGATGGTCAGAATAAATGCTTCGAGCATTGTTATCAAAATCGCTGCTAGGAGGCAGGTTACTAGTATCAGCACCTAAACCAGCCCGGTTTAGGCAGTCTGCTCTCGCTGCATCCTAACAGCGCATTTCAGCATCATATTGCTTCTGTTCATTAAGCTGGTGTTGCTACTCTTCCTCAGCTTCGCATTTATGCTCGAGCTCCTAATGCACGATCTGCTGTGTGCCTTTAGCAGTATGGTTGATAAGGTCTTAGAGCTCCTGGTACCTGATCTAGATAATAGCGTCAGGAGCCAGTTCGGGGGGCTATTTAGTATTGCAGTCCTAGGTTTTATATAGAATCTCCTTAGTTTCTGCTAAATTGCGAGCATTGTTGCCTAAGCTGCTAGATATGATATTAGAACTATCGACTAATAGCATAATGCATTGCCTGCCCTTTAGGCGAGGTCTATAGCTAGGGCTAGCGCTACTGCTGTTATAGCAGTTCTTAAGTGCGTCCATTTCGTTCAGATCCTTAGGGGGTGGGATGTTGTAGGGGTATCTCTCTCCTTGCTTAGCTATAACTAGTGTAGACTAGGTTTCTTCGATAGTAGTGAGAGTAGATAAGGTAGAGACAGTTCAGGATTGTTAAGAGGCGTTTGAAGGAGTAGACGCAGTTTGCAGTGGTTGAGAAGGGGCTAGTGTATATGCTGTATAGGCCTAGACATTAGTAGTTTCGTTTCGAAGCATTTTAAGGGCTTTTAAGATAAGTCCCTTCTTGTGCGCCTAATCGCTCGGAAAACCAAACTCGTAACTAGCAAAGTCAGTATCAAGAACCATATTTTTACCTTTAGGAAGGTTATAGTGAGTATTAAGGAAGTAGAGCAATGCTCTTACACCTTAGTAGTATGGTTTGTTAATGAGTTTATTACACTTATAGTCTATAATATAAGAGAGGAGCTAGGCAGCATTTATAGTAGTAGTATCGGACAACTATAGGAGGTTGAGGTCAGCATAGACAGCCTTTAGTGAAGCCATAGTAACAACAAATACAGTTAGACATCTGTAGTAGTCAGGATTAGTGACTAATACTAACTCTCGGAATCGTCTGAAATCCGCGTAGGTTCCTTCTATCTGTATAGTTTATAGCTTCTAAGATCTAGTAGGAAGCTGCTAAACTGTGCTTACTAGGTACTGTTCGGAGTATTAACAATAGTCGTTTTAGGAGCAGTACAGTAGTACTATGGGTTAGGAATGGTAGAGAGGGTGTTGTGGTTGGGTTTGAGGTGTGCAGAACAGTTCAACTATGTGAAGAATAAGGGCAGATAGTGATTATAGAGTCCAGGGTTCGCTTATAGGCAGCATAATAGCAGTTCCTAATTGGCTAAAGCGCAGTTCGCGTATAGGCAGTAGCACCATTCTTAGAGTGTAGAGGGTCGTATAGAGATAACTAGTTACCAGAATTATAGGATCTGTTAATCTCAGCTACCAAAATATCACTAACACTAGTGCAGAAGGGCACAGTGCAAACGAAGTGGATAATGTAGTTAGTTAAGGAGCTCTCTAAATGCATAATGCGCTACTATCTAAAGGCTGGCTAGGGTGCCTGCCTGTAATGGTGACAGTGCCTGCCTGTAATGGTGACATTTAGTAATCTTTAATATTAATAAGATTAATTTTAGCTTTAGATCTATTTAGTAATTACTTATATTTCTTAATAAGAAATATAAAAAGTATAAAAAGAAGCAAACTAGATAAAAAGAATAGATTATAGTAATTAAATATATTTGTGCTTTAGGAGTAATCCTACTACTAATTCTTATCTTTAAAAGGAAATTTTTTAACTTAAGCTAAATTCTAGACCTAATATTCTCTAAATAGGCCTTCTCTATATTGAATAAGAGCTAGAGTTTGAAATATATACTTATAAGTAGCTTATAATTCAATTTAAGCCTTTAATTTGCTAAAATAATAGAAAAAGATAATTACTAGTTATAAATAGGCACTCTCTATATTATAAAATGCAATTCCTAGTATTTTATATTATAAAGAAGATTGATTTAGCTCTACTACTACTATATACTTTATATATTATATAGTCTTTTAATATTATATATCTTTTACTTATTATAATTATAATTATTTCTAAAATTATTATAATCTTTTAGAAATTAGTAATAAATCTTCTATATATTAAATAGACTTCTATATATATTTAAGCTAGAATTAAGTACTCTAAGCCTTATATTATTAAATCTGTATTTAGAAAAGCTAATATCTACTTATTAGATTCTAAAATTATTCTTTTAATTCTTCCTATTATTTAAGCAATCCTATCTTCTAAATTTAATAGTATAACTCTTTTTGAAAATATGCCTTAGATCCTAAAAGAGCAATTAAGGAATAAACTACTACTAATTATTCCTTTTAAAAACTTTATTAAAGAAATTATTTCTTATAGAATTTTAAGCTCTTAAAATAAGGCTTTTATTTAAGAGCTTCTTATTTTTATAGAAGAGAGGAATACTAAAGTAATACTACTATAAAGAGAGCTATATAAAAAGAATATATTACTTAATATGCATAAGAAGTATAAGATAGATAAATGCATTATAATCAAAGGCTGCATTATCCTTTTAAGGGACGCCTAATTTACTCGCATTAGTAATCTAGGCTATAAGCCCTTCTTCTTTAATAGTAGAGAGTAATTACTATTTTTTGTGCTCTTAGTTTTGTGTCTTAACTTTTTAAGAGTAATTTTAGAGAGTTAAAGTAGGAATATTAAAAATAGTTAAAGTATGCGAAATTGATATATAATTACTATACCTATAGGTAGCTATTATATTTTAAATATCTTCTTCTATATAAAAATGTATAAAGAAAGGAAGAGGAATTTAAAAGAAAGAAGAGGAGTATAAGTAGATAACCTCAGTAAAGTGAGCTATATCCCCTACTATAATATTAGTATAATGCAAAGAATATCTATTTATAACTGGTAGTCATCTTATTCTATTATTTTATCGAATTAAAGGCTCAAATTAGATTATTAGCTACTTATATATATATATATATATCTAAAATCTAGCCTTTATTCGATATAGAGAAAATCTACTCTAGAAGTATTATATTTAAAATCTAGTCTAGGTTAAGATTTTTCTCTTTAAAAATAAGGATTAGTAGTAGGATTACTCCTAAAGCAGAAATATACTTAATTGCTATAATCTACTCTTGCTATTTAATCTGCTTCTTTCCTTATTTTCTATACTTCTTATTAAGAAGTATAATTGATTGCTTAATAGATCTAAGACTAAAACTAGTCTTATTAATACTAAAAATTGCTAAAAGAGAATATTGCTCTCTTTAGATAGCCTTACTTAGCCTATTAAAGTAGGATTTAATTGCTAAATAGTCAAAGCCTTTAAAGTGTAATATATTAATAAGTCGCAGAAAATACATTTCTAATATAGAATAATAGGCTTTAAAGTAGTTGATCTACTTTTTCCAAAATAAGTATATCTAGAGAATTAGAGCAAGTCGTACATTAATTAGTTTAGATTTCTTTAATAAGATTTTTATAATAGGAAATAGTATAGGAATGCCTACTTTACTTATATTAGTAATTTAGGCTATAAGCTCTTATTCCTTGATAGTAAATAGTAATTACTATTTCTTATAACTTTAATTTCTTAACTTCTAATTCTTAAGCTAATTTGAGAGAGTTATTCTTAGGATATTAAAAATAGCTAAAGTACGCGAAATTGATGCATAATTACTACACCTATAGGCAGCTATCGCATTTTGAATATCTTCTTCTATATATAAAGGTATAGAGAAAGGAAGAAGAATAAAAGAAGAGGAGTATAAGTAGCTAACTTTAGTAAAAGTGACTGCTTCTATAAAGAATATCTATTCATAACTAATAGTTATTCTTTTCTATCATTTTAATAAGTTAAGGACTTGAATTAGATTATAAGCTATCTATAAATAAGTATATAAATATATATCTAAAATCTAGCCCTTATTTGATATAGAAAAGGGCTATTCTAAAAGTATTATGTCTAGAATTTAGCCTAAGTTAAGATTTTTCCTCTTAAAAATAAGGATTAGTAGTCAGATTATTCCTAAAGTAGAAAGATACTTATCTACTATAATCTACTCTTAGTATTTAGTCTACTTCTTTTTTGCTTTTTATACTTCTTATTAAGAAATATAATTAATTGCTGAATAGATCTAAAGCTAAAACTAGTCTTATTGATATTAAAAATTACTAATAGAGGATATTACTCTTTTTAAATAGTCTTGCTTAAGGTATCAGATTAGGATTTAATTACTAAGTAATTAAGGCCTTTAATGTATAATATATTAATAGGTTATATAAAATATATTTCTAATATAGAGTAATAAGCTCTAAAATAGTTAATCTAGTTTTATAATATAGATATATTTAGAAAATCAGAATAACCTATAAATTAATTAGCCTATATTTTTTTAGTAAGATTTCTAATAAGAGGAAGTAATATAGGAATATCTAATTTACTAGCATTAGTAATCTAGGCTATAGGTTCCTCCTCTTCAATAATAGAAAGTAATTACTATTTCTTATAATTTTAATTATAAATCTTAACTTTTTGAAAGTAGTCTAAAAGAATTAAAAGAGGAATATTAAAAATATCAAAAGTTCATTAAAGTAATATATAATTGTTATACTTAAAAGCAGCTGTTACATTTTAGATATCTTCTTCTATATATGAAAGTATAAAAAACGGAAAACAAGATTAAAAGAAAAAAGAAGAATATAAATAGATAATCTTAGTAAAGTGTTCAAATTCTCCTACTATCTGACTTTCCCTATTACAATATAATACTAAGTCAGATAATTAATTGTTAAATATAGCTGATTTCTATTAAATAGCTCTAATGTAATTCCATACTTTCTTATCTATTCTATTAACTAGCTTAGACTAATTTAGATTATATCAACTAGGTTAAGAATAATATTATCTCTTTAAATTATTCGTATTTTAAGATTAATATATATTATAAATAAGCTTAGTAGTAAGCTGGATGTGCGCTAGCATAGCCCATAAGTATTGTCTCTGGATCACACGAAGAATTGCTTTACTCCTGCCAATTGCCCAGAAATGAGGATACTAAGCAAAAATATATCCAATTGTCTCAATCCGTTCACTGCGGACATGGCGCATCAATTATAGTATCGTTCGTTCACTTCACCTCTCGCTCTTCCCTTCCACAGCGGCACGCCAAGCCAGCCAGGGCGCCTGAGAAGGATCTAGCTATTAGTATACTGTTATCTAGTTTACATCATTTCTAAATATCCTGAAAGTATTCACTTTCATTTCACTTTAATATTAGATTTAGATATAAGCTAGATCTAAATTTGTTCTAATTACTAAAGAATTCTAGGAAAGGAAATCAATTTAGATAATATTTAAGAATATTCAAATTTCTATATATACTATCTAATAATATTTTTGTTATCTGTTTAAAGATAAAGAGTTTAAACTTTATAATATCAATCAAAGATTATCTAAGATATAATCTATCTAATATAAATTAGTCTCTAAAAATAGAATCGTTTCTGTATATTACAAGATATTCTTAACCTAGTAATAGATAGATAGATCTAAGAATAGGAATCTTATTTTTTTAAATATCTAATTCAAATTTAATTTTTGGGGAATAAAATAATTTAAATAATATAATAGATCGTATTATCTTTCTAATTCCAGTTACTAATCTCTTATTTTACTAGATTAATTCTCTTAGTAGTATAGTATTATTTTCTATATCATTCAGACATTAGGATTTATATATTTCTTTTATGAGCTCTAAGAGAGCTATAGATATCTATTATAGTAAGGTAATCTTATTGTTACGGGAGTCCTTGAGATGAAGTCCAAGGTCACGTGCAGGCGCTCAGCCTGCACTGCGCTTGGCAGCAGCCAGCGCGATATGTGCGACTCGCATGCTCGAGAGCAGCGGGAAAGCAACGATCAGTCTTTGTGCGAGAGCAGTACTTGCTTTGGTGTTCACTACGTTGCGAGATACCTCTTTTAAATATACTACTTGGTATTCCTTTAACACTTATTCTATATTAAGATTATCTGATACTAATTATACTAGCTCTTTTAATGATGTTTTTATAAAGATACTCTAGAATAAGTAATGTTATACTACTAAGAAGATATATCTTCTGGTAGCTTATTCTAATTTAGTAAAACATTTCTATACTAGATCTTATTCTTAGGAACACTAGAGGTTCCGAGTTCGAACCCTAGTAGAATATCGCAACATTACTATAGTCTAGGTTTAGATTCCGTACTGATTTCTTAGTAGTAGAGCGCGACCTCTATAGACTACGAGCTTACCTAATACAACGAGGAAGGGTAATAGCTACGGGCAACAGCGGGCTGTATAGCCAATCGTTACGTTTTCAGTCGACGTCGCTAAGCCCCGCGTAGGCGCTCACGGAAGTGGGGGTGCCGTCCCTCGGTCTCAGGTCCTAATAGTGGGGCTAATGTGCTCGATCGTAGTGCTTACTCCTTGTCCCATACGTCTGTCGAGCGACTTCGTCTTAGCTGCCGAACTTTGTACATTTGTCATTTCCTGATGTGTCCTTAACGGAAGAACTGCCAAAGCGATCGAACAGGCTGATGCCAACCGGAGTTGTCTGCAGAAGAACGGAGCCCGGCAGCTAGGATCTCACCTCACTTCACAGCTTTGTTTACATTTACCCCCTACACTAAGTACGAGCCAGGCGAGGCCGATTCCTCCGTCCAGCATCAATAGAGAAAGCGGGGATGCAAGTAGAGGACATCGCATGTACGTACCCATGTACTACTATGGCGCGATTGCTTAACACGAACCATCGCACCTATTGTAACGATCTCCTACTGCGATGTTCCTGCAGCTAATGCCTCAGCCCTCTTCAAACCCGCGCTACTCCTGCACTACGTAGCTCTACATGAGCGACTTCAGGGAAAGTTGTCGTCTTGACCATACACGCGCCAAGAAGCTCATCGCGCCTCGCTCACGAGCTGTGGGTTCTGAGTTCGAGGTAACGATCCACACTCTTGTTCTCCAACCTATACAACCGCACCATGCATCCCACGCCTCATCCGCCAGGTGAGGGGTTTTAGTGGGGTGTTTTGTAACGACTTGAGCGACCTCAAATGTCTCAATGGCCATAAATACTCAGCCTCGGGACCCGACTTCTTCTTTCGTTCAATTCACTCCAACCTCAACCTCACATCATAAGACCGAGTATCTTTGACAAGTGCTTGACTTTGATTCGCCTCAACATATTTCCCCAAAGCAACAAACCTCCATTGCGACAACACCCTCGGACGGCCACCTGTTCCATAGCACCAACAGCCCAGAGCACCGCCTCTTCCAAAGCAACTACCCGGACCCCAAAGCAACAAATCCCATTGCAACTCCCTTCATCATGGCCGCCGCAGCCCCCGTTCACTCTTATGAGCACATTCATGGTGACAACCCGTACCTGGCACGCTCCTATGGAAACCTGGACATTAAGGAGATGACTAAATTGTATGATGACTGGGCTATTACCTACGACAATGATGTGATCAATGGCGAGGAGTACAAGGCTCCTCCGCTCGTCGCCCAGACTATCCTTCAGCATCTTGCTCCTAGTGACAAAGAGGGTGATCTCATTGCTCCTTCTGTGAAGATTCTTGACGCCGGATGCGGTACTGGACTCGTCGGCATTTACTTGGCCAAGCTCGGAGCCAAGCAGGTCGACGGTATTGACCTCAGCCCTGGCATGCTGGACATCGCCCGTAAGACTGGTGCTTACAACAAGCTTGAGCCTGCCGACTTGACCAACCCCATTGATGCCGAGACTGGTGCATATGATGTCGTGTCATGCGTCGGTACCTTCACCGCCGGCCATGTCGGCCCTCAGTGCTTCGATGAGCTTGTGCGTGTCACCAAGACCAATGGTCTGGTCGTTGCCACTGTGCTTGATGAGATCTGGAAGCCCCTCGGCTTCGACAAGAAGGTCCAGAACCTTGAGTCCGAGGGCAAGGTTGAGATCATCGGAACTGAGCTCATGCTGTACCGCACTAAGCACAAGGCTGCTGCCAGGAACGTGATCCTCAGGAAGAATGGTGGCCGTGACTCTCCCTTACAGCAGTAGATCGAAGGGAGTGTGGTGTGTAGGAGAAGAGACTCTTCCGCAATATGGATGCCAGGTTTGCGGCTTGACACATGTCGCGATAAAAGTAGTTCATTAACATGCACGTATGAATGAATGTTTCCCTGTAATGAGTCAAAGACACGTGACCTGTGATTCCCTGTCGTCTCCGTCCTATCCGTCAAACAACTTGAGTAACTTGAGAGGAAAGTGGTATTGACTCACTGTATACAATAAGACAGTGAGCAGTGAGGCGGGGCTCAATGCTGACGTATGTGCGTAGCCGAGTGAAGGTGAAAGGCGGAAAGTTCGCATTGAGCAATGGACCGCAGAATTGAGCTGGCCCGCAAGGCTCACTTTGAATTATGTATCCATATCGAGGTCAGCTGTCCTGAATCTTGTCATGTTAGGAATATAGTGGAGTTGTGCTGAAACTCCCCGGAGTGTCCATGCCTATGGCTTCTATTCGTACCTTCACTATCGGACACACCGCTTCACATGCTACTCAAGAAGTCCCAAAGACTCATGTCAGTCAGAGTCCGGATGTCCATCACCTCATTCAATGCTCCCCGCTTCACTCAAATGCCAAGTTCCTCACAAGATGGATGGTTCTCGTCCATGTCATGTTGATGGTAATAGCACTTGGGCCTCTTCGAGCACCCGATCCAAAAGATGAAGTCGTCGCTATCAACTCGTCTCCGTTCCTCTTCCTGCGTAGCGAGGTCCCAGTACTTCAAAACAACATCGTTCGGATAATCAAAGGGGATATTTTCCAATTCGTCGAATATCAGACTTCCTCTGGGTGCCTCGTGGATTTGATAGTCCACAAAGAGCCTTTTCAGAGGATGATCGTACTCTTCGATCATTTCCCAGACGAACCAGATGTCCCTTTTGGTGGGAGTTCGTTCGAACAGATCCGAAACTTTCATAATGTTGTTGATGATAAGGTTGGCGAGGGTAAAATCACCGAGCTGATCGGCGAGCACGTACATTCGGAGCAGCGGAAAGAATGGGTCGTCGTCATCGTCCGCAGGCGTATCAAAGCTTCCGATTTCGACGAATTGCATGTAAGCAGCGAAATAATCGAGTCCGTGGTGTTCGAGGATGACTGGCTCTGGTGGATTCAGATCGAACGAGCCAGAATCAACCTCCTCGAGCGCTTTCCTGAAGAATCCTGACTATTCGCAGTATTTGCTACGATGGAGGAGGTAGAGTACCTCTGAGCGTTTAACCCGCGGGTAAGCTTTGTAGGAGAGTGGGTCATAGTTGAAATTGTCGCGGACGAGCACCCCGAAGAGGTTTCCAGGGTCGATTGGATTGTCGAGAGATGCCCTGAACCCGTCTTCAGGGTCGAATGACTCGCGTCTAACCTTCATCAGTGGCTTACATTGTAACACGGTGTACGTATTGACTTACTCTGCTCCTTCGGCGGACGGTCGGTAAGCTAATACAGGGTCTCCCATGTTGTTGGTAGCAATCCTGGTGTCGGTGTCTATGTCGGTTGGTGGCGAGGATAAGAAATCACAGTCATGGCCATGGTGTTATGCCTACCATTGCAAGTGAATTTTTGTTGATTCCACAAACGATAACGAAGATATGTCGATGCACCTACAAAGACGCAAACCTGGCCGCTTGACCGTAAGTCCGCTACCAGTCGGCTAGCATAGTGCAGAAGAGACATGTTGGCTTGTGCGCATGCAGTCGTATGCAACCCTGCAGCAAGCATCTTAGCGGTAAACACGGTTGCGGGAGATTTATAATGGAGGGTGTTAGCTAATCTGGCCGACACCATCATCTGCATTGTTACATCGCGCGTGACAGTTTGCTGGTAAACGTGAATCGTGAAACGAACTGCGGACCTGCGGCTTTGTCTATCCACTTAAGATTGATTTGATCAAACTGCTTTTGGCGTACCAATGATTTGACTGTAGTCCTCGTGTGGAAGCACGTGGTATGCAACGTACCAAAGGAAACTGTAACTTGGAGAATTGGTAGAAAATCCTATCAACTCATCATGCCAGATGCACTGTATTATGCTGATGTCGAGACGCTTTTGCCCTGCCGTCTCATATCTCATTTATTCGTGACCTCATGATCTTTGTATTTTCGTCTCCTAGGCGGCGGTCTGTTCAATTCTTGATGTTCTGCCTCGCTCAAAGGTGGCTCTTGGCAATCATGCCGCCCTCGAAGGTCTCGCCAGCCTCCAGCTTTTGCCATCCGTTGACTGCGCCGACCTCCACACAGATGAATCTCTTGTATGCATCCTCAGGCCTAAGATCGGCGGTAGCCTTGGTCTTTGCGATCCACGGGTTCCACACGACGGTGTCGTCGAGGTTATCACGGGTGACGTCGAGGAAAGGCTTGCCGTCTTGCAGCACGGAGGTGGTGTCCTGCTTGATGGACTTGTAGACGCGATCGGTCTCGCCGGTGATGGTGATGGAGGGGTCGGTCTGGGTGTGCTCGGTTGCATCGAGGACCTTGTCAGTGTAGGTAGTGGAGCCAAGGCCGTTGACCTGGAGCTTGGTGACGTCCTGTAGATGATGGTCAGCGAGATCGTCCATCGAAATCCAATTTAGTCATCACTCACATCACACTTGAAGTAAGTGTGCAGCAGCATCTGGAACTCGAAAGACTCCTTGCCCTCGTTGCGGACGTTCAACATGGTCTGCAGACCATCCTTGCCAAGGGTAACACTGTAGACGAGGCCGAATTCGTACGGCCAGGCCTTTTTGTGCTCCTCCGAAAGGTTGGCAGGGCTGAGACCAAAGTCGAGCTTGACAGAGTCGTCGCCGCCCTTAGATAGAGCGCCAGACTCCGATGAAGAGCTGCCAAGGTACTCCCAGGTGCAGTTACGAGCGAAGCCGTGCTGGGGAAGAGCACCGGTTGCGTGATCCTTAGGAGGAGGGCCGAAAGCCTGACATGATGTATTAGTATACTTGTATAATTGCTGATCTCAAGCCGAGCTTGCATCCAACATACCGGGAAGACGATAGGGATGCCGCCGCGGACGGGCTTGCTGCCATCCAAGGTGGCAGCGTCGCTCACGAAGAGATTCTCCCTGCCGTTACTCTTCCAGCTGAGCACACCAGCGCCAAAGAGCAAGACCTCAATCGAATCGCCTGTAGGCAGGGATGCGTAGACACGGCCCTGCTCGACGTGGACGGAAGGCTGCGGGCCACTCGCGCTGGGCGAGATGGCACTGGGCTTGTTGGGACGGTCCATGGTGGGTGTGGTATATAGGTATTGTGGGGGCTGAGGCGATGTTGTATTGTTGATGCTGATGTTGTTATGGGCGATCAGCGATTGAAGGGTTGTGGTTGGTGGAAGTAAGGGAAGCTCTGGTGAACGTGGGGTTGCTCTCACTCTTGAGTCTTGAGTGTTTCAGGAAGTGGGATGTTTTGATGTTTTGCAGCTCAGGGTCTCCCAACGATGACGACACGCAGATCGCTTCAAATGCCGATATATTCGTAATGCAAGCACCATGATGGAACACCAATAGGCTTCTGAGTTATTCTTGTGCAATGATAGCTGGCGAGGGAACAGTGATAGAATAGGTGTGAGCGCGCTCTTAATGAGGGATCTTGAGCACCGAAGCTTCATATCCTCAATGATTCACTTTATGAATAGTTATGTGTGTGATCCCCCCTTGAATTGCCCAGTTCCTTCTTTATGTCATCCCTGCTTTCCTGAAAGCTTCTTCGCATATGTGTCTGTCCAGACTTTCATGCCCTCCTCATTGAGGTACTCTGACTGAGGTGGCCTCTCTGGCGAGGGATGCCAGATCAATTCCTGCAGATTGCCTTCAACAATGTCCCCACTCTTGCCATTCTGCACCCAGTCATCTTTCTCCACGTCCTCAAAGTCTGCTACTGCATCGAAGCAGCGCATGATGGTGCTCATGGGTGTGATTTGCTCGGGCGGGAAGAGCTCTAGGAAGCCTGGCTCGGGCAAGTTTGTCGCAACCATGGCTGGCGCAATCGCGTTGACGCAAATGTTCTTGGGCTTTGAGACGGGCCCAAGACTGCGTACTAGTCCGACAAGCGCATGCTTGGTGGCCGCGTATACCGGGCAAGCGGATAAGGGGAACAGGCCGTTTCCACTCGAGGTGATCACAATCTTGCCTCCCAGCTGTTTCTTTCCTGCAGCACGACTTTCCAAGTTCATATAATGCGCTGCGAGCTTGATGCCGTAGTATTGTCCAGTGAAATTGACATCGATGGTCTTCATGTTCGGCTCTGCTGGCGGTTTTGACGGGTCGCTTGTGATGTTGTTGAAGATGTCGTCGCGATCGGATATGCCGGCATTCAGACCACAGAAGTCCAGACGGCCTTGCGCATCGTATGCTTGCTTGAATAGAGCCGCCTGCTCGGACCAGGAAGAGATGTCGGTGCGCACGAAAGTAGTGTTCTCGAGTGTCTCGGGCGGCGGGTTAATATCAGCCATGAAGACATGCCATTGCAGCGCAAGTAAGTGCTTTGTCAGCGCGAGGCCGATGCCTGAGCATGCACCGGTTACGATCGCAGTGGGAGGCGCCATGCTGTGGTCGTTAGTGCGAAGGGATCGTGTGAGGGGCACTGAAGGGATGTCTGGAAAGGGAATGAACGGCAGTTACATCTACCTGCCTCTCGCGTATACCGTGCACTAGTGCAGTCGCGCATCGGGTAAAGACATGGCTGACCGCCCTTGGCCTATGCAAGATGAGGAGACGGAGGCACTGAGTGTGTCCTTGTTGAGCAGCCGATAACGAGAAAGCGGGACCTCCCGTGGTGCGAGGCCCTTCGTATTTCATTATGCTTTTGTCGGTGCGAACCAAAACTACCTTGCCCTTGGATTGAGAATATGCATAAGTACTGGACCTCATGGATGCGGCACAGAACACCGGCTGCTGTCTACATTTCGCTGATGAATCTTTCCAGAAAGGATTGTGTCAACTTCCATTCTATCCTCCAGCCTTTCTGAATGCCTCAAAACACTCGCCCCACCGTTTTTAAACAGTATTGACCATCGCTAGTCCCGTTGTTGCTGCTGCGCCGAGTAATAACTATTGAGTCGTCCCGAAGACTTCCCACTGCTGACGGAATTGTCGCGACGGCGATCCGATGCCTCAAACTTCCACTCCGGAGTGGACTCGGAGCATGGCGGGCAGCTATCGTCATGCTGATGATAGCGCCCGCAGAGGTCCAGATCAACCAGAGTGGCGATGGCATATGGAGTCTCATCACGGTCGACCTGCATAAGCATCTCATGTCGCAAATCGGCAAACCTTGCAACACAATCAATCGCCATTTCCGTCGGCATCTGGCGCATTTGGGTCTTCAAGAACTCTGGCCTTGTCGCTACGACACAGAAGTCGACTGCCAACTTACGAAGAACTGCACCTTTGTAGTTCTCCTGGAAGATATATCTCCAGTCGGCGCTCTCGAGCACCAACTCGTGACAAGAGCAGAACTCGATCAAGCCGTCCACAATAACATTGCAGGAGGTCATATCCTCCAATCTCTCGGCGAGCATATATGTCCGGATCATTGCTCTGATGGCCCAGTGGGGGTCTTTTGCTTCGTCGACGTGCAACGGCAGGATGACTTCATTCTGGTACACGACTTGAAGGTATATGTCGAAGAGGAATCGGTCTTCTCTAGAGAGATCAACGATCGGTATCTCGTCTCCATCTGCCGCTTGTTGCAGGTAATGGCCTCGGAAGACTTTCGAACGTTGAGTGATTCTATTCACTGGAACTAGGAAGTACCCTTCGTCGCCGACACGAATCTCGAGGATGTTGTTGAAGTCGAGTCTAGCTTTCTTGCCGTGGTGCCCGACAGCGTTGATGGTCTTCTTGGAGCTGGTGATTGAAGTTTCGCGCTCTGAATTGTCTTTCCTTCCTCTTGAGTATGAACCTTGTTCTGCAAGTGTGCTTGTGCTCCAGTAGGAGTGATCGAAGTCCTGCTCGCCCATATTGGAGTTCTGCGCAGATCAACTGGTGGGCACACTTAAGAACTCATGATGAACAACTGCTTCTGACTGTTGGTGATCCGGCGACTCGCACACCCACGTCTACGGGATTGTGTACTCAAGTTACTGCGTATGTGAAAAAGCCGCCAAATCGACAGCTCGCGGTCAATAGCGAAGTGTCGTCTTTGGCTCCCTCCTTCACTGACATTGTAACGTCTGCGAGTCGCCTTCACATTGGGCTCGTGCGACATAGAAAACGTAAGAGCTCGACTCTCGATTGCTTACTATACGATCAGTCACCTATGTGTCGAGAAGGATCCCCCAAGTCATATGTGATTGCCGTTATACTACGTAGTCATTTTGTATCAGGTGCGACAAATACTATCCACTATTATTCGACAACTATACTTCAGTTCTTACTAGTAGTTTATCTAAGTCTATCGAATGATAAGTAAATATACTGTTAAGTCATAGTATTTGTTTAATATTAGTCTATTATCACTAACTTGGAGTGCTCTGACTATTTGCTTTCTGTAGTAGGTAAATTCAGACTACTAGTAGTATATTGGTTCTTAGATTGTTATTTTATAGTTCTTCAATTATAATAGCTACTCTCTGAACGATTCTGATTACTAATTAATTAGTTCTTAGCAAATCCTAGAAGAGTATAGCGCCTTTCCTAGTATATATAAACTTGATTTTCCCCGCGTGTTTCCCTCTTCTGCTTATAACTTACCACTTTTCCAAATCCTCAGCCCAGACCAGGTACATACATTTATGTACCTGTATCTTCAAGGTTGAACTCAAACCTACCGACACATCCTCCTAGTTCCAAGCAACGACGACTTTCTTGCTACAAGCATAACTCATCCTGCTAAGCAAGCTTATCGGCTACAAGACGTCTCGATTTGCTTAGCATCGATATCATTAGAAGATCTTGGATCCGATCCAAGATCGCTTAACGTAGATATCATTACTATTAAGCAACCCTCACTCTGAGTGGTCTTTAAATACCTTTACCCTTTAGAAAGAGTCACATTACAATAGATCGCAACGATCATAAGCATCGCACGCGTTTCTCACACTCCAATCTCCCAGGCAGCCACTCTTTCACGACCGAAATAAGAGGTGAGGCAGGCACACGACCATTGTGGCTGGCACGTGAACGCACTTTTGGCATTCACCTCGCATTATTTGCAGTATAATCTTCACAACAACAACATCTTTCCGACACTACCACCCAGAACATCATCAGCTCAAATCTTTAACATCGCTCACTACAATCATGGCTCCCATGAAGAGATCTTCAGATGCCATGGAGCCTGAGCACATCGACACTCAGAACAAAGTCATCGACATCCCCAATGCCTTGGAAGTACGCATCAACTTCATCAATCAGGAGATGACACACGTCGTTCAGCGTCTGTGCGTGGAGTCAAGAAGGGCAAAGGGAGTACCTAATGCCAACAGCGAGCCGACGAACTTTCTCTTGCCACGGCTTGAAGCTTTCTCACGATGGCTCGAGACTAGTGTCGAGATCACACCCGCGCTGAAGCAGCGCTCGAAGATCGCCGACGGGCTAGCGCTTATATTCAAGAGACCAGAATTCCACTTCGAAGATCGCACCAGAGAGCGCGCTCAGCAACTGTACGAGAGATGGGAAGCCCAGAACTGGGGTAAGGGCGAAGTTGTGGAGGAGAGCACAGATGATGAGGCTCTCCCCGACAGCAGCGATGGAAGCGTGCCTGATGCGAAGCGCAGGAGGTCATCGACAACCGCGCAAACCTCTGGAGCAATCATTATCCCAGCAACGATACGTGCGCCGCCTGAAGATCACCCGGTCTTTGGCAAGAGGGGCATTATGCACGGCGTGGCGCTCAAAATCTCTAGTCACCGGAAAGACTACATTTTGGATTCCCGCTACACAAAAACCGATGCAAAGGTCTTCGGTGACAATGGAATACACGTCGGGCAGTGGTGGCCCATGCAAATTGTGGCTCTATTCAGAGGCGCGCATGGCAGCAAGATCGGCGGCATCTCCGGCAACTCAGCGACCGGCGCCTACAGCATAGTCACATCGGGAGGCGCATACGAGGACCTCGATGAAGATCGCGGTGACATCCTGTACTATTCGGGTTCTCGCAGCCGCGATAACACAGATCCGAAACAGCCTTTCCCATCAAGCCCTGGCACACTAGCATTAAAAGCGTCTCAGCGGACACAAAACCCGGTGCGAGTGCTCCGCGCCGCAGGCGCTGGCGGAAAGAAGTCTGGGAGCTCGTGGCGACCCACACTTGGTATAAGATACGACGGTCTGTACCGCGTTGCTGCCGTGCAGAACAAGACAAACATGAACGGAGGATTGTACGAGCAGTTCAAGCTCGTGCGATTAGAAGGCCAGCCAACTCTTAACAACAGAGCCAGGCCGACTGCCGATGAGGAAAGAGACTACGACAAGAGGGAGAACGGCTATTGAGTGCATTGAGTGCTGATAGAGTCAGGTACATTCAAGGATCATGAGTGAAGCGTTGAGAAGTTTGAGTGCTCTCATGGGTGGACTAACGGAGTTGATTTTGGGTGCTGAGTAACGACGCACAAGAATGTCAAGCAACAGGGAGTGGTTAGGGATATGGTCGTAGCTGCTAATGATTAGCCATGGCATAGAATGATTGATCTGAATGACAGCATTCACGAGATTGATTCACTTGGCTCCGTTAACACGCCTCTTACGCATCAGTGAGTATTCAAATGATTTTGATGGTTATAGATTTACAGAATAAAAGGTTAGTTTTGACATGTGACAGCGACTAGAGGCTTCACAAGTGACGTACGCGGTTTACGTGGGCTGTGATCACAGGGCCAGAACGCCTTCCCCGCCACGAACATCCATTGTTTCAGAAACACTCAATGTTTGTACGAAAGGCATTCAAGATGGCTACCAACTCCTCCCGACCGTTGTCCACTGGCTCTGCGCGCCCATCAAAACTCCGCATTGGCTTCATTCCAGGTAAAAGACGTCTCTGTGTTACCAAGGCATTCGCATACACCCTACTGACTGCGCACTTGTACAGAACACTTCTCCACCCCAATCGCCTTCGCACAAAAACATTTCGACCTCGATGCAGAACTCATACCTGTGCCCACAGGTACCGGCGACCTGACAAAGCGCTTGAAGACCTCCGAAGAATCCGAGAAGCTCGACGTGGCCATTGGCCTGACCGAGGGTTTCGTCGCAGATCTGGGAAAGAGCCGCGCTGCTGCGCAAGAGCCCGGATATGGACTTGTGGGAATATACGTAGAGTCGCCGCTGCGGTGGGCGATCTCTACTGGCAAAGAGAGGGCGGATATCAATGGTGTGAGCGATCTCAAGGGCAAGAGGGTCGGCGTCAGCAGGATTGGCAGGTAAGAGCACTCGGTTGATATTTTGATGCTGTAGGCATATGCTGACGGTTGGAAAATAGTGGCTCATACGTCATGGCCTACGTCCTCGCTGACCAGCAAGGCTGGCTATCGCCTGGCACAAAAGAAGAGCCCTTCGAAGTGGTACCATCCGGAGCCTTTGGCCCGCTGCGTACGGCAGTGCGCCAGGAACCCACAACTGCCGATTTCTTTATGTGGGAGCACTTCACTACCAAATTCTACTTCGACAACGGCGAGCTCAAGCGCATCGGCGAGATCTACACGCCCTGGCCCAGCTGGATGATTGCGGCGCGTGACCCTACAGACCCAGCGCTGCAGACCATGGCTGAGAAGCTGAACGCTGGCGTGCAACATTATCTGGACCACGGAGACGAGGCCGTGAAGCACATCACCTCCACCATGGAGTACTCTGAGGAAGACGCGAAGGAATGGATGAAGACCGTGCAGTTCACGAAGGATACCCGAGGCGTCGACACCGCTGTAGTGGAGAAGACAGTCGCGATTCTCAAGAAGGCTGGCGTGCTAGACGAGAAGGCAGGAAATGGGCCTGAGCTGGTCGCGGTCAAGAGGGCCGAAAAAGCGGCGACTGCTTAGTGCGAACACGACACCACAGTCTCTCAGTGGCACGTATATCATTCTAGTGTCACTTTCTAGTTAAGGTAGCACGTACACAACGGAGATACTGCTACTGCAATGGCTAAGTTGGCTACTACATCTCACTGGCGTTTATGTTGTTTTGACGGTATTTCACTGTTACAGGAGCACATGCGTAACTTATATACTAATGATGCCTCAGCAGCCCTGACGTTTTTCCCGTCTTACTTCCTGATTATTGTAGCACATACGTAACAGAAACACTAACAATATCTAAGTGGTAGTTCTAGCTTGATAGAAGGCTACGCCTGTCAACACTGCCAAAGTAACTCTTGAGAAGGCTGTACGTATACTCTGCATTCTGTGTACTTACTATAGAGACAACACATCTTTAGGCACATACAAGACTCATTGACCGCCTCCGCTGTGGTGTACTCATTACCTGGTAGTCATTACCGCTGCGCTTAGCAAATTAGTCACCTTCTCTCTCGCATATTGGAGAGCTCCAAACGAGATGGCCGCGACTAGGTCAACGCCAGCGTCTTCATCGCGGAATCTGAGCTCTGACAAGCGAACCACAGCCGAATGATCCACACGGAAATTGCCCTTCTCCCACACAACATCAAGCACCTGGTTGTTCCGACTCTGATTCATGAATCCCTCCACCGAAACGCTTAAGGATCTGATCGAGCAGTACTCAGGCCAGGTATCCCGGTCGCGGCCGTAGAGTCCCTCTCCGCCGTAAGTGAAGATGGGACACTCTACAAGTGTACCACCCATTCGACCCACGATGAGGAAATAGCGACTCTTCTCGAGAACCTGGCCACCTCCTGGCAGATTGACGATGTTGCCCTGGTCTTGCGGTGCTCTCCCTCTAGGGAAGTAGTGAAGGTCCACGTGTCTGACGATCGATCCCGCCGTCCGTCGGGTATGCCGAAACGTGTGCCGAACGACCTCCCAGCTTCTTTGGTTGACGGACTGGTTGGGATGCACTTCTGTCATGATATAAAGCAATAGTAGTAGTGTATTATGGATTGTGGATAACGACTAAGGTGGTAGTTTCTAACGGCCTGATCAGTAAGATCTGCCCTTTTTGTGCCATACCGACAACGAGTGTCGCTGTGCATTCGTGTCAGTGAAATGTGAAACCATCTGAATACCACAAGTTTTAGTGATGAACGTGGAAGCGACAACAAGGCCAGGAATAGCTCCTCTATCATCCCGGAATGTTCCAGTCAAGTCACATTGGTGTGCTATTACTGGGTATCTTATCGATATCATCATCCTTGTGAATGCTTTCACTGCCCATGCACACGTGTGACTGGCGGAGTGTCAAGCTGGATGGCTGAACAAAGGGCGTGTTCTAAGACCGATCCGCCCATGCCACACTCTGTACTCAGATATCGAGACACTACCTTTGGAACTACAAGAATAAGGTCTCATAGAGTCTGAGACGCTCTCAAATTCAAGACCATCGAAAGGATGAGGAAAGGGGAAAAGTACTGCAGCCCTAACCCTACCAACCCCAGATATCTATCTAGATGAAATCACATTCAATATGCCATTAATGCATCTACACTCGGATTACTGCTAGCGCGATATCCAAATGCACAAGTTAGTGGTATGACCGGTTACATAGCTATGGATGGGGTTCCGGGCGTGGTACTGGTTGGGAAATGGCAATCTCACTTCTGCGCGGCATCTCACCGTTGGACCTCGAATGCTGCATAACCTGAAAAGATGTGTGGGCATTGATGGAAAGTTTAGTTTGGGATTTGCATCCAGCACCCTCAATAAGACTGAAACACGTTAGAATAATAGACGATAGAATACAGGAACTGGTCACAAACAACTCCCTTTCTATTCCAACAATATTTATGCGATCCAATTCATCAGTAAACATAGACACTGTGGATGCAGAAGCATGAGAAAGCCTAGTCGAGCTCCTCGAATCTTCCCTCATCGATAGCTTGCTGCACAGGGTTCTTGATGTCCACCACTCCCGTGGCTCTCAGTCTCTCGAACAGCACAAAGAGTCGCTCTGCCTCCCGTTCCTTTTCCTCTTCTGTCATCTCTGGAAGGTTTTCCTTCTGCTTGTCCTCGGCACTCCATCTCTGACCTGTGATCGGATTGACATCTGCATCACCCTCACGGGTGCTGCTGCTTGCCTCAGCAGCGTTTTTGGGCACTTCGATCTTGTTGTTCATCAAGAAGCCGGCGGCAAAGCCGTAGCCGATGTTCTCAACAAATTTGTTGGCGTCCTTGTTGCTGAGTTCGAACAGCAGGCTTGAGATATTCTCGCGAAGGTTGGGGACGCTGGGCGACGTTGAAAGCTGCAGAAGCCGTGCTGACAGAGTGTCGCCCTTGCCGAGCGGTTGGTCTCTATCTTTTTCGTTCGGAAGGAGCAGCCAGCGCATCCAGGACTTCATCTGCGGTGAAGCAATTTCATAGAGACGCCGGAGCAAGGTAATCAACGTTGCAGCGCCCTCGTCAAGATCGCGCTCGGGGTGCTCCTTCATCGCTCGGAACAAAATAGCTCCCATTCGATCGACCACTTTCTCAGGTGTAGAGTACGGGAATAGTGGGCTCGTCTTGGCCTCACGCCCCATGGGTGTCTTCTTCTCAGCTGAACTGAGATCAAGGTTGAGCAATGCATTGAGGATGTAGGTGATCGGAGATTGTAGAGGCGGTGACGGAAGGTGGTAATGGACCAGGATGTTGACGAGCGGTTCGATGGAGGGTGTGAAATTTGGCGTCAGCTCGGGGTTGAAGTGTGTGACGTTGAACATAAGCTTCAAAGCTTCTACCATGGCCATTTCTTCGATCGGTGTTGTCCTTGATTTTCTCCGACCAGACTTTGAGAAGGCTGTGCTATGGTGGGAGATGCATTGGTTGATGCTTTCTGTTAGACCGTGCTTGTCTGCCAGCATCACAAAGTTGACGTTGGTGTTGTAAGTCAGCAAGAACAAGATGCGACACAACAAGAACTCGTCGTCCAGGTCGCCGCCTTTAAGCCTCTCGACCGCTTTTGTTGCATACTGGAGATCGACGAATATTTGTCTTGAGGGCTCGTTGAGCAAGAATGCATTGGCCAGACAGCGAAGAGCCTCATGCGAGCTTGCTCCAGTCTCCCTGTCGAGTCCATAGCGGCATAGAGTCGAGATGCCCTGAACGAATGTGAGCTCGATGACAGGGTAAGATTGGCCACGGAAGACTGACCTGTTTCTCGAAGATCGGAGTAGCAGTCTTTGGATCCCTGCCGAAGACTTTGACTTTCGCCAAGAGCTCCTCTTGTTCTACATCAACCGTTAGCCGTTGCTAGACAACGATGCTTGCTGACAGCAACGTGACTTACGCTTCAGGGACAGTCTTGCGGCGGTCAAGTTGTCTTCAAGCTGGTGAAGAAGGCGATCGACTTCTGAGATGTCTGCGCTTGGTCAGCACATGGTCTACTGGCCGTCGTGAGGTGTGACCAACCACGGGCGATGCTAGGACTTGCTAGAGGTTGTGCTCTGTCGAAAGCCATGTTGATCTGAAATCTTGCTAATGTCGCGTGCGCCGCAGGAAGTGTCGGCGATAATATGAATGACGGTGTAGAGATGACCCTTGGATATTGCGCAGCCCGAGCCAAGTCACAGAGGCTCTCAGGGTAAGCTGCGAGGGCAACCCAACCGCTGTGACTTATCCTGAAGTCAATTCGGGTATGTGCGGCACCTTATATGACTGACCGGCACCTAGTGAGTGAGTGGGTAGGAGACAATCTAGCTTCGAGACACTTCACAGACACACGTGCAGGGGGCTAGCTGGTGACGAACTGCAACTCACTCACTCTGAAGTTCTGCGTCTCATCGCCCCGCGGTGCACGTGCCTCTAAATTAGCTTCGTTGCCGGGCGGAGCTTTCCCGAGGCTTCCTTAGCTAGCGCGAACGCGACCCGGAAGTGCTAAACGCGCTCTTCGCGTCAAGTTTGGAAACGGACACCATCTACTTGCGCCTCATTTCCCAATATTTGACTGCACGAACATGTCTGCAGCATCTTGAGCGTTTTCATTCTGGCGTTAAAGGGATACCATGCTCTCTTCATCTTCTTCGTTGTTTACGTCACTTCCAGCACGACCACCCACGCCACCCAGAGACGTCCAAGAGCACGTCCAGAACGCCCTTGATTTCCTAGAGAACGGCCACGAGGAGGCCGATCAGGATGCTTCAGAGATCTCGAAGCGTCAGTTGTCTACTGATACACCACCAGTTTCATCACCGGCGTCGTCATCATCAGGAGCGCTAGCGGGTTCGAATGCGACCAAGAAGGTCGGCTTTTCGCCCTTTCCACCAACCTTTCATGAGATACCCAAAACAGGCGTCTCGAGCTCTCCCAGAGACAGACTTCTGAGGTCAATGCCTCGTCCACAGACCGCGAAACCAATCAAGTCAATATTGAAATTGTCCAGTTTTGCGCCTCCACCCACACCAGACGAACAGGAGCGGCGGCTTGGCTATTTTTCACCCGAGGACCCTGCCAGTTTCGGAAAGATGCTGCAATCAGTACTGAAGGAGCTTGCTTCTTCATCAAAGTCTTCGCGATTGGATGCCTATCTGGCACTGCAAGGGGCACTCACAGCTTACGACGGCATCCCTGACAGACACGCCATGGCAGCCAACATGCCACAATTCCAGCAATTCCTGTCTCGAGACCTAATGTGGAAAGACTCCAGCGGACTCATCGACACACAAATCGCAACCCAAGCATTGAAACTGGCATGCACAATGGTGTTCGATTCACAGCTTTCGAAAGACATGGACGACGAGTTCCGCGTATTCCTGATCGACCGATCCATCACATTCATGGAGCAGCCAGACATGCCAAAAGCTCTGGTCAAGACTCATATGTATCTTGTGGCGCAACAAAAGTTCCACCAGTCGATAATCACACCAAACCGGGCGGATAGAATGATTTCGGCTTTACGAACGATCGAAGAGCGCTGCAGCAGTAACAGTCTCATCGCGACCAGGCTTGTAATTTATCAAAGGCTACTTGACCAGGCTCCCAGTGTGATGAGTGCCAGGCTCAAAGATTGGCTTGAGCACATTTTCCACGGAATGTTGAGTAGTATCAACGACACACGGACACGAGCGATTGAAGTCGGTAATCATGCTGGTCTATTACTTGGCAACAATCCAGCCGCATCGAAAGCGTTACACGATCTTTTCGAAACAAAATTCGAGGAAGGTCAATGCTATTGCGACTACCTGACGCTGCGACTAACGAGTATGATCGGGGACAAGGAGAGGCAAAGTGGTGTTTTGGTACCGCAGATCTGGTCCGCAGTTATCTTATTCTTCCGGACGAAACGCCGCCCTCTTGAGAAATGGCCCAGACTCCGCACTTGGCTGCAAGTGCTTCAGAAATGCTTGAACTCCAGCGATTTCGCCATCAAGAACCAGGCCAACCTTGCCTGGAAAAAGCTCGTCTTTGCGGTCCTGCCTGACTCTGCGACAGGGTCGAACATGCTGTCGATGCTCAAAGTTCCCATAAAAGCTGGATTCGAGAAGCGAAACCACGACAGAGCGGGAAAGCAAGCTCGCCAATTCGCACTCGATGGCTACCACAACCTCCTACATTACAGCATGCGACCGTCACTGTCACATGCAGATCTGGACATAACGTGGGACGCTTATGTAGCACCAATTCTGTCAGAAATGATCGAGGCCAGCCACAAAGGAAGGATCAATGCTTGCAACATATTGTACGGTCTTTTGAGCCAAAACGCTGGAATCTGGAACGAGTACGCGGCCCTTGACGCAACTCCCATTACATCGCATGATCTACCAAGACTGGACCCACGCTGGGTACGCACAAGACTGACCAAAGTCCTCGCATTGGTGAAACCGATCGTGTCCGCGGGGCTTTGGGTGACTGAGGAAGAGAGCTTGATGTCAGCTAAGTTGTGGCAAAGTACTTTACAAAGCATAGCGGAAGCGGGAGCACAAGAGGTCCGGACCTCTAACGAACTGCGAGAAGCAATTGCTCTCGTCATGAACATGTTCCAGTACCTTTGGAGGTCACTGTGTGCTGCAGATGTTCCAGGAGCTGCAACCGCGTCGACAAATTTTCAGGAAATCATGCGGACAACTTGCCACTATATCGGACCTTCGCTTTTGGCTGAGGATATACTTGCGAGGACCCCTGAAGGCGATGCCGAAGCTGCTCCAACTCCATCTCACCGGCCATCCAAGCACCAGCACGTACTATACTCACCACTCATATTTACGCTCACCATGATGTGCTCTCAAATGCACCCAGGAGAACGTGAAAAGTGGCGGTCGATGGCAGCGGATGTGGTTGAGCTTGCATGCAAGTCGAAGGCTACTAGTGCTGCAAGACTTCAGCTGCTGAATCGCACGTCACAAGCGGTCAGAACCAATTGCATCTCGGTCGATGCAAATGAGCCAATTGCCATATTGTGGTCGCTTTTCGCCGAACGAGCCACAGAGGCACTGCAACACTCGAAGACAGAATCCACCCCAACAGGTACACTAGGACAGAAACTTCGCGATGGACTCAACATTGCCGTCTGTGGCCTGCCTATGATGCACTCTCACCCAGAGGGTGTGATGACTGGGAGTCGTCTCATTGAGGAAATCATCGCAGTCGCTAGGTGCAAAGCTGGCGACGCTGGTGTCATACTTGCAGTGTTAGAGCCATTGTCAAAGACCCTTCTCGATAAAGATGCTCTGATCGACTGTCAAACCGAGATCGCAGCCGCTACCATACTCCTTCGCTCTGCAGGCTGGCCTCAGAATCGGCAGTCTATGGAGCAAGGACGAAAGACTCTCTGGGGCATAGGCAGCGGTCCACACCGAGCTGGCACTTTCGACCCGTACGAGCATATGTACGGTATCACAAAGGAAGCCTCTCGTGATGCCTACACATCAATGGGCTCAGACACTCTGCATGACAACCACTGCCACGACTTGCTGGATTCGCTTATCAGCTTTGTAAGGACTTGCCCCATTTCACTCCTGGTGAACATGCTACGCCAGGTTCAAGAAGCCTTGATAGTCTGGCTGGAGGACGACAAGCGCCGAGCATTTACTGCCACCAACTCATCGGTATCACAGTCCGTAATCGAACTTTGGAGCCAGGTTCTAGGACAGCTCACGGAACTGCCACGAAAAGATGGTTCGCTACTCACTCTATTACAGCCACTTTTTGTCGCCGGATTTGTCAGCCCAAAACGTGCCGTAGTCAATCGCACGATCGCTTTCTGGAACGAGTGTTTTGGTGAACTGGAATCCCTTCGATACCCTTCAAAGCTCGAGAAAGTCCTGCGCGCTGCCAGGAATTTTGTTGAGCTGGACCTTCCTGAATTTCCCGAGCACGCGCCTGATGACGAGCCAATCGACCTCCCAGCTTTCTCTGGACAACAAGACGACGACGCTCAGATTGATCCCAAGTCGAGCTTGAGCAGTCGATGGACTGGATTGCCCCGCGGTACTGCCAGTCCAGTGAAACGGGCCCCAGCTTCGATTGATGTGTCTTCACGCCTTGCCACGATTGAGACTGGTGGTACCTACAGTGCAAGCAAGAGCGACTCGAAGAGCACTACAGCCAAAGCACGCCTAAGACATGACAATTCGCAGATTCTCTTTGCGCCAATCGATTCCTCGCCCCTACCAATCGAAGACGAATCCCAGCTCTTGACAGATCACCAGAAAGAGGTCAGGGCTCGTCAGGTTGAGGGTGCACAGATGTTCTCCAATATCTCTTCAACACCTGTGAGAAAGTCAACACCACGCAGTAGGCGTAAGACACCCGGAACCCTGAATTTCTCCGCCAATATTGCGGCACCTACTGCGAATGATCAAGTTGTCAGTACGCCTTTGGACGTCCCTGAAACGCATGGTGAAACCAGCGGCTACATGGGATCCTCACCAACTCCGAACAGCTCTGCCAAACCTCGCCACAAGCCTATGCAACTTGAAATTGCGCATAACGACGTCGAAGAAGAGCCTTTGTCCTCCCCACCACGATCTCCCGATCAAGGGAATGAGGGACAGCCAGTCACCGAGGAAGATCATGAAAAGGGCTTGGTTGCTGACAGCGCTCCTCCCGTCACCAGATTGGCAAAGAAGCTCAGCCTGGCTCGGGAGCATGAGAGACTGCAGCATGATTCAGATCTGCCCTCTGATACTGCACTCCCAACGGAGCAACTCCAACATGAAGCCCATGCTGCTGAGGTTCAGGCCAATGACGAAAACGTATTACAGCAGGCGCAAACTCAAGTCGATGCAACAACAATCATCGACCCTACCGAGATGTTCGCTGAGAGAACTGCAGAAGATGGCGATAATGACAACAACGATGATGTCAGCCGGGTCGAGAACTCTTTCATCGAGCAGCGCGACAGCCCAGATCCCATTGCTGAGCCATCGCCGAGCGAGAGTCAATACCTGTCCAGGTCTGGTCGCAAGCGTAAACGCGCCGACGAGGCTGTTGATAACTCTGCTGCGAAGAAACAGAAGCGTCAGTCACCTTTCCGTCGCGTCTTCTCTGGGATCTTTGGTCGATCACAGCAGGGGAATGATGACAGGGATGACGAGATTGTGATTGCAAGCAGTCAAATAGGTGACTCTCCTGCGGCTGACAAGGGCTTGAAAGTAGAAGGCGAATCCAAAGAGACCCAAGAGTCTATTACCTCCTCGCAAAAGCCCAAGCGTGGCCGCGGCCGTCTTCGCAAATCAGAAACACCGTCACCTGCGCCTACACCTGTTGCAGAGATCCCTCTGGCGTGCTCAACAAGACTGAAGCGAAGAGCCTCGGCATTGAGCGAAGCTGAGTGCACGCCATCTGAGCCGACTACCAGCGAGCTGAAAACAACACCAGCGCCTAAGAGGCAACGCAGGAGAGCAAAGGTAAAGAAAGCGATCGAGGAGGCCCGCAAATCACAAGAAGATTCTGGATCGCGACCATCCTCTCGTCATAAGGCGACTGCTGTAGTGATCGAGAAGGCTGATTCCGACGACGTCGACATCAGCCAGACACGCATGGTGTCAGACGACGAAGATGCAAGTGGCGGAGAGTCGCAGGACAAGCTGGAGGACAAGGTCGCCACGCCATCTTGGGACCCACCCAAGAATACACCTAAGAGCATCCTGGGCCGGCTGAGAGACATTCTGGGCGATTGCCGCAATGCAATTTTCGGTTCACAGGAGGAAAGGGACTTTGACGATGTTTTGTTTGAGCTTAGACGGGAAGTCCATGGTGCTGCTGCTCGAGGCAGACATACTTGAGACGAAACAGTTCTTTTGTACGGATTGGCGCTGAAGCGAAGACAGCAACTAGATAGATATGACAATTGACAGTGGACTGCTACTCTTGTAGCATGAACTCCACCAATACAAGAGGCTCTTGTAACAACGACCAGATTCTCACACTCCACCGGATCATATATTGACGCCCACACATAAATATGTGAAAGTAATTAAACTTCTATTAGTATCTCCATTGGGTAAAGATACGTGGAGATTGCCAACAAGGTTCTTCAGCGCTCATTGGTCGACACGCGAATGCGAGCTCGAACGCAATGACGTTCAACACTACTCCGTCCACCAGCCTCCAGCCACAGGCGCTGATCACCTTCCGCGCAAACAAGCAAATTCAATATGATGGTGACGAGTACGCGCGGTGCTCAGACAATGGAGCAAAGCATATCGCCTCCAGAGGCAAGGAACGACTCTCCTCTCAGCGATGAGAGTCTCTGCGTACGAAAGCGCCGCATTAAAGCGCACCGCAAGAGCCGAGGCGGCTGTTTGATGTGCAAGACGCGTAAAGTGAAGGTGATTAAACCCCTGAGACATGAATAAAATCTCAAGTTCCACTAACAGTGTATATCGCAGTGCTGTGAGAAGAAGCCACGATGCGCGAACTGCGTGAAGATGGGCGACGAGTGCGTCTATGCCTCTGTGAAAGATAAACAGCAGCTCGTACGAGCACAACTGCCGCAGACTGTCAGCTCGACGGGGTTCAGCTTGCAGGACCTACGGTTCTTTCACTCGTTTCTGACGGTACGTGAGCGGAGGATACAGCTCAGTCTCGCGGCTCAGGTTCAAACTCTCAGTGGCAGGGCGAGCAGTATAGACTTCCCTGCCAGACCGCAAGCCAATTCATTATAGGAGAGACTGTGCTGACGTGAACTCTTCGCGCTATAGGCGTCATACCCGTCATTCCCATTTGAGACTGATCGTGCGTGGACGTGTGAAATACCTATCATTGCTCAGAAGGTACGAATGGCATTTGCTCGCATCCACTTTCGCAATCACTAAGGGACGAGTAGTACGGGTTCCTCAACGATGCCATACTTGCGCTTGGCGCAGGCCATCTTCACTCCACCACCAATCTTGACGTGGCAGATACAGTGCAAAAGTATCGCTTCTCAGCACTTCAAGGCATCAACTCTGAAGACAACTTCGATCTCCCAAACACACTGGACAAATGCGACAGCGACCGAGCTACGGCGGTCCTAGCGGCGATATATGCCCTGGCTTTTACTTCACTGCACATGGGAGATCCTATCGGCCATTTCATGGTTCTGGTGCGTGGGTGCTCTGCTGTGACGCGCCGTATGGTGGAAGCAGGATTTACGTCACCTTTGTTCCCACAAGACGAGGAAAACCTTTCGGTGCGGCCGCATATGGATGTCATGCGCAAGCGCATGGGCAATGCGATGCCACTGCCTAGTGAGGTGACCGACGCCGCGCGCGCATCACTGTACTTGGTGCAGGAGAAATGCGATTTTCTGCCTTTCGAGCAAGACTTTCTGAACCGTATGAAGTCTGTCGTGGCAGTCACCAGTGGCCCAATTGAAGGTGACTGGAATCCGCAAATCAATCTTTGTTGTAGAGATGCTAACATGACACGCAGCTTTCAACCACTACACCGAATTGTGGAACCTCCTCGTCGACCTGTCACCCGAAGAATTCGAGCACTTCAATGGCTCACAGCGGCTGACTTTGCTCGTGCTCCAAGCTCATTTCCTGGCTCTCGAGATCGTGGTGCGGCCCTGGCTGCAAGCATCTGGATCGTTCGTCAACGGAGACAGCAAACTGTTGAGATACGTTCTGAGCCAGTTTCCTCGGGAGTCCACGAGTGTCGACGCAGCTCTTTCTATGCAATTGATCTGGTGGCCGAAGATGTTATTGGAACAGACCGCGGCACTGACTGAAACAGATTTGCGGGCTCGCGTTTTTGCTTCGACGTGAGCTGCTATCGCGGATTAGGCCATGCTGCAGCCATATTTGCGGCATTGGTTTTTTGCATAACTAACTATTTCCACAAATCTCAACTCTAAACGGGTAATGAAATGATAACTGGTTCGGGTCATACACAGCTTACACATCATCAATGGTCTACGCTCAAAGGCCTGGAGCTAGGAGTTACCGGACATCGAAGCTCCAAAGACCATGCAATGACAGGCCACGCTCGCGGGAAGCAATCAATTGACCGGAAGAACACACAAACCGGTAATACTCGTTCACGAGCCATGCCTGGGGAAGCTGACAAATAAGTACGCGGGACCACGCATCGGAGGAACCCTACGCGAATCCTTCGTAAGCATTCACGCAGCTTGGCGCAGGCCGAAGACGACGGTACGCATCCTTCCAAGCTCGATAGCTATAGCTTGCGCGATGTTTACTTGTGCAGGACACATGGGTATATTGGGGGGGAAGATGCGAAGCAGCCAATGATGAAGATCATAGAGTTTGCGGAGTATGCAGGTGCGAAATGCTAGCTTACGAGGCTCGCGACTTCGGGTTCGCGTTTGGTACTACCGCGGTGAGCATATATAAACTCTCGGAACTACGACGTACACTCTTCAATTCGCTGCAAATCCGAAACCTTGAATTTAAAACATCATCACTATCGGCTCATCATCATGTCCACCAAGAAGCCCGCCAAAGTCGTCTTCGGCACCGGAAGTGTCGGTGACACCCTCACCGACGACGACCTCAAGCAAACTCTCGAACTATTCCGCAAGCACGGCCACGTCGAGCTCGACACAGCCGCCACCTACCCCATCAACAACTTCGGTGCTAGTGAGAAAGCTTTGGCGCAACAAGACCTCAGCTGGGCCAGTCTCAGTACCAAAATCAGCGCTTTGAGAGACAGGGCAAACTCCCTTGAGAATGTTCGGGACAGCCTCGCAACCAGCCAGAAACAGCTGGGTGGTAAAGAGATTGACATTTTGTACTTCCATATGCCTGACGCCGTCACTCCGCTCGAGGAGCAAGCGGCTGCGATGGACGAGGCGTACCGGGCTGGGAAGTTCAAGAGGTTCGGTATTAGCAACTTTGCGCCTCAACAGATCGAGGAACTGATGGAGATTGTGGAGAGGGAAGGTGGGTGTCAATGGTCTTCTCGGTGGTGTGTGGCAGCAGAATCTAACTCTGGCAGGGTACGTCAAACCGAGCGTGCTGCAGGGACAGTACAACTTGTTCGCCCGGAAAGGCGAAGAAGAGCTGTTGCCGGTCCTCCGAAAGCATGGCATTGCATATTATGCATACTCGTAAGTGTCAATGTGCCGCAACGTGAATGGTGTGTTGCTAATGTCAAGTAGGCCTGCAGCTGCAGGCATGTTGACTGGGAAAGTCTCCCATGAGTCGACGAACACGTCCGGCAGCCGTTGGTCGAAGGAGCACATAGCTGGCCAGATGTATTCTGCGAGTAAGTTGACCTCTCTTTAGTGATGATGACAATTCTTGAACGGGAGGGAAGGCAGAGGCGACTGTCTCGTACACGATATCTGTGGATCATTGATTGTTCGTTAAATTGTAAGCGGATACTGTACTAATATATCTCAAAAGGCTACCTCCAAGACCCGATCATCGAGGCTTCGCAGAAAATCATCGAGGTGGCGAAGAAGCATGGTCTTACTGGCCATGCAGCCAGTCTGCGATGGGCAATTCACCATTCTGCACTGTCAGGCGAACACGGAGACGCTATCGTCATCGGTGGCAGCAAGATCGAGCAGCTGAAGGAGAACTTGGAGATATGCGACGCGGGGCCTTTGCCGGAAGAGATTGTGGAGACAATCAATGGTGTCTGGCCATCAGTCAAAGAGAAAGCTCCATGGGCTTATGTTGTGCTGCCGACATCGATGCCGACGTCTATGTTCGGGGATACCAAGCTCGAAGACCTCGGAGTCAAGATCTAAGCATGATCAGACAAAAGCCGCGAGCGTTCGGTGCGCTCTTCCTGCTCACTGCGGGCGGTCAGATCTTTGCGGTGGAGCCAAGATTGAAAAGTAGTGGACCAGGATGGGCGAGCCCAAGGCTTTCCTTTCAGACCACCATCATCAAGAACTTCAATTTCCCAGCCACATCGTGCTCCCGTGCCGTAGATTTGATTCAATGCCCGAGCGCAGACCAGAATGGCGTACAAGACAAGGAGTGCCACTAAAGTGCTCACGACAGTCACAATCACGCTGAGTAAAGTGGTGGTCGAACAGCCGCAGCCAAGGGTTCTAGTGCGCAATTCGAACCGATCCTGGCTTGACGGGCAAATATCCGCCTTGAAAACCGGGTCGATCAGACTGGATGCCGGCACGCAGGTGGCACTCTATATTACTCCGTGGTCAGCATAACTAAGAGATGGCCATCAGCGTTCGACAGGCCTCCCACGATCGTCGGTGCAACGGTGGCAGTGCATCGCTTGTAGCAACACCGCGATAGCACCGCAGAAGGGGATCGAGATAGACGACTCGCACGCGACGGCTTGAGACATACTTGCGCGCACCACCCGCAACCGTGAGAGCTCCACACACAGGAACTGCAGTTCTGCTCGCGCCAACACGCCTCCAAACGGCTCTGTTGCACGTGGCTTGTGAGACGCGTCGGCGTGGGAGTGAGTGCCATGACGACGATGCGCCGATGGGTGAGACAAGGCGAGCGGAGGATGTGATGGAAGCGGTGGTCAGGGTGGTGATATGGCCGGTAGTATGGAAGATGTAGATATAGCGTATTGCGTATGTGGGCGATGTTAGTGATACTAGGTGACGACCAGGGTGTGTGAAACACAGTTAACGTCGCAGAGGTACTCGCTTGCAGAGGGGCAACGGGTCGCATGGTCTTGGCAGCGGCGCCGAAGCCTCAGCTCGAGCTATATTTTCATCTATCTGACGACGCCCAAAGTAGCCTTCCCCCATCCATAGTACTACTCGGCCCTCATACATGAACCCGCCAGCAATCTGGGCGGTCGCAGGCATGCCTCACTGCATCCTGCACGCGAAGGAGGTGGCCTGTAGTGGGTCAGCGAAAACTAAATGCCTGCCGTTGCTTCACGCACCGCAGCTCGCAACCGCTGAGACATAAGACTTATATACAGCCCGGTTCGTTGCTCTGTACAGTGAGACTCCAAACGCTTTTTTGTCCTTTCCTTTCCTATAACCAGCTCTTTGACAGAGTGTCCATTCGTTCTTTCGCTATCTTGTCCATCTTTACTGCATAGAAACCCTCCCGGCGAGGCATCATGCAGCTTATTACTCTTTTCCCCGTTTGTGCCCTTCTTTCTGGAGCTCTTGCTCAAATCAACTATGCCGCCGCCACCGACGCCAATGGCATCAAATTCTGGAACGCCGAGCTTTCCACCGATGTAGGCGCTGGAGATGCGCAGTTCGGCCTGGCGCTTCCGCCCGTGGACGCGGACGACCTGACCGAGGAGTACATCGGACGTCTGGTCGTCCCCATCCCCGAGCCGGGAACTTGGTTCGGTATCACGCACAAGAGCGGAATGACTGGAAACCTCATCCTGATGGCCTGGCCCAGCGGCGACGAGGTTATCACTGATTTCCGCTACGCCAGCGGCTACACGTCTCCTGCCTCCTACACTGGAAATGCTACTCTCAGCCAAATCTCGAGCTCGGTCAACGAGTCCTATTTCGAGCTCACCTACCGCTGCCAAAACTGTTGGGTTTGGGACCACGAAGGAGCCACCGGAAGCAATATTCCCGGCACTGAGGAGACCAGTAGGCAGATCATGGGTTGGGCACAGGCTGCTAAGGCACCTTCCACCCCTGACGATAGACACAGTGCGATTACCCAGCACGCATCTGCTAACATGTTCTACATGGTCGCTGCATCTGCTCGCAACGATGCCTACACCGAATGGGCCGCATTGGCAAAGCCTTCCGAGACTGGCACTGAGGCACCATACCCTTCCGGTACTAACGGTACCGCACCTGCTGGCCCTACCTCTGTTCCCACCGGCGTTGCTTGCCCCACCAACAACATGAACGCCAATCAAACTTACGACTACATCGTCGTTGGCTCTGGAGCAGGCGGCATCCCCCTCGCTGCTAAGCTCGCGGAGTCTGGTAAGAAGACCCTCCTTATTGAACGCGGCCCCGCTTCATCTGGTCGCCATGGTGGCACCATGAAGCCCGATTGGCTCGTTGGAACTAACCTCACCCGCTTCGATGTTCCCGGTCTTGACAACGAGATCTGGGTCGACTCGGACGGTATTGCTTGCACTGACTACTCCGTCATGGCCGGTTGCGTTCTCGGTGGCGGTACTGCCGTGAACGCTGGCCTCTGGTGGAACCCCGATCCCCTTGACTTTGACGAAGGCTTCCCTGAAGGCTGGAAACACGCAGATATCGAGCCAGCTATCAGCCGCGCTTTCGAGAAGATCCCATTCAACGAGCGCCCCTCCAAGGATGGTGAATTGTACAGGGCTCAGGGTTACAACATTGTTGGTATGTCATCCTCCTGAACAATTCACATCAATAAGTCAACAATTTACTAACTATTCATAGGTGGTGCTCTCGCTGCCGCTGGCTGGAAGAACGTCTCTGCTGGTCTTGAGCCTGCTGAGAAGAACCGTTCGTTTACCCACCCCAACCACATGTTCTCCAACGGTGAGCGTGGTGGTCCTATGGCTACCTACCTCGTCGAGGCCAAGGAGCTCCCCAACTTCACTCTTATGGTCAATACCACCGTCAACCGTGTCATCCGTGACGGCAACGTCGCCACTGGTGTCAATGTCCAGGCTTTCCATCCTGGCGGACAGTGTGGCGACATCAACCTTGCCACCGGCGGTCGTGTCATTCTTTCTGCTGGTGCTTTCGGTTCCCCCAAGATTCTTATGCGCTCTGGTATCGGTCCCCAGGACCAGCTCAAGATTGTCAAGGAGGCTGAGGCCGACAAGATGGTCGATGAGGCTGACTGGATCAACCTTCCCGTCGGCGAGAACCTTGACGACCACGCCAACACTGAGATCGTCATCACTCACCCCAACGTCGAATTCTACGACTTCTACGAGGCGTTCGACAACCCCATCCAGTCTGATGCTGACAAGTACCTTGACGCTCGCTCCGGCATTCTTGCGCAGTCCGCTCCTAACCTCGGTGTGGTCTTCTGGCACAACCAGGTCGGCCCCGACGGCATCACTCGCTCTAACCAGTGGACTGCTCGTATCGAGAGCGGCCACGGCGTCAAGAGCAACAAGTCCATCAGCTTGTCTCACTACCTTGGCCGTGGCAAGACCTCAAGGGGTCGCACCACTATCACCTCTGGTCTCAACATGATCGTTTCCCAGACCCCCTATATCAACAACGAGAACGATCTTGCTGCCACCAAGGGCTCCATCGAGATGGTCATCGCCGCTTTAACTGCCGACAAGCAGGTCGAGGTGGTCTTCCCCGCCAAGAACACCACCATTGACGCTCATCTTGAGAACTACGCCCAGACCACTGGTGGCCGCAGCGGCAACCACTGGATGGGTTCCTGCAAGATGGGTACTGACTCTGGTCTTGAGAATGGCACTGCCGTTGTCGACACCAACACCAAGGTCTACGGCATGGAGAACCTCTTCGTTGTTGATGCATCTATCTTCCCTGAGATGATTACCACCAACCCCAGTGCCCTCATCGTCTCTGTCGCTGAGCACGCTTCCGAGAAGATCCTTGCTCTCGAGGGCAGCAGCAGCGCCGGCAACACCACTGTGGTCCCTGAAGTCGCTCCCGTTGCTAGCAACGCCACGCTTTCCACTCAGCCTACTGCTCCTCTGTCTACTGGCATCGCCACTATCGAATCCTCCATTCCCGCGGGCAACAACACTGAAGTCGCCGCACCTACCGCCACGACCGTCCCCGAGTCTGTCACTTCTGCCGCCGAGGCCACCTCTGCCGCTCAAGCTACTTCCTCTGCCGCCTCTTCCGCTGCCGCTCCCTCCGCTTCAAGCGCAGGCGGCAGCACAGAGCCCCAGAAGGAATATGCGACCTGCGGAGGTAGCAGCGACTACAAGGGTTCCACTACCTGCGCCGACGGCCTGACCTGCAAGAAATGGAACGACTACTACTCTCAGTGCATCAAAGCTTAAATCTGAGAAGCGTGGACGACCATCTAACGACTTGCATTGTTGTTGCCTTGCATGGTGGCATCTTTTGGTTCTTCAAACCAAGTGATCCACCCCCATTTTTCGATTCTTGACGTGCAGTACTTTTTAAGCGGAGCGCATTATACCCTTGGTGATATGGGAGCATGAGATTGAGGAACGTCGATTCCGGCGAAGTGTTTGCCTGATGTTCCTGCCTTTTTCGTGGCTCGCCGTTTGATTTCTTGAGATGTGAGATACAGACCGTATTCATGTATTTTACCCAATGACATTCTGATCAAAACTTTTATGTGCTTCACTACTTCTTTCTCATTGTGATGTATTTATGTTTACATGTTTTTGCGCATGATATTGACATACAATACAGTTTTAGTCATTTGATCGGTCTCGTCTCAAAGGCGAATTTCGTCGGTTTTATTACGAAGCCAACAGCACAGCACTGACGCACTAAAAGCCGCGATATAAAGTGGTTATAGTATTATCTCGGTGGCAGACCTTAAATGGCAACACATGATAGCTGCCATCATTACCAGGATATAGATGGGGAGATATCTTCCATCTCAATGGCTCTCAGCGTGATTCATCTACTTGACGTTTCGAGTAGCATGTCACATAGCACGGGGACTATGAAAGTATCTTCTTGATGGCTCTCACCCGGGAATTTTTAGCTGGCATGTCAGGTAGTGCACCATATGGAAAGGAGAGCAGAATTACATTGCAGTGGGAAGTCCAGCTGGATTAAAGCCTACGACTATCAATACTACTCTACTAAATAGCTAGGTAACGAGATCGCTGTACGCAGACTTCCCTACCGCGACTCGTACATATCGTGACATGACCACCGAAATCGTTCAACAACAGACCATGCCCAGCTTACCTGATACGCAAGCCTCATCTTGCCATGCCAGTCAGCTAGGAATCACGCCCATAGCCCAAGTAAATCATACAAATTACCTCAGCACACGAAAGGCCAATCGCTACTCATCGCCCTCGCCAATCCCCTGCAAAATCTCCATCGCATCTTCCAATTCATCCTCGAAAACAACGACGTGCCCCGCCCTCGCCGTGCTAAGATAACTCATTTCGAACCTCGCACCTCCGCTTGATGCCCCGCCAAGTCTCCCTCTCATGCCGTCCACCAAGCGACTTGCGACACCACAAACGATTCCTGTGCTTTCGAGAGGGAGTTCACGCAGATCCAGAGTGATGGGCACTTGTTCAGGGCCGTCTTTGCCGAGGAGAATATCTTCGCCGCCGTCCGGGAATAGGGATAACAAGCGTTTTTCGAGGGTGAGGGAAGCGGAGTCCGAGGCTGTAAGCGTGAGTGACAAGAAGCGTGGGAGTTTCGGCGCGGTGAGACATCTGAGGAGGCCATGGTAAAGGATTGCTTGAGTCGAATTTGCACTAGACGACAGCGAAGGTGTGTTGTTCTTGATGCCGGCGCACGTCACCAGCTCGATGTCGGGGTCCACGTGGGGTGTGATTTTGTGCTTTTTCAGTAGCTTGAATGTCCGCTGTTGTAGCTCGGAGACGGAGGCTGGGGGTGGCGTGATGGGTATTGGTGGAAACTCATAGGAAGAGCCGTTCCGGCTGTGGGAGTGAAGGAGTGGCGAGGCCGGGTTTGTCATAAAGCCGGCTTCGCTGTCTGGTTCTAGATCGGCTTCGAAGAGGAAGCCGCGATCTTCGAGGGCGTGAATGACAGTTGCGCGAGATTTTAGTGGGACGAGGATGAAGTCGGACCAGTAGCTTGTGATGAAGAAGATAGGGCTGGACATGTTAGTGAGGTGCTGTGGCGAATGGGTCTTGGTATGCTTACATTTTGGCAAGTGCAAGAGGGCTGCTCAGATCAAGCACCCTTTGGCCTGCCTCTAAGCCTTCTCCTCCAATCACAATGACTGAGTAATCTTCCTTGCTGATTGTCACGCCTTTTTGTAGCTCGGGTTTGAGTCCGGCAATCACGGGTGCAAAGAGCTCTACAGCAAGCTCACGTGGACAAGCGATCGAGCACTCATTGTGGACAATCGATATGTTGACGAAGGGGTGCCAGTATTCCCACGGCCTTTTCGGTTCTATGGGTTCGTCATCGTCGTCATAGTTGGTGTTGTGTAGCAGAAGCTGAGATATTGGCTGAAAGAAATGTGCGTATGCTTCCATGGGGATATGTACAAGAGCGACATGTGTATTCTAAGGTAATGTTAGTAAGGCCGGCAAGTGTGTTGTTCGAAAACTGCTTGCATACAAGGAAGCTAATTTGCGCGTTGAGAAGTGTTTGGGACTCGTTCAGCATCATCGGTGAGTCCATATTAGATTAGAGGCACTCTGGCAGGAAGGCCTTTTTTCTGGATGGTGATGGATAGGATCGTGTGGTTGAGTAGTCCTTTTCCGAGTTGGATGACTGTTTATATACAGAGCACAATTTGCGTACGTCTCTCAGCGGTTGACCTGTTCGACGGGCAAAGGATACTCGGTGTATGTCACGGTCTGAAAGTTCATGTCGCTATATGCGTAGTAGTCTGCTGCAAATCCCCGTAGCTACGAATGAGCTCCAGTGGTAGGAATGAAAGTGGCAGAAGGTCGAATGCTTTCCTGAAGATCACGCTGGCTTCAAGTACTTGGACTGAGGCGAAGCGGACGAACACCGGTGTTCGAGCTGAGCAGCAGCCAGACGTCACAGACCAGATGTCGTCAATATAGTCGGCCCAGCTGAGTCGCGTGGAGGTCCAGGCCGTTACGTGTTGGTGGCACGAGCAAGTATGGGGAAAGGCGTAGTGAAGCGTGGGGTCCTGCAGATGGCGTCGTGATGTAGCCACTAGGGACTCTATCTCCCCTCGCGAAAGGCTGCAACGTGATCCTGGCGGGCCCACGATGGTGACTTGCAGCGTGGGATGATGCTTGCGGCGGGTACCGAGAAAAATGAGGGTGCCCTTGGTGGTGCTTGGCTCGGAGAACGCGCGCGGCGGAAGATCGGGCAGCAAAGTATGGATATATAGCTATTGGGGAATATGGAAAAAATTGAGGCAAAGTCTCGACTCACTTCTGTTTGAGGGACTGGCTTCCGACCTGCATACAGACTCACCAGTAGTTGTCGTCGGGTCTCGTTTGGCCCTTCCAGTATGGGATTGGACCGAGATAGGCCGGCATAGTGGAGCGGTTACCTTACGCTTGATGGTAAGTAGTGAGCGATACGCCATTCAACGACCTGACCCGATCGATTGGTCGTGTGCTGGAAGATTGATAGCGTCAGCATAAACAAGCAACAAGTAAAGCGTCACTCGTGGCTAGGGCGTCGACGTGGACTGGTTCATGCCCGCGCAGAAGTACCATGCAGAGAGATCACGAGATGAAGTCCGTCGGCGGCTGGCGGAAAAGAGGGGTCGTTGAAACAATCTCACTTCCAATTTGTGTGGCATCTCCCCGAACCGCCCGTTGTGGAGCCCGATTGTTTCGCCGGGGCTACCCTATCTTTGCATTTCTGGCCTGGGCCAGACGTCAACAGTCATTCCAATCCGTGAAGTCTTCGGAGTAATCGTGGCAAAAGCAATCTTTGGGTGTGCTGCAGCACGTCAGTGAGCTGCTAGGCCGCTCACCTGCATAATCCTATCCAGGAACCCGAGCGCACACATCTGTCTGTACGCAACCGTAAGGAGAAGTGACTGCATTAAGCCGAAGCACACCCTTCGGAGCGTGCTGCGAAGGTGAAGCTCAGCAGTCCTGTCAAACGCATGTTGTTTCCGGGACGACATCGTGTAACCATCGAAAGGAACGCCGATCACGTGCCTCTTGATGTTTGCAGATGTCCCAAACCGACAGTTCTGACACTGAAGAGGAGAAGACGCCTCATGATCATGCAAAGCAGGAGCTGGTGATGGCAACTTGGGCCCACGACAAGCCCAGAGTTCGCCATTTGTTTGAGACGACACGACTCGATGCCGATGATGCCACAATGTATCTTTCATGGGCGTCACCTGATTTTGCCATGATGCGCTTCCTGCTTGACCGAGGAGCCGACGCAGATTCATTCAGAATCCGACTTGCTCCCCATGGGTCACTGGACGTAGTCGAACTGCTAACAGAATTTGGCTTCGATGTCAAGTCTGAATGCCATGTCATACTTCAGTAAGTGCACGAGTGTTGATCTTTGTCTGTGCTGTCGCTTATGGTCTTGTAGAGATTGCGCAAATTCTCGGGGAGATCTCGACTGGCTACTTGATCAAGGTGTGGATGTCAGTCTCACAGATCTCTCCCGCGAGGACACTGGCTTCCGTCTTGGAGGCAACCAACGCGATCACTCTCTCAAGGTTCTCAACAACATCGCGAATGAAGGAAGGAGATATTGAGCTGTTCGATCATATCGTCTCCTGGGGAGCCGATCCTTTGCGTAGCGTGTCGCTCCATTCTGTCTCTCTATGTCGCGATGTTAAGAGAATGGCGGCAATGATAGATCATCTTTTGGACCATCACCACATGAACATCGAAGCCGACAATGAGGGCCTGCGCGACTTTTTCTGTGCTGCTCCGAACTCTGGCTCACCGTTGATCTGCGCAATCTATCACGAAAATGTTGCGGCTGTTTAGAGACTCATTGACAGAGGGGCGAACTTTCAATGTCTAGGAATTGTGGCTCAAGCGATCGGTCACTACTTCTTCGGTGGCTTCATGCCAGCTCTTGGTCTTCTGTTAGACGCTGGTGCCGATGTAGATCACGCTTTTGGGTATGCTGTATCCAGGAGCAACGTCGACGCCGCAAGGATATGTTTTGAACAAGGTGCTGTTCCAAGTCACACACTGGAGAAGCGGCAGAAAATGGCCAAGTGAAGAGCACTCGCATTGAGCGATTCTGAGAGTGGCGAGGAAGACAGTGAGGAAGAAGCTGAAGAAGCAGATGAAGAGCAGGAGGATGAAGACGAAGAAGAGGTGGAAAACAGAAACAGGATGAGTATCTTTTTAGAGACGATCAGCAATGCCACGCCGTTCACAGCATAGCAGGTGTTCAGATATCTTACGCGATTTCATTGAGATCGCTGGTCACGCCAAATGCTACACTTTAGCGATCAAGTCGCGATTTGCTGAGTGAAATCCAATTGTCACGTGGACACTCGGTGCGCTAATAGAAGCGGTTTCAGACTCCACTTCGGCTATACTGCACGACACTCGAGAACATGCATGCGTTTTGCATCGAGCCAAGACCGAACACCGCCACTCAGAGTCTCACAGTCAACTCTGCTGGGAGTAGACACAGCCTTTTCACAAGCTCGTTTGGGTTGTCTCGGAGAGATTTTGATAACGCACATTTCAGCGCTTGCTCAAGTTTGATGCCATAAGTTTGGGACAGGTGAATGTCATTATCTGCGCGACAATATGCGTATCAAGCTCGTGCACCTTGTACCTAAGCAAGTCATGTGCACTATCAAGTTGGTTACCAAAGCGTGTGTTTGTCCGGCGAGCACGAGAAAGATACTTTCAATGACAGTCAGTCCGCGTAGCTTTCGTGTGAGCAAACAAGTGCGTCGTTCAATGAAGTGGCTTTGCGTTGGCGCATTAGAAAAGACCTGCTTGACTTCCGTTCCTTCCTCACTACACCCGCTTGAGCTTTGACTGCGACAACCTCCTGCAAAACAAAACACGGCAAGATTACAATATTTGACCCAACAAAACCACACAGCCTACTCACGCAGTAGACTTTGAGTTCATCACGTAGCCTCACAGAACTAGCTACATCCATCTCTGCAACACCAGAACGACCTCACCATGTCTTCAACCTCTGACATGCCGCCGCCCGCCACCAAAGGTCGCACTCCGAGAAAACTTCAGATGAGTGATACCGCTCCCAACCCCAATGCCGACCGCGATGACGACTACCCGAACAGGTGGAGGATCGAGAGGGGAAAGCAAACCGCCAAATGCATGTTCTGCAGCAAAAGTCTTGCCGGAACCAAGTGGTGCGTCACTTGCGAGAACTGCAACAAGCGCATGTGCTCTCTGTGTTGGGAGGGTAAAAGATTCAATAATTACGGTGAAGAAATCTTCGAAGGCAGAGTCCAAAACGAGGAAGGCTGTTGGTGCAGATTCCCGACCAAGTTTGATCCGGCGTGGCAAGGCGCGAGCGAGGCGAGGGCAGCGCGCATGGAGAAGCTCCTGGCGGCAGAGATGCAGGCCAGGCGTATGCAAGCACCAGTCGTGGACTCAGAAGACGACACCGACATCGAGCAGCCTGCGACGAAGCGACTGAAACTCGAGTCTATCGAGCCGGAAGAGGTCGCTTCGCCGAGTGACGACAAATACGAAGAGTCGGCAGTAAGATCCAATGAGCCATTCCGTGCACGCCAGAAGTCACCAGCGGTCGACTCCGTACAGCAGCACACACCCGATTTGTCTCCCAAAAGCCATATGAGAATCCAACATCTCCACAACAAGACTACTGTCATCATCGGCGCAGGTGTCGTTGGCCTCGCGATAGCCCGAGAACTGGCCGCTGCTACCAAGATCAACAACGCGAACCACGAAATCGTCGTTGTCGAAAAACGCAAAAGCTACGCTCAAGGAGCTTCTCAACATTGCTTTGGGATTATCGCCGAGCATGGCGTCCCGAAAGATTATGAACATCTCCTTGCTCTCAGTCTCGATTCTTGGCGCTCACTTCTCGTTGATGAAGATAACAACTATGGCAAGGAGCTTCAGCACCAGGTTGATGGGATCATACATGTTGAGCGTGCGAGTGGGCAAGAGGAGAACGCTACTACGGCCGGGGCACCTGCCTGGTATGAAGCTCGCCCACAGGACCTCCTCAATACTTACGACTCTGACATAGGTAAAATGTGAGTACGCTCCTACCTTCCTCCACAAGTAGTGAGACAAACGAGCCATTCTTGTCAAATATCTACGAGATCTACTTAGCTGACTATTATGCAGTGCAACAAGCAAATTTGTCAAATTCCTGTACCAAGAGTGCAGACAAATGGAAGTCAAGTTTCGCTTCAGCCAAGAGGTCACCAACATTGAGAAGACGAAGACTGCGAAGCTGATGTCGGTCGACATCGCAAAAGTCGGCGACCCTGACCGCTTCGTCGAAGTCCCGTGCCACAACCTCATCGTCGCCGCGGGCGCGCATACCCCAGATGCTCTTCACGAACTCGTGCCTTGGATCGCGCCGAAGACTTCACTCATGACCATCAAGCATCACTGCGATTTCGCACGTGCCAAGGGTCACACGATCACCGACACCGAGAACCTAGGCCTTGTCATACACACTCCCTACAGCAACGATCCGGTTATCGTGACTGGGCAGTCCGGAGAGGAGCTGAAGGTCGCATCTGTTCGTCCAAGGATTCAGCACGTCTTTTTCGACGACAGTGAGCCCGAGGAAGACCACTTCTCAGACGCTGCTTTGGTGGCTAGAGACCAGTTGAGCAACGGCGTCGAATCTACCAAATTCAAAAACGGCGTGGCAACCGTCAGCACTGCGCAGGATGGCCTGCCACTGGTCTGCAAGATCCCTTCGTCTCTCATTGATGACCGCTCCGAAGGCGAGGATGACAACCCTTTGGGTTTCTACATTGCCTACGGCTTTGGTATGTATGGCACTACCATGTCGCTTGGCGTCGCGACTGCTATTCGGGCCATGATATTCGGACAGGATGCTGGAATCGGTGAAGCCTTCGACTATCCTTTATAGTGTTTTTCTGAAATTCTAGAGATCGTGGTTTTGGAAATTGGGTTTCCTTCTCTGGTGGAGAATAATTTTGGCTATTGGGCAATTGAGTACATTGGAATGTTGCAACCATTGCGCTCAAATTGCTCTTGAGCTTCAGGGTTAGCGAGTGGTCTGGTTCCTTTTATCTTGCCAGCACAGGTAGCTCGAGGATCAATTGAAAATATTATAACCCATCTCGATGGTCGACATAGGTACGGATATGGCTCTAGCCTGCGGTATTAGTGCATAGAAATAGTGACGATGCCTCTGATGCCTACATTTTAAACTGCAACATGCGTACAGCAAGCTAACTTCGGTGTACGGTTCTTTGCGACATGTCGTATAGAATATAGGAACTAAGAAGCAAAGAGTTTGGAGGAAGGCGTGCGTCAGACCACTGTTGACTAAGTCCGGCCCGGCAAACGCCGAAGAAGGCCGAGGATCTGTCCAGTATTAAGTCACTACTGACTGTCTGTCGGATACACATATTCAATATAACACTTCCCTGAGTGGAAGAAACTTCTGGCGAGCAACACAATAAATATTCAGGACTCAAAACTAGCCACCAACATGAACTCAGTAGCCTCCAAGCGCCTCTTCCAAGAGTACAAACACCTTACCACCGACCCGCCTGAGGGCATTACAGCAGGCCCAGTCAACGAAGATGACCTTTTCCTCTGGGAGGCCATGATCCAAGGCCCCGAGGGAACACCATACGAAGGCGGCGTCTTCCCAGCGGAGCTCAAATTCCCCAAGGACTACCCTCTCATGCCGCCTACCATGAAGTTCCAATGTGACATCTGGCACCCAAATGGTACTTAACATATATCAGAGCAACCATAGTGCTAGACTCGGACTAACATAAACATAGTATACGCTAATGGCGTCGTCTGCATATCAATCCTTCACCCGCCTGGCGACGACCCCAACCACTACGAGCAAGCTTCCGAGCGCTGGAGTCCAATCCAAAGTGTGGAGAAGATCTTGATCAGTGTCATGAGCATGATCGCCGAGCCGAACGACGAGAGTCCGGCTAATGTGGATGCCGCAAGGATGTGGAGGGAGAGGAGGTCGGAGTTTGAGAGCAGGGTCAAGGCGGATGTCAGGAAGAGCTTGGGACTGTGAGCGGTGATGAACAAGAGCTTGGGAGTATGAATGAGAGCACGAGCGGTTTTCAAGAGAAATAAAAGTGCGGCATGTTTGAGCTTAGCGATGGTGTTATTGGGAATGAAGACTATGAATTGTACGGCAAACTTGCTATGAGATACCGGCGTGACTATGGACACGAATGCATGACGAGCCTCATACGGCGATTGTTACCACGCCTAGATACAAACCACTTCGATGCATCATCGCTACTCTATCTACGCGGATGCTGTTTCTCGAGGTCTCTGCTCTGGTGCACAAGCTCTTGGCCTGTTGTCGGGTACCCTGTTGAAGATGAGGAAGGCGCCTCGAGCTGTAATTGCAGAGCGACACCTGCAATCTGTTGCACCTGCGCAGTGGTAGCCCCTAGTTGTCCTTGAGGCCTCACAGCTCCTGTTGAATTCGACGGAGAGACGCTCCACTCGTGCGCCGGAGCAGATTGACCTGTAGCAAGTTGCAGCTGACCAGGTGCTGCTCCATGATGCTGCGGACTGGAAGCATATGGCATGGCAGCATTACCAGCGCCTGTTGGCAGAAACGTGTTCGCCGGTGCCAGAGCGTTTCCAGGAACATTGGGTGCCATTGAAGGCGCCTCAATCGTTGCATGCCTGTTATCATCAAGTATTGACGACATAGGCATAGGTGCTTGCTGCGAGGCTCCAATGGAAGCTCGTAAGTAACCAGCTTCAATCGCCGCAGACTGCGATACATTAGAAGGCTGACCGCCTGCGAGTGGCTCCTGCGATGTTGTCGATTGAACCTCGTTATACGCTGACGTCAGATGAGCAATTCCATATTGTCCTGCTCCTAGCTTAAATCTCGAGGCAGTACCTTGATTTCCGGCAGGTGGCAGGGCGCTTTGTGATTCCGCTTCTCTCGCAGCGCCACGTGGGTACATAACAGGCACCTTGTCCGGCAACTCCTCGATCACGAACTCGGTCTGCACGTGGTCTTGCTGAGTTTGCCAAAGCCCCGGATCTTGCTGTCTTTGCCCTGCGATACGCCTCTGCTGATTGACACGATCCGCGACATCCTGCATCACACTGTTCAATTCTCGATTGACAGCTTGCTGCACCTGCTCCTCGTTCAGTCCAGTGGGGATCTGGCTCAAAGCGTTCTGCATTTTTGCTCCAGCATTCTGAATATCTGCCTTGGTCGCCATTCCTGCGAGACGCTTGGTGACCTGCTCCTGGATCACTCGCTCGATGTCTTGGACCGAGAGCTGTTGAGTTTGCGTTTCACGGATCACTTTCTCCACGGCAGTCATATCAAACACCAGCGCCTGTGCCGAGGTGGAAGTTGCCTGTGACTGCATGAGCTCGGCAAGTTGCTGGCTGTTACGTTTAGCATCTCGACGCCTTTGGCGCTCAACAGCAGCAAGTTGCTCTTGGAGTCGGCGGACTTCTTGATCTTTTGCTTCGTGACTGCTTTGCACGCTTGTTTGGTTCGGCTCGAGATCACGGAGGCGCTTATTAATCTCGGCTCCGGCACGGTCCATGTATTCGATATCCTGGGTTCTTTGCCTTTCTAGCTCGGAGAAGCGATGGTCCTGCGGTTGCTGTTGAATCGCTAGCGGACTTTGCGGTAGGCCACCGTCGTGTGGCGACTGAAAATGTTGTTGGGCAAGAGGCGTCTGCTGAGGTGCCTGTTGCACTGCCTGCTGCGGCGCATGGGTATGTGGGCTCTGAGGCGACTGAATCTGCGGGTATATACTCTGCAGGTATTGCAGTTGAGATTGTGTGGCCGTTGGAGACGTCACAGGTGACCCGCTGTATCTTTGTTGCTGCTGCAAATACTGCTGCTGCTGCTGATACTGTGTTGTTGACAGCGGACTTTGTGGCGGCGAGTCCATCAACAGCGCCGGTTGATACACGATCTGGTGATGCTGAGAAGTATGCTGCAGAACATTCTGCTGATATACCGGCTGTGGCTGTGGCGACATACTTTGATACGTGATCTGAGCTTGCGGAGTTTGCTGCACGCTGGAATCCATATTGCTCATAGACATCGCCACGTTTTGATGCATGTTCATCGCCTGCTGATGATGGGCAAGTGCTTGCTGCGCATGATTCATGGCGTTCTGATGCATTTGCTGTTGCAATTCAAGGTGCGAATTTCCTTGCATCAGCATCGATGGCGTTGAGACCGCCGGTGGGGATTGGATTACTGGAGAGGCGGTCTGTCCTTGCCATGAACAGCTTTGCTGCGAGGAGTGATGATGTCCTTGCTTGTTGCTATCGGTCCAGGTGTAGCTCTGCTGGCTCTGTTGGTAATTACCTCCGCTGGGATTCGCTGAGCTTGGTGTTGCTTGCTGGTTGAAACGTTGAAGATGTTGTTGGTCGTTCGGATCTACTGGATGCTGCCATTGCTGATTTGGATCGTTCGTATTGTACGACATCTCAATGGAGATATTGCTTCGGTACAGCAGAGGTTGGTCGGAGAAATCGATTCAACATTGAGGGTAGTGGAAATATCGATGATTCTAACAAAAGGATCCAGCCTCGCAGCTTTGACTAGCAAACTCAATTCATCATTCACTGCTCAAAATCCAAGTACGCTCATGATCAACCATCTTTAGTGCCCACATATCCTGTCGAACTATGTGAATACTGGCAAACTTCTACAGCCCCCTGCTTCAAATTACCACCTCACAGTCTCGTGGCTCATAGCACGTATCTGAACGCCTTGTTCTCCAGCTCAGTCATGTCCTGCATACCGCTCTCAATGCCAGCTCTCTCGAGCTCTTCCTGCGACAGGCCAGAGTTGGCGGCCTCACGATCGCGCTGCTTGTTCACGCCCCACATGTAGATGTACAGAACGACAACGGAAAGTAACTTGACTGTGTATCCTACCAGCATGCTGTGAGAGTGGTTAGTGTGTGGTCGTGTGATATTGCACAATGTGTATACTTACGCAATGTATGCCGAGTGGTAGTTATCGCTCTCTTTGAAAGTCTTAGGTCCGATTCTGTGAACGCATCAGTATCTCATCGACAAACCATCATATGTTAGGCATTTTAACCTACATATTTCCCACACAATAGCCAGTAAACATAATAGCCGCAGTAAGTTGCTTCTTCGTGAATCCAGAGATATTGCTGCTGATCATCGTCAAGCTCATGCTGAATCCAAGACCTTGGAAGTAACATAGCCACAGCGCGACCAAGCGAGCCCAAGTGGCGCTATCTGGCAAACCAACAAGCATCGCGGCGCCAGCAATGCAGATCAGGTTGGCGACCATCATGGTAGGGCATCGAGAGTTAGGCCACCTGCTGCAAATGAAGCCGCCTCCAAGTAGGGCCGCAAACTGCACGAAGCCACCGGGAATTTGGAGGTACTGCGAGCCGAGAGTGTCGAAGCCAAAGTCCTTGATGATCAAGGATGTGAAACTTGTGATAGCGGCGTTGGGTACCTGAGCTGATACGGCCAGGATGAAGAGGATCCATGTCTTGGGGTCGGCGACAGTTTGCCAGACCTGGTCGACCTTGAAGTTGTGGTTCTTGACACCTTGTCGGTTGGCGGCAACTCGCTCGACGGCGACGGCACGCTCTCGCTGGGAAAGGAACTTTGCAGTCGACGGGAGATCAGGGAGGAACCACAGAGTTGCAACTCCTGCCACGAGAGACATGGCTCCGAAGATCAGAAAAACGTACATCCACCTCGCGAGTCCAGTGGTAATGTGGCCGATGGCATATCCAAGCAGACCACCAAACATCGTAGCGATACCGTTAGTGCAATAGTAGATTTCCAGACGCAGAGGTTGCTCCTTCGCAGTGTACCACATCGACATGACGAGAACGAACCCAGGGTTGACAGCAGCCTCAACAAGACCCAGCATGAAGCGATTGGAAGCGATACCCGCAAAGTTGGTGCACGCCGGAGTCGTCATCAGGATGATGCCCCATGAGATTCCGGTAAATCCGAGGAATTTGCCAACAGGAAGTCGCTGCATGGCCCATCCTGCCGGAAATTGCGCGACGAGGTAGCCAAAGTAGAAGATCGATCCGAGCCAGCCGTATTGTCCACCCTCGAGACCGAGATCCGTCTGCAATCCGTATGCACTGGCCTTCGAACCAGAAAAATAACACATTAGCAATTGACCATGCAAAGTTTTGCGAGTGAAGAAACAAAGACCAGCCATGCGCAGATCAGTGTTCTCATAGAACTTTGGAACGACAAAAAACGTACATAATTCAAGCCGTTCTTATCAAGATATTGCAGGAGATACAGCGTCCACAGCACAGGCATCACCCGCCAATCGATTTTTCTGAGTACAGATTTCGCCTCGGCCGAGTCTGCAGGCGCGTCGCCTTCGTGCTGCTTATACACAACATAGTTGTCGTCTACATCCGAGCCTGCCGCAGAAGATATGGGTGGCGAATGTGGTAGGGCTTCCGGATCGGAACCTTTTCCATGTGTGTCTTTGTCGACGAATTGTTGGGTCGCCATGGTGGTGTTGTTGGAGCAAGAAGAGAGGGTAAGGTAACGGCAGCGAGGCAGCACCAGAGGGGTGTAGTAGTGATAATAGTAAAGTAGAAGAGATCGACAAGGCGGGAACAACATAGACTATTTCTACCACGTGCCTAGAACCGCATATTCTACGGCAACATTTATGGGTAAGGCCGGAGTAGACCAGCAGCCGGTACTTACAAGAATCACAAGCCGTTGCAAGCATTCGCTCATCTCTGGGCTCCATAACTATGTCTTAGCCGAGAGAAACGATTTCTTCTCCCAAAGCTTGTCCTCAGCAGAATGCGTGAAAGCTTTCCATTGGACGGGTGCAACTGGATTTGAACGGATCGACAGGTTTAATCCCGCCTCTGGGTGTCTGCGTCGATGGCGTGCGAGCGAAGCGGCGTTCGAGAGTCAAAATTGCAGCGCGACGCTCCGAATTTTTTGGGGCTCCAGACATATGAAGAGGCATCCACCCTGTCATGGGAAACGGAGATCGCGCCGCAACCCGCCGTCGAATAAATTCTGGGGGCGCAGTCTGTAAGCGTTTCGTTTTTGCCATGTGCTGTGCACGCGCGATAGGCGATGATGTGGTCATTGTAGTGGAGTCAAGCTCACTGGCGTCGGGAGTGAGCCGCACTTGCCTCAGGCTTCATTCTTTGGAAGTGAGGTGGTGGCACAGATAGCTATGCTAGACCACCTCTGCGGACCACGGCGTAATTAGCTTTCGAGAAGCGATGCAATGCCTCCATAACGCGTTGATCCGGACGCATCACATCACTTCCCGGAAAAAAGTGGCCAAGCTCAAGCAAGCAGCCACGTTCCACGATGTCTTCGTCTTGCTACGTTACGGCGGTGCTCCAGGTGTGATGTATGTCGAAGGAAAGGCGGATAGCGTGAACCAGTGGGTGAGCGATGTCCAGGTCAGTCGAAGCCTCCGGTAGTGTTATCAGCATGTTAGTAGTCGAAGCTGACGGCCAACCCAGAATTTGAGATACAAAGACTACCAGCTCGTCTCTCGCACCGCCGCCGTACACCGCGAGAACACTCCAGACGCCGAGCAAATGAAACGCACCGGCCTGTTCGAGAGCGACACAGTCAAAGACTTCGGCGGTCAGATGCAGCAGCGCGGTGTGTATGCTTGGTGGAGGAATGCGATGGGTTTCACGGGCTCGTACGACAAGATATAAGAGTCTCTATCTGCAAGGAGCACCTCATCTAAACCGCATCGCACATCATTGCGAGCGCCTAGAGATGGAAGAAGCTTGGTGCGTTAAAGAAGCAAAAACTACAAGCTTTTGCGCGCTATTCGACTTAAGCATGGCACTATGAATGTGCTTATCGATAGTTCGTCGATGGCCAAGATAAGAACTTGATCAATACAATCACACAAAACAGACAAACACAAGTCACGTCCAACGCGGATCACCAAAAACTCAGATCTCTCACGTTGATTCATTTTTCATTATCTCCCATCCCCAAATTCACAGAAAGCCAACACCAACCACCCCGCTCCAATACCCCAGTCAGTCGGTCAGTCAGCATCCTGTGTAGATAGACGCCCCATGCTGCCCCTGCCCCGTGCCTTCATCCCATGTTTCTTATTCTCCCCATCAAGGGTATCAAAACCTAAAAGAAATAGGAAAATCCCGCCATCCAAGTCCAAACATTTTCCATGCCCATCGTTCTGTGTTTTCGCCCCTCTATGAATCCGATCTAGGGAGTCAAGAATAGCCTGCTCCTTGCTCCTTGCTCCTTGCCGCCGTATATGCCTCGCTTGTCCCGCGGCTACAAAGGATGCTGAGGAAGTGCCCGTGCTCTTTCGAGATTTTGGCGCGCTAACTGTTCTCTCGGCGTGTTGCTTCGTACACGCTTCTCCATGGCCAGGTATAGGGGACCCATGTCGGAGCTCTTAGATATTTCATCATGTTCCCGCCGTGCTTCTCATCTGAACAAATCATGTCTGCTCGTCTTGCGCTTATGAGCCTTGGGACCCTCGCCAGCCAAGCTACCAATGCTAGGTGGCGGCTTGAACCAGCTACCGCCGCTGGCCTCGCTGTTATGGTCTGCACTGCTTAAGCCGCCAAAGCGGCTGCCACCGTCGCTGGTGCGAGGTCTCGGGACCTCTTCCTGAGGCACAGCCAGGAACCCACCGAAGCCGTTGCCGACCATAACACTCCTGCGAGCCTCGCCGCCGAAACCACCCTGTGCCCACTGCGGGCCGAGACCGCGGGATGCGCTCATCATGGAGATGGGCCTGCCGCCTGAGGCGCTGCCGCGACGATTGCCAGTCCGGGAGGGCGGTGTGATGGAGGTCATGACCCATTCCAGCTCGTCGATGCCCTTGGAGAAGACTTCGAGGGTTTGGTTGAATGTGCTTTTGTTGGTCATGGCGGGACCGAAGACGCCGCGGACGGATGTGTGGCCATTGGCCATGTGCGACATTCTGCTGTTTGGGCTGCCGGAGCCGGGAGATCCTTGGGGAAGAGAAGGAAGAGGAGGGAGCAGAAGGAGGTCGGGGAATGCCTGGTCGCGGACGTAGACGGTGGTGAGTGCGGGAAGAGCGTTTGCGTGGAGGGATGTAGCGAGATAGGCGTAGTACGACTCAGCCGGCTTTTGCAGGCCGTGAGCATCTTCGGAGGAATCGATTTCGAAGTTCAGCGTCTTGATGCTGATTGATGTGAGAGGAGGGAGGTCTTGTGTTTGCAGGGTGATCGACTTTGACACTGTTGCGATAATCGCAAGATGGTGGAGACTGCTGGCTTCGAATAGGAAAGTGTGCATCTCTGGGACAGCAACACCTGTGTTCTTCAATGTGAGAGAGTAGAGCGTTTGTCTGCAGTAAGGCGATTCCAGGTAGGTCGCAAGGCCAGCAGCTGTGACGTTAGGACACTCCTCGATGGTGAGCGATTGGATGGCAGGGAACTCTGGTAGTGTGTTGTTTTGTGCAACGGGGAAAATCGTGTCATCCATCCACTCCAAACCTTTCAGAACCAATTCTGTAAGTGAGGGCAAGCTCCCAAGCACAATTCGCAGAGTCGCAGGCTCAATAGCGAGGTTTGAAAGCTCCAGGTATTCCAATGATTGCCAGTGTCGGTGAACCAGCAGCTCCAAGGCATCCTCCGACCCTGACCTGTACATCATCTTCCTAATATCTGGGCATCTCGACTGCAATTCCTGCCGCAGAGGAATGCAGCTTGGGTCGTCCGTGAAGAAGCCATCCGGCAGATCGACGTGTCGCAAGTTGGGTAAAGCAGAAACAGTACGCGCCAGATCGCCTTTGGCGGTCTCGCGCGTCATGTACGGTACCTTCAGGAACAAGACCTGCGACGCCAGCGCCGAGTTTTCGCGGACTGTCCGACAGAACAGTCCCAGCCTGATGATGGGGATTTCGCCCGCAGTGGGAACATTCGACTTGCCCCTAAAGTGCTTGCCCTTCTTACGTTTGTCCGCCAGCTCTTCTTCCAGATAGCAATAGTGCACCGCATCGATTCGAACGCTCGTGTACCTGCGTGCTTCATAGTCAGTATACCAGACTTCCCACATGTAATTTCAACAGGCACTCACATCAACTGCTGCGCAACCCTGTACCAACGCCGACACACCTGCGCCGTCTTGCCCATGTCTCGCAGGTCGCACAGCATGCAGCCATCGCCAATCTCGGATCTCTCGCTTGTTTCATAAGTCTGGTCCTGCACGTGCGGGCACACATATTTGAAGATGCGCTCGAGGATATCCTCATTCAGGCGCTGGGTGAGATCGCGTCCTCCGCGGACAGGCATGTGTGGGATCTGGCGGGCTGACTTGGGCGAGGCGGCCTCGCGCAGCTTCGATCGCGAGCGGAAGTGCTTGAGGAGGCCCATGGTGGCGGGCTGTTGTGTGTGGGAGGGAGATGAAGAGGAATGGCAATTGCTGGCAGGCGAGATTTGGTTTTGGCGGTGGCGGTGGCGGCGGGTGTTGGTTAATTGACTGACTGCTGAGCTGGCAGTGAGCGGGGCAGGGTAAAGGACAGCGGGCAGGACGTGGAGTGGAAGGACAGAAGACGGTCGGTGAGATGGTGGAGGAGGAGAGGTAGGAAGGAGCGGTAGTGGTGGTGGTGGTGGTGGAGATGTCTAGTTGGTAGGACCGACAATCACGAACAGGAGACAGCCAGAAAGAGATATTCTTCCCTTGGTGGAGGAGGAGGAGGAGGACGACAACGCGTCTGCGGCTGGCTGGCGGGCAAATTATGTGTCTCTACTGTGGCCGGCGTGCTAGCCGGGCAGGTGGTGGTGTGGTTGTCAGCTGCTTTTGGGCACGAGCAGCACGCTACCACGCCACGATTGGTGGAGGGCCCCCTGTTTGGCATGCAAGTCGGGAAATAGGAAATGCCCGGCGGGCAGGGATGAGCAGGCGCCAGCAGTCCATGCAGGGCAACACTCACACGCTACTCCAGGGGCAAGGGTTCACAGGGCGAATAAGACTTCAAGACACCCTCCCCGCGTTTCACCATCCATTGAAACATCTACTATCGCCGCGGAAGGCCATGGACAAGACTTGATCCGCAGTAGGGTAGTCCGATTCCCTTACAGATCCTGAAGATGGGAGGATTGTTGCCGTGCTGCTCAAATAGCTAGTACGTCACGAGCAGTCGTGGTAGGCGAGGAGGGAGGAAGAAGACATGTGATTATTGCTGCTCTACACCAAGGTTCAGCCTTTTGACTTCGGCTACGCTGCCGTTGCACTCTGTATTAATAGCAGGGAGGAGAGTTTTGACTACAAGGCGGGTATTGAAAGCTACCTGTGGTACAGCTGGCAGATGGCCCAATTTGATAAGGTACCCAGCTCGCTAGTCAATACTCAAGTACGAGGGCTAAATATGAGCATGTATCAGATCGGTGGAGCAAAGAGTGTATGTATGGGGCCGCTTATAAACACGGCAAAACCGAAGAGGTCATTCACAAGCACAAGACATAGCAAGAGACACAATATATCGGTTTTTGACAGAAATCTGATTGACTGCCTCAATCTCAAGGTGTAGTGAAGCAGAAAAGCAAACAAAACTCGCGAAGAGAAGCAGAGCAAATCCCAAAACTCTAATCACATTGCCCATCTCGTATGCTAATGCCAAATAATGCAGACCCATGTGCACGATCTCGAACCGGAGAGAGAGCAAACAATGTGCGCAAAAAACCAAAAACCAATGCAATGCAATGCCAAAAAAAAAACACCATTCCAAAATGCAATGTCGGGTATCGCAAGAAAAGAAAAACGCTCTCAATGGAAAAAGTGTCGTTGATGTCGTCAAGCGAAAAGATAGCCGCTCGCTCTTCAAGCCTCGTAGAGAGAAGCAACGAACTTCATCGTGACGTGGTCACGGAAGCCCGCCTCGCCGCTCTCGTAGTCGGCAAGCAGAATCTGCGCAATCTCGCGCGCCGCCTGGATGTTATTCTCACCGACGACCTCGACGCGCAGTGACCGGAGGCGAGGGCAGTAGCGCGCGACGCGGCGGAACTCCCAGAGAGCGCGGCCCTGGTTGCCGATCATCTCGACCCAGATCTTCAGGTCGACCTTGGCGCAGTTGTCGGCCGTCTCGGGCTCGTAGATAGCACCACGGCGGATGGTGTTGCCGTCGTAGGAGCGCTCCTCGTCGTCTCGGAGGTCGACCTCCGTCATTATGGTGCTGTTGCGCCAGATATTCGCCTTGACGAGGTCGTGGGCGCGAGGGTTGTAGCCGTATTGACGGCACTTGTTGTGGAGGCTCTCCTGGCCAAAGATTTGCCTCGGTGCTTGCTGGGCCGTCAGCTCTTTGGCGGCGGCAAGGCCCTCGGCGTTGGAGCGAGCGACCTGAGGGAGTTGGGGGAGAACAGCGGCGTTCTCCTTGGCGGCCTTGTATGACCGCAGCTTGCGCACTTGCTTCTTGTGCGCTTTGCGCGAGGCACGGTCGGCCTTGATGGCCTCTCTGTTGGCACGGCCTTGCTGCTTGAGGGCAGCCCTGTGGGCGTCAATAGTAGGCCCTGCGTTGAAGGCCGGGATGGGTTGGTATTCCCGCGGCTTGTCGGCGAGCGGGATTTGAGCCAATTCAATGGCAGCAGCATCAGCTGGTAGGGCGTCGCCAGCGAGAGGGAGCGGGTCGGCAGCAACGGTAGGCTGCTCGGCCGGGGTGATGCGCTCGGGCATCCCGGCCACCTTCAGGTCAGGGTCGGTGACCCTGCGGCGGTCGACCTTGACGCCATTGATCTCGGTGACATAGTAGTCGAGGCCGTGGGTGCGGTTGTTGTTCTTGTTGGAACACATGGTCGCGATTGGCTGGGTGGAGTTGGTATGTGTGTTGGTAGAGTTTGTGGTTGGGATGAGTAAGCAGTTGGTATGAGATCAGGTGATCAGGTGTTCTTCTGGAAACTGGAAACTCGCGATGTGATTCTACTCTGAGAGAACTTGGACTGTTTCTGCGAGGGGGAAGGGGAGAACTTATACAGACTGCGGATCGCAGAGAGGACTGGAGGACCATGTCCTCTTCCTTCCAGATTGGGCTCAGATGTCCTCAGATGTCCTCTATTGCGCTCCGTGCCATCGCTGGCTGTCCTCGTGTGCACCGAGCGCGACGATGCTCGCGAATAGCAGCAATGAACAATTTAATTTGAAGTGTTCGTAGAAACTGATCGAATCTACGACGACGACTGAAGCCAATTGAGCCTTTGGACGACGTAAAAAACAGTCCTAAGTTGCGAAGCCTATACGCTACCTGACAGTAGGAGCGTACATGTATCGACACGACTGATTATGTCAGCTTCAATGATCTTGCGCATTTACATATAACAAGAACATGCAATTGGTTGAATGGTTGTCAGGAGTGACGAGATGTAACGAGAATGCGGCATCAAGTCTCGACGTTCCATACGCAGACTTCGCCATCTCCGCCAGCGCTGGCCAGCTGCTTGCGCATCTGATTCCATGCGACCGCAGACACAACGTCCTTCTTTGACACCGGCTCACCAAGTGTCTTTTGGCCATTCTGGCGGTGCCAAAGTTTATGTCGCAATTGTCCAGAGAGTACATCCCACGCGAAGACACCACCGTCCTCCGTGCCGCTGACAGCAAGCGAGTCCGCCATCGCAAAAGTCGATCGAACGCGATACGTCGCATTGCGGAACCCATCGTCGCGGAACGTCTGCAAGCATTTCCCAGTAGGGCGATCCATGAACCGCATCGTAGAGTCCAAAGTAGACACCAGATAGCCTTCCCCGTCCGTAGAAGGCGCGACGCTCGTCACACCGCTCGTGGCAAGAACGTCCACATCCACTTCACCGCTCCGCAAGTCATAGACGCGCACTCGCCCGTCAACACTGCCTGCAAGAATTTCCGCGCCTCTGACCGCAACGCTCGAGACAGCGTCTTTCGCATCGCCGAAAGTCATGATCGGCTTGTCGCTACGGGACTTGCAATCCCAAACCTTGACCGTGCCATCAAAACTGCCAGTGCACAAAACACTGTCTTCGTCTCCACCAAAAGCGCACGCATTAATTCTACCAGCATGCCCATTAAACCGACGCAGCGTCTGCGCCGTAGCAACATCCCACAAGAAAACCGTCTTGTCGCCGCCAACGCTGGCGAAGCGCGCGTTATCGCCGCTGACAGCAATATCCAGAACTTCATAGCCGTGAGCCTGGTAAGATTGAATCGTACGCCTTGTAGCCGGGTTCAACAGTTTGACAGTCCTATCCGCAGATCCAGTGAGGAGATATTGTCCGCTTCCAGAGGAAAATGCGAGAGCGTGGATCGGCGCATTGTGAGCTGGGATGCGGACTGGGGAGTCCGGAAAGATTGGGGCGGCCATCACATCGTATGGAAGGTGTTATCGCGAAGCTTCCTTCCTAATCCGATTCCATCAATTTTCCGTAGAGGTTGAACGTAAAAATGAATCAAAACCGCCTGCGTGAGTTCGACGTCCATCACACGCAACGCTGATTGGTTCGGCATTTCATGCACGCTAGTAGCGTGATCGGAGGGGCACGCTGTTGCACCCAAGGAATCAAGAACTCCCTTGTACCAACTGCAGCTGACCTCAGTTCTATATGAACCGTGATAAGACTCTCCCTTGAGGCTAGCCGTCAGGGATAACAGGGATCACTGACTCCTCGCAATATGTTCCGATCATGCACTTCTGTTCTAATATATGTCGCAGTTGTACTTATGAACTGCTGGCCATATTTCACACACAGCCTACCATAAACAAGAAGTCCACCAGTATTGAGCCAAGGCTAGTGGATGATCATAAATTATTACAGGCTACTCGCCATTATCAACTACCACCACAGAAAACAAGCCAAACCCAGAACCGCCACAGCTTTCCAGCTGCAAGCGATTCGAAAGAAAAAAAGGAAGTGTAAGATGGGTAGATACAGAAGGGAAAGCCACGCAATGAAAACCCAAAATGAGACCAGGTATCTTTTGCAAAAGCTTGGGGAATCAACAAAGCACTCCTCTCATCTTTCTTTCGTCGACCGTGTGCCCGCGCCCTGCCTTGCGCTTTTGCGTCTCAGCTTCGCGCTTTAATCGCTTTTCGGATGGTATGCAGTATATTTGTAGAATCTTGTCCGTTGCGGACGTCCACGCTCACTTAGCGCCTGCCGGTCCTGGACATACTGCCCTGCATGCCCTCGACCTCAGTCTCGAGCTGCTTGATGATCGAGTGGCTTTGCTCGAGGTCCTTGTTGAGGCGGTCTCTCTCAGAGATGAGCTTCTGCTCCCACTGCCTAAAGCGCTGCTCCTCGACCTTGACCTGCTCGGTGAAGCGCTTGCGGAGAGCCTCTTCCTCTTCCTTGAACTTGGGGTTGTCCAGCTTGCGAGGACGAGCTTCGCCGAACTTGCGGGTCTCCATTTGGCTTGCGCGGTAGGCCTCGTAGTGGTTCTCCTCGGTTGTGTGAATGAGGTCAAGCATGTGTGTGCGGATGAGAATAGCCCGGAGTTTCTTGAAATCGCAGTGCTCTTCGTTCTCCACCTCGGCGACACCCCAGCCGTATTGACGACCCTTGACAGTCCTGCCGTCAGGAGTCGAGACGTCGCGCTCGCTGCCGATGACGGAGAAAGGCATGGCCTGGATGAGGGAACGAGCGTGCTGAAGACCAGCATCGTCGTCCTCCTCAAGAGGGGGAGTGTAGATCTTGATGTTCTGGGCGTCGATAACGGCGCGGATCTAGGATAGTCAGCAAAAGTGTTTTGGGAGTAGGGTGGCGTGTATATATATACCCTTTGCTTGAACTTGGCAAGATCGGTGGGTGTGAGGGTGTCAGCCTTTGCGACCACGGGGATCAGGTTGACACGAGTGCAGAGCTTCTTCATGACCTCGATATCGAGAGGCTTCAGGCTGTGGCCTGTGGGACGAATGAAGTACAAACATGCGTGGACACGGAGATCAATCTTCTCAGTGCGGCGCGGCTGCTGCTCCTGGAGCATGTAGCTCTCGTGCTGGTCATCGAGGAACTCAATGATTGGCTGCCACGAGTCGCGGTTGTTCACGTAGTCGCCGAAGCCGGGGGTGTCAATGACAGTAAGGCGGACTGCAAATGGTGTGTTAGTCAATGCTGACGCCATCTGGTCATGTCGCGACCAAAAATGTTGAAGATATTTATTCTCGCTCTTACCCTTGAAGAACTTCTCCTCCAGCTCGGCCTTGGTGATTTCGATCTCGACGGTCTTGTCGACCTGCTTGGCGTGACGGCGGCGGTGGTCGGCGTAGTTCTTGATGGTGGTGGAGAAGAGGGTGTTGATGAAGGTGGTCTTGCCCAGGCCAGACTCGCCGGCAACCATGATAGTGAAAGCGGCACCGCGCTTCGCAACAATCTTGTGGCGCTGGTTGGGCAGCTACATGCTGTTAGCATCTGGCAAGGCGCGAGCGGTTGTATGGTGTGTGATACGCACGTTGGCAATGCCAATCGGCGACATAGTTTCGGCCATTTTGACTGTGGGTGGTGTCTCTGCGACTACTTCTGGAATGTTTGTGGACGTTCGTTCGGTGTGATGGAGGAGGAGGACGACGCCGCGCAGAGTGTTCGAAGGGAGATCGGTACGGGCAAAGGCGTATCGGAGAGTGCTAAAGATCTGCTGAGTGATGGCAAGAGAAACTTGGTCGGATTATGGGGCTTGGTTGTCAGCGCGTGGACGAAGAGAGGGCGAGTCGGACGGGAGATGGATGTTGGGTGTTGGTACGGGGAAAGGGTTCCATATTCCGCCCAAGCTCTCCCGCTGCCGCGTCTTTCTCTCTGGGAGCACTGCGGATGAGTGACCGACCACTTACCGGCAAGCGAATGTGATGATGCTGAAGGTGTTGTTGTTATTGTTGTTATTGTTGTTGTTGACTTGTGAGCAACACGTGATGTTTGGGTATGAGACAGACGAGCAGGCACGATGCTATTGGGATTGAGATTGATGAGAGGCAGAGGCAGAGGCAGAGGCAGAGGCAGAGAGTCAATCAAGCAGCTCGAGTCCGACGGGCGCCAGCAACAGCGAACGAACCAGCAAACCAGCGAACCCTCGAACCCTCGAACCCTGGGGGGGGGAAGGGGGGGCCAAATCGCCCTGTCCGAGCGAAGGAAAGGGGAACCCCCTTCAAAAGGGTTAGTGTACACTCGGCCAGCGGATCGGCCCTCTAGCGGCCGTGTGGGGTGGGGTGCAGTTGCCGCCGGTGCTGGCTCTCTCTGGCTGACTTTGCTTGGGCGGCGCCGCGGCTTTTGAAGATTGAGAGTGAAGCTTGTGAAACTTTTCGGGCGGGCCTGTACGAACACTGCACAACCACTTGCATACCACTTTTGTTTCATTCTGGCGCAGGGCGAAGGAGGCGTGCATTAATCTTCATACTACTTTCAGAATGAAGACCGACTTTCATGTATGTGGTGGCGACCTGGTATGCAGAGATAATCACTAACAAGCGACCAGTTCTCGAACTTGCTCGGCACTGTCTATCGCAAAGGCAACCTCGTCTTCACCCAAGATGGCAACAGCCTGCTCTCTCCAGTGGGCAACCGCGTCACTATCTTTGACCTCGTGAACAACAAATCGCACACCCTACCTTTCGCACACCGAACAAACATCTCGCGCATCGCACTACACCCGCAGGGACAATTGCTTTTGACAATTGACGAGCAAGGCCACGCCATCTTAAGCCACTACTTGAGAAGAGTTGTCCTATACCACTTCTCCCTGCGCGGTGCAGTCTCAACGCTCGAGTTCTCGCCCAGCGGCAAGCATTTCGCTGTTGGTCTGGGACGGAAGATCGAGGTCTGGAAGACACCGTCAACACCTGGCTCAGCAGAAGGAGATAGCGAGGGCGGCGGTCTGGAATTCGCGCCATTTGTGAAGTACAGGGAATATGCTGGACACCACGACACAGTACAAAACATCGAGTGGAGTAGCGACTCTCGCTTCTTCCTGTCTTCCAGCAAAGATTTGACGGCGCGAATCTGGAGTCTAGATCCAGAGGAGGGCTTCACACCCACGATACTTGCGGGACACAGAACTGCAGTATACGCGGCATGGTTCTCCGCAGACCAGGAAACAATTTACACAATCTCGAAGGATGGCGCTCTCTTCCAATGGCGTTACCTGCCATCGCCGGATGCCGACCCAGAGGACATTGCTGCGGACGACGAAAGGTGGAGGATAGCTGAAAGGAACTACTTCTTCCAGGATCAGGCCCATCTCACCACAGCCTCTTTCCACGCATCCTCAAATCTCTTGGTTACCGGCTTCAGCAATGGTGTCTTCATGCTGCACGAATTGCCTAGCTTCAGCGAAATCCACAAGCTCTCCATCTCAGCCTCAAACATCGATACTGTTTCTATCAACAAGACTGGCGAATGGCTTGCGTTCGGATCTTCCGCACTGGGTCAATTGCTTGTGTGGGAATGGCAAAGTGAGAGCTACATCCTGAAGCAACAGGGCCACTTCGACAACCTGAACGCGCTCACATATTCACCTTCTGGCGACAAGATCATCACATGTGCCGACGATGGCAAGATCAAGGTGTGGGACGCGGCCAGTGGCTTCTGCATTGTGACCTTTACCGAGCACACTTCCGGCGTCACTGCTTGCGAGTTCGCAAAGAGAGGCAACGTTTTGTTCACGGCATCATTGGACGGCAGTGTTCGTGCCTTCGATCTCATCAGATACCGTTGCTTCCGCACATTCACGGCACCCAAGAGGCTCAGCTTCAGCTCTATTGCTGTCGACCCGTCTGGTGAGGTTGTTGCAGCCGGCAGTCTCGATGACTTCGACGTTCACATCTGGTCTGTTCAGACCGGCCAACTTCTTGATCAGCTTTCTGGCCACGAGGGTCCAGTTTCCAGCTTGGCCTTTGCTCCCAACGGTAGCTCTCTCGTTTCTGGCTCTTGGGATCACACTGTTCGCATCTGGTCTATCTTCAACCGCACACAAACGTCTGAGCCTTTGCAGCTTCAGTCAGACGTGCTCGCCGTGACAGTGAGGCCCGACAGCAAGCAGATCGCCGTATCATCTCTTGACGGACAAGTGACTTTCTGGTCCATCGACGAAGGTACTCAGGAGTCAGGCATGGACGGTCGCCGTGATGTCTCAGGTGGACGTAAAGTCAGCGATCGCCGCACCGCCGCCAACGTTGCTGGCACCAAGAGCTTCAACACCATCTCATATGCAGCTGACGGCTCAGTGCTACTCGCCAGTGGCAACAGCAAGTACATCTGCATGTATGCAGTCGAAACTGGGGTCTTGCTGCGCAAGTTCACAGTTTCCGTCAACCTTTCGCTTGACGGCACACAAGAGTTCCTCAACTCAAAACTCCTCACCGAAGCTGGACCCCAGGGACTCCTGGATGAACAAGGCGAGGCTTCTGATCTTGAAGATCGCATGGACAAGTCACTTCCCGGAGCTAAGCGTGGAGATGCCGCACAACGCAAGACAGCACCCGAAGTGCGTGTGCCTGGCATTGCCTTCGCACCTACCGGTCGTTCCTTCTGCGCAGCAAGCACTGAGGGTCTTCTTGTCTACTCTCTTGACACAACGGTGGCATTCGATCCCTTCGATCTTGATGTCGATGTCACACCTTCATCAACCCTCAAGACACTAGCCCGTGGCGAATACCTCAAGGCACTCGTCATGGCCTTCCGTCTCTCCAACACAAAACTCCTCACACGCGTCTACCGCTCGGTGCCCACTTCGGACATCGACTTGCTCGTCCGTGACGTGCCGATCGTATACCTCGAGCGTCTCCTCCGCTTCGTCGCACAGGAAGCCGACGCCTCACCACACCTCGAGTTCAACCTCCGCTGGATCGAGTCCCTGCTCCGCCAACACGGCCGTGAGCTCAAAGCACGCCAAGGCGACTACGCAGAAGTGACCAGGCTGATCCAGCGCGCTGTCACCCGCTTGCAAGGCGAGATCATGAAAGTCGCTGAGCAGAATTCTCACACTGTTGAGTACCTGCTCGCTCAACCGAGAAAGGTTGACGAGCAGGAACGCGCGCGCGCTCTGACCAATGGTGATGCTGCCGAGGAGGATGAGAGCATGGACGAAGCGGGCGAGGGCGATGGCGATTGGGTTGGTTTTGATTAAACGGGAGGATTTCGAGTGTAGGAATACTTGTAGACAAAAAAGATACCCCAGATCATATCGGTACAGCTCTTCGCAAATGCATCACTTCTTCGTTCTCATTTCCAAATTACTACCATGTCATGCACATAAAGGCTTCCAGCTTTCAGCTCTTTGCCTTCTTCCTCCCCACCAGAACGTTCACACCAGCAGCAGCAGCAGGCTCAACGTCCTTAGTAACCTGGCTCCCACTCCCCTCGCCCGCCACCCCATCATCAACCTTCCTCTTCTTCCTACTCACCAACACACCCAAATCATTCGTCGCCAGTCCTCCTCCACCCACACTTCCCGCACCAGCCTCAACAACAGCACTGCCCTCGCACTCTAACGCCCACTCCTCACTCCTCACCCCCGCCATCCGCGAAACCTCCGCGACCCACTTCGCCGTCGAGTGCGCGGCCGCAGCAGCAGTGGAGAAGTCCAGATTAAGGAGAATCTGCATCGCGCTGTCGTAACCTTCTTGCGTGAGGACGGGGCCATTGCGAGACGCGCCGGCGCCGGAGTCTGGGTTCGAAGTGGAGGAAATGTTGGAGGAGCTGCCTTTGAGGCGTGGGGCGCGGGAGATGATGGGGCCTGTGAGGGGTTTGCGGCGTTTTGGTTTATTGTTGGTGGTGGTGGTGGTGGTGGAGGAGGAGGTGCTTTTGCGGGAGGAGGTGGATGTTTGGGAGTCTTGGGAGTTGGTTGTGGGGGTCATTTTTACTGATGGAGAGGATTCGCGGTCGACGATGGTGGCTTTAGACTGCGCGATTTCGCTGGGCGGAGGACGGATGACGAGCCAGAGGAAGCCGACTACGCGGCCGGAAGAGCATTCTTGTCGGAACTCCATTGCTTCCCAAAAGCGTTCGAGGTCGCTGATGGATTTCCAGCGGCTGGATTTCTGTTTCGAGGGGCTGGCTACTGCGAGGGAGCCGGCATCTTCTACTAGTCCTACTTCGTCGTCAAGATCTTGCATGAAACGGGCTTTAGGATCGTCTGGGAATCGAGGAAGGAGGCAACGAGGCGGTGCGGTTTCTGGTACGCCGCGTGCTTCGGCTAGTTCGATGAGAGGGTTCCCTGGAGTCCAGTTCTGGCTCTTTTCGGAGCTGTGTGGTTTTAAAGGGAAGAAGGATTTCGTCTCGACGCCGTGGTAGCCAGGGACGGTCATGTAGCCGTGTAGATCCAGGTCTTGTGATAAAACAGAGTCGGCTTTCGTTGGAAACAAAGGATCCAATACTCGCGCCCACCAGAGTATGAGCTGTCGATCGTCTAGGACATGTTTCTTGCCGTGGTCGGCTGATCCAGGGAAGAGATATTGAGATTGTGCGCGGGCAAAGAGGGAGATGACGATTTTGGTGCCTGTCGACTTGGTCCGCTGCCGTTGTTCTGTAGCCAGCCACCACATGAATGTTGTGGCGATCGACTTGATTGGACTTGGTCTGCGTTGTGGTAAGTGGCCTGTCGAGTCGGCTTTGCTGACAAACATGGTGACGAGGCCTTGCGATGAGTAGATCAAGACCTCCATTGCGAAGACGAGGACATGTTGGTTTGGGGATTTATTGCCTTCCTTGGTCGTTTGCGATTGGTCGGTCAATGGAACGCTGACAGTCAACAAGTGACTAGCTAGCCGTGTCTTCTCTGGTTTGGAGCCAGGTAGTGGCGAGAATAGTGACTCGCATGGTTTTGGTGGCGAATGGGTATAACGGACACGGCAATTGAAGTCTTTTGGCAAGAATGTATTGAATGCATCTTTGAGGCCTTCGCAATTCCGGCCGTCCTGGGTGAAGTCGCCATTGAGGCTGGCCATTTTGGTGGAGATGCTCTCCGCTGGTGGAGAGTCGATGGTTGATCAACAGTGATGGTCTGTCAGGATGTACTTGGACAACCTGCTCACTTGAGTATATATATCGACAGGTTGACTGCAATAACAGATTATCAGGTAGACAATAAAGACTCACGAATTAATATATTCATGTCCCTTCTCACTGCATGCATTCCCCCTGGGGCGCGCGCCCGTCTCACTCTTTGACACGAGCCGGAGGTGCCAAGAAAGTCTCCGCCGGCCGGGCAATCTTGAACCTCAGACAACTAGACTCTCTGCCCATCAGCAGGAGACGCCATTCACCAGTCGCCTCGCCCATATCCCGCCACAATGTCGTCCTCACGCACTCCTTTCGTCTGCGCTTCATGCACAAAGACTCTGCGCCAAACCGTCAAGCCCAACGCCGTCCGATCCTTCAGCACCACTATCGCAAAAAGTGCTGGCGCGCCCTCACCAGACCAGCCGCGATGGAAGCAAACACCACCCCAGATGCGCATGCCTTTCCGTCTACGACCGCAGCCCAGCCAACCCCTGTGGAAGGTCAATGACCAGATGGAGCTGGTGGATGATGCTTTTGACAAGTTTGTCGGACAGGCTGGTGGAAGAGGAACGAGGGGAAGGGAAGTGCTGCCCGAAGAGATCAAGGTAAGAGAGAGGAATACAGTATTCTGTGCAGAACTTCTGCGCAAATCTACAGCGATCAGAAACTAATACCGTGCGAACAGTGGCAAGCTCTTACCCACAAGTCCTTCGACCACGGCCGTCGCCCTTTTAACGACAAGCTCGCATACCTGGGCAAGCGCATTCTCGACCTCCAGACTTCCCTCGCTTTGCTGCAACAACCCATGGCTCCCGATGACAACGCCACTCACCACCTATACGTCTTCGCACACCCCTCACTTGGCGGAATCAACAACATCACACCACGCGCAAAGTCAATGGCTCTGGACAAGAAACGGTTAGCACAGTTGGCTGGATCCTATGGTCTTGACAAGGTCACGCGATGGAAGCCCAGAAAGACCGAGAATTTGGAGTCTTCCGGTCAGGATGTTGTGCTTGCTCAGACCATCTATGCCATTGTGGGCGCTGTGGCTCTGCAGAAGGGTGGTGATGTTGCCGCGCAGGTGGCAAGGGAGAGAGTTCTGGCACCTTTGGGCCTGAAATAAGCATGCCAAGCGTCAGCGACAATGTGGTGGGATACCGGTGTGTATCCCTGGAATCATGTGAGGAGCGTTGGACGGAGCGTTGTTGCGTATGAGCAACCACGAATCCGAAAGTTCGAAAGGAGAACGGGCCTCCCTGCTTGGGGGCTCACAACGGGGGAGCCCCATATGAGGCGCTGCTCCAAAGCTGGTGTTGCCCATTCCAGCTTGCGAACCAGCCATGGACGGAAAGACGATCTTGAGACAGCCCAGTCTCGTAACTAAACAAAGGACTGGAGAGTTGCTGCCAAGCTTCGCAGCCATGTACGAGATAATTGTAGATATACTGAAGATGTACCAAGAATTTTACTGCCCTATCTTTGCTTCTGGAATCGCTTCATTCTGATTCTCCATCCCAAGGCGGTCAAGCTGCTACACTTCGCCGAGGCGCATTCTAATGTCTTGTAACACTTTTGTCTGCTTGAATAACAAGAAGGCATTGGATGCGTGACCCATTCGTTCATCCCTGCTTACAAGCAACATACTACCGGCCGCAGTACCGAAATACAGATCCCATAGATTCACACGAGACGAATATGTCGCAACGGTCGTAGCCGGCCGTAGAAAGTTGATAGATGGGCTTTCGCTCGATTCTCATTGGCTGTCACGCCGAAGCGGATGCTTGCGACCGATGTTGACACCTCAAGCTAAGGACGCACTCTCCGTTCTCGTGCGAAGGACACCGGCAGGGTGCTTGTCTTGCACAGTGGTAGGCTCTCAACTCGACGTCTCTCCTGGAATGTTAAGCCAATGAGAGGCCATCATGATTGATGGCTACGGCCATATGGAACCTCCTTGGGGGTCGGCATTGCCAGGTCAGGTCTTCTGTTAGACATATATATTTTGTTCTATCTTCTGGGTATAAATCCTTTGGTCATCTTTACCACAGTCAATCTGGATACTCGGATCCCGGACTAGCACGATCTTCGTGCGCTGTGAATCTCTCTCGAGGCAATGTCTTCCACTGTGGACAAACAAAGTGGCCGAACCGCATCAGCGAGAGAGCCTGGCCTCGACTCTGGACCAGACCTGCTTCTTGATAGGAAGGAGCGACACGAGACCAAGAAGAAACAGCAGCACATCTCCGAGACGAGTGTAACATGGACCAACTGGCACAAACACGCAAACTGGCTCAACATCATCTTCATCGTGGGCATCCCGATGGCTGGTCTGGTCTCAACAGCCTGGGTGCCACTTCGCTTGCCAACCGCAATCTGGGCAGTCGTGTATTACTTCCTTACTGGGCTCGGAATCACGGCTGGTTATCATCGACTCTGGTCGCACATTTCATATAGTGCGAGACTACCGTTGCAAATCTTCCTCGCCGCTCTCGGCGGAGGCGCAGTCCAGGGCTCGATCCAGTGGTGGTCGCGTGGCCATCGAGCCCATCACCGGTATACCGACACAGAAAAAGATCCGTATAGTGTTAACAAAGGCATCTTATACGCCCACTTCGGATGGATGCTGCTCAAACAGGACCCTAAGCGCGCTGGCCGATCGGATATCACTGACCTGAATGACGACCCGGTCGTGATGTGGCAGCACCGAAACTACCTGAAAGTAGTCTTGACAATGGGCCTCATCTTTCCCATGCTCGTCGCCGGACTCTGGGGCGACTTCGCAGGTGGTCTGGTCTATGCGGGCATTCTTCGCTTCTTCTTCGTCCAGCAAGCTACCTTCTGCATCAATTCTCTAGCACACTGGCTCGGCGATCAACCCTTCGATGATCGCAACAGTCCCCGCGACCACGTTCTCACAGCTCTCATCACTCTAGGCGAAGGCTACCACAACTTCCACCACGAGTTTCCGTCCGACTACCGCAACGCTATCGAGTGGCACCAATACGATCCGACAAAATGGTCTATCTGGCTCTGGAAACAACTCGGTCTAGCCTACGACTTGAAGCAGTTTCGTTCTAACGAGATCGAAAAAGGGCGCGTGCAACAGTTGCAGAAGAAACTCGACCGCAAGCGTGCCCAGCTCGACTGGGGAATACCGCTTGAACAACTGCCAGTCATGGAATAGGATGAATTTGTCGAGCAGTCCCGCACCGGCGGGCGAGAACTCATCGCTGTTGCTGGTGTTGTACATGATATCGCGGGATTCTCGAACGAGCATCCCGGCGGGAAGGCTATGATCAAGGCGTGGATTGGGAAAGATGCGACGGCGGTTTTCAATGGTGGAGTTTACAATCATTCAAACGCGGCGCATAACTTGCTGTCTACGATGCGCGTTGGTATTGTGCGTGGTGGTATGGAGGTGGAGGTTTGGAAGCGAGCTCACTTTGAGGGTGGTATCTGTACCAAGGATGCTGGAGACGAACCGGCCTGATGGGTTGGGGTCGACTCGTGGAAGTTTGTTCGGGAAGTTTTGACCTCATGGAATGTAAACCGGTCATGAGTCGGTGGGAGAAAGGTATAGTGGTCGCACTCAAATTTGTGCAGAGTGTCTCAATGGTATATATGCTCATTCAGTCCTCGTTGTTGGTCGAAATAACGCACTAGCTCCCGAGACTCTTAAAACATATCATAGTATCTTGGTGTTTAAGCTATTCATCTACGCCCCCGTATCTAGTAGTGTTCTCACGTACGATTTGGAGGAAAAGGACAACTTATAGCCAAATCGTGCACGCCTTTGTACGTTTGCGCTCGGACTTCACAACGTCACTTTACGTGTTCAACCACCAGCAACTGGAAATCTGCACGAATAGATCATGTCAAGACTATACCACATGATTCTTTACTCCCAATGCACACGCAAATCTGGAAAGATCCAGTGCGCCTAATAATCACAATTAGGCGGCTCCGGTGGTCTTTCTCAGAAATCATACTCTCAGTGGTAGGGTCAGGGTTGGGGTACGACTGGCACGCGCAAAACATGTCGAAATACATGTAAGAACATGCGTTCCATGACCCGAACAGGCATAGCTGTGCTGATAAATAACGATCAGACTTTGGACGTTGCAAGTCTATCGATCTTGGTACAATATTGCCACAATATCGGCTGGCAAATCAGTAGATGCTGTACTCAGCGCGTCAGGTCACATCATTGCCACGACAACGCGCTCATCGTATTCACTTCGGGGCTGCTTCGGAATGCTTCGAACTATTGTAAATATATCGAACACCATGTCTTGAGTTGGGAAGAAACCGATCAATATTCTCCAATGGCGTGGGCCTGGTTGGACGCCTGATGGCAGAAGCCACGCGTACGACGTAATGGTCAAGCTCGATCGCTCGATCGATAGCTCGAAACGGATAATTCTACTGTATGTATGCTTGTCGCATCGCATTGTGTAGATCAGAAGATACATTTTCCCGATTATTGGAGTTCTGAAGAGATAATTGACGTAGTCAGGGCATAATATTTGAATGTTGATGGAATGGAAATCAAGTACGAAGTGCTCCGAATGTTGCGCAGAAGCTGGCTCCTTCTCCGCACGCAATATATTGTAGGAACGTGATAGTGATGGCCGTTGAAGTAGACCTTTCCTGAGTTGGGAGAACAAATGGAATGCCTGATTCATCGGACTATCGTTGCTAGTCCCTGCTCGGGGATTTGAGATGTCAAATGAACGGAAGACGTAAGGCCTGAGATTTCTAGTCACCCAAGTGTGCATATGAACGGATCGATCATTGGAAAAACTGCATCGCCGCAATACCTCCTGTTAGAGGCAGTGTGATCGGCGGAGAGGGAGGTCCCAGGAACCGGGGTACTGATTTCTGAAATAGGAAGTAGGACAAAGGAGGATATCGCCACGTGTCGATCATTCACGATGTGAAGAGGAACGTGCGCTTAGCCGTGGATCCAAATCCACCTCACCTTACCGCTTTGCACCATCGCAGTTCTGCCGAAACTCTACAGAGATCACCCATGTCTATCACTCCAACGTCTTTGCACTAAACAGTCTAAACTACACAATCTTTGCGTGTGCTTGGGTCATCTTCAGCCTGATAGCGCGGCCTTCGCGCTATACCAGTTGCTCAACCTTCCAACGCTTCCACCTCGTGGCCAATCGTCAACGCTTCCCCTGTGCGCCAAAGCATTGCGACGACATGCGACCCAGTTTGTCTCAAGCAAGTGATTTGCAGCTGGCCATATAATTTACAAGGCAAACAATTGCAATGGCATGGACCACGAGAACGTGAGATCTGCAGTCCGCGCGCTGCAGATGTTCTCGAGCGCACCGATTTGGTCGTTGAACTACTTTCAACGCACCCATTCCAGAAAAGTCAGGCTGCTGGTATAAGTCGGAAAGGTATTGCTTTGATCTATCAGTCTTCCTCTCTCCAGTCAACTCACCCAAATTTTCCTTTTATCAACCTTGTTTGATCACACTCGTTTCTGACTCGCAATACCCACATTCGTTAATCGATACGCATTCTTTCCACTACAACGAAAACTCGACCATCTCAAGCTCCTATGGCTTTCGTATCCCAGCGAAAGATGTCAGTTCATGAAGTATAGACCACTAAGGTTGTCAAGACGATGAGACCTTAAAGTGGGATCGCACACTGCGAAGATGATCCTTTACAATGCTAGTACCAGTGAGATCCTATGACATGATATATAGCCATTTCAAGCACATACGGTGGCCTCTCCATTACGAGTGTGCTGCTGTGATCGGTAAATGACACTGAAACGACAGGATGGCCACTAGTTTACTATCATCGACTTCGCCATTTGAAGCGCATATAGTAGTGGTATCTCCGTTATCTATGAGCCGCAATAGTCGTGAAATGACGCTAGAACGACATGGGGACCGTTGAGACGCCATCTCAAACTCTGTCATTTCAAGCTCGCGTGGCCTTCATATCTCGGCGTCTTGTGAGTCGCTAAAATGAAGTATCAACACAATTTTGTTTTTGTGACACCACTGAGAGTGCGATATATGCGTTTGATCAATCAGACTGGTATTTCATACGGGATATCAAAGCAAAACATAGAAATCCAAGCACCATCACCGCTTCTAATTTCTCCGATAAGCCTACCTGGCCACTGCTCAGAAAAAAGACATTATTTGCGACCTGTAAAGCGCATTGCAGGAGACCTACAGCTCTAGTGGCCATTTCCGTCTCCGTTCATCAAGGCCTCCTGCTTCGCGCGGACCTTCTCCTGGGGGGTCATGTCTCCCATCCCGCCGTTCTGCTCTGGCATCTTGGCAAACCAGGCAGGCGGCTGCATACCAGTTTGGTCCTGGATAGTGCTGAGAAGTGGCGGCAAAGTCTGGAAGAGGTTGCGAATAGGAGCTGTGGGGTCAGCACCCTCACCACCAGCCGATCCAGTGTTCCAGACGTTGATCTTGGGCTGCAGACCGTTGATCGCCTTCGCGTTAGCCAAAGCGAGCTTCTCGTATGTGTTGTTCTGCAGCATGAGATACTGCATGAGGCCCTGCGGACCACCCATGACCTTGGCGAGCTCGCCGTACGCTTTGGCGGTCTCAACAATACCGGCGGCCTCCTTCTGCTTGATGATGTAGTTTGCTTCGGCCTGCCTTTGTGCGATGATGAAGTCGGCCTCTGCTTGTTTTTGGCTGGCGATGAGGTTGGCTTCAGCTTGCCTCTCCATGACCGTGAAATTGGCTTCGGCGTCACGCGTCTTCTTGACGGCGGCGATCTGAGCATCTTTCTCTCCGCGGTAAGCTCTTGCATCGGCCTCTGCTTGCTGGTTGATCAGGTGAGCTTCCGCCTCCTTGGACTTCTGGTAGTATTCAGCATCAGCCTTCTGCTGAGCAGATTCACGAGCAATTCTGGCCTGTGTGACGGTCGTAGCACGCAGACGTTCCAGCTCCATGGCAGCTCTCTTCTCCTCAACTCCTCGTTGAAGCTCGGCATCCTTGTGCTGCGCTGCACGCTCGGCAGCAATTTGCTCCAAGTTCAACTCGCGCGCAATCTCGATCTCTCTGGTCTTGAGTTTGATCGGCGTTGGCTTTTTCCACCTTACGTTCAGTCTCCAGCACGGCCGTGTGAGCGTTGATTTTGGCAATCTTCTGCTTTGCCTCACCCTCCTTCTCAGCCTCACCAACTTTGCCGATCATTCGTGCGTTGGCGACGTCAACTTGAGCCTGGCTCTGAGCACCTTCGTGTGCTTTTCTGGCAAGTGACTCGAAGTACTTCGACTCACCCATGTCCTGAAGTTCCTTGACGTTGGCGTTGTAGATGCGCAGTCCGAATTGATCGAGCTCCTTTTGAACACACTCGATAACCTATGAGTTGTTAGGACCAGTGATAGCAATGTTCAATGCGGCATAGACGACCCACCTGAGCCTTGAACAGGCGGCGGTTGTTGAAGAGCTCCTCCATGGTCATGTTTGAGACAATGGATCGGGTCTCTCCTTCGATGATGCCTTTCACGATGTCCTGGACATGATTGCGTCCAGTAGCGATGGTGCCGGAGCCTCTCGCGCTGACTTGACCATCAGAGTCACCAGTGAGAAGCACAGCGTACTTCTCCAGAGATGACTTGTCATCATGAGGTCCAATAGTGAAGACAGCAGGCACTACATAGATTGTCAGTGACGATCATGGCGCAAAAGACTCTGAGGTACTCACAAGAGAATTGCAGCTTCTCGCTGGTCATGGCTTGGAGTGCCATAGAGAAGTCAAAAGGCGTGATGGAGATCTTCGTCACCTTCTGGAAAGGCATTACGAAGCATTTCTTCGTGATTCGGACATTCTCGATGCCTACACCGGTAACGGCGAGGTACGAGTTGGGTTCGGAAACGTGATACCACATTGTGTCTTGGTTGTTATCAATCTGAGTGAGTGTATACCCCAAGAGAGTTGTTGGTTAGAAGTGTTGATGGACTTGTGTAGCAAAGACGACGCGAGAAGGTGATACTTATATATGCCCACGATCTGTGAATGATCTTACAAGAGTCACAGCCGTGCAGAACGCAGTCTATTCCAGGCTTGTTGTCTTCCTTCACCAGTAGAGGCAAGAATAGCAGTCACGAGGCATTCGCAATGTATGTCCGTGGCATGCCTAAGCCGACCTAAAGACGCTAAGCTGGATATCACGGAGTTGAAGCGGGTATGGGAGTGGCTGCATTACTGCTTATCGTGGTCTTCTCTTGAGGTCCATACCTGGTCCCACTGAGGTGGCAGTGTACGCAGTAACGTAAAGCATTATGATGCACCAAGGACATTGACTCGGAACACGGCTGTGCTACCAGCGGCTGCCGGCACGACGTCCGTCACATGCACTGCGGCCTCAGTAATTTGGGGCGGCCCCAGGGCTGAAGAAGCTTGGTGCGAAGACCCGAGCCATTTAGTCCGACACGCTGTTTTCACAGACTCGCTTATGGTCAGCATCCATGAAATAAGCACCTCTTTCGGGCTTCTAGCGCCGCACGATGAAATCTTGCTGGCACCCTGAGCTTTGCGTGCTGCGCACTATGTGCCTCAAGTCCTGAAGCATTGTGGCTTAGACTCTGACCAACACCTTGTGACCGGTCGTTCACCGGAACCGCAGTTTTGACCGTAGTCCACAATCATATACTTAGAAACCCTTCACCGGTGCGGCGACCCTACACGTTCCTCATATCACATACGATCAATATGGCTGAGCCCCCTTCGTACGAGGAAAGCACCTCTGGCGGCCGCAAACCGACTGAGCGAAAGGGCGATCTCAAAACACCACATCCATGGAACATCCGAGAGCAAGTCGGGCTATCAAGAAGCCAACATGTCGCATCGATTGTGGCACAGATTGGTGATCACATTAGAGAGCGCGCGTTGCAAGGGCTGTCAAAAACCACGATGGTACTCATCCCGTCAGATCAAAGTAAGTTGATCCAGGCAGGATAAACACGACAAGGTCTAACATAATTCTAGATGCAAGTCGAAAAGGCACAGCTGTGGGTTTTCCAGATGACGAAGTGCCAACGATAATTCAGTTCGAAGGTAGCCAGAATGGCACGCAGTTTTGGCAGCAGGATGAGGTCCTGCACGAGCTGAAAGTGCAGCTACATAACGCAGTATCTGATGGCGTACCGGCAGAGAGAATGCGACGACACGTAGAAGCCATTGCTCTCCCACGACCACCACCGCCTCAGAAGACTTCATGGTTTGGCCGGAAATCATCAAAGGCCGCAGTACCTGTCCGAGAGGAAGTGTCTGTTGTGTCCCCGGTCACTGTAGAAGTTCACCTGGACGAGGTCCATTTTCGATCTGAAACAGAATTCGGACTGTACGAGACTCTGAGAGCCAAGGTTATCATGGCGGTAATAGACGTGCGGTAGTCAAGGGTCTGAAGTTGCCAAAAAGATTCAGTCACCTCCGATATGCATAAAGCCGGAAGTGGTCTTAAGTTTATGTGCGAGCTCTCAATGGTAAAAAATAAAATGATCAAATTTCGGCAGATAGCACTAGCACACCAAACTTTGAGATACAAAGGCGACGCGGACAGTATCCCAACGGGTAGCATGCTCCTAAGTACAGCCGAAGCCTATAGTGACAGCACAGAGCAATGTGGACAAGGCTGGAGCTAGAGCTTGAGTCGTGTACAAACTTGAGTGTAGACTGCTGTAGTTGAGAATAGATATCGTGTAGCCAAAATTTAGCTAGGATCCCACTTAATCGCATGTATTCGAAATTCCACAGCAGTGGGAGAGGGTAAAAGCAGTTCAACGGTCTCCAAAACCTTTTCATCATCGCACGGCTTTCTTCTGTGTACGGTGCGCGTGTGAGTGAATGGCGTATTCAAAGATATAATTTGTGCCATCCCCTGCTCTCCCTGTCTTTATACATGCTCGTCCCATTTGTGCTCTTTCCCCACCCGTTTCCAAGTCAGATCGCTCAAGCCGTATGAGTCTTCTTCGTGTAAGTAGCGAGTAGCATAGGCAGCGCCAGTGCCGTTCGTTTTGCTATCAGCACTGATCGGCGGCCAAGCTGGCTTATTGTCCACAGACATCTTGCCGATCGTTGTGGTCAGGTCTTCGGTCGATTCGGTCGGGTCCGTCTCGAACGTCACGCTCGTGTCCTTCTTCACTGTAATGTGATTGCTTCCGGTTGTTGCATCAGCGCCGGTATCTCGTGTCCTTCGTGAACCATAGTTGGCCACTCCAAGGTATCGGCGGAAGAACACACGCAGAGATGGCGCGGAGGCGCACATAATGCCTGCCTGAAGCTCAATTTGCGCCCAAACGAACAGGTTGAAGGCAGATCTTGTGATATCTTCAGATTTTCCCGTCTCTGTAGCAACAAATCAGCATGTTTGAGCTTTTCGATAGTGGTTTGCGCTTCTTGAGTTACATACCAATCAGCCAGTACGTTCGCACGCCACTCACGGCGACAACAACGAGACCCAGCGAGAAGATGCCAAACAACGCGATCTTCTGTCTCCTTGGTACAGAATTGAGCTGCCATGTGAGGATGCAAGGCAGTGCCACCGCGTACCCGTCGGCGACAGCAGCACAGACACCCGCCATTGCGTTGATGACCCTTGTGTCCATGCATTGGTAGCTCTCCGTCAGAGCGTATTTGAAGTCAAATGCCATCCAGTATGCTCTCGTTGGTGTGCAATTGGCGAGTAAAACGACGCAGAATGTAAAAGTGTATGCAATAGTGAAACCGATGGCGCACCAGATGAGCCACTTGTAACGTGTAGAGTAGGTTCCAGATACAAGACGGCGGTAGAACAACAGAATCGACACCTTGGTGCATCCGCCGCAGACCAGGAACGAGAATTCGCCTAGCCACATGCACAGCACCAGGTCGGTCCGTCTGTTAGGAAGAGTATCCCAGACGTGTCGGTCTCCTTTGGCATACTGGGTGTAGATTATCGCGATCGCTGTGAACATCAAACCGGCAAGCCAGCCAGGAAATAGGATTGCCTAGTAGGAATGGTCAGCTATCTTTGCATCTCACTGGATCGTTCATGACTTGGGAGCCTGCATACATCATCCAAACCCAGTCTGCCTGCATGGCCTCGAAAGCGCAGCCAGCATCGCACTCCAAACACGATTGTAGCTCCAGCAAACCAGATGCTCGCATATATTGGCATCCATGTTATCCGGTCGGGGTTCCCGTAGTTTGCTGGCGGCCATTTTGCGATATCTGCGGGTGTAAGGTGGGCAATATTGCTCATGGTCTTCGACGAGCTAGCCATATTGTCATGAATTGGAAGGATCAGTCCAGTAGGCGACCAGAGTTGCTGGTGTCGGAGCAGAAGTACAGATGAAGGTGACAGGCCCGAGAGCACCTCAGAGGGCGCGTTCGAAGCCTTAGTCAGGCGCCTCATCTACTAAAGGCTGAAGCCCTCATGCATATGCTTACATGTCCTGCCACTAACAAAAAGCTTCAGGCACCGAGTAATTCGCAAGTCTTTCGCCATTGGCCGCAGACGGATTATCAGTCGATAATGTCATCCGTTCGGGGCAATGGAGGGTCTTGAACAGAGTTCGGGGGACACTAACATGAATCGCCAGAGGTTCAGATCGGCGGAGACAGTGCTGGCTCGACTTTGAAAGTGGTCAGAGAAGGGGGAAAAGTATTGATTGACAACCGGTCGAAGTCAAAAATGCATACCAAGAAGGTTCGCGTTCCCACGACGTCGGACGCCAGAGCAGACAGGCCACTGCCACGTGGTGGAGACAACGACAATTATCGGGCGCTCACAATTCTGATGCCGAAGCGCTGTCACACTGTCGCCATCTGGTTAAGCTTTTGCGAAACAATGCCACAAGGCCTTCTTGCCTACACCACCACGAGAGAGTGAGTTTGCGACACCGAACTTCACCCGTCCAGATATATAGAAGGTTCATATCTCAGCCGTGCCGACGGGCACCTAGAGTTTTTGTGCAATCGTATGCAGGCACAGGGAGAGGATGAAAAATTCAACCCTAATTCATGTTCTTTTCATCTCCACAGTCTCGAGACGCGACAGGCCCGTCAGAGATTCTAAGGAGGTGTAAAGCGTCAACAATCGGCGAACCTACACGGCTATCGGCAACATAGATCCTCAAGACATACTGTGACTGTGCGGTCTCTGCAATTGGCATCGTCATCTCTGGTCATCTGCGTTCCGACGAGATGAGGAACCACAAAGACTCCTGTTGTTGCGCTGGTCGTGAGTCGAACACACAGCACGGGTCGTGCAGATCTATCACGTGGTTGCAAATCTGGCGTGTCACAGCAGCGGCAGTTGCGACAACTTCCGCACGTGCTCCGCCATCGGGCTACCGGCCTGGCGGAGCAACGCACGGAATCGATAGACTGCATTGCTAAAAACGGGCGCAAGGCGTTGTCCAAACGTGCAGAATTGTTGGTGATGGAAATAAAGTGGAAATGTACCACAGTGCGCTCGCGGCCAGGAATGACACTGATCTTCTTAAATTACAAAGATGCTGCCCTAACGCTGAGTGGGTGGTAGGGTGCCAAAGTCCAGACCGTAAGGGCTTTTTTAATCTTTCGCGATCTGCTCGATGATCTGCAAGTCGATCTACAGGACCAAATGTAGCAAGCTTTTTCTCCTTCTCAAATCCTCAATCCTCCACCATCCGCGGGACGAAGGAACTCAGGTTGACATGTCCGCCCGATACCGGAGCCTGCTTCGTTATATCCACTCATTCTGACCATCGAGGTACAGGTACTTACCACTTCTCGCTCTCGTATGCTTTGACTATCGAATGTCGCCAGAAAACGGCATCTACGCTTTCCCCTAATGGATCGGTCTGACTTCAACCTATCTATGGTCTAAAATATCATGCGCATGACAGAAAGAGTGTCTCGGACGGCTTCACGATAGCCCACGCCGAGACATACTTGCACGTACAATGCCTAGAAAACCTTGCCTCTAGATCCGTGGGTTTGTTTAATACCAAACTTTACGGCATGGTTCGCAGCTGATATGACACGACGAAAGCAGTAAGTGACTTCAAGATCGTGCTATATCATTGCAAAGCATTTCCTTCAGCTTTACACCCCCATGGAATTCATAAGAAATCACCGCGTCCCAAACATCGTGCAGGTACTCCCAATGTTCCGTATTGACGTGCTCATTTTCTTCGTCTTTCCACTCGTCATCCTCTGTCCAGTCTTCTTCAGGCTTGGGTATACCGTGCTTGAGGCGTTCATCGTAATCAGCATAAGTACTTGTCAAGAAGCACAAGAAGCCGTCAATAGACATTATTACATCTTTGGACAGCGCGTTGGGGGTCGAGTAGAGGTGCTTGTCTAGACATTTGCTCCGTCATCGATGTGAGAGAACAGTCATGCGCATGAGGTAGTACGCAGCATGAGGCAACATGTGGACGGATCTAGCTTGATAGCTTTTTGACTCAAGACCCCCTCGGGAAGCCACCAATGCGGCCGTTGCGCTCGAGGCGAGGCCTGCATTGCTTAGAAGTCGAGAAAGGTAGACATGAACAGGAGCCTGATTCGTCATCGGCAAAGGGAGTCGGGGTTTATTGATCAAGGGTTCCTCTAAAATCGCAAGATCGACTGCATCTTGGTCCGTGGGTATTTGACTTCTTAGAATGGCTTCGGCAATATGAGCAATATGCTTTAACCAGACGGAACGCAATCTGCTATTCACCCTGGAGAGAGACGCAGCTGACCCAATTGTAGAGCTGTAGACATAGATGCATATGAGCATCTCGTTGGGGAGTGAGAGTAGGTTGGCCATGGTGGACGGTTGATCCACAGGGGTCCAAGTACAAGTTGCCGTCAGGTTCACGTAATGCACGTGCATATACTGCGCCTAAGGGTGGGCGTAGATCTGCAACAGTAACTCGAGTCGTGTGTGTGGAAGATCTGCTGTGAGAGTAATGGGACTGATGTTACGAAAAGGAGAAGGCTCGGAGCTCGGAAGGAGAAGTCACGAGGCAGACGCTGGTGTCTGGGGAAAAGACCAGCCATTATTGTGTTTCATGTTACAAGTGCTTTTTCATACGTCGTCTTCTTAACACCGGATACATTCGCCCGTCTTTGAATCCGACCGTACTTGTCATGAGACAACGAGGTTTTGCAGCATATCCGACTTCTATGCCTTTGTGTCGATATTGACAACGCCAACTTTGCTCTCAGCACGCTGCATCTCCTCAGTGGCCACATCGGCAGGAATGCGCTCCGGTGTCGAGTTGACCAGCACTAACATTGGACCAAAAGCAAGAGCCATCAGACCGAAGGTAACACAGAAACCGATCAGAGGGCTGGTTTTGATCTGAGTGTTCATACCATACGAGATTGCCTGGCCAATAGCTTCGAGGCAGCGGAATGCCGCACCATTACGGACATTCGCTACACATGATATGATTAGCATGAGCTCGACCAGACATCTGGCTGAACGTTACTTACCTTGCGCGTCAGTTGCGAACGAGGATAGCAGCCAGTACATGTATGACTGGGAGAGTGGACCAGTCGTCTGTACGAAGAAATATGGCAAGAACGAGCGCGGATAAAGCGCATCGTCCCAGTCGATTTTGCCTGGGTTGTGGCTGTTGAATCCAGTTTGCATGACGATTGACCAGATGTAAACCCCAAGGTTGAGCAAGACGACCATGAATAACCCGATCTGAGCTCTTCTCCGCTGGCTCAAGCTCTTCATGTCAAGAATGAAGCCTAGTGCGAAGCAACCGACGATGCAGAAGAAAGGCGATATAAGCGATGACAGCGCACGAGCTCGCACGCTGAAGTATGTTCCCAAGTAGGTCGACCACGTACCGCTATGGGTTATGTCAGTAATACGACTAGAGAGTAATGATACTTGCGGTCGATTACCTGTAGAAGAAAGACCAGATCGCCCACAGAGCGGACAGCAAGATCAATTTGGAGGTCATGGTAACTTTGATCATCTTGAACTCTGTCTTCGTAGAAAACTTCTCAGACACGAGAATCTTGGTGCCGTCGGATCGGACAACGCGTTCGAGGGGCGAGATGAGGAACGCAAACGGCAAAGCCATGCATTCGATGATCAAGAATGCAATGTAGGTATCGGGGGTCACACCGCCAGTCACGCCTTTCGTGTGATTCTTCGAAAGACTTCGTTGCGTTAGCGCTTCAACGCTTCCCAAGCACAAAGACTGTGCACTTACTTGATGGCACCTCCGACAAGCTGTCCGAGATTACGAGCGACGATCCACATAGCCAGGTATTTGCCGCGGGAGTTGGTAGGGGCTAAAGACATAATGGTTCCTGATTCGGCAACGTACCAGGTTCCAGTACCAATGCCAGTGAAGAAGCCACCAAGAATCAGGTACCATTGGTTGCCAAATTTGCTGTTGCAGTAATACGACGAGCCTCTGATGGGGAATGAGCAAGCGCCAATGACCAACGACCACTTTGTACCGAGCTTGTTCACTATTGGCCCGCCGAGAGCACAACAGATTGCCAACATAGTGTAGTTGATTGCGGTCGCAATGTTTGATGTTTGAGGAGTGGCAAGACCTCCTCCATCAAGACCTGCAGAGTTGTCAGCGAGATTACATCCTGGCATACAGTTATAGGCATCGCAGTACCAACCAGCGATAGCATCCGCCATAGCGGGGCCACAGAAAGCTTGTACGCTCAGCAATATCATTTGTGTCAAGCTATGCTGCCAGATGCGCTTCCAAAGTGGCACCGATCTCTCGCATTCTTTCATGTTGATTCTCTCATCTGTATATCCAATCTCAACATCCACATCGGTGAGAGTATTCATCGGATCGCTTCCTTACGTGCGTAGGGCGTCGTCTTTAACGCCGGCGTGAGTGTTGGGAGGGGCAGCGTCGAGTTCAGACATGTTGATGATCTACAGCTTCGGGGAAGACGGCTGTAAAGAACTGAGCATGACCGAAGAAGACAATAGATGGCTCTTTATACAGCTGCCTATCAGTTGTCACACGGCTGATAACTCCAACCCATGCTGCTCGGCACATGTCAACATATCTGTGGATCCATGCTGGTTTACCCCATTTTTGGGGTACACATAGTAGACCAGCGATGGATAAACGCTGTAGCGATGCTGTGAAGTCATGAAGAAGGTCCACGCGCTTGTCGAAACAGTAGGCAAAGCCATGGAGAACAGTGACTGGGTTGACTGATACGGCGCATCGAGAATATACTCAAGCGTGTTGCCGGTCGGTAAGATATCACCCGCCCTCGCTCATGTGTTTGACCTCCCTTTAGGCCCACCTTGTTTACCCCACACTGGGGTACTATAGTTGGCTCTGATCAAGATACAAAAAGCAGGTCCACGCGCTCGTCGAAAGCGGAGTTATGTGTCCATTCTAGCACTCGTTGCAGATGTTCTAAGCGCTGTCCATTCCAGTTGGCAGAGAGAAACCCTGTATCACGATCGTTGAGTGGGTGTTTGACGCATTTAATCACGCGCGGGCGAGTTTGTGGGCCATCAAGGATAATGATGTCGGTGATGATGTTGCCCGAGCCTAAGGGGGAGATTTCAACCGTTGGGAGGAGAGGAGTGGTGTAGTGGCTGTAGATAGTGAAGGGGGTTTTGGTGACTGATTACATTGGTTTGAGGCTCTAGGCCGGAGATGTGTGATGGGGTCCTGGAGGGTATTAAGGATGAGGTAAAATCGATAGATTGGATCGGAAACCGCCAGCGTGGCTTTTGTGGGAAACATGTGGATCAATCGCCATATCTCGATGGCCAATGCCTTGGTATCTTCTGGATGACAGATCTCAGCAAGCTAACAATCAACCTTGCGATTGAACAAACTCCATTCATTCATCCGCCATACTTGTTGCCACATTGATGACACACAGTATTCTGCACCGACTACTCATCCTCCTTATCCCCATCAAGATCGACCCCATCATCATCTCCCGACCATTGCTTCCTCCGCTGCAGCACCTCCGCCAGCGTATCAAGCGTCATCTGCCGCATCTCGCACTCCTCAAAAGCCACATCCGGCTGCCCGACACGTGACTCCTGCAAGTCCGACAAATCCTCAAGAAGGGCCTCCAGCCTGCTGGTCTGCAGGCCCTTGAAGTGGTAGTACCTCACAGGGTTCATGACGATCAGCGTCTCGTCGGAGGGATCCTTAGCGTTGGTGAGCGAGAAGCTGATGAGGTCGTGATGGTTCATGCCGCTACCGAGGTGAGTTTGCTTGCCCCAGACGGAGCGCATGTTCGTGCGGCGGTCGAGGGAGGAGATCCAGCCGGGGACAGGTGGATAGTAGCCCGAGAAGCCTGGGAAGCCTGGGTATGGCCACATTACTTTCGATGGAAATGGATTGAGGAGTGTTCTTGTTCGTTGTGATGGCTGCGGTTCGGGGGCTTGGTCGTGGTAGTTTTGATGGCTCGAGCTATTCTGTGATTTGACGCCGGTCTTATAGCTCTGGAAACAACTGCAGTGAACATGGTCTCAGTCAACGTTGACGGGCCTTCAAGCTCTGTTTTCCTGCTACCAGACTGCGTAATCGGCGTTGGTAGAAGCCCAATAAGGTAAGCATTGAGAGTGCCGTCCGTCATGCGTCATAGTGCTATTTCATGGCGGTCGTACTCAAGGCCCTGCGTGATATTCACCAAGGTTGATACCATGCTCCACATGCCCATTAGTTGACGCATACGTCGTGCGTGGCTCTTCCACCATACGTCCGAGCGCAAACCAAGGTAATAAACAAAAGCTCGCAAGCCAAGCAGCGCCAACGTAAACACCAAGCACGATACAGAAGTAATTCCAGTTACCCGTTGTCGAATAACCAATCAGCCATGCATCGGTGTAAAACGCCAGAGCAGATGCTGCGATGATAGCAGGCTGCGTGAGTAGAACATTGAGGTGGAAGAGCTTCGACCCTAACAGGATACATTCAACGGGGGTCGGTTGGTACAAGACGCGTTGAGCCGGTTTCACGGGCTCTTGAATTGCAAGGTAGCTTAGGAGCGATGTGGATTGTTGACTTCCTTCGCTGATACAAGCTTCAGCCGCTTTCGGTGTTGTCGTTTCCAGGACAGTGCTGATGCTCCGGTCTTCGGATTCCTCCTGACTAGGCCTCTTAGGAATATAAATAAGGTGCTCCCAGACAACGGAGAAAGGTTGTATCAACAGTATGAGAGGCACGAGCTGTCCGAAGCTCCAGACGTTTTCATTCGCGCCCAAAAGTGGCTGGTTCTGTTTGCGCGGAATAGCAATCTGGAGAGTACCGAATACCAGTCCCAGACACGCGATCCAGATGGCTGTAGAGAATGATGCGAGAGTTTCGAAGAAGGCGAAGTAGGGTACCCAGATTGCGACAACGATACGGTGAAGAAGCAGCCAACCGAGTTGTTGTGCGTTGCTTCGTCCCTGCGTGGAAGCGTACTTCCTGGCGGTGAAAGTAAGTACTTTCTCGAAGGCCCACTGGATGGGGTGTCTTATCCATCGTTGATATGCTGAGCATACCCCATCGAAGAGATCGCCAACCTTCCAGGCATAGCTGATGAATAAGATCAAGAAGCCTAGCACTGCATCCGGGTTCACTCCATCTCCATAGCTTTGGTATGCCGTCAGCACACCTAGGTTGAGATCCTACGAGAGGAGAGCCAGTGAGAGAGGCTTGGCTGTCACTTACGTTGTGGCCCAAAAACAAACTGCCGGCACACCCCATCCACTGTTACCAGGAGTCATATCCTTCCACATGATCAGACCCCAATCGTTACTAGCTGTCGGTATGAGAGCGATCACCAATAACACCAGAAGAACGAGCATCCCGACAAGCCGCCAGATTCTCAAGGCTGGTCGTTCCTTGAGAATCGGAGCCAAGATCGAGAGTGCCGATAGGTGAACACTGCTGGACATCCATGCAAGATAAATTACAATCTGATAATGATAAGAGTCAATGCCTCCAAGTCTGAGTCCCTGGAACCCTGCGGCCAGAATGGCAATGCCAGTGACGATTTGCTGGTCGCTCAATGCGAGGATAGCTTGTCGAAGGGCCAGGCTGACGCGGAGTCGCGTTGGCTTACTGCCGCGAGTTTCAGGTGGACGGTAAGGTCGGATACGAAAGACGCTTGTATCGACGGTGTTCAGCAAAGATCCATCCACCTGGCCGAAGAGATAGGATGCAAGAACTAGAGCGAACGTGAGATATGCGCTAACAGTGAAAGCTAGGATGACGCCCAGCCCGCTGATGTCGGCATCCGGCACTGGTTGGCCGCCATCTCTCATGAAGTCAAGGCAATCCTTGTCGGCTGGGAACGGGCGTATAGACATGGTGGCTATGAGCCAGAGATGGCGTGCAACTGCTTGTATAGACTGGCATGCGAAAAGACAGTGAGCCGAGAAAGAAATGGGGCCTGAGCATCTTTATCAGTGGTTCACGTTGTAAAGCTTATTTAGACTCTCCGCAAAGGCAAACAAATGGTGTCTAGTCCTGGAACACCGTCGTGTTCGCATTATTTTGGTGATGCTCACAGCGGTCACGTAACGACATTGCATCGATGGCATGTCACTTACCGCGAGAATATTGACCCTTGTTAAGAATGCGATGATGTTTGACATTACCATTATTGTACCTCAATTATCTCCTGGGAGCAAAACAAATGCCATCTGTGAGCCAGGAATGCACACCAAAGCAAGATTACGCATAAAGCTTCCAGCGACAGACGAAATGTCCTGTCTAGAGGTCCATTGATGAGAAAGGACGGTTGACGTGCAGACACAGTGCAGCGAAGAAAGTTGAGTAACTTAACTTATACCAAACGTCACGGCTTCAGTGAACGGTAGAATCACTGAATGGTGGGTGGCGACGGATTTTAGTGCATGCATTAGCGGGGAAAGTGGAGCACGGGCTTTCGCGTCATTCTCGTGACGAAGAAGCGCGACAATTGCCTGGAGTCAATTCAACTCGCCTCGACCGACTCTGCGACACACACATCGCATGCTCACAATCTCGTGCAATGGAATCGCTAGGCGAGGATAGTTTGGGCAGTGTGCCTATACCAGATATCGCGGCACTGCAAAGCCATCTGCTACAGGTTTGTTCTTTGCTCCGCCGCGCTCAACACACTGGCGCTGATCACATCGACTAACGCACGCATCCCTGCAGGATGGCGAACCTTCCGTCGCCGCGCAGGCGCCACGGTCACAGGTCAACAGCACAGAACATGACGAGTCCCATCCGTTGCAGACATTGTCACAACCCTCAGGCACCGCAGCCGCTCATGTCGCCGCTGTCTCAGCTCCACGTGAGACATCGCAAATCCCGCGATTGACCCCATCCAAGAGCGCTCCCGCCGAGATAGATGCCATGGCCCGACAGACGCCATCGCAAGACGCGACGATGACACGAGCATTTTCATTCCACGGTTATGCTGGCGGCGATACGCAGCCTATGGAATCGCAAGTCTACCGCGACTACACCGAGTCGATGACCAGATCTTCTGGCACTACACCCAAAAAGACGATTCTACATTTCGACGCAAATGCGATGAACGACGAGAACACATATGGCACCACTGGCAGGACACAGCATACAATGGGTCAAGGTGACGATGGTTTTGTGGACCTAGAAGGAGCATGGCACAGAGAGGAGTCTCCTGGAGCAAAATCAGCGACTTCGGGCATCGAAGAATTGCTTGCAGGTCCGGAGACACAGAGTCAAAACAATTCCGGTACAAATGGGAGCTTTGCGCCGAGAACACCTGGCCTGTCTAGTGTTCAGCGAAAGAGAAGCGGCGACATACCAACGTCTGCGACTGATGCGTCGAGGAAGACACCCGCAGGGTTCTCCCAGATGTTTGGCATGACCTCGAAGCTACCAACGCTCAGTGCGACTCAACTTTTCGACCAGACGCAGGCACTTTCGTCCCCAACAGCGCCGACAGCTGACGCGGCGCATTCCGACCCTATTGCCGATCGACCTTCTCCCAATATGCACAACCTTTCGCCTGGTGTAGCCAGTTCATCGCCAATGCTGATGTTGCGCAACCCTCCTGCTTCTACTGCCGCCGAACCAAGAGATACGTACACTAGCATGCGGGAGTCCCAAGAGCGGCGTGCAGCTAGGCTGAGGCAAGACTTGGATCTACAGAATCGATTTGGGCCGGATGCCATCGCCGAGCGTGGAGAGGACGACGAGGATGATACTCAACAAATGCGCCTTGACAGGAAACGAGTGGAGCGTGTGTTAAGCGACCAAGCAATTGACGAGTGGAGCCGATACCGCGCACCTTCTCGTCCAGGACATGGAGGTGTTTCCTCCAACAAAAAGTCCTCCACAATCGACTTGGTCACTCCCGGAACAATTTACAAGCAAGGACGTGTTCAGTTCGACATATCAGATGATGAACAGAATACGGACAACGACGACGGTATGGAGATCGAGCTTCCTGTGGAGGCAGAGGATACGCATGACGGCGAGGGTGTCTTCGACGATGAAGGGCATGACGACAATGATGACGATAACGACGTTTACGATGAGTACGGCCAAACAGTGCTTCGAAGTCAAAGAGATCCCGATGACGAACAAGATGAACCCCAAACGCACAACGATGGGCACAAAGACAATGAGACTGGAGATGAAACAAAGTCGTATCATAGCGACGTTGAGGGAGAAGTCGAACAGAAGCAGGGTGTCCATATCCATGGCGCCGAAGATGCCCTGCAAGAAGTCGTAGCTGGGACACAGCCTGCGGTAGCTGACTCACAACCCGAGAGGCTGGAGGCGCAACGATCTTTACTTGCGAAAGAACCCATCGGACAACATGTTACATCCTCGATCATCCCGGGCTCACAGTACGTAGCCGCTACGAGCCAGGAACTCGTGCGACACTCAAATCGAGTCCCGAATTCATCGACCTTGTCGCAACAGTTTGTCCAGGAATCCAGCAAAAGCCAGGCTAGAATTAATCGTGTCCCTTCAAGTCCGCCTGTACCTGAGGAAAGCAGCGCAGAGCAAGGTGATGATGCTGATTCTTCCCTGGTTCGAAGGGGGCTACTGCAGGAAAGCAAGAGGAACACGCGCGAGATTCCCGAGAGTGATCAACCGGATCGCGCAGATCGCAATGAAGCCGAGTCCGTACAAGACGGGACCATGTTTGAGACGGGTGCGGAAAGCAATCCTGTGGCTCCTTTCTCAACTGCACAGACGCATCTGGATGAGTCGGGTCATACACCAGTGAAGCCGAAACTTGTGAAGGAAATATCCAAGGTGGAAGCTTCACAGCAAAGTATGCCGACCCCACTGAAAGCGGCAGGCGTACGCCGATTTGCTGACATCGCTGGCGACCCTTCTCCTCCCGAGTTCAGTGGAGAAAGTCAACTCGATATGGACGCGATCATGGGTAACGTCATCTCAATGGACGACCAAAATTTCATGGATATGCTCTCCAGTCCTCCAAGTGAGAAGCCTACCAAGCGTCGAAGATTACTAACGAGCGATACATCCAAGAGACGATCACGCCTTCCTAGCATGGAGCTTGCTGGGTCGGAATCTGCGAGTGAATCCATCTTTAAGCCCTCGAGCCCAGTGAAACCTGCCGTTCCGGAGTCTGACATTCCATCCGAGCTCGCTGCGCCCATCAGCTTCGTCGAAGCCCTTCGATCGAGTCCAAAGAAAGCCACTGAGATCCCTTCCGCAACACCCGAGGAAACCAAGGAGCCTGATACGCCTGAGAGCGTCAGAAGAAGGGAAGACGCCGGGTCAAAGGCAGCAAGTCGATTATTGTCTGCACGACCCACCTTTGCAACAATGGTGGCGAAGTCAAAGAACGGAAAGTCTGGTCGAAAGACTTATGTTTCACGCACCGCTGAACGCAAGCCTGTATCGAGGCGAGTGAGCTCCAAGTTGAAGACGGTCGTTGAGAAAGAGACTGAAGAGACCGCTTCTGAACACACATCTCTGCCGGATGGTGCAGACCATGATCAAACTTCACGTATCCCCGAACATAACCATGCAACGGTGGAGTCGACCGCCCCCGCGCCGGTTTTGACAATCGAAGCACCTGAGCGAGTCCTTGCCAGGTTCACAGGTGTTTCATACAATGCTTACTATCCAGCTACATGGCTCAGTACCGCTACAGACGGCAACAGCCATATCCTTCGCTTCGACGACACCACTGTCACTACCGTGGATGCGAAAGACGTGCGTTCTCTTGACTTGAAAATCAACGATGCGGTCAGAATCGACTTTGAAGGCTTTCGCAGCAAGACCTGGCTCATCAAGTCATTCGGCAGAAAGGCGATCGATGACGAAGACCGTGCTAACGGTGTGGATGTTCACGGACATGTAACGCTACATGTGCAAGCCAAAGTCACACAGCGCAACAGTATGCCCGCACCTGGTGCAGCGGCTCAAAGCGAGGGCGAGATTGCAGAAGTCATGGTTACCAATGTGAAGATCACACGCAACATGATTACGCACTTTGCCGACCGTACTTTCCACCCACCGAACGTTAACGCTGCTGCGTCGGAACGCGATCAGACGCCAACCGCCAAAGGACGTTCGTCTGGTGCAGAGACGCCTTCGCGTAGCACGCGACGTGCCGCAGCATCTACTACGAAGTCGATCGCTAATGAGCCTTCGAAGCTGAGAGAAGAATCAGTGGCATCCATGTCTGAGGCTGCGGATGCTGGCATGTTTGAAGGCATGGCTTTTGCAATCTCTTATGCCTCGAACGAGAGCGAGAAGTTCGATGTTACACGCCTCATCCGACGCAACGGTGGTCTGATACTCGAGCAAGGGTTCGATGAATTGTTTATCCAACCGCAGCTTGACGATCAAACTACTCCGACAAAGCGTTCTAGTAAATATGGAGCTGCCGTCCAGGGTAGCCTCGAATCGGGCAGTCTGCGCTTGAAACCTGAGTACGAGAAGCTGGGATTCATCGCCCTCATAGCAGACAAACACAGCCGCCGCGCAAAGTATATGCAAGCGCTCGCTCTTGACATTCCAACCTTGTCTGGCCGCTGGATCGTTGACAGCTTCGACGCTTCCCGAAATGCGGCATTTCCTTCGTCGCCCCGACCTTGGACTCGCTACCTACTTCCGGCCGGTGAATCGTCGTACCTGGGTGGAGCCATCCGCTCTCGCACACTGCAGTATTATAACCCGGCAGGTGCAAAGCTGCCTGCGACAGTTGATTCGCGCGCACTGCTACTTGATGGTGCTGGTGTGCTTCTCGTTGCACCGAAGAAGGGCAAAGGTACCTGGGAGCGACGCAAGGCATACGCATTTTTAACACTCGCTTTGGGTGCTGGTAGCGTCCGCCGCGTAGCAGACTTGGCTGAGGCGAAGAAGCTCCTCGCTTCTGATGCAGACAAACAGAAATGGGCATGGGTGTACGTCGACGACGATGCAGGAGAAGCGGCGAAGGTGCTGTTCGGTGCCAAAGCTTCGAATGGTGGAAGCCGCAAGCGCAAGAGGAACGACGGCGCTCAGATGTGTGTTGAGGGCATGCAGGGGAGAGTCAGAGTTGTCGGGGATGAGTTTGTGGTACAGAGCCTCATTCTGGGGGCTCTGGTTGATTGATTGATTGATTGATTGATTGATTGATTTGATTCAGTTTGGTCAAGCGAGTTTCAGCGAGCACAAAAATATGGCGCCTGGGTTTTGGTTTACGCGATTATGCTGGCTGAGAGGATACCCCCATACGCATGGAAGCGGCATGTAGACATAGCTTTTTTCTTTTTCGTTTGTCTCGACTGGTATGATGATGTGCTTATCGCTGAAGGTCCATTTCTCCATGGCCATACGCTCAGTTGTCTCGCCAGTGAAGTCTGTTACGGCCGAAGCACAAGAGGTGCAACGGAATCACCAAACACAGCCTCAATACTCACGCCATCGCACCTCCGGTGGGAGCCTCCGCACTGATGCACCGGATGTCAATTGTACTACCGAGAAAGAAAATAAGCAAAGTGCTTGACTTGGACAAGCACGAATCTGGCTGACTGGCTGGGCCCGACAGCTTCTTACTTGCATTAAGCCCAGGAAACTGGGTACGTGGATCCACCGACCGGCCACGCCACATCTGCCCTACGAGAATCCGCATCTTACATGCGTCTTACCGACTTTGCGATGACACGTGAGGTTGTGCGACATGGTGCAACAAAAGGCCCAGACCGAGCCCACCCAGCGTTACGATTAGCTTCTTGCGATGAGGGGGTGCGGTGAGTATAGCCGAGACTACTCGGTGGTCTTTATGCGGGTGTTCCGGGAGCCAGGCTCTAGGGTAAGCGTTGCAGGTAGCAATAGCAAATTGGGTGGTCAACGATCCAGCAGACCGCGCTTCCCACATTCATTCATCAACCGTTTCCCTCTCGTCTTTTGGTATCGCTCCCATGCAATATCTTCACGTATCTCATTGAGTACAATACTAGTCTGACAGATGGAGTTGTGCAGCCTCCACCAGCGTCTACGCCTCTGCCCACGAAATATTTGGTGAGTGCCACGCCGATCGACTGGACGAGGATACTAAGCTTACACGGAAAGACGAGTGAGGTAAGAGCCGCGATTTTTCGATCGCAAATCGTGAGTTTGATCATTCTCATGCGGGCTGCTGCGCGACGCTATTTAAAAGTCAAGGCCTTCCGTAGCGTAGTGTTGAACATGCTGCGGAAAAGAAAAATCACCGAAACAATTGCAGCTGGAAAAGCGAAGAGGGAAGCGATGGTCTTCATTTTGATTGATTGGAAGGAAGCGGTGGAAGGCTTGCCGATTTTTAGAGTTGGTTACTGTGGAAGAAGTGATTGCAGTGGTAGAGATGCCATGTATGAATTGGGACCGTGTCTCCTGCTTCTTATAGACAACATTGGCGGGCTTGAACTCGGTGTGTGGTCGTATTCGGGCTCTCAACGAGCAACAAATGGTACGTGTCGACGCATACAGAGTATCTCGGGTTACATTGTCAGACTCGGGCCACACTGCAGAAGCACCGCTGGGCGTGGTCGTTAACCTGAAGAATTGGTTACACTATGTTCAGCTTGACCGCAAGGTCGTATAAAGTGTATATCGTTCCGGATCCTGATCATAGCTGAGAGTATGTGTACAAACAAGCGAAACAAGCTGAGAATCCTTCTGTGACTTTATCGTCTAATACGGACCATCAACTGATGATACCTCAAAGTCCCGGGAGGACAGCACCAGTTGTATCTTACCACGGCGGTGTTGCATCGCATTGATCGATAGGACGTGGTCATCAAAGAAATTATGATCTAGTTTCCACCTCTCGTGGATCAATCCGCCTGTCGCAGTCCGTCGCAGGCCGTCGTAGTCCGTCCTTGTAAGCAGTTTGAGTCCATAAGACCAGACTTCCAATTCACTTTCCACCATCCCCCAAACCCAACAATGTCCCGATACATCCACCTCGGCGACCAGACCAACAACCAAGCCCACGACCAAATCAAATTCCACGGCCCCAGCAGCTCGTACGCTTACACGATAGCAGTCTACCGCCCCACTCATACGGTCCAACTCCGTGAACAGTGGAGAACGGAGAAATACGAGCTGTTAGATCGCTTCTGGGAGAAGCTGCTGGAGTCTTACAATTCGCGCAGACAGAAGGGGCAGGATCGCAGGTCGACAGAGATGTTGACTAGACAGTCAAGTTTTGTCGTGCTGCTTAGGGAGATGCTTGCGAGTAGCGTTAAGATCAGTGGTGGAAAGTGGCTTTGAGAAGAGTGTGGAGGACTGAGGGTAAGAGTAAAATGTAAGATTGGTATCATTGTGTCTCGGACGGACAAAAAAAAAAGGTGCGCAAAATAGAAGGCAGACCCGCCTCCATCGACATCCCCTGCGCTACCGTCTCCCCAAATAAGTACACCAGGATCAATGGTTTCCCAGAAAAACGCCATCTGCGTCAAGACATGCACATACAACATCGTAATAGAACATCAGAAAAAAGCAGAAAAAAAAGGGTGAACTCAAACCCGTGCAAAATCCGGCTTAAATACCACTCCTGTGCACAACAGCGCCACCACGCCTGAACTGCACCGTCTCTCTTCTCACGAGTACTTGCAGGGCGCGGTTGAGAGCCTGCTCACTGTAGCCCTTACGATCGACAAAGTCTCTGCGCAAAGTAGCCAAACTGGCCGTGAAACCCATGGGCAAACGGCGACGAAGCTCTTCCTCAACCTTGTGCACCTCCTCGACCATCTCGCGGTTGCCACCGCCGCCGAGAGCGCTCGTGTCGCCACCGGCAGACATAACGGCGTCCATGGTCGAGCCGAGGAACAAACGGATGGCTTCGTCGACGTGCTTCTCTGTTGCAATGGGTGCAAGTTCCAGCTTGGCGAGTGACTCTGAGATACGGACCAGCGACTCGAGTTGACGGACTGTGATGGGGATGCTGGAGCGCTGATTTGCATCTGCCTCGGCGCGAGCGACTTGTCTTCTGATGCTGACGAAGTGAGACGAGAGCTTCTCGGCGGCTTCTGGGCTGAGGCGAGGCGCGCAGCGTGATTTGGCGTATGAGATGTAGCGCTTCATCTTCTCGACGGAGATCTCGGCTTGTGCTGCTTCTGGGTTGTTGGTGTTTGCTTGGCCGTTCATGTGTAGGTTCATGACGTGCTTGGCGATGGTCTCGTCTCGGTTCCTGTCGTGGGTGTCGCGGACGATGAAGATGAGATCGAAACGGGACAGAATGGTCGTTTGGAAGTCGATGTTCTCGCCGGGTGTTTTGAGGTCGTCGTATCGGCCGAAGATAGGGTTGGCGGCGGCCAGAACGCTCGTACGAGCGTTGAGGATTGTGGTGATACCGGCTTTGGCGATGGAGATGGTCTGCTGTTCCATGGCTTCGTGGATGGCAACACGATCTTCGTCACGCATCTTGTCGAACTCGTCAATGCAGACAGCTCCACCATCAGCAAGCACCATAGCACCGCCTTCAAGGTAGAACTCTCGTGTTGAGGTATCGCGCTGCACAGAGGCTGTGAGACCGGCCGCACTGCTACCCTTGCCTGATGTGTAGATGGCGATTGGTGAGCACTTTTCGACGAATTTGAGCAACTGCGATTTTGCAGTACCAGGGTCACCAAGGAGGAGCACGTTGATGTCACCTCTTAGACGCATACCGTCTGGGAGAATCTTTTTGCTACCACCCATCAAAAGACAGGTGATGGCTTTCTTGATGTCCAAGTTTCCAAAGATGGAAGGAGCGATGCAGCTTGAGAACAGCTCGTACAGATCTGGTCGTCGGGACATCTCGAGGAACTCTTGCTCCTCCTCTTCTGTGAATTGCATGGTTGCGCCGCCCTGGTTGTGCGAGATGTCTGTCTGGATACCCACAGCTCGGAGGTAAGGGTTTCGGATGGCAACTGCGCCACTGTTCTTGCTGTTCTTCTGGCTGTTGTAGATGCTGAAAACCCCCATGACCGTGCATCGTGAACCCGGTACAACTCTGTTTGCCAAGTAGCGGTCGGCACTGACAAGAATGTGACGGGGTAGCTCACCGACGGGTACATCGTCGGGAGCTTCTTGTAGCTTGAGAACTTGCTGGTCGATGAACTGACTCTTCTCGTGGACGACGAAGTATGGGTCCAGAGGACATTTGTCGCTCCCGTCGTTCTGATCACCCTTGGGTCTGCCGCATACTCTTGGAAGTGTTATGCCGCTGAAACCAGAGCTTACAGAAATGTGCTCTACATGGCCACAGTTTCTGCATTGTATGTGGAGACTTGTAGCCTTGGAGGAGAGTGTGCTGGCGCCGATGACGATGCCGGGTATGCGGACGAGGTGGGCTACGTTTGTTGCAGTAAGGCCACGAATGGAGGTTTGAGAGACTGAGGAGTGCAGCAGGAGCTGGTGGCTGGGTAGGGAGCGGGCGAGCTCAAGGTCTTCTTCGCTTCGTGAGGGGTAGAGGATGCGCTGGGTGCATGTGCGTAGTGCTGCCTCGAACTGGAAATGTCGTCAGTATGGATAGGAAGTATAGACAGAGCAGACACACATACAAGAGGGATGTAGTCTGCGGGTTCGTTGTTCAGCTTTTGCGCCAGCTCTTCATCATACTGGATAAGATGTGAAATGTCGACGTCGCAGAAGTACTGTTTTGACAAGACGTTCTCGCGGATCTGGTCACTGTAAGAGTGTTAGATATAGATCGGCAATGACGAAAACAAGACATCATACCGGTATATGAAGGCATTGTCGACGGCGAAGGACAGAATGAAGTCAACAAGCTTCTTCTGCACCTGATTATTGCTCTCCTGGCCGGCGGAGACCTCACTCTTTTGCTCTCCCCAGAGATCAAGGGAATATGTTGTCTGGCGATCCATCTTGAGTATGTGAATTTGAAGTGTATCAAGTCAATTGTCAACCTAAGGCCGTGTAGTGGTGAAGGTGGTATTGCTGTGTTTGTGTGGAGAGGTGGATGACGACCAAGGACAGCCCCAAATGTTTTGGTTTGCGGGAGCGATAAAACGTAACGCGCCCGTGTCGCGTCGTGTTCGTGTCGCGTGTTAAAGCGGCTGCATTAGCGCCACCTGGTTAGGGCTGAGTGAGCATGTGGAGATGGAGAGAAGAGACTCATGTGGCTGTGGCTCCCCGGAAGCATCGACGCTGCTTCTGCTTCTGCTGCTGCTGCTTCTGCTGCTGCTGCTGCTGCTGCTGCTGCTGCTACCTCGTCAAGTCCCAAGCACGCCAGCTGTCGGCTGTGAGACTGCCTGGAGCTATCGTAGAGAGGTCCGTCCTGATAATCAATAACCCTGTCACACCACCTCGTCGTCCCACTCCGCTCCACCCCCCCTCTCTTTCTCTCTCTCTCTCTCACTCTCTCTCTCACTCTCACTCTCTCTCTCTCACACACACACACACACTCTCACTCTCTCTCTCACTCTCTCTCTCTCTCACTCTCTCTCTCTCTCTCACTCTCTCTCTCTCTCTCTCTCTCTCCTTGAGCACCTCATGAGGCAATCATCACCGCCGCCACCGCCGCCTCCAAAACTCCTTTCCGCCCCTCTCCGCCGGCCATGTCAGCGTTCTCGCCGCGCATCTCCATCGACACCAGCTCACCATCATCATCATCTTCATCACCCCCACCCCGATCTGTCTCGGCCTTTCCTTTTCCCAGTCAAGAGTCTGCCAATCGCCCGTCACCCAATAATAGATATCAACCGAGGAGAGGAAGTGCAAGCAGCATTGCATCCATAGGCTCAATAGGTGGTGCCCTCGACACCAAGACTCGACGCGGCAGCTCTGTCCGTGAAGCTGGCCACAATGCCATCTCCTCTTTGCTACAGCCGCCCATTGTGCGCACAGGACTACTCCCACACACCCAGGCTTCTGCCGCTGCAGCAGGCTTTAAAGCACCAACGACCAAGGACATCCCTCCAGTCACCCTATGCAACATTCCTCATGTGCCACCAGACAACTTCCGAGACTACTTGACCAGCATTGGGCCTATGTTTGAAAGCTTTCAGCGTGGAAGATCGGAGGCCGATCCAGCAACGTGGCTGAAGAAGGACAAGGAGCTGGAGAAGGCGGATCGCTTTGCAGAGGCATTGGATAGGAAACTCGGCAGAGACGGTCCTGCTTCGCCCACGCTGTCGCGGCAGGGCTCTTTCGGCTTATTGTCGCCTGCAGACTCGCCCACTGCGCCACCACGACGGAGGTTGTCAGCAACGAATCGAAGGAATCGCAATGAACCGACACCGTTGTCCACGATCCCAACCGTTTACTTCGACGAGGACTTTCATCTGGAGAACCCACGAACATTCGATGTTGTCTCGGAGCGTGCCGAGATCGTGCGACCTCCACCCGGAACCCTAGTCGTGGAGCAGAAGGCCGCAAACGGTACTTTACTACCACCCAGAAAGTCATTGGCGACGAACGCAATCCTACAGGAGAAATTGAGCTGGTATATGGATACTGTGGAAGTTCATTTGATAAACAACATTAGTACGGCAAGTGGCGGTTTCTTCACGGCATTGGGTAGTCTGAAGGAGCTGCAAACGGAGGCGGAAGAGAGCGTGGCTAAGATTCAGGGCTTGCGGGAAGATCTAAGACGATTGGATAAAGAAGTCGCGGTGGGAGGTCTTGAAGTTGCTTCCAAGAGAAGACGCAAGGAAAATGTGCGCAAGCTAGGCCAGGCTACGACCCAGGTGCAGGAGGTTGTGGAGACTGTGAAGAGGACCGACGACTTGGTTGATGAGGGCAACTTTGATGAAGCCGCTGATCAAATGGATAAGGCCGGACGTCTGATCTGCGGTCAGCAAGAGCCAGGAACGAACAAAGCCGATCTAATCGATCTTCGGCCATTGAAAGCGCTTCAGGGACTGGATGCTGGCATGCAAGAGCTGCAATATCGCATTGGCACTGGATTCGCACAACGATTTACGATGACCTTACTTACTGACCTGCGACAACACGTTGAGAAAGTAGCAAAGACAGACACGTTGAAACGCTGGTCGCGGCAACGAGGCATCAACCCACTTTATATGGAGACAGCTCCAGAACTCCGGATGGAACTCTTAGCAAGTCTCAACGGCCTTGCGAGATGTGGACATACAGCACCAGCGATCGCGGGTTTCAGAGAAGCTGCCATGAAGGAGATGAAAACACTGATCCGCAAGTACCTGCCCAGTAGTACAGATGACGATGCCGACAGTATGGTCTCAACCAGCACGCGCGGAGGCAAAGGATTGTCACAACAAGACAAGAGCAGCATTCTGGCGCGTAATCTGCGAGCTTTGGACCACGAAGACGCAGAGAAGATGTTGGTCGATATCTATACATCTGTGGGAGAAGCGCTGCGCAGACTGTCAACGCAAACGAAGGTCCTCTTAGATGTCACCAGCCAGATGCAGTCACCTCCCGACTCCAGAACATCTCTAGAAGGCACACGATCGCCTCCAAGGTCGCCAAACATCGCCTCTATGAGCGAGAAGCTCGCAAACGGATCACCGATTATGCCACCGAGGATTAACGTGCAAGACGATATAAGTCAGGCCTTGGACATGTCAAGCCTGCTAGGACTCGCAGTCGACACCGCACAAACGCAGATCACGCGCGTTCTCAAAGTCAGGAACGATCAAAGCACACGTTTGTCGAAAGGCCAGTTCCTGCGTTACTTCACACTCAACCGGCTCTTCGCGGATGAGTGCGAGGCTGTATCTGGCAGAGGTGGCTTAGCACTTCGAGGTGTCATCAATGCCCAGATCAATGGATTCGTATCGGTCTTGGGGCAGATCGAGTGCTCTCGTATCTCAGACAAGCTGGATACCGATACCTGGAATGCTGTCGATGTCACCGAGAAGGACCAAGCACAAATTGATAAGCTATTGGCAGCCATGGACAAGGATCCACCAGAATGGACATCTGACACGCCACCAATATGGGAGCCCATGACTTCAGCAACACAGGACAGGAACGGTGATGTTGTCGCAAATGGCACTGCTATCGCAGCTGACAAGCCTTCAACGCCTGCCACAACCAGCAAGAACCAAACCAAACCCGCCATCATCGACCAAAACCGCTTCATCCTGGTATCCAGCGCCACCACCCTCCTACCGATCCTCAACACCTTCCTATCCCTAACCTCCTCCCTCCCTTCCCTCACGCCCCAAATCTCCACCTCCCTCCTCGAAGTCCTCCGAGCCTTCAACTCGCGCTCCTCCCAGCTTATCCTCGGCGCCGGCGCCACCCGCATCGCCGGCCTCAAAAACATCACGACCAAACATCTCGCTCTTTCCAGCCAAGCCCTCTCCTTCGTCATCGCTCTCACGCCGTACCTCCGCGAGTGCGTCCGCCGCCACCTACCCTCCGGCCAAACCAACGTTCTCGCCGACTTCGACAAGACGAAACGCCTCTACCAAGAACACCAATCCGGCATCCACGACAAACTCGTCGAGATCATGACCGCGCGCTCCTCAGCGCATGTCAAAGCCATGCTGGCCCTCAACTTCGACAACACGTCCGCGTCGCCGTCGCCGTACATGGAGACTCTGACTAAAGAAAGCATGACTCTGCATCGTGTGCTGTCTAGGCATTTGAACGAAGGCGAAGTCTCGATGATTGCGCGCCGGATCGCCGCTGAGTACAAGACGCAGTGGATCAAGGGTTTCGGCGAGGTCGAGGTCAAGACGGAGAAGGGAAAGAGGGCGCTGGTCAAGGATGCGGAGAGTTTCGAGGCGAAGTTAGGGAAGGTTGAGGAGTTTGGGGGTGTAGGGAAGGAAGTGCTTGGTGTTGTGAAGGCGAAGGTTGGATTTGTGGATGAGAAGAATGTTGATAAGCCGGAGAAGGAGAAGAAAGAAGAGGTTGCGCCTGCTCCTGTTGAAAAGACAAAGGTTGAGAATGGTGATATCGATGCTGGTGAGAAGCAGAATGGTGAGGAAGTCAAAACATAGAACATATCATGAGATGTTCAGGACGTCTGTTGAATACTTTCCCCTCAATGACTGCTACAATTTTCTCAGAGTAAACCAGCACCACGCATATCGCAGTATGCCGCTCGCTGATAGGCTCGTCTATCAGACTGATCTGGTGATTATCTGAACTGCCTGCATCTCAAATGAGTACCCCGCCATGCATGCCTGTTTGAAGGTAGTCATCCCACAGAGCCACAACCCAGTCCGATAATGCTGTGAATTCAGTACAACGTCTCGTTCGCATAGAGTGTAGCATGTTCGATTAGAACTGGTTAATCTCACACGAGACCGCCATGGAAAGCATTTGGACGATAGCCCAGGTTGGGCAACTCGAATTCGCGGCAGCATCCACCCTGTTAGACATCAAGGCCAGACAGCAGTCGATTCTTCCTACCGAGCAGCCCGACGATGGATCCGATGAAGAGTGTGAGCCTGAAGGACGGTGAGGAGGATCACGCGACCTCGAAACCCACGCCTCGACCTACCACAAACCGTCATAACGCACTTCTGGACAAGTTTCTGGACAGACCGGCGGAAATGTTCTCACGCGAGAAATCACTCCCAAAGACCTCTAATCGGCAAGACTCAGAGCACATTACCGCGACTGCGTGGATCAGACCAGATGACGAACAACTGCTCACTGTGATCGTGGCGAAGAACAGAGAACAGAGGCTTCCTGGACGATCGCGACGTCAAAATACTGGCTAATCTCAGGCGATGGCTCCAACTCGTTACACTTACAGGCCACTGTCCGCCGATCCAGACCGACAGAATCTGGGCCGGTGATAGAGGTCTCGTTGAGTCTCCTCGAAACCGCTTGCGATACCGGATCTCTCAGATCCAGGAGACTGATAAGACTGATAAGACACCAGCTATCCCGACAGGACCTTTTCGGAAAAGTCGCTGTTCAGGTCGCGGACATGCAACGTCTATGTCGCGGTGTCCAGCGTGATTTGCCTGTCGAGCAACTCAGCGGTATCATCAATGCGGCTTACGACAAAAGATGCACGTGGAAAGGGTCTCTCGGTGCAAATCGAACACAAAAAGGCTGTGCGAGCCATCAATATGCTTGGACGACTTCGAGCAGCATACGAGTGCTTCAAGTCCGTTGCGTTCATTTTCGATGAGGTCCGAACAATGGAGATGGAACCCATCAACCTCTGCCATAATGTGCAAAATGGATGCGAATCGCTTCCAGCGACTCCTCCGAAAGCCAGATGTTTGACCTGAAAGCTACCCAAGGCTCTCTCTCCACAAATCCAAAGCAGCGTCCAAATTACAAGAATGCGTCGAGCCTGCACGTCCACGTGGAAATGCAGGCTCTAGTCGGCCTGGGGCAGAACTCCCCGCATGGCACAAACGAGCTCATCCGTACATTCGGCGTGAGCAAGAAACTCTGCTTCCCATGCGACCAGATAGATTCTTCGGAACTACAGGCCGCTCGCTCAGCAAGGCGCTCGACGACCTCTCTTCGAGGCCCGACCATCCCACCGCAGAGTCTACCCGCTGTGGACACTGCCTCAGTGCATGGACTTGTTTTGTACCGCCAAGCTGGCGTTGGCGACGGCTGTGACACATGCACATCGGCTGGTACGACCCAAGTTGCGGGAGAAGCTGGAGTCGCAACCCGCAATGGCGGAGTCAGCGGCAGGAGTCACGAGCGCAGGATCGTTGTCAGCCGATCTCGCGCTGCTAAGAGATGATCGTCTCGCGAACGGGCGGCCACAGAATCTCCACTGAACGTGGCAAACGAACACGAGCACGACGCACTCCCCGAGAACAACACTGCCAAACGGCTTCCGGGCGAAGAGGATATCGATCCCACGCGACGTTTCTGGTCCGGCGACGTCCTCTTCACCAAGTACGCAGCGCACCGCGAAACTTCCGATTTTTTCGCCGTCCACGACTTGCCATCCACCGTCTCGCAGTGTCATTCATTCCGTCTTGCAAGAAAGTCTTCCGAGATATGTGGGAGAAGAAAGGCTTGGAGGCGGAGCTGGAAGAGGAAGGAATCGCTTTCCATTGCTGAGCGACCAAAGAGAAAAAATCTCCAAGCGGACAAAGAGAGATCTTGTTGCGGAGGATGTCGGTTCCGGTCGTCTCCTTTGCGCCGCGACGTTGCACGAAGGCTTCACTTTCTGCTTCACAGGACGCCAATAGAGCAAGCCATTCTGAAACCGATGCCACCGGGCACACTCGATTATCTTATACTCATCGAACTGTGACGACGGGGCCACGAGAGACGTAAGTGTTGAAAAAAGAATCCGAAAGATCCGACCATGGTCAGAGTTAGCTCCATGATGAGGCAAACAGCTTTGGAGACAACAATAGGTTGGACAGGGTTTGATAGCAGTCGACTGCAAGGCCAATTGTATAATCTGATTACATTTTAGGATCAGAGATCTAGATATCCGGTGTTGAATTAGTAAACAGTAAGACAACTCAGTCAATGTAAGAGAGCAGGATTCTTCTGTTCTACGACGGTTGAACCGAGGCCTGGGCCCTCATCCATAGCAAGAAGCGCTACTCTAAAATATATAGGTATAAAACATGCAGACCCGTCCCACCGTTTTTTGGATCCCTTTCCAAGCAACGGGGCAAAAACCATAGACGAAATTATTACGGTCCCACGGGGTCCGAAGAACAAGAAGAAACGAAGACGCCTCGATGAGGTGATGCAGAGGAACGAAAAGAAGTCTCGACATGAGACCAACGAAAGAAACGAAAAGAACGAGAAAGCAGCTAATAGTGGTACAACGCCGCCGATTCAAGCACACTCCCACTCAGCAAACACGCACCACCTCGCACTGCGATCCGCGAGAACGAGGCCACGCCACGTGCCTTTCTCGCCGATCTTGATGACAGTCTCCCACGCCGTCGTCAACCCGGCATCCGTCTCTTCGACAGCTCTGGTTCCGTACTCTTGCTTACGTGTGAGACGAATGATCTTTTGACTTGGACTCTGGATCGCCAGCTTAGCGGGCTTCTGCTGCGCGGCAGTCATGGGCGCAGCGGGGTTGGAAGTGTCGGAGCCGCTTTGTGAGACGGACGCTGAGCCGGAGACCATGCTCATTGCGCTCGCGGGGCGAGTGATCATCATTGGGCTGGGGCTTGGTGCTCTTGCTCCGGCTCCAGCGCTGTTGGAGCCCCATGTGTCGGGTGTGAAGCGGGACAGGCTAGACGGGTGCTGGCGGACATGGAAGACGAAGGTGTTGTTCATGACGAGGCGTTTGCATTGCGGTTGCACGATGTAGAGGTCGTGGCGCTGTGCGTGGGGTGTTGGGTGGCGAATGAGGAAGTCGTAAGGTGGGTTCTGACCGATGTGCGTGATTGGCAGGGCGAGGGCGAGAGCGTGTGGGTTGTCTTTGATGCTGTGCATCATACCACGTTTACCGGCGTAAATCTTGAGTACAGCTTGTCCGTCATCACTTGGTGGCACTGCTTTGATGGCAAAACGTTTCCGACCAGCGGCCCATTCTGCTTGTGCAAGTGCTGACTTGCGGATGATCTCACCGGACTCGAAGAAGTCTCCGTCAGCATCACGTGCAAATGCACGACCTTCGATCTCGGCAACCACTTCGACATCTTCAGGAACGTTGAGTTGGAAGTGTGCCATCTCAAGATTCTCCAGGTGAAGACTGCTGGTATTGTAATCACAAAGCTCAACGTTGTGACGGAAGCACGCCGGCCCCGAGACTGGCAGATGCATTAGAGTCTCATGGTCCACGGCAGGAACAATATGTTGCTGCTCGGGAAGAAGTGGCACGTGAGTGTAGCAGATCTCTGTGGGCCTGGCGAGGAAGTACCAGTTCTCGGCGACCTGGGAGCTGGCATTGCTGTACAAGCTGCGCTTGGGGTGGGTTGGGCTAGCCAAAGCGCAGTCCATGATACGCCACTCGCCATCAATGATGACAGCGTTCCACCAGTGGTTTGGGCGGGCCATGCTCTGCACATCCAAGATCTCACCAGGGCATTTGAGATAGCCGCGAATGACTTCTGAGTGCAGTCCAACAGCGTTGCACATATCGCGCACCAGAACAGCAATTTCCTCGCTGCAGCCGCGCTTGGTCTGAATAACGCGTCTTGAATCGGGATGGCTTTCATAGTCTTCTTCCCAAGTAATGCGTTCAGCAGTCCAGGTGAAAATGGCTCGTAACCTCTGAACATCACTCCTGTGCGGACGGCAGATATAGCCCTGTGCCAGAGCAGCAGCATTGAGACCCGGTGGAGCATTATTAATGAACCGCGTGCTCTTGTCAACAAGAGCAAGGTGAGTGGTGTGAAAGTTGGTCGGCTCAGCGACGGGCAAGCCGTCCAGTCCCTCGTCGCCCTCGGCGCACTCATAAAGCTGGTCGATGGGGTTCAGTACAGGCAGATCCAGCATGTCGCATCGTTCTGCTCTTTCTTCACGCTCACGGCGGCTGATGGAGTTCGATCGATTGACATCTCTTCGGACCGACATCCATTCGCTACCACCGCCCAGGCCCACATCCCGAGTACCCTTCTCAACACTTGAAGACGGGGCAATCGCAAGACCTCCTGCAATACCTGTGGGTCCATTGCCTCCGAACATGCTTTTAGTCGGGCTGTTATTGCCGCCTCTGCTCCCAGGCCGACTTGTGCTCCCGATAGTAGAACGAGCATTTGCGGCACCAGTCTTCGCAGTGGTCCTCGCCGACTCAATCATCTTCTTGAAGAAGCCACTCCTCTTCGCTTTGGGAGTTCCTAGGCCTCCAAGGACGCCAGCACTCTCCATAGGATCACTGGTCCAGTCTGCTCTAGGTGTCGGCATAGGTATGTTCTCTGAAGCATGGCTTTCGTGGTAGCTAGGTCCAGAACCTGCGTCACTCGGAGCGATACTCCTCGCGCTGGAACTCAAATCAGGGTTAGATTTCTTGTCCGTTAGAGCAATTGGACGATGGCCGCCGCGTATACTACCAACGCTAAACTTCTTGCGAGCGAGACTTCCAGCGCTGGTAGCGCTGAAGCCGCCGGCAGAGTGACCAGACATGATACTACGGCTCGTTAACTGAGTACTAGTGCTGCTTTGCGTGCCTGAAGAAGCGTTTGTCGAGTCTGTGAGGTTTGTCTTCGTGGTGAAATTGCGACTGAGTTCTCCGCCTCCCAATTGATGTGCTGATTTCTGGCTGCGCAATCTCGGATGCTGTCGCTGTGAGTGCATTCTGTCACGCTCGCCCGAAGATTCGTTGCTACTGTTGCTTCCCGCTGTATTCGGCCGAGCTGCTTGACGATGTGAGGGCGGTGGCGGAGGTTGGTCGGGATGTGAATCTGAGCGCGTGTGTTGTAATGACTGTCCCATTCTCTGCACAAAATCGTCGATTTGTTGTGGACCGTCCCGAGATGTTGGTAACGAAGGTATATCATCGCCATCATAATACTGCTCATGACCCCTAAAACCAAGTGACGAGTGGGCACGCATCTGATCTCTGGAGCTGGCGCGAACGTGCTCATACTCGTCTGGCGACCACACATTGGCCGAAGACGGTCTCATCGCGGGCGGTGTGTCTTGCACAAGACTCATGTCATGCAGCGAAGACATAACATCGTTCATCGCATCGCGGAGTGGTGAGGGAGTATTGTGACTGACGTCGCGACTGTGTGTATGCCGCGGTGTGGGAGTTTGTGACTCGCCCCCATCGTCATACCCAAGCTCCATCGACGGAGCTCTGCTCGGCTGATATGTGACTCTGTGAACTGGTGGCGGCGGTGGTGGTGGTGAAGAACCCCAGTCCTCATCCATCATCTCTGGCGGTTGAGGCGCATAATGATCAGGCATGTATCCAGGTCCTGGCGATGGTGCTCTTGAGTGGTGGTCCTGATAGTCGAATGAAGGAGCACGAGATGAGAACCTCTGATCTTCAAACTGCTGCTCATATTGAAGTGGTGATGGTTCGCGGCTTGATAGTAGTTGTGGGAACGCTGAACCATCGTGGTATGAAGAAGGCAACGGCGATCTGGACCTCATAGGTTGCGGTGAAGCGGCGCGATACATGGGCTGAGGCGATGGTGCTCTGTGAGGATTGGGCGAAGCAGCTTGATACGTTTGCTGGGGTTGAGGTGCGTAAGGATTTGGTACAGGCGCTATGTACATTGGTTGTGGAGACGCTGCACGATACATGCTGCTGCGATTTGTCGGAGGAGCCTGTGAGTAGCCAGGCGTTGGCGTAGGAGAATTCGAGGGCCGCCTTGTTGTCCTTCTGCTCGCGCGCTTCTCCATATTCTGCCTCTCACTCGCACGAGGCACAGGCGCAGGCATCCTAAACCCGTTGTCCGCCTTCTTCGCCGGGCTCGAGCTCGGTCCTTTGAGTGTTCCTGTGGGTGCTTGGGCAGTCTTCATGCTTGAGAAAGGCTTGAAGCTGCTCTTGGGCTTGGGTTTCTCCGGCATGGTCTCTTGTTTGGCGGCCGCCTTTTCGGCCCTCGATCCGATCTTCTCATACGCCTGGAAGGGTTTCCGAAAGCCTCTGCTCTGGGGCGAATTGCTCGCTTGCTGTGGTGGAGTCGAATGGCGACTGTTAGACGCGGGCGTGAAGCCGTCCTCGAGCACCTTGACGAAGTTGGACGGGAACATTCCTATTGCTCTCGGATCGCGTCGTAGCCTTCCCATCCACCAGAGGCCGTCGCCAGCATTGAGCGCTTCGATGAGATCGCCCTCGACAAAGCCCAGGTCGCGTTTCGTTTCGCCGCCCCACGAGTACGTCGCCCTGACCCAGCAGGGGAAACGCGAGGGGAGATCGGGTGGAGCACCCATGTTGTCGGTGTGCAGCGGCGGATTGTAAAGACAGCGAGGAATTTACGACTGCCGAGAGGAGTGCAGCAGGGCGTGCAGGCGTTAAAACATTTGTCGCAGGCGAGTAGGGATGGCGAGGAGGAAATGGCGTGGTCCGACTGTTTTCCCACGAGAGATTGGCAGCGGTTGCTATGCGAGCGAGTGTGACCGGGTCTCCGCTGTATGTATGCAGGTTTGCGTGGAGAGGAAGGGCGGTGCAGGCCGTTTGGCGATGGGCTGAGACAGGATGAAGAAGAAGACGGAAGTATTCAGTGCTGTGAATTGCCTACTGCGAGGGTGCTGTATATTATTATTATATGAGAGGGAATGATGGGCAAAGAAGTGGATATGTATGCCTGCAATCCGCGTGATTGGTGGTTGTTGTTGGTTGTTGATTGTTTTGTGTTTTGTGTATGGGGGGGGGGGGGACGGCTGGAGTCAAATCGGCGCTAACAATCACCGCTACCAGCAGATCCTAGTCCTGCCGCTGCGCCCGTCTCCTTCCCGTCCGCTGGCGCCAGCAGCCCAAAAGTGCATCGAAATACTGTACAGTACACATAGAAGACGCGGCGGTACCCACAAGCTCGGCGGTGCCCCAGGAAAAGGAACACACAAAGTGACTGCTACTGCTGCTACTGCTGCTACTGCGGCCGCCACCTCTCGTTGCGACAGCGACATGTGGAGAATCTCGCGTTTCACGACCCGTCTTCTCCATCGTCTGCAGATGTTACTGAGGGGTAGGTACTGCATGGCCGATACGCGTTGCATATCACCATTGGGAGTGCCGTTTTGCATCGTATGCACGTACCTGCGTCTCGCTAAAGTGGACATGCGAGCTTGGCTTTGTTTACAGCTGGCAAATGAGGAGGTGATCTATTGACCTGAGTAGGAAGCTGATCTCACTGGCATTGGGACCATCTAAGCATCAGTCTATACATACAATTGTATCGATAATACACATTTTTATACAGCTCAAGCCGAGACATCGTCCCATCTACCGACTCGTCTTCACAAGCGCCTCTCTAGCCCTGTCCACGCCGTCCCGTGCCCTCTGCCACGTTTGCACGTCCTCAGCTCGCACCGCTACTCGCCCACCCTGCCTCACAACACTCCTAAGCTGGCCCTCGACCTCGGCCAGAACGCGCCTGCCGTTCTCCCTTACTGACACCTCGAACTCGTTTCTCTTCGCGCCCCATTTCGTCTGCATGCGACGCAGGCTCCACACCAGTCCGAGCGCAGCCACGGCGCCGGCCTCTGCAGCTGCGGTGCCGCCGGTGGCAACCATTATCCATGCGCCCAGGGCGGTTGTGCCACTGATTGTCGTGAGTGTACTGATGAGTAGTGTTTGTGCTCTCCTGTGCAAGGTGGGGACGAGGGTGTGCAGCATCGTCGCCCTTGACAATGTGAGCATCTGAGGCCATGGCGGGTCGAACAGGGCGTTGACGCCACTTTGCTCTTGGAGTTTTGAGAGCATGGCCGGCATCTGCATGAGCTCTGCCACGCTTTCCTTGTGGTCCTTGACCGCCTCGTAGGTCTCCATTTCCTGCTTCGTGCCCTGCTCGAGCATACGCTGTTCGACGCCGCTGAGCTTGAGCTCATCTCCAGTGGCGATTCCAGACTCTACGATTCGTCCGCTCAGGAACGCAAGGTTCTGCTCGGTTTCATTCAACCAGCTGCGTTGTAGAATATCTGCAGCGGAGAATGTGACATCGTCAATTCGCCAGAGAAGACGGAACCAGGCGGTTCTGTGCCATGACTTTGACTCGAAAGCTGCTGTCATGTTCATCTGGAGATCCTTGTGTGCTTCAGCAGACCATGTTGTTATCGCTTCTTGCAGTGCTTGACGCTTTGTGTCTGCGATCGTGGTTTTCTTCACCTCTGTCGTCCTCTCAAGCTGGATCTGATCGACAGCCTGAGCGGTAGATTGTAGCGCGGAGTCGATTTGAGCTTGTACGGCCTGCTTCAGACCAGTGGAGGTTTTAGCGTTGGCTTCAGCAAGCCATTGACTGATAGCGGAGACTCTGCTAGCTTCCCACTCCTTGCTGAATTGTGCTCCGTTTGCTCTGCTTTCGCGGAACAGTCCCAGAGCGTGACCAGCAAGGTCGATGTTGATAATCTTTCCAAGCTTCTCATCCTGAGCTGCAGACTCCGAAGCAGCAGGAATAGTCATCGACAAGTTCATCGCGGAAGCTATGAGCTCCGGATTGAGGCCAGCCTTGAGCAATTGTCCGCACTCCACAGCACCCTCCACACCATCTCCAATAATCAAAGCCTTGTGCACCGGGTACCTCACGAACCCAATCCTCCCCCCATTCGTCATCGGCATCGACAAACTCGGTACCAAAACCGAGCTCTCCAACTCCCTCTTATTCGCGCCCTCATACCCACTCAGCCCAGCCCCATTCAACCCCGTGACCAGAATCTCCAACCCATGCCTCTTAAGCAGCGGCGAAGGCACAAGCAACGTCCTCACCATCGGGCTATCCGCAGGCAGGGCATCTTCCGGCTCGCCATACCTCAGCAACAAACTCCTCGCATCACCCACCTCTCCCAGAATCTTCTCTTCCCACTCCTCTCCGTTCCCCAGCGCATCCGCGACAAGGACCCGCGCCAGCTTCCTCGCTGCCGTCGAGCCTTTCTCGCCCAGTCCCAAGAACGCAACCCGAATGACAGGGTCGGCGCTCTCCAAGCTCCGCAGCGCAAGTTGCAGTCGCGAGAGATCCACGAATCCACTAGCCGAGTCCTGAAGCGCGTTCAATCGCTGGTGCAAGTCGCGGAATTCCAGAGGTACGGTCGAAGGAGCGTTGATCGCGGACGACGAAGCCAGAGTGCCATTGTGTCGCCGGGTCGCCGATACTAGCTTCGCTGTATGTTTTGGACCGCACACATCGCGAACTCGCGCTTGAACATGCAGAGCCCGTGTCTCATGTCGTTGATGTCGGCTGGGAAGTGCTGCTGTGCGGCGGGCTGCCCTCGAGAACTGGCATGATGGGCAGACGTACTTCTCTGCTGGCGATAGCGAGAGGTGCTGCAGCGCTCGGGGCGCTCGACAGGACATACCTAGGCGGTCGAATCGAGAGTTGGCGGCTCCGGAAACGTCCCAATGCGCGCGCAACGCGAAGCTGAAAGGCCTCTATAGATTGGATGGGAGGTGGGAGGTTCGCGCGTGGTGCGTTGTTTGTGGCATGGGCTGCGTGGGTTTGAGAATGGCTCGCCCCGACTGCATTCGCGATCATAAGTCTGCGCACGGCTCTGCGGCGCCTTTATCAACCAATCGCATGGTGAGGACACAGGAAACGTATCTGTACACCACTCAGATTCTGTCTGATGTATGCGGATCTTTTTTCCAATAGTAGCGGCCATCGTTTGGTTTATAAGTCAGGCAAAGTCACGGAAAGTTAGGCGTCCATGGGTGAATCAATAGAATACCACACGCAGACATATGAGCATTCCTACGGTACATACGATGGTGGTAACATAGCGTACATGGATCAGAGGTACAGGGATATTGTCACATCAAATGTAATCTGGTCGCCTCAGCGTTCTCGTGGTGGCTAAAGTTTGTAGCAGTCCGATGGCTACATGTAGGGTAGGGTATACACATCGTTGCTCAACCTAGGATCGCTCATGACATGATAATGATAAAATTGCATTGAAGGATGGGATGGAATCATGCTTTGAAACGCTCTGGAGATCTTCCAATCTCATGTAAAGTATGCAAGTATCATGAAGGACGAATTGAACTGTCTCGAAGAGTGATGTTAGGATCACTGACTCTTTTCCCAACGCCTGGCGCCTTGCTTCCCAAATACACACCCCGCCACATTTCGATCAATACAGTCGTGGCACTGTCTATCTATGTGCTCTCGACCTCCTTCCTCATGACAGCAGGAGGAAGCTTCTCGACCAATTGACGGCTAGCGCGCCACACCTGGATCAAGTTGTCCTCAGCAGCGCTGACCATAACCCACGGGTCGTTCTTGTTGAAGGAGAAGTCGCTGACGCGGTTGGTGTGGCCACCGTGCATGAAGAGCATCTCTGGTGGACCATCCTCAGCATCCTCAGGAGACTGCTCTTGACCAGCGCGGCTAATGTCCCAGAAGATGGTACGACGGTCGTTGGAGGATGACCCAAGAATGGCATCCTCGCTGGGGTGCCAGTCAACCTTGGTAATGGCATCCGTGTGGCCCTCGAGTGAGTGGATCTTGCCGTGGTTCGGGAAGCGGAGATCGAAGAGACCGATAGTTTGGTCGGCAGATCCAGTGGCCAGCAGCTTGTCCATTGTGGGGTGGAAGGCGAGTGTGTTGATAGCATCGGTGTGAGCGTTCTTGAAGATGATGGCAGGCTTGGAGTCGCTCTTTGTACGAAGATCCATAAACTGGATAGTAAGATCGTCCGAGACGGAACCGAAGAAGTTTTTGCCGTAGGCAGGGTGCCACTGCACATCGTTGACTGTGGCACTGTGGTGGTTGAACTGACGAGCTGGGCTGAGAGTCTTCGTCTCGAGGGAGAAATCACGGGGCAGATCCCACAGGTTCACAATCTTGTCTTCGCCACCCGAGAGGAGCTGACCCTCAGTGAAAGGGTTCCATTCAAGAGCGAAACCTTCGCCTGTGTGTCCAGTGAGCGTCGCTTGGGGCCTGGGGGTGTCGTCCGCTGGCACGGAAGAGTGCTTCGTGCGGTCCCAAACGTAGACGTTGTTGTCAGGAGAGAAAGTTGCAATGATGTTCGGGTTCTGTGGCTGATAACGGGCCTTGTTCACCTCACCAGGATGAGGAATCTTCTGCACAACAGAGAATTTAATCTGCTCCTTGCTGGCACCGTGGCCGCCAAGCTCTTCAGTGGAGGGGTTGTAGTCGGCGAGGTTGGCCGCGGGCGGCTTGGGAAGGTTGATGTGTGCGATTTGAAGGTAGTCGGTCTTTTGGCCAGATGTGTGGGTGCCAATGACCAAGCGGTGCGTGCGGAATGTCGAGCCAGGCTGTTCCTTCACGTCTGGCAGCCATTGAGTGGTCAAGGTCGGCCATTCGAGCGCACGGCTGTACATGATGTCGTACAGGAACACGCTGTTCTTCTTCCAGATCTTGTACTCCTCATTGATAAGCTTGTTCTGGACAATCTCCTCATCTTCGGTTCGTGCCATGTTGGCTGCGAGGAATGTTAGTGAGTGACTCTCTATTGTGCTTGCGTAAATGCAGTGAACGAGCAAAGGGCCGCCGGCGAAGGCGCGGTGCAAAGAAACATGGAGTCTTCAGCACGGAGAAGAACTTGATGACCGATTCATCGTCGTTGCGAGGTTTATATCTCGGCGGAGGGTCGTTGCTCTGAGTCTCGACCATGTGAATATTCTGGGTCGGTCCAGACTCGTCGCGCTCACCATCAACGCTCTTGATATTACGACGCAGGTCTCCACGCGTGCGGACATCGAGTATATCTGTCTCGAACACCTGCGTCTTCTTTGAGCCTAGAGGGACGCATGCCAGGCGCTTCGTCTCGCGCGCAAGGAGAGAAGACATGCTTTGCTAAGAGATGCGTTGCTCGATGATAACATACCTGAGTCGGCCATGTTGATGGTCTCGTTGTCTGAAAAGGGCGTCGTAGCGGATGGGAAGTGACGTCTTAACAGTGGTGACGGGAAGGTGTATGTCAGTTGGTTGGTGCTCGCATCGCAAGTGCTAAAGAGTTACGCGCTTTCCAAAGCGCGACACGAGCTAAAGCGGCGGAACTGAGCCTGAGGTGTTGTTATCGATAAGCGCACGTGCCACACCTTGTCGCGAACGGTGTTCACTACTACTTTGTCGGCGTCATGAGCCTCTTCCTCCTTCTTTCTCTCCAAGGACTCCGTGTCGGAACGCCATCACCTCCCTGCTTCGCCTCACCCGCTTCCCTCTATTAACCTCTCTGCTATTCCTACCAGACACACCATCAGCGACTCTTGAAACACAGCAGCCGCCATGGGTATGTTGACCGCCACCTTGATTTACACGCGCGCATTGCTGACAGCGACATCTAGGTGTCCCCAAGTTCTTCAGATGGCTCTCTGAGCGCTACCCTGCTATCTCGCAGTTGATCGCCGAGAACCGTATCCCCGAGTTTGATAACCTCTACCTCGACATGAACGGCATTATTCACAACTGCACCCACAATGACTCGGGCTCTTCGGCGACCAAACACGTCCCGGAGGATGAGATGTTCATAAAGATATTCAATTATATCGAGCATCTGTTCGGCAAGATCAAGCCGCAGAAGCTGTTCTTCATGGCCATCGATGGTGTGGCACCGCGCGCAAAGATGAACCAGCAGCGCGCCAGACGTTTCCGTACAGCTCTCGACGCCGAGGTGGCCCGTGAAAAGGCCATCAAGGAAGGCATCGAGCTGCCCAAGGAGGCGCCGTTCGATTCCAACTGCATCACGCCTGGAACTGAGTTCATGGCGCGCTTGACGCAGCAGCTCAAGTACTTCATCGCGAAGAAAGTCAGCGAAGATATTGAGTGGCAAGGCTGTGAAATCGTCTTGTCCGGACACGAAGTCCCTGGTGAGGGCGAGCACAAGGTCATGGAATACATCCGTCAGGCCAAGAGTCAGCCCAACTACGACCCCAACGTTCGCCACTGTTTGTACGGCCTGGATGCCGATTTGATCATGTTGGGACTGTTGTCGCATGACCCCCACTTCTGTTTGCTTCGTGAGGAAGTCACGTTCGGTCGCCAGTCGAAGGGCAAGAGCAAGGAGCTGGAACACCAGAATTTCTACTTGATGCATCTTTGCATTGTACGTGAATACCTTGAGCTGGAATTCCAGGAACTGAAAGACCCGGAGATAAACAAGGGAATACCATTCGACATGGAACGCATCATCGACGATTTCATCCTCATGGCTTTCTTTGTTGGAAACGATTTCTTGCCCAATCTACCGCATTTACACATCAACGAGGGAGCTTTGGCTCTTATGTTCGGCGTCTACAAACAGGTACTACCCAAAGCAGGTGGTTACATCAACAACGGCGGCGAGATCAACTTGCCAAGGCTGTCGATGCTGCTCGACGAACTGAGCCATGTCGAATTCAGGCATTTCGAGCATGAACACCAGGACGCCAGCTGGATGAAAAATAAGGAGGTTCAGAAACAAGATGTCATGCAGAAGGTGAAGAGGAAGGGTGGCATTCAGACCATCACCAGCGAGCAGAAGGAGATCTACACCAACATCAAGAAGTTCGTCAACGGACGCGCGACGTTTCAAGGAAACTCGGGTCCACTCGACATGCCGTCCACTCTTAAGGCCGCGGACAGAGCTTTCGTTGAGGAGCTTGCGACCAGTCTGCACCTTCAGTGCCAGAACATTGTCGACGATGATGGCAACCGACACCAACAACTGACTCTCCCTGCACGCCCGGGGGGCGACGGCTCCGACGACGAAGAGGACGACGAATCTCAGAACGCGCTTCTTCGTGTATTCAAGCAATACGACAAAGCCAAGGTAGAGGATGTCTCCGCCGAGCAGGCGCAGAGTAAGGCGCAAGAGAAGTACGACGAGAAGTTCAAGGAGTGGAAGAACAAATACTACACTGAAAAGTTCGAATGGGGTCTGGAGAACACCAAAGAGCTGACCAACCTGACGGAGAACTATGTCCAAGGTCTGCAGTGGGTTCTCTTCTACTACTACCGTGGTGTGGCATCTTGGCCATGGTACTACCAACACCACTATTCGCCTATGATCAGCGATGTCAAGCTCGGTCTCGGTGCTGACATGAACTTCAAACTTGGACAGCCTTTCCGTCCCTACCAGCAGCTCATGGGCGTCTTGCCGGACCGTAGTAAGAGCATTGTACCAACTGCGTACCACGATTTGATGACCAATCCCAAGAGCCCAATCATCGACTTCTATCCTCGAGACTTCGAATTGGACATGAACGGCAAGAAGCAAGAGTGGGAGGCTGTCGTGAAGATTCCTTTCATCGATGAGAGCCGCCTGCTGCCTGCAATGGCAACCAAGGACCATCTGCTGACCGAGGCTGAAGCCAAGAGGAACGGCTTTGGCACTACGATGAAGTTCGTCCACGACAAGGACACCGACTTCACCTACCCTAGCAGTCTTCCTGGAATTTTCCCGGACATCGAGCACTGCAAGTGTGTCGAGAACATCTACGAGCTGCCTGTTATGGACGGCCTTGAAGTGTATGTTGGTCTCATGGATGGTGTGAAGCTTAAGGAGGCATCCTTGGCCGGCTTCCCTTCCATTCACACTTTGCCCCACGCAGGCCAGCTTGGATTCCACGGTGTCAGCATCTTCCAGCAGGAGAGCAGGAATGAAAGCATGGTTGTTACCTTGCTACATGACGAGGAGAAGAGAAGTGCCACCCAGACTGCACTTGCTCATCTCGGCAAGGCTGTCCATGTTGGCTACCCGTTCCTGACAGAGGGCAAGGTCATGAGCGCGACCGACGAGATGTTTACTTACAGCCTTCTCGACCCCAGTCAGCCGGCAAGTGCACAGAATGTGCAACAGACACCCCACCCACCCCAAGGAATCTCCGACTTCAAGAAGAAGTCCAACCGCATCGAGCAGTTCTATTCTAAGAGATTGGGTACTGTCATCGGTCAAGTTGAGTGCCTTGTTCAGGTTGACATGCTTGTCGGCTTGACGCAGACTGAGTCCGGTGCGCTTATCAAGGAGTATGCCCCAGTGCCTGGCCAGGAGCCCGATTACGCCATTCAGACCGTAGTTGACGAGGTCATCTCCGAGGACCAGCGATTCTTGGAGCGTGAAGCTCTGCCGCTTCCCGAAGAATTCCCTGAGGGCACCAAGGCCTTCTTCCTAGGCGACATGGCTTACGGTCGCCCTCTGCAAGTTACAGGCCACACTGCAGACAAGCAGAAAGCTGAAGTCTGGGTCAGTGTGCTCAAGGGACGTGAGACCGACTTCGGTCACCAAATTGCAAGGGACGCTGAGCGTCAAGACCCGTACGTTCCCAGCTACCGCGTGGCTCAGATGCTTAACCTGCATCCTCTCGTGCTTTCCAAGCTCACCTCCGCCTTCAATGTCAACTCATCGGGTCTTCGCTTGAACCTTGGTCTGAACTTGAAATTTGAGGCTAAGAAGCTGAAGGTTCTTGGGTACAGCCGCAAGAATCAGTCTGGTTGGGAGTACTCCAACAAGGCTATCTCTCTTCTCTCTGAATACATGACCAAGTTCCCGCAATTCATCGCTACTATTGCATTGAACCCTACTGGCGATGGCTGGGAGGACACCTCTTTCTACCCTGATCCGACTGAGGCTAAGGCGAAGATGAAGGAGATCGGTCAGTGGCTCAAGAGTGTTGAGACCAAGGGCTTCGAGCGCGTGCCGCTCGAGGCCATGCAGTTGGACGGAGACACTGTCAAGAGAATTGAGGCTGCCGCCGATGCCAACAACGCCGCTAACAGCGAGGTGGATGGCAAGAAGATCAGCGCAGTCCCCAGATCTGCTCTACTCAAGCCTTCGGACGCTATTCAGCGTACTGCCCGTCAACGCTTCGCTATCGGCGACCGTGTTGTCTACGTGCTCGATTCTGGTAGAGTGCCCATTGCCATGCGCGGTACGGTCGTTGGCATGACCCGCACCACGAAGACAACTCTCCTCGACGTCGTGTTCGACCACACATTCATGAGCGGCACGACATTGAATGACCGTTGCTCGCTATTCCGTGGTAGCACTGTCCCATCGGAGGCTGTCGTCAACCTTAGCGACCGTCAAGTCCTTTCCTTGTCCGAGGCAGCCAAGGCCAGACAGCCTCAACAGCACAGCCTTCCGCTTCGCTCGCGCGGCCCCGCTTCGCACGCTGCCAATGGTTACGGTCCTCCTGGCCAGCAGCTGCGTCCAGCAGACCAACCTGCTCCCCTGCAGGGCTCGTACCGCGGTGCGTTCGGAGGCCAGCAGAACGGTGCTCCCCGTGGTAACTTTGCTCCACGTGGTGGCCGCGGTGGGTTTGCCCCCCAGCAGGGCAACGGATTCCAGCCTCGTGGACGCGGCGGCATGCCTAACGGCGCCCCTCGTGGCGGCAGAGGCGGCAACAGGGGTGGCTACAACACCATCGACAACACTGACCCCATGGATGGCGTCGTGCACAACAACACTGCGTTCAGACCCCAGAGCTATGCCAACGTACCTCCTCCTAGCGACTTGAATGGGCCCAGCAGAGGAAGAGGCAGGGGCCGTGGTGGAAGGGGCAGGGGCGGAAGAGGTCGTGGTGGCGCGGCGCCGGCTCCCACCAGCTAGATGCTGACTCAGGAGTGAAGAGGCTTCAGTCTTCTACTGTTGTCGTCACATTATTGACAGTAACGAGATAGTAGTCTGAACGAAAGGTTTACATATAATCTTGCCTTTTATGTATAACTCATTGTGACTTCATTCCCTCAGAAACTGCCAGTATGCAGTTAGTAGCGAAAAAAAAAGCTGACAAATAGTTCAGCCGCACTGCTCTTGCCATAGTCTACCAGGTCAATCAAATTCAGAACTGACCTCGACTCGACATCCCCCCCTTGTGAATGCACAAGTACCATATTCACAGCCATGTCTCAGCTCGCATATACTCAAGGACACAATGCTTCCGTGTACCGAAGTCACGAGAGCCGTAAAGCCGCTGACACCTGCGGCTACTTCTTGAAACACCTGAAACCCGATAAATTCAGCGCCGTCCTCGACGCCGGTTGCGGTCCCGGAACCGTCACTTCTTCACTTGCGACTATCATCCCCAATGGTCAAGTCACCGGAGTAGATGCCTTGCCGTACGACGACAACCACTTCGACGTCATCTAAACCAGCCAGGTCCTCGTGCACATCCCAGAAGCCGTTAAAGCCACCACAGAGCTACGACGAGTTTGCAAGCCTGGAGGCTTCGTCTCTCTGCGTGAAGGAGATCTACCAGCTACGATTATCCACCCCTCTTCCAAAGCCTTAAAGCAGTGGCAAGCAATCAAGATCGATGTCGGGCTTCGAAGCAACTGTCACCCATCTGCTGGTCGAAAGTTGATCGGCTGGGCACTGGAGGCCGGCTTCACAGAGTCCCAGGTCGGTTACACTGTCGGATCGCTTACTTATTCTGGCAGTCAGCATCAGTTATGGGGCAATGCTATGGCTGAGCAAATCGTCTCAGATGACACTTGGCGGGAGCATGTGAGTGGTATGGGCGTGGAGGAAGCTGAGTTCGAGGCTATGCGTGATGGATGGCTGGCGTTCGTTGCTGACCCCGCGGCTGTGTTCTCTATGTCTTGTGGAGAGACTGTGTGTATGAAAGAATGCTACGCATGTAATATACGGGCTCTCTGAACTATTTGTTCCATCTTTGGATGCAAGATGACATTCAGTTGTTGGCAACTCGCAGCCTCTGGGCTAAGGAGGGTTAGGGTGAGCATATGTTGAAGGCTCATCTTCTCGTCATGCCTGGTGAATTAATGCTCGTATATGTTCTTCGTAATGCCTTTAAGTCTTGTCGTACCTATCTGTCTTGTATGATTGCGGGCGGTGCGGTATTCATGGGGTTCTGGTCGATGAAAGCAATTCGCCATTTCTATAATCCTTTGATATGCCACAGCGGATCAACACAGAGTTTTCATGTGCACATGTGGTCTCATGTATCACAAAACTTGAGAATGGAAACATCCGCCATGATAGCTGAGTACTTCCAAAGTAACTTATCGTCCCCAAAAAGCCGTGTAACTGGACCCATGCCCACCTGCCGTATGTCATCGACCCCGAAACCTCTGACCCAACCCCCCTCCTTGTCTCTAAATTGTAATCAATACTCCACTACACTCGCCACACAATCTAGTCATGATTCTCACCCTCATCCTCACGCTGACGGGGCTTCCAATCCTCTTTGCCTTGCCAGTTTCCTTTGCAGTATGGCGGAATCCCAAGAGCGTTACGGCCAAACGCTGCCGAGTATTCCAATTGGTCGGGATCCTCGGCACAGTACCATCTTTGAGGAATCTTGATACCGTATTCTTCGCGCTTGTGGACTGCACTGCGGCCATCGCCGCTTTCGATCGGGGGCATTTTGTCGACGATCACGATTTCTGGGAATTCCTTTGTCAGCACGGTGGCGATGTGATGCATGTCGGGAATGACCTACTTGAGCCGTCGACGGGAAGGGGTATTGCGATGGCTGAGACAGCGACGCTTGCGGCGATGAGCAGTTGCTTTATCTGCATTCTTGCGATGTTCGATATTGGTGGCATTGAGGCAGGGGAAGTTTCCTGAGTACGAGCAAGAGGACGAGGGACAGTACAGCTCAACCGTGAGTCATCTTTGTATCTTCGTGGAGGCACACTCGATGACCTATTGCTGTAGGTGATCGGTGCATTGGCTTACTACAGTGTGCCTGCCATATCATGACCTACATTGCGATCGAATTAGGCATTACATGTCTTGGATGACCTTTGACGTGGGCGGATTGGTGGCTGTCAAACTCAAAGCAATCAGCAAAACCGGCACACCATATTTACGCTGATGGCTGACGTTTATTCATGTCTGAAATCACATGAGATGTGCTCCGATTCTGACAGATAGGTGTTAGTCACACTGATACTTGTCCCTGAGATACTGCCGCAGCCACGCGCAATCGTGCAAACAGCTCATACAAACATAATGGGGTATCTCTCAATCAAATAACCTTCCCTCCACGTCTTCCAATAAGACTGCCAATGCTCAATCCCAACTCCGATTCCGAACAAACACGCTGCAGTGTGAAACCTCGTCCCAAATCGTAGCACCCAAAAACCATCTCCGGCTGGTGCTGACCAGCGTGTGCCCACCGAGCTCCTCAAGCACTCTCCAGTCCCACACTTCCACTCTTTCCTGGAACAGTCCTTGATTGAGTGCCAACACCTGCCTCAACACTTCCTCGGTTGCTTCTTTACGCTTGGACTCGACCAAGACGATTTTGCTCATGCCTGGATAGGCTTGTGACTCGGAGACCGTGCTGGTGAGACGATCGTGTGTGAAAGAAGCACGATCCCAATAGGAGAGGCAAGGCACAACAACGACAGGCGAATGCGTAATAAGCAGAGTTTGAGTGATGTATGGAGTGTGACGGAGGCAGGGTGGCAGGTAGATTATTGTGTTGCTAAGAGTGCAGGTTGTCGAGCATCTGACGTGGGAGACTGCAGCGCAGCAGTATTGTGTCACAGTTGGACGTGCTGCCTCCCGTCTCAAGGTTGAGGTGTGTGAAGTTCCAGTAACGCAAGGTCGCTTCGGCGTTGGACACGGAATCAATTGAGCATCGTTCAATTTCCTCTTAACTGCGGTCGCCGTCAGAATGCTGTCTAGGGCTGGGGTATCACTGGCGACGTGACCGGAAGAGACCGCAGATTTCTGCTGGACGCTGTTGATCTGCACGTTGTTCAGAGGCAGTCGCGTGTCCGACAACGAAGTCGCTGACAGTCTGCCTGTAGACAAAGAGTTGTTGTGATGCGGCCTACCGCTGTCGTCGACTGAACTGCGTGTGACTGCCGACTTTGGTGTCGCTGTTTTCTCCCTCTCAAGTTTCCTCCTGCACTTCTTCTCAAGCCTTTCTATCCATCGCCGCGTCTCTTGACTCTCGGTATCCACTGGAGCCGATCTCGCTGTCGAAGCCTGTTCTTGTAGCTCTTGGAACGAGACACAGTCCTTCCACGAGCGATCTTGGTGCAGCTTCTTGACGCGTGCGTGTCTCAACATGTAAAACTTGCAGTTGGATGGTTTCTGGAAACTCGCTCCAAGGACCTCGAAGACAAGAGGTGAGTTGAAGATATTGTCGATCTTTGCGCCCGCAGTATTGATGAGATCAAAACTGGGAGGCTGGCGCTGCGGATCGTGCGGCTCCGCGGACAGATTCCCGATGATATTGGCAGTCTGTAGTATTGGATTGGGAATGCAGTGAGCCTGCTGGATTGTTCCGAGCACTTGGAATCGTGGTCGTGTACCGAATCGCATCACATCTTCCTTATTCACGAGTCCGCCGAGAACAAAGTCCGTCCACTTCAAGAGCTTGACACCACTTTTCAGTCCCTGTTGTGCGTTGTAACTTGCGCCGATGACCGCGAAGTCTGCCTCATCACCCATCTCAGAAATGTAATCGCTCTTGAGCTTGATGAATCCATGCTTGAAGCCTTCCGTGTTCGAGTGGAGAGCGAAATAGGGCAGACCACATGGCTTCAACACCAGACCTTCACAGCGTCCAGCATTAGATGCTGCAAATTGCTGCAGCAAGATCTTTTTCGATCTCTCCTTGTCCACGAAATCGACCACCTTCCACTGAGCTCCCATGGCCCTGCCTTCGATTTTGGTGTAGATTTCTCGTAACCATTGGCGGCGCTCTTCGATCGGCTTCGTCATGACGACTTCCTCATCAAGTAATAGTAGGTCGAAAAAGGCGATCGCAAGGTGTTCTTCTGGACGTCGCTGAGAGTCTTCGTCCACGCCAATCCGAACGCCTGATCGGGTAACGTGCTTCCGGATTTTGTCAAAAGGCATTGGCTCTCGTTCCCTATCCGACCATACGAATAGCTCTCCAAGGACGATGGCTCGTTTCTTGATTTTGCATTCAGGCCGACCAAGCCTCAAGCAACGGACCAAAGTCTTGTGTATTCCGTGGCGGTCGGACGTCGAGTCTTTGCCGCTTTTCGAGAATATCTTGATCCATTGAGATGGAGGGACCGACACATTGATATGAATCTCGCAATACTCACCATCGTATTTACGCTCCAGGACCCAATTTTGCCCTCCGAGCATCTTGAGGCAGTGGTCGATACTACGAGCTTTTGTGAAATCTGGTCGACCAACTTTAATGCCAACTTGTGGCTTGATCAAAGGAGCGGCCTGCTTTCTCAGAAGGCGCTCGGATCTAAAGTCAGGTCTGTCCGGGAACTCCTTTAGTGGGTCCTTGAGAAGAGTGACAGCTGAGGAGAATTTGGCCTGGAAGCGAAGCAAATCGGGAAGGAGAAAATGAAAGGATTTAAGCATATAAGCCTCGTCCAGTTTCAGTGGCGAGAGATCTTTCAACACAAGCCTCAGAAACCATTTGCCTTCTGACGGAGCAAGACGTTTCAAGATATTGGCGAGGAGGACATCTCGGGCCTCAGATGAGCCTGGAGGCACTAGTGGTATCGAAGAATCGCAGAAAATACTGTGCCCAGCAAGTGTCGTAAGCAGATCATCAACCTCCTGCAGAGTGACCATCGGCATTGCAGGTGGTCCACCAGTATCTAGCACTCGCTCAAGGCATGCCGCCAAGTCTCCGCGACCTGGTTGGGTGTATGCACGCAAGTCCTTTGCTCGGTGAGCCTGGAGTTTCAGACAGCGTGCAAGGATCCTGCATAGGCCAGTTGCCTGTATGCCGTAGACTCGGTCTGTCCTTTTTTCAGGTAACAAGGTTGAAAGTAGCGCGGTAGCGCCTTCGACTGTAAGCGCACTGATGGCGCTTCGGTGCGACTTGAACCACGAGTCCGCGATCAGGCAGATCGCGGATATCTTCTCGTCTGGCAAAAGAGGCGGCTCGCGAAGCTCGACAGCTTCTACTCTCTGGAATAGTGTGCAGATCTCTGCAAACGGGAAGGGCATATCGTCTGCAGCCACACCAAAGGCTTCGGATCTCCGATTTTGCCTACACAGCTCATATCTGTGCCTGCTTCTATCGGGAGAAGATAGGTATATGGTATATCAGATGCTGCATAAGAATCACATGATCGCGTGTTCTCACGAGAATAACGACGAGACGAATGAAATGCTTTGTCTTCTGAAATTGAGACGTGAAAGCGCGTGCCGTGCGCGCGTTACCTCAGTGTGGCTTATGCACGTGACCAGATGGAACCACAGACAACTTCCGATCTCAACTGGACTTGCTTCTTGTCTTACTACTTCCTACTCCTATCAACACTTATCGCGTGCTGCAATCTGTTCCTTTCGCGCCGAGTAATCGCATCATGAATCACTATAGCCTGATTGCCGCAGAACTCAATATTTTGACAAAGCGGTTATGCAAGATGCAGCCAGGTGGAGCTCCGACCCCAAGCCGCTCACTGCTGAAGACAAGCTCATAGTGATCGGCATCATGTCTATTGCGTCTCGCACGTTCCCCGTCCGGGTCATGGGGATGCGGAGAAACGCATTACCACGCATCTTCGCAAGACGCATGCAAGGAATCGATATTGTCATGATGTGTCTTCAAACGAACGTAGCATGTGAAACAAAGCTTACACCCCCAAACTCTGCGCGCCTGAGACCGTTTCAACGCAACCCCAGCCACGCCCCAACTTCATGCCATCAACTAAGACCCCTCGTCTAATAGCTGGCTGAGACCTATCAATTCTCCGGTGAGAAGCTTCATCTTCGCCAAGGTTCCCAACTCCCAATCGGGCAGTTTTACATGCATTGATCGACAGCCGGCCGGAGCTTGTATTCAGTTAGACCTTCGCCTAGCTACCTGCCCTGGCGTTTTAACTGGCTGCAACAGATTGGCTTCAGCCTCAAAGTGGTACTGTTAGATCATTCAGTGAGTCTCCCCACTATCCGTGCTCGCTGTGCAATGCACGTCCGGCTCCTCATCGTTGCGATAGCAGATGGCTGGAGACCGGGCGAACAGTAAATGCTTGTAAGAATCGATAAGTATGGTTGTAGGACCAGTTGCGCTATTGATGGAAACTGATTTTTGATATCTTTTCAACTTTATCTGCGTTTGCGTGCAACAATCCGTCTTTCCTGCTTCTTCCCATCGTTAAGATGAGCATCACTCCAGTATTAGATGGCACGAGCCATTGGAGAGTTTTCTTCGCAGGGCTTTCGTTGGCCATCGCTACCTATATCGTCAGCTGCATCTATACAGCGCTCACCTCGCCGCTCAAGTCGATACCTGGCCCATGGATGTCGCTCTTCTCCAACAGGCAGCTAAAGTCAGCTGTCACTGGAGGCAAGCGAATTTTTTACATCGATGAGCTGCACAAAAAGTACGGTCCAGTCGTCCGTATCTCGCCAGAAGAAGTCGCCGTGTTCGACATCGAGGCGTTCAGACAGATCCATGCCGTCTCTGGCGGATACACGAAAGGCGACTTCTACACCAAGCTGACCAACTTCCCTGTCCACTCTGTCTTCACACTCAGAGATGCAAAGTCCCATGGCTTGCGCCGCCGTCTGTTTGCAAAGGGCTTCTCCAAGACATATGTTAGGGAGAACTTCGAGGACATTGTCCGCGAGAAGGTCCAGCTTGCCGTCGACAAGATTGCCGAGGACGGTGCGAACAACGACGGTGTTGTCGACGTCTTCAAGTGGTGGTCCCTGATGGGGGCTGACATTGTCGGCTGTCTTGGCTTTGGAGAGAGCTTTGGTCTCCTCGAACTCGGCACGGTAAGTCGTTCCCTTTGCCTGTCCAAGAACTCATCACTGATTTGTAGTAGCGTACAGAGTACATGAAGATCCTTGAGCTTGCTCTCATTGGCAATGGCATCGGCGCCGAACACCCATGGATGAGAGCAGTACTTTCTCGCTTGCCCGTCAAGAAGCTCAACCAGATGTTCAACAGCACCAACTACATCCTGGGCCACGGCATGAAGGCTGTCGAAAACGCAAAGAAGTCGATACAGGAAGGACGTACCAGCAACCTCATGAGCACCGTCATCGAAGAGTCACAGAAAGAGGGTGGTGGAAAGGCTTCTTTGCAAGACATTGATGTGCAGGTTGAGGCTACCAGCCTGATCTTCGCTGGATCTGGTACCACTGCCAACACCTTAGCATTCACCTTGTGGAACATTGCGACTCGCCCGGAGCTTCGCGGGAAGCTCGAAAGAGAGGTCAGCGCCGTCCCCGACGGCTTCAGAGACGTCGACTTGGAAGCATTGCCACTGCTCAACGCCACCATCAATGAAACACTCCGCCTTTATGCTGCTGTTCCAGGCTCCCTTCCTCGTGTTGTCCCTGCCCAGGGCGCTACAATGTGTGGCCACTACCTTGCACCAGGTACAGTTGTTTCGACCCAGGCTTGGACATACCACCGCGATGAGTCGTTGTACCCCAACCCCCTCGAGTTCGACCCGAGTCGCTACCTCAAGGATCCTACTGGCAGCTCAAACAATCCGAAGGGTGCAAAAGCCACCAACAGTGCCTTCGGTGCCGGAGCTTACACTTGTCTTGGTATTCACCTCGCGTGGATGGAGCTGAGATATGGTGTCGCAATGTTTCTGAGGAATTGCAAGGGCGCCGAGCTCGCGAAAGGAATGGAGCCTTTGAGTCCATCTGAATTGGTAAACTACTTTGGTAAGTCATCGTATAGTCGTTGTGATCTGAGACAGTTATGCTTAGGGGGTTGTAACACATGCTAATGATTTAATTACAGTCATTACACCCAAGGCTAAGAAGCTCGAGCTTGTCATCCAGGCACAGCCGACCACACCTTCGGCGATTGTGTAGACACGGAGATGCTTAATATACATCAATATAGTAACGATACCGATTTAGCAATATATCTTCTGTAATTGCACACGTGTAAATGCCACCCTCAAGACTACTACATTCTGGGATGACAACATTGAAGGATTACATGTATGTGTTTTCCATTGAGTGGCATCGATCGATGCATATAAACACATGAGGGTTAGGGTATGTGCGAATCTTTTATCAACATTGAAGTCAGGCCCTTGTACACGTCGCCAAGCTGTCACGACTTACCATATTCTATTACTACTAGCAACACGGATTGCGCCCCCTACATAGGTGGCGCTTTGACTGTTCAGTTGGCTGCAATCACGTCCTGCCATCGATCAGGTACCATGCCTCAGGGCCGCCCCAAGCGTACACTTTTCGCCCACGCTTTGAGTGGCGGTAAAAGAGAGGTGTGAGATACGCGCTGCCACGCGGTCTTTACCAGCCTTCGAGTAGACAGACAAATTACATGATGAACAATTTGGACAAGGTGGCGGTTCGTGGACATGACGCTCACGAGCTACAAGTACCTGATCTCTTTCCTAATCATCCAGGAAAGGCATTCACAACCTGCACCATCCGTCTTCTCATACCACTGAGGCTTCGTCCCACATAAATACATACATCGAAATTCCTTCTAGAGTATCACCTTCAGGCTTTAAAGCTCTGGAAGAGACCTCTCTGTTCAAGACCACTCAGATTGGCCGCTTGCAGCTCGAGCACAAGGTGATCTTAGCTCCCCTTACACGCATGCGTGCGACCAAAGATTGAAGGTCAGGCTGGTCGCATTCGGGTCCGTTTTAATTATTATTTTCTCTCGTTGACCTCTGCTGCTTGCTCATCGTGAAGTCATAGCAGGCGAGGAATGGACTCTGACGATCGCGATCGAACGTTCAATGACCCTTACATTAAGAATCCTCGGGCCTGTAAGGCTTTCCATGCTGATATTACTCCCTAGTGGTGGAGATCTTGGACGGCACTGATGGCTCGACGAACAATGTATATTGCGATGATGATGGCAGCCGTGAGGAATCCGCGACTAAAGAGACAGCTTGAGCTTCGAAGGAACAATCTCCGTCACAGTGACCAGTAACGTGCGACTGGCGGTATGAATTCTGCACCCTATATGCTCCAAATTACGCCGTTGCTTACTCGTCTTGTCGTTGACGCCATCTGATACCCCCTTGACTGTCACTTGTTCGCCGTCTCTTTAGAGAACCTCCCGATTGGTTATATTGGCTGATACTTGTAACACCAGCATTGCAGCCATGTTGAGTATTGGTTGCCGCCACCCTGTTGATTGGATGGTCCCGCCACCTACGATATCGTTTCATTATTCCAGCTCCAGCACATCTCATCCGGCATTACGGGCTGTCAAGGCGTGCAAGAGCATGACCCCAATCATGTTCATTCTGCTCTAACAATGCCTACTGTGTTAGATGATCTAATGCAAACATTTGGCTGAGCTGGGCGCGACGATGTGGAACATCGTTCTCGCAGGCAGAAGAGTAATGATTGGTTTGCGCCATCTTGTAGTCAATTGGCTGACTTGACTCCATCGAATCAGCTTGATTCAACGGTGAGATGGCCGAGCGGTCTAAGGCGCTAGCTTAAGGTGTTGCTTCACAGCACATCATACAATCGCTAGTCCGAAAGGGCGTGGGTTCAAATCCCACTCTCATCAATATATCTTTTGCTTTTTGCCCGTCTACCTCTCAGGACCAAGTGTCGTGTCGTGTTAAGACAGTATGGGGCTCTGACTCGTATCATTACACTGTTAGCATCGAAGGAGACACATGCTTTTAAGATTAACAAACATGATAAGTGATGGTCAACTTGGTTATAATCATGGGTACCTCAACTATCTACTCGCTCAATGGCCCAGACGAGACGACTTTCGCTCCGCTCTCACCACAGCCTCTCCAACCGGATCTCCTCTCTCCCTGATAACTCGCCATTTCCCGATGCCCGCGCTTTTCGGTGCCTTTCTAACACCTCGCCCTCCACCACCAATGATCAGATTTCCAGGTCGATAGCTCGGATCGGCTTTCATGCGCTGTATGACCGAGCTATGAATCTGGGCATCGTCAGGCATGTCTCTCGTCTCACCTCGAGGCAGTGGCCAGCTGATCGGTTTCCAGGTCCCATCTGGCTGCAGATCCATTCGCCGGAACGGCAAGTGCTCCATGATCAACCAAGGGATGACCGATGTCCACGGCAGTCCGCCGCTGAAAGTCAAAGAATCGTGTAAGCGAGTACGAGTGGCCAGGTATTCGATCTCTGACATTCTGGGTTTCTCGTCGAAGTCGAAATTCTTGTCATCAAGGCGGTAGGTCTCGTCGACGGCTGCACCCATGTGTGCAGCATGGTAGCCCGCTCTGGCCATTTTCGCCTCATCGATCGGCATGCCGGCTCGCTTCGCTTCGCGCAACATCCATATCAAAGGTAAGTCGCTGGCAGGTCGGACTTCGTCCTCGAGTAGCCACCAACCGCCACCAATATCAGCGTGCTCGCCTGCAAACCAGACTTCGGAGATGTCCTGTGTGTCTGATCGGTGTCGAGGCTTGCCATACCCGTCAACTCTCTCGTGGACTGGAGTAGTAGACTCCGTGGACTTTCGCGAATCAGCAGAGCTGACCAGCCGGGTACTACGAGACTGTTTCTTCCGTGGACGGAAGCGAGCCTGCGACGACGAATGACGACGCATCTCTGGGCGTGGCGATGGCGGCTCTTCAATTTCCTCTTTATTGCGTAGCGAATCCATATGAAGCCATTGCATGTACTCATCAAGATGGTGATGCTTCTCGTGTCTGGGTGGCGCCTGTGAGACTAGGTCTTGCCGGAACTTCGCTCTTCGTTCGTCAATTGAGACTGCATGCCGGACTATATCTGCAGACATTTGCGCGGTGTAGGGAAAGCGAGACCGCTTCATCCAGGCTGCTTCGAATTGAGGTACGCTGTTCAGAAGTCAATACCGGTGTAGAGGGTGTACCACGTCCAGTCACTACCAACCTGTTAACACAGTCGAAGAGACCAACGAAGCGAATGGAGTCTATGGGGCGGGAGAAAGTCTCACGGAATTGTTCCATGTATCGGAAGCTCTCGTGCTTCTCTTTTTTCTCCTTGTCAGAGCCTTCTGTTCGCATCTGCCAGCGTGAGAACGTCTTCCATGCGAAGCGCAACATCTCTTCGTTGCCAGTGCTTAGTAGGCCGATGTAATCGAGCTGCGTGATGTTAGCAATACTGGGCTATTTCGACGGAGGCGAAGACTTGGCTCACCATCTGAGCCAGAAAGCGAGCGGTGTAAGCGCCACGACTGAAACCTGTAAAACATTTTTAGTGATACTACCCAGCAGAATCGACCGAGTAAGACAGTGCATCTCACAATGCGGCCGAGATACGCTCCAATAGAATCGTATCGTACGTACTGTGATTCAGTCAGCCACTACTTAAATCAGTCGATGCTCATCACAAATACCCACCCAAAAAAGTAAATATCATCCCCAGCAGTATAATACCGCATCAAAAACTTATACCCAGCCATAACATGCTCTCCAAAACTCGTCCCAACAGCTTGATCCTTGGCCTTCGTATACCAAGACTTAATCCTGCCGATACGGGACTTTTTGGAAAGCGAGCTGGATTCCACGTAAGTTCCGATACCAGGCTGGTAGTAGCGATAAAGGTGCGGATCCTCTTTGTCGAGCATGCTGTAGATTTTCAGGATGTTGCTATCGCCAGCGGATCCTTGAAACTTGTTGCCGGTGCCATCGAAGCAGAGGATGAGTGCTTTCTTCGCGGGGAAGACTCCATGCCTGTCTTGGTTGCGAGGAGTGTCGGGTGCTGCGCCGTTGGGTTCTTCGCGACGCGAGCTGGATTTCCTTGGTCGCTGTTGCTTTTGCTCTGGTTGATAACCATGAGGCTTGTTGGGTCTGTAGACTCGCGGTTGCGAATAAGATCGTTTGGCTGAGAGTGGCGGCTCGTATTGTTCGAGGGATAGATTGTCGATGTCTCTCAGCAGGGATCGAGGCCAGCGCTGTTCGGCGTCCATGACTGTCATAGTATTGTGAGTATCGAGTAGCACTCGAAATATCGTCTAGGATGTGATGTAGGTCGAGTAAAACGCCTGGCGCATAGGATACAAGGTGGTTGGACTGCAGCTGAGGACTTTCACGTCCAGCCAAGTGCTGTGGCGCGTCTAAGTCGATAGTTTGCTGCAGCGTAGCGCCACATGCAGGTAACCGAGAGAGAACCTGCGCAACAAAATGGAAAGGGCTGCATCTTTCACTATAGTGGTGATGCGCTGGTGATGAGCAGCGTAAAACTTGGTTGATGGAGGCTGGTTGGTCTCAGTTGGCTCCACACTTTGTGTCTCAGACTGCAAAAAGCCAGATGAAGCGGTCAGAAATGTTACTCGGAGTGCGGTTTTTGTAGCAGCACGCTCGTGTTGGGATAATGGATAATGGACTGTAGGACTCTTGATGATAAAAATTCTCAAGACGGCAAAATAATGAACGAAAGAATACATTGTCCCTTCCCAATGAAACTAAGTCGAAGCATTGTGGTATAACGATCAAACCCAGTCAAACTCCTAGCATGACGTAGCAGCTTATCGCGCAAAGTGTCCAGACCCGACATCTCAATAACGTAACCCAGGCGTAGCATAGCATAATTCGTAAACCTCAACATCCATTAAGCAACGACCTCCAGCTCTGATGACGCGCTATCATCGACTGACTCTTCCTTTTGGGTGTTCGCAGTTTCGCATGTGGACTCATCGTCCTTCGCATCATCACTATCCTCCCAGATGATAACGTCGGCTTGGTCAGATATGGACGACGAAATAGCCAGCTTCGAAGCTCTGCTGCCTTCGCTGCGCCCAACAGCGGGTGCGCATGTTGCTGACGGCACAGCAAACAGGCTCTTGACATCCAGCTTGACCTTCTCCGGCAATGCGTCGACGATGACATGTGCATCCTTGGTGAGACCTTCCGGAACAAACTCGTCGGTGTCCAGGTCGGAAAGTGGCGAGCGTTCGCCATCATCCATCTCAGTGACCTTGCGACGAACGATTTCGGTCTTCTTCACACGAGTCGGAGCAGGAAGTGCAGGTTCGTTTGTAGATACGGCCTGGCGAGATGCTGTCGGCGCGTCGTAACCCTCTGGTGCCTCGTTCTCCTTGCCGCGGTCGTCACGTTCAGCCTTTGCAGTCTCATCATCGAAACTCAAGTCAAGAGACTGGGTGCTGTGCTCCATAAGGTTGGAAGCTTCTTCCTCTGGAGTGTCTTCATAAATCTCAAAGTCCCAGCTTGCCGGCATGCTCTCTTGGATGGTCGAGCCAGCGGACCTGGTCTTTGTGGGTGTGCTTGCTGCAGTCATGCTTCCGCTGATAGCAGCATCAAGGCTGAATGGCAGTGATGGAGATCCACGAGACGAGAATGGCGGGCTGATGCGTGTGAATGGTGCCGAGCCACGGCGGTTCTTGATGCTGGCAAACTTTCGAGGTGGTGATCTTCCGGCAGGTGCTGTGAGAGGTGCTCGTGGAGACGTAATATTGGCCCGCGCCGGCGTGCTTACGGGAAGCATGGGTGGCGGCATGGATTTGACGGGTGTCATGGAAAAAGTGAATGGCTTGTCGCCCGTGTCACTTTTGCTCTTCTTGGAGGGAGAGAACAGCGAGGGATCCGCATTCTCGGAGTCTGCGTCGTCGTATGTGGAAGGGGTGTAGGAGCGTTTGTTGGTGGTCTTCACAGGAGAAGATGCCGACAATGGTTTGCCGCTTAATGGGGAGCTCTTTGCGAGGAAACCTAAGGTCATGAGTCAGGTGTTCGGGTGTATTGATTCATGTTTGAAGCTCGACATACCATTCTGGCGGTTCTTTGCAGAGTTGAGTTGTTGGACGCGCGAGCTGCTCAGCTCACCGAATGGCAACCTTGCCATCGAGACAGTGGTGGCCATTTTGACTGAGGAACCTTTGACACGTCCTAATCGCTCGCGAGCGGTGGTCCAGCACCTTGTATGTGGCGAACACTGGGCGTGTTTTGAGTGTCAACAAAGCGGTGAGATCACGTTAGACGGGTGAGAGCGCAACTATTCACGGCGTGAAAGTGACGAGTGGTATGAGCAGAGTGTGTGGATGGCCTGGGAAGAGAGCATGAGAGGGCAGAGCACGATGTGAAGTGGTATAGTGGGTGGGCGGCGAGGTAAGTTACAGCCCCTCCCACGCGTGTGAGCGTGAGGCTGCACTTCGTCGCGTCGGGCCACAGCACGGACTGGAAGTTCGTGTTGGACTTTGCCGTTTCGAGAGCCGCCAGCCATCTTTCATGCGCATCTGGCGCCAGCCCTGCCGTTGAACTGCTTCCCACGCGTAGAAGCACGAATCTGTCACGAAAGGACTGGCTATTAGGCGTTGGTAAGTGGTCGGGCTGGGCGCCATGGTTTCTGGCTGCTGCGACGCCTCCGTGGTTCTTCGGAGCACAAATGACGATCGCTCGACTCCTGTATCATCATCGTGCATGGTTTCGCAACAGTAAGTGTCGTCTTCATGCTTGGTTAATACCATTGGTCATGAATGTGGGCGGCATTGGGAGGTGAGATAGTGTCGGAGATGACAGTGTGCCGAGGCAGCAGGTGTGTCAGTATCATCAGGCACGAAAATGAGGATAAGCATGCTTCTTAAAGAGTTAAGGTGTTGTATGTCAACTCGATCTAGTCGTCTATTCGTGTGTTACACCTCTATGAGTCTTTCGTTGACCGTGGTTTGTTGTCGTTGTGCAAAAATGATAGCCTGTGTGTATCTTACGAAGCTTGGGAAATCCACAGGAACCAAAATCATCGGTATGTCAAGTCCATAAATATGAGGTGTGTCATAGTGATATAGTAGTATCTTACATGTGTAGTGGTAGTTCTCGTACAAACAAGATAATCATGACAAAGAAATTACAGCATCTTACTTGTATGCTCATTCAGGTCTCGGTGGGGACATACTGTATAGGGTTACCCACCCAACATGTCATAGTTATACATTCTGGATAGCTCGAAAAGTCTATGGCGAATCAGATTCTCTGCCAACAACTTGTTACTGATCAAGAAGCATACCGCACGCAAGTCTACCGTGATGATGGGAAGAGCTGGTTCTTGGCGTCACGTGACGTACGACCGCATATGTGCAGTCAGAGATACAGCCAACCATAGCTATGGTGACATATGTACAATATCCAGGGAGGGTTTAGATAGTTGTACAGCCGTCATATATAGAGTACAATCAGATTCGATACAATTGGCTCAATCAAATTTGCCCTCACGGCTATGTCAGCTTAGTGGGGAAAAGCCTTCGGCGGTGTAGCGTCTGTGGCCGGTAGCAGGAGGTCTCTTTATCTTATCATCTTAAGACACTCGTCTGTCTGCGGTCGCGCAAGTCGTCGCAAGATCTTTCTGTCAGGAACCTCCAAACGCCGATAGATATGATCTTTGCTACCCCAGGGGTCTGCTTGTTCCTGATATGAATCTATCGGAAGAACGTGAGACAAAGCTATAGAATTTCAATAGCAACTCAAGCTTTTGTCCTGAGAATGGTTGTCGATGTTCGTTCGGCTGTACCCGGCGAAGTTCCCTCGGTATGCTTCCCCGCAGGACAAAATCACAATATCGGGTATTGCTCCACGAACATTCAAGCTAATGACACGAAAATTGGCACAAATGAAAGAAAATAAGCCGAGCTTTCGAATGATGAGACCCGGGCTTAGATTGGTTGGCTCATCCGCGCACAAGCTTGCAGCATGCTCCAAAAAATATCCCTAACTTCCACAATGGATTCGTCGATCAGTATGACAGCTACGGACGATCTGAATCAGGTCAAAAGAAGAGGGCCCAACCGGGATTCGAACCCGGGGCCACTCGCAAGTTGTTATCCAAAGCGAGTATCGTACCACTAGACCATTGGGCCATCAGATTGATGTGCTCATAGCATAATTACAATAACTATATAGTCTAAACATCAGAAGTGGAGCATAAGCAAGCAGCAAAACGCATGCGAGAAGCTTGACGTCGCCGTCTGGAACAACACCAGACGGAACGACGCAGCTCACAAAGCGAGTCGATAGCCCGATTGTATCATTGTTCTCAAGTCCTCAGGAGTATTTCAGAGCAGGGAAGTAATGAACAATAGAGCATAGCAAAAAGGATCAAGCGGCGGAGGGATAAATATTTGAGCAAAAGGGAATTTTAAACGGGCAGAGCACCTCAGACACGGCACGTCCGAGCAAAGTCTATTGAGAGAACCGAAATACATCCATCCAATCGAAGCATAAGCAGCTACAAAGTACTGTAGGGGGGCAGACCCTCTGATCCTACATATGACTGATCTCGAGCAGTGTTAGTTCCAGTATATCCGTGGGAAGCCTGAGGGGTCTAGTTCTTAGCAGTAGGGCAGCAGTGTTTTAGTGACTTCTCTCATCATTTGTGTCTATCTAACTTCCGTGTTTTGGTTTGCAGGACGCATCAACTAAAGAAATAACAAACGCATGGTGTAAAACTGATGTACTGCTGATCCGGAGGTTGTTGTTCTTCTGAACTCGCCCCACTCCAAACAGCAGTATTTAAGAGACTGCTGAAGCATGCCAAGTATCAGATTTAATGCCACCCCGTGACAGTACCAGTTGCTCCTACACGTTGGTCAAACGAAGATGTGATGCGACATCTAAGTCTTAGCTGAATACATACAGACCACATTAGAAGGTCCCGGCAGCGCAGTGGTCTTCCGTACGTTGCCACCCATTTTGCCTCCAGCCCTCCGTATCTCCGTATCAGAAAGGCCTTCCGAGCAAACATGAGCATAAGGGTCTCTTAGATCGTATAGACAAGACCACTATAAGCATACAGATTGCTTCGAGTGTGACCATAGTAGTTATAAGACATCAATATATCAAACCTAAGGTTTACCAGCAGACCTCATGCATCAGAGTCCAACACAACAGCGTGCTCACACAACGATCGCAACAAGACAGTACACGGTATGAACAAAGGGATCACATCGAGACAACGATGGGAGTATTGAAATGGGCCTGGCCATTCATGAACCTTAACTCTGGATACTCAAATCTACCACTTCGAACAAACGACCGACATGAGCTCTTCCGAGTCGCCCATCCCTGCCTCGATTGTGGTACGGCTTGCTTTTGGACACCAACGCTGAGCCTAGCAAGCAAGAGCAAAATCTACCGTAGCTGAAGCTCGATGTTATTCCTACGTCGTACCCTACGGATACTTCAGGGCGTTTCGTCCAACAAGACAGGGATCCATTTCTAAACTAGCTCTCTCTCGCTGCAGAAGTCCGCTTCATTTGTGGCGGGCACCATACATGACAGCGTGTGGGAAGTAGAGATGCCAGCTGATTGTGGCACTCTCCGTGGTAGTAGCTCATGACTCGCAGAAGCACGCCACGGTACCAGTGAGATGGACCGGCGATTGAAGACAGCTGCACGTAGCAGTATGGATGTCCAAAGCTGATATGGCCCTTCCCGCCTCACTGTAGATCGTCGTTTCGATTGTGGCAGGCATTCAAGGTGATAGCGCGTGGGAAACGGAGAGAGCAAGCTGGTCATAACGATCTCTCCGTAGTCGCAGCTCATCATATATGTACAGAGGGCTAGATCCCATCAGGACTCGATCGAAGAGTGAGCTTGACACATTTCATATCATCTGCGCACAGCTTCGGTCGTTCCTTCCTGACAAGCAGAGCCGCTTCTGAGTCTGAATCCAATGGCATTAGCATACAATATGACGGTGTGCAATCCAGGCTCCAACTATGTTACATATCTTTCGGTAGCCCTATAGATAGCCGAGTCAGAAGGCCACCTCTCGGTACTACCTTGTTACCCGTTGGTCGCTGCACGTAATGCTATGTACAACGACTATAATGGCTACTTTGAATGTGACAGGTTCATATTCATCGAGTGATTGGCTCCGCGAACGCTGCAATGATCAAGCAGGCTACGAATTTCAAGCAGTCCATGCCGACCAGACGCATTGATCTAACACTTCACGATCCAAACAAGTGTTCATAGAAGAATTTGAGACCGTAAGGACTCGTGCGTAACACAACGCAGTGCTTACTAGTACAGTGACAATTATCGTATGCTTTATCTTACACTCGACTCGTTGAGCTCCATGTCCACCTTTTTCAGCAGACATGAAAGCTCACGATCAATGCAGCGCCTTGCTTCTCTAAGCAAAACTCGACAGTGTGATGTCGCGGTCCCTCAAGTTCCTGATCAAGTGGAGATCGTGTGGCCACAGCCTAGTGAGGCTCGCTAATGCAGTTGTTCTGGTTTTCCGTCATGCAGACGTTCTGTTTCTTCCCATCATCTTCTCTCGCTCGCGAAAACAATCCAAGGCTTTTCTGCTCGCCGCTCGTGGTTCTCAGAGCGGTCTTTTCCTCAAGCCCCTCATAGCCAAGTGTTCACAATCCTCGCAATGCGCAATTCATCTTCTCCCTCCCCGCTCAAACGATCGGATCGCTCGCCGAGTGGTCCTCAGGCATGCGCATGTACGCATCAATCGCCGCCGAAAACGCCGCGAAACCCGCACATCCCAGCGCCGCAGCCTGCGGTCCACCACCCTTGGCCAAAAACCCACCCGTCAAACACCCAGCAGCGACACCATTGCCGAGATCGTTCTTCGCACGGTATCCCTCGATCGCACACTCGGTACCCGCGAAGATCGCACCAATGTAGCCGAAGTTCTTTGCCGAGGACCACGACGCGCGGCCCATTTCCTTGAAGCCCTGGCGCAGCTGCTCTTTGACGGGGAGGGAGGAGAAGGCGTTGCCGCCGGCGGTGGTGGCCATGGGAGTGTCGTAGCGCATGGAAGACATGAAGAGGCCGAAGACGCCGCCGAGACCGAAGCCCATGACGCCGGACATGGCGAGCTTGCCGGGACATGATTCCATAGAGGCTTGCATCTGTGCGACAGTGTTAGTATGCGATGGTAGAGAGGTCTTGCAGAGTTCGCGAGGTGCTTCTTACGTATTTGATGATCATCTGCTGCTTCATGGCTTCTTCGTCCATGCCTGCAGCGCCGCCCATGCCGCCCATTCCGCCCATGCCTGGCATACCTGGGAAAGCCATTTTGTGTGTGTGTGTGTGTGTGTGTGTGTTGTAGGTGTTGAATGAGAGTAGTCGTAGTTTGTCGAGGCGAGCAATATTATGGTTTTGCTGTCGCATCCCGACCCATCCCGTGCAAGGCAACTTTTGGGGAAGCGGCGACTGAAGGGACAAACAACGCTAAGCCAGGAAGGGATGACGCTCCGCAAACGCACGTGAATGTGAATATGGAAATGTGTCAATATATGGTATGATTTGCACAACACGTATGATGACTGAGCTGAGCTCGAGACGCAATACGTTTGGTCTACATAGTCACGAATACACATGTAAACACTATCTCATGGAAACAAGATATCAGGTATCCAAATTCGTTGTCCTATTCTCGTTCTAGTCCATAAGTACGCCGTCCGTGATCCTTTCCCAATTCAATTGGTCCCTTACACTCCACGAATCAATCACTCTTCACGTTCACATGTCTAGACTCCACAATCGCCGGCTGCAACGGCGCAAACTCGCTTTCATCGCCTCGAAACTCCTGCCCTGGCTCCGGCGTCATACTCTTCTCCCACTCGCTCATCAAGTGGCTTGCAGTCCTGCGTAGAGATGTAGGTTTCAATTTCGAGAGCGCTGGCCAAGGAAGAGGCTCCTTCTCTTCCCCTTCAGCAGCCTCTCCGTCTCTGCCTTGTTGGTGAGACTCGTCCCTCGATGGAGCGGAGGAGTGGCGTGGGCTGGTCGCATTGGTGGACGCCTGCGTGACGGACTCAGAAGTCGCACTACTGTTAGATCGGGAGTCTTTGGGGATGTTGTCGTCCCATGTATCCCATGCATCCATACTGGAAGCGACGGACGGCGCCACTGAGGGTGTTTTTGAATGTTTCGAAGCCTTCTTGATCGGTGCGGGTGTTGCTTCAGGAACAGACAGACCAGCTTCCGTCCAGAAATTGCCAGTGGTATTAATCAAAGGAGGCTCTTCCGGCAATTGGACAGGCGAGCGTGTGGGCGGCCTTCTCGTCTCAGTCGATCCTTTGCTAGTGGTCGATCCTCGTGAAGCTCGACTGCTATCCCGATGAGTTGACTTGAGGGTCTGTATCGATGGCTGCCGTCTAGCAGCTGGTGTAGATTGTGTTGCTTCGTCTCCGACTGTCGCTTGTCTGAGATCCTCCCAGAAAGTCCACAGCCCATCCTTGAAATCCGTCGCCATTTTCTTCCCATGCTTGATAAGCACCTCACGGTCTACATTGGCCTGCGTGAGGTCAATCTCAATATTCGTAGATCTATCCACCTCGGCAGTGATATCCAGTGTTGTCGAGTACGAGGACATGCCTGACATCAAAGAGCTGCTGTGCTGCAAGGGAGGCCTCTGACTCTCCGCACTTGTCTTTTTCACGCCTGCCTTCAAACTATCCCGTCGCGGTGGGTGATTCACCAACGGCATTGAGCCGTCCGCCGTCCGCGTTGGAGATAGCAGCGACAGTGTACGCGTGTGCCTCGAGCCTGAGAACACGGTTCTACTAGATGTCCGCGTACCGCTCAGCAGTGCCTTTCTGCGCTCCATCTCCTGCTGCAACCACGCTCCTGAGCCATCTTCATCGTCCTGACTGACCGGGGTGGAAGGCGCGGTATTGAGCGGCTCTAGGTTGGCCAGCATGCGCACGTCGTTCTTCTTCTTGTATACCTCATGGTTCGCCCAGCTCTTCTTCAGCTTCTTCAGCTCTGTTTCCGCACGTTGCAGCTCTTCTTTCAGCTCAAGAACCCTGCGCTCTTGAGCAGCAATGGCGGTCAGGAAATTGGTATCAGTAGGACCATTGCGCGCGTCGGGTATTACAGGTGCTGAGTCATTTGAAGGAGAAGAAGTCGGACGATGCGGAGACTGCTCGCGTGTCGTAGGCTGTATAGGGAACTGCATTGAGAAGCGGTTCTGCCTGCCCGTCGTGGTACTGCTGTTGACCGAAGCCATGGACATTGTCCTGCCATGGCTCTGGAAGCTAGTCCGCCCTGAAGATCCAGTGGAGTGTTGACTGGCGGACGGACTAGGAGGAGAAGCGACATAGTCTGTAGGTGAGGGCCTGGCCTCTGAAGCGCCCTGATCGGCCAGAATGCGACAAACATCCAGCGGTCGCATCGAGGCCCTTTTCGCGGACATGGTCCGTCGCGGAGTGTTATTGCTGAGCTCCATGGTCCCGCGTGCTGTTTACAAGATAAGAGGCGGCAGGTAGTTAGACTAGGTGTAAACAAGAGACATAATTGTACAATGCACGTTAAAGAGAGTGGACTGGCAGGGAATTAGGAAAACGGGCCGGTGTTGCAGTTTGATTGTATGGACAGAGACATGGAGGCTCTCGCCCCCCGTTGATTGATGGTGACGATACCCCAGTCTAGCTAGTATTGAGCGCATTGATTATTGACGCGGCCCGTTGCTTTAGCTGCAAGCTCCGAATCGCTTACACACGTGCAGGGTCCAATCCTCACGTGGGTTCGTCTTTGATTGCCTTGGCGAGAGTGCCATTGAGATGTTTGAAGTCATTGCTGATACAGGAGTAGTTGTGTCTCTGGTACAGCCTTGTCTTGTGAGCTGATCAACGGTCGATATATTCCATTGGCAAGTTCAACCGGTTATCGAGAGCTACCTTTATCGTGAAACGGTCGCCTTGAACTTTGCAGTCTAGGCTTTGGATGGAAGGTTTGTCAATAAAGTCGGCAGCAGCATCGTTATAGCACCTAGCCATAACAACGATGCAATCAAGTTACCACTGAACATAGCGTAGCCTACAGAACTGATATGGAACCCAAAGATACACTATCACACGAGAAACGATGCCTTTTTTGGTCGAACACTCCGTGTCGACACTAACCCTATTTACCCCATCTCGTCACGTGCACAGGTTGTATGAAATGTATACTTACATCCATGGTGCATGTACTTTTAGATCGTGCTAGTGAACTTTACGCAAAGCGATTTCTTAGTCTGGAGACACAATGAGCTTATCATTTATCAAGATACTCCATATCTGCAGTCTGAAATGGAGCTCTGACAACTACATAGCAGTTTGTATGCAACGCATTGGAATGGATTAGGGACTCGCTATGTATATACGTGCAATCGATATGTGTAGAACTTGGCAAGAGAGCACCGTCTTGATTGCCATCGTCTTCATCACCATCATCATCAGATTTTTTGTTTCCCCTCGGGATTCTCAATGAACAGACCATACTCCACGATGCTCTCAATTCTACCTCGTCTTGTAGTTGATGTAGACTTTCTGCTTCGGCTTGGCCGCAGCGTGGAAGTTTCTGTCCACCGCCGGAAGTTCCGACGGGTTGCCCTTGGCATCCACCAGCTCCATGTCCTTGAAAGCAGCCATCCAGAACGCGGCGATGATGTTGTTCTCCAGTTTCGCGAACCTCATGCCGAGGCAAGGATGCCTGCCAACGCCCCAACCAATATAGGCAAACTGCTTGTTCTTGTCCTCGGCACGATCGGGGAAGAACCTCTCGGGATCGAATGTCTCGGGGTCGGTGTAGATGCTGGTGTTGCGGTGGATGTCACGGACGGCGAACGCGGCGTAAGCGTCCACGGGGATGACTTCTGTGCCTTCTTTGTTGAGAGGGATGGGTCGACCAGAAATGTTCTTGCGGAAGGCAGTGCCGGGAAGTTGCAGGCGGATGCTCTCCCTAAGCACAAGATCGGTCATTGGGAACTCGGACTCCCAGGCTTCCGCAGGGACTTGCATAAGGCGGTCGACGAGAGGGATGGAAGAATCGGGGCAGTAGCGGTCAGCGACGGATTCCACCTCTTCGAGGACCCGGTCGTGCCATTTCTTGTCTTTGGCCAGATAGAGCAGTATCCATGCGGCGTTGATTCCAGAATTGAGTTGGCCGGCGAAGAGAGCACCGAGTACAAACTGATGCAATTGTCAGCGTGGAGAACATAGCATATAATCGCAGCAAGTACTACCCACCGTAATGATCTTGGTAACATCGTCTCCCTGATCAATGAGGTACTGTAGCGTATCATCCTCCCTCCTGTCCTCCTGCGCACGTTTGTCGATGATGTTTTTGAAAATCATGTACAATTTCGCGCCGGCATATGTGCGACGCCACTGAGATGGCCAAGGTATCCAGCTGTACATGATGGAAAGTGGTGTTGCCGTACTCTCAATCGTCTCAAACAGATCCAACACCTTCCTGAGCATTTCATGATCGCTAGCGATCTCGACACAAGCCACAGTGCGCATGGTAACCTGGAAGACAAGTCGATAGATGTTGTCGAATGGGTCTATTGTCTTCGTTTCTTTGGCCGCGAGATCTTTGAAGCTGGCACGCACGTCTTCTAGCAGTTGCGGAAGACCTCGAGCCAGTATTGGACCTTTCAACATAGCAGTCAAACGCTTGGAAAAGTAGTTGCCGAAGCCATCGGACTGGCTCTCAGGCTCCGCAAGAGGGTTGTTATTCTTCTTGTTGACCGTCGGGCTTCCGCCAAGCAGAGCTCCATATCCTTCGGTGAAGCCCAGATGCTTAGAGTCGAAGAAGAGGCGTCGAGGCTCGTCGCCTGACATACCTATGACCGGCTTGTCACCCGCGTAGAAGCTGAAGTTCCCTGTAGGCGAGTGCGCCATCTGCCTTTGGAAGAAGTCCGATCTCTGAGTGAAGAACTGCATGGACCCAATGATTGGCCATGCTTCGGTGACCAGTGGAGGCGCATTTTTGGGAAGCGAAGGTCTCCGGAACGCGTAGAGAAACGCAGTGGCAAGGATAGCGATAGAAAGGAACGCAACACTCAAGAGAGTGTTGCCCGAACCAACAAGCGCTTCGAACGCCATGGCTATGTGGGAGATCGCTCGATTCACAAATGCAAAGCGCAAGAGCGAAGCGTCATGAGAAGCGAGGATGCAAGCATGTATATAGGCGATGCATCCCGTCAACTTGGACACCTGCCCTGGGCGGCCTAAAGCTCGCTAAGAGCCCTCGTCAAAATAGCAACCGCCCCAGGAGCTGCAAGTCTCGCTCATAAGTGCGCTTGCAGTTGCATTGATAGGCGGGGAAAAATGCCGGTAGCGCTACAGTGCACCACCAGAGCATGCCACCTATCAGTAAGCACTGTAAGTCTGCATGCTGCCTCGCTTCCGTCAGTCCTTCCACTGCGGTGTCCACCCGGAAAGCAGGCGTTCCGACGGTAAGGTGGCCCGCTACTGTAGATCGATTGGTCTAGCTTGCTTGGTTTGAGGATCGGCATGCCGTTTGGCGAGGTTGGGGGGCCTGTAGACCCTGGAAACACCGCAGCAGAAGCACTGAAGCCATGGTGTAATCGCAGCGGTCAACGGGACTGACTGATATGAGCACTGCGAGCGTCACCAATCTTGGAAGTCATTTCACAAAATGTTTACCTCAAATTATCGTGAAGCGGCTGAAGTGTAAAGTCAAGGACCGAGATCACTCCACAGACTGACGGAGTCGAATCGAAGCGAGCGGAAAGGCCCGCTGGTTTGTTTGCGCTTGCCAAAACCAACAACACTCCCGCGTGTTGGCCTAGTTGAAGCATATCCGAGACTGATATGTACAGACTGCATTATCTTACCGCAACGCAAACAGTCTCGTGGCCAGCCTTGATTTGCGTTCTCACGTGTGCACGAAGTGCGATTGAACCATGCCTCTCTCAGCAGAGCAGCAGCTTGAGCTCCAGACTCAGCTCCAGCGGGCAGTAATTGAGTGCAACGAGCGATGTTTATACTTCACCGCCAAATGGTAACACCACGTGAACATTCTTACCCATACCAGCACGGTGCTGACTTGTGTCAGGTCGGCAGAGCTGCTCAACTCCTTCGCACCTCCGTACTCATCACTAGATGCAGAAGATGCCGACGACACGGATGTTGACGAAGATGTCGAAGAACCCATCAGCACGCTCAATACAAACCCGGACCGTAGAGAAGCCAGACTCGAGGCCAAGGAGCTCCCTCGTTATCTTCTGGCCAAATCTTTCTTTGATTGCCGAGAGTTTGATCGGTGTGCGGGAGTATTCCTCCCACAGCAGGTCCCACATGCTACGCCAGCGCCAGATCTAGTATCGCCAACAAGGCTATCATTGACGCCGAAAGCCAAGACTAGAGCTTCACTGGACGCACCACGCTCGACAAGGCCTGTCACAACGACACTGCCCAAGAACATCAGCCAGAAATCTCTGTTCCTCGCACTATATGCACGCTATATGTCGGGCGAGAAGCGCAAGCTGGAAGACTCAGAGACTATCCTTGGCCCAGCTGATGGACCGGTGACATCTAACAAGGAACTCCCCGGCATCTCTGCTGTCCTTGAGACATATTTCAATGCTCGTGGCGGCTTAGAAGAAAAAGGGAACTCTCAAGGATGGCTGGACTACCTGTACGGCATAACTCTCATGAAGTCAAAGTCGGAAAATCTCGCCAAACAGTGGCTTCTACGTAGTGTCGACATCAACCCATACAACTGGGCAGCATGGCAGGAACTAGCATCCTCGATAGGATCGACCGAGGAACTGCAGCAAATCAGTGAGCACCTGCCGCGCAACATCATGACATTCATGTTCCACATCTACTGCAGTCAGGAACTATATCAGACGACCCCGGAGGTCTACAACACTTTGACCGAGATTCAGAAGATCTTCCCTCGATCGGCCTTCCTGCAGCAACAAAAGGCATTGCTCTACTACCATTCCAGAGACCACGAGCAAGCCATGCAGCTGTTTGACGGCCTGATCGCCGAACATCCCCATCGACTCGATGGTCTTGAGATCTACAGCAACCTCCTTTACGTTCTTCCCAACCGACCCAAACTGGCCACACTCGCCGCCACTGCGAGCGACACAGACAAGTTCCGACCCGAAACTAACTGCATCCTTGGCAACTACTACTCTCTAATCTCAGAACACGAGAAAGCCGTCCTCCACTTCCGCCGAGCTTTGGCTCTCGACCGTGCCTTCCAGGCTGCCTGGACTCTCATGGGTCACGAGTATATCGAACTGAAAAACACACAAGCAGCCATCGAGAGCTACCGCCGCGCCGTAGACGCCAACCGCAAAGATTACCGCGCCTGGTACGGTCTCGGACAAGGCTACGAGATGCTCGAATGCTACAGCTACTCACTATTCTACTACCAACGTGCCGCCGCGCTCTGCCCCGGCGACCCAAAGATGTGGGCCGCAGTCGCCAACGCCTACGCCAAATGCGATAAGCTCGCCAATGCCGTGCAAGCTTACAAGCGTGCGCTCGTCGTCGGCAGCCAAGTTGACAACTCTTCCGCCGCCGGAAGCTTTGCTTCTGGCAAGTCTGCAGACCCGCTTGCGCAGGCTGTTGGCGGCGCGCTTGATCCGCAGATCTTGTACGACATTGCGTTGCTTTACGAGCGGGATGGCGCGTGGGAAGAGGCTGCGGCTTATATGGAGCTTACACTTGCGCAGGAAGAGGGGCCTGAGGATGGCGATGTTGGATTGGGTGTTATGCAGATCACTAGCAGGGCACGATTGTGGCTGGCACGCTGGTGCCATCGCAGCGGCGAGCTGGAAAGAGCCATGGAGTTAGCTAATGAGCTTTGCCAGGACGGAGTGGAGGTTGAGGAGGCGAAGGGATTGGTGAGAGATATCAGGAGCCAGATGGCTTATGCAGAGGCTGGTATGTAGGTCATGGAAGGCACGTAGACTAGGCTGGACAACTTGATATTTCTACTCGAGCGTTTCCATCAGACATGAAGCCACAGCTAAATTTCACAAAGTTCGATGCGTTATCAGCTGCGCAATCAAGAAATCTCGACACTCCCCTTCGGCACGCCCTTTGTGCTCTTCAGCCTGCGGGAGAAGAACTGCATGATAGGCATCATCTCATCGCGGTTGCTCGGCATGCTATCTCCTGCTTTGCGATAACGCTTGATCTCCATGAACTCGAACAGACGCTTGAGCTTGTCTTCGGCAGTGGATGTGACGACCGAGCGGTCTTGGCCGGCACACACGAGGACGGGAGTCTTGCACTTCGAGACCAAGCCGGCGGGTGCTTCGCTGGGGAGCGCGCCGCCGATGCTGATGACACCGCCGAGCTCACTTGCGGTGGCGTCGGTGGCGGGGGACTGGATGGCGACTATGGGAGCATTAGTTAGTAGATGGATTGGGAAAGGGAGTAATCTGTGACTTACGAGCGGCGCTCAACGCCACCATGCCTCCCTGGCCAAAACCAAAAATGACAATGTCTCTCGGTACGTAGCCGCACTTGTCGACCAGTGACTCCTTGATCAAGATCTTGAGCAGCTCCGTGCTCTCCTTCAACCCCGAATCGGCATCGAGACCACCCGTCGTAGAGTCGAAAATGATATCGTCTCCCCAATGCGCGCCTTCCAAATCAAGCAGGGCCTTTGGTCCACGAACAGACACGCACGCCGTCTCCGGCAGATTCATCTGCCTGCCGAGCGTGGCAAAAGCATCGTGCCCGTCTCCCAAGCCATGCAGCAGTATCAACACGTTGGTCGGAGGGTCATCCTTGGGCGCTGTTCAGGACTCGCCGTCAGTACGTGAAACTCTGATAGTCGATGGCAATCGTATGGTCGCCCTATGGGCAGCGCTAAGGAGGGTCGACCCGTGGCCTTATAAGGCTGGTGTCTAGACCTGAAGACCTGAATGTCTGAGCCATATAGCCTTTATTTCCACAGGGTGGCTAAGCGAGGGCAGACTGCACGGGATCTAGACTGGTGATGGTGTGGCACTGTGGCTGACGTACTTACGTGGCACAATTGACAGCTTGACCGTGCTCGGAAAGTCTTTGGTGGTTGGTAGGCGTCCTGGCATGGCGGCGAGGCTGTGCAGGGCGTCGAGAGGGATGATCTGTTTTCTTTTGCTTTCTCGTAAGGCGCAGGGCCTTATTGCGGCGGACGAAAGACCAAAGGCACGCGGCTTGAGGCTGATCGAGCGCCAAGTGGAGACTCGGAGCTTGTATTTGCTTGTCGGCGCTTTGCTCTGCTTGGCTCTGCCTTTGAGCGGTCAAGATCGTCTGTGGGGTCGTCATGAGGGAAATAAACACGATAGTCAACAGAGAGTTCGCGGTCGCGGGATGCCCGTAGGATCTGCATTATCACTGGCAACTATAGTTGTTTTGTTGAAATCATTTGAAGTCGATCCAATTTCTGCCCGTCCAAGACCTTTATCACCAGTGTCCATGTCAACCCTGACAATCGATGTGTTGTCAAATACCCGCTTGCCGGATCGTGCGGATAACGCATGCCGCATGATGTCAACTGCCAGCTGAAGGGTGGCGCGTTACGTGCATTGGTAGATCCATGTGGATAGGTCTAGAGGGTGACGCAAGCAGAGTTTAAGGGACCAGTGCAGGTGCATGTGCACTAACCAAGGCACCTCAATGGCGACGTAGCTATAAAACCTGCTTGCAGCTGTCCAAAGCTACTCTCCTCCCCTTCTTCACATCTATCATCTCACGATTACCGCTGATCTGACACCTTAAACCACAAACCCTACCCTCAGAAACAACCAACCTCCACATACCACCAGCCAACATGTTCGGTTTCGGTAAGACAGCTCGCTCCAAGATGACAAATATCACCAGCTAACACCTGGAAGGCGACGCCCAGGACAACTACAACCAGGTCTACCAGGATGACAACAAGGCCGAGTTCAGCCACGAGCTGCTCGCTGGGGGTGCTTCCTTCATGGCCATGAAGATGTTCGAGGACAAGCAGAGGAAGGAGGGTAAGGAAAATCATACTCCCTTAAACCTGACCATCAATCGCTGACCACTTTACAGGCAAGACTGTTTCCCACGGCTTCGCAAAGGAGCTCCTCGCCGGTTTCGCCGGCGGTGAGGTCGACCGCCTTGCCGAGACCAAGGGCGCCGACTTCATCGACCGCGAGAAGGCCAAGCGTCAGGCCCGCGAGAACGCTGAGCAGCTCTACGACCAGCACTACGGCCAGTACGACCAGTACGACCCCCAGCAGCAGGAGCCTCACGGCCACCTTCAGCAGAGCTTCGGCCGCGACTTCGGCGGTGACAGGTACTAGATGGACAGCTTCCATGATGCCGCTCCAGTCGGCCTGTGATGGATGATAAGGACAACTTATGTAGGAGTCTGTTGATGTGAGCCGGCTTTGATAGCTAGGTTTAGCAATGAGAAATGACAAATATTCTTGCCTGGATGAGCTTGATTGATATGCTTGAGGTCTTGCAAGACGTTCCACAAGCAAAGGACCATGAGACACGATTGTCCTGGGCGGTTCGCCTGGGGGCGCTGGTTTGGGCGCTGGTAATCATGAGAAGAGACGTTGGCGTTGCAGATTGTGGACCACGTTTTCTCAAGCCATTGTGAACCGGTAGGTGAAGAACAGTAGCATTGTTGCAAAATGGGCGGACATGCCATGGCCAGAGGCGAGCATCCGAAGATAAAAGGGGACGGAATGTTGCGAGCACAGCAGAAGAGCCAAGGACAGCTATTTCCGGTCGATAATGTCTCACATGAGCTTAGGGTACCTCAAGTATGTTAAGGCCATGACTCTTTCCGAGCATCTTTTGGCGGTACACCCACAGTATTATTCTGCATCAGTCTCGTCCACAGGCATACAGTTAACATGGCAAAGGCAAATGGAAAAGGAGGTGCCCAGCCTACCGCAAAGTTCATGCCGCACCAGCGTTTGGCACAGATCCGAAACGCGCAGCAGCTCCTCGTTACGACTCGTCCACTAGAGCGCTTGATCATCTTGGGTTAAGGTGAAATTGCTACGCAGCACTAGAACGCGATCTTGTCGGCATCATCTCGGAATCCATCTGAAATACTGTAATGGTTGCCGCCCCGGACGATGGCGGTTCGGCGGACCGGACTATCATCATCGACCGTTGAATCTTCATGGTCAGGGTATGACGGTAGGTGCAACTAGTTTTATCTACCCCCAGGGCGCCTTACGCCTGACCCGCCTCTCCTAATGGCTCCTAATGGAGCGCGAAGATAAGTGCTCTCGTCTTTCTTCTGGTTTGTTGCACCGGCGTGGAAGACGCGACACACCACAGGAACGAGGCTACGAACCCGGCGTTGAAGTCCACACAACCACTGGAGCGGCACTGGGGACAAGATGGAGAACGTCGAGGAAACCTCGAGCAAGAGAAGCATCTGCGAAGCTGGTGAGGAGAATCAGCCTTACAGAGAAGAAACGAAGCAAGAAAGATTGGATCTGTTCAGCGCTGCAGCATGGCACCAAAGCAACGACGGGGAAGGCATTCCTGAAGAGTTGCCGAAAAATACACCGGATGATACACAAATGAGCTCGGCGAATGTATCTCGAGGGCAATCTCGAGGGCAGGATGATATTGAATCACAGCAGCGTGCGCAGCGCCTGCATGCCAGCTCTATGGCCACAGTGACAGGCTCGGCGAGAGATCGTCAGCTAGAAGAATTTGTCCGGCCAGTGGATGTGAATTGCGCTACCGCCGAGGACGTAGGCGGCGTAGCGCCCGACGAGAAACCACGATTGAAGAAGAAGCTCACGAAGCTGGCGAACAAGGAGTCGCACCCTCTGGAACACATTGGCATCACTCTCGGCCTTCCGATGATCGTAGCATGCGATCTTGTGATCCCCTGCATCATTTACTATACTTGGTACCTCAAGCACCGGGCGATCTGGAAGAAGGACTGCAGAAGCTGGCACGACCGGGGCGAATCGTGCCCAATAGAGTTGCCTCAGTTCGACGAGGAAATCATGGGAACTGCCGTTGCGATGTTCGGCATCGGAGAGGCCTACGTTTTGTTGGCGCGAGTTTGGCGGCTCTTCTTCCGACGGGACCAGTGCGCACCACTATTATCGCGGAGCCGCTGGGAGTTCGATGCGACAAGCTGGGTCTACCTAGTAGCGATGTTGATCGCACTCATCCCATTCGTGACTGGAGCATCGCTGGTGCTTCCAGAGCTCTACTTGTATGGCCCTTCTTGCCTCATGGCATTCCTCGGCGCTCTGATGGTCGTCACGACGCTGATACCGATCAAAATCCCGATCGGCATCAATTCTCACGAACGAGGCACCAGAATACGACCTTTTATCTACTACGCTGCCGAGGACTTTATCGCTGTAGACGGCCTACAAGATCGCGAGTTCCGCATACGCTACAACCAGCGCTACGAGACGAGTAAAGCATTCAGGCGCATGTTCGTCTGGCTCACACTTTGGTGGGAACTTGGTGTTGCGGTATACATCGGCTGCGTCTCTGCAGTTATCTGGTTACTGCCTTTCCACGTAGCCTTCGGGTTGTCTCTCGGGGTGCTGTTCAGCTATATTGCAGCTTGGGCGGCGGGCTCTTACTTCTACGTGAATTGGGAGATGGACCGACAACGCAAGAAATTCGAGGAAGGGCAATCCGGAGTGTAAAATAGACCAAACACATGTCCGAAGCTAACGCGTGATGATACCTTATAGACTAATAATACTGAAATTTTCAGATTCTTTGAATGTCTCATTCGACGGCTGCTCCGAAACAACGCGGACTCTCCCATTCTCACAATCGGCCTTATGGCCAACGTCCCGGGGAGCTTGCCTTTCTGTTGAAAACCTCCGATCATACGTATGCTCATTCTGTGTTTCAGATTACCATAGACCTTCTACACGCCCCGAAATATTAATTGCTTGACTCAAAACAATCTTCGGCGCCCGGGCCGGAGTCTCCAGTTCCTTGTGGGGTATACATCTGCTTGTCATCCCTTGCATACAATTTACCCGCTGTCGAAATCTAATTTAGGACGACATCCTTTCAACTCTGTGGAAAACGAGCCTGGACTTTTCCGAAGCGAATATGCTTTTACTGCCATAGTCATCGAGAGTCAGCTCTCGAAGCAGTAGGTAAAGATACCTGAATTCCGGTCAATGCTCTATTGACGTGCAGTGATAGATTGCCTGGCCTGATCAGTAATATATTGATGGCGTTATCCCAAGAAGAATCTAAGCTTTGCCAGTGGACTCGGCTAACTGATTGGCATCGCCCCCTCGCGTCAGCAACCCGCACACAGGCAACATGTGTAGATCCTTCGTATTTCGATCCAAGGTCGGCTCGTATCCAAAGTGCCCTCGTTGAGCTACCTTGCTACAGCTCTCTGGCGTTACGAGCACCCGGTATAGCGATTCATCGTACTTTCACACACATACCATCTCGCATCTGAAGTACACAAGTCACCCTTGCGGCTACTATCTTGAGGGTTCAGCTTATGCTGGACGACGTATACTGGAGTCTATTTGTTCGAGAAGTACAGAGCACATTCACTGCGTCCCACGCGTGATGCATGATCTGATAGTCTTCAGCGTGTTGGAGATTTACGCTGTATGCTTATGCGACAGCTCAATAACACTGCATCTTTGCGCATCTTCGCTAACGGTTAAACGGAAATGACATCCATTCTGTCAGATCACCAACACGAGGTCACGGTTGATGTCATTCTTCAGCACTCGCACACTGCAGTGTGATCCCATGATAAAGATTATAAGAAGCAGCGCAGGTGTGCCGTCTAGCGATTCTTTTCCATCATCCTGCATATCGGTTCCGAGATGCTCACCATGAAGAAAATCCTTGTTGCAGTTTTCGCCTTCTTTGCTGTGGCTCAGAGCCGGCAGTTCCAGATTCAGGACTGGGGCAATGGCGAACCCGCCACAAACTACACATACAAAAGCCTTGCTGCCGGCCGTTTCACTCTAGATTGGGTGCTCGGTCCGGGAGGCAACTTCGTCGCCGGGAAGGGCTACAAAGGAAGCCCGAATCTGTTCGTTCTCTACCTGATGTGATCATATACATCAACTGAAATCCAAGCAGTATCGTCAACTACACCGCGAAATACAACCCCACCGGCAACTCCAACCTTGCCCTCTATGGCTTCTCCCAGAGCCCATTCGTCGAGTTCTACGTTATCGAAGCTTTCGCAGAGCACAGCCCATCTGATAACGTGGGCCAGTTGTTCTACGGCTACCACAACAGCGACGGTGCTCAGTACGAATTGTTGTCCAAATACAACGGCAACCTCCGCCAATACTGGTCTGTCAGAAGGACAAGCCGCCGTGGCGGCACCATCACTTTCAACAACCACTACAAAGCCTGGATCGCCGCCGGCTTACCACTGGGGTCTTTGCAGAACACTTTCATCGTTGTTGAGGGCCAGCAGGGGATGGGTAATGCGGAAATCACTGTTGGTGTAAGGCCAACGACTAGTATTAGGGAGACCGCAACTCCGACCACTCGCACTGCTGTCTGTATGACTACCTCATAGACCATCGGAACAGTGTGCAAACCGAGAGCGGTGAAGCGTACTGCTAATGCCACACTTCAGAAAGTGGCGAGGGCGGAGGCTAAGCCGACGGCGTGATGATTAGCAGTACTCGCGAGCAAAATTGAGCAAGTCCGTGTGATGAATTCTTCTCCTAAGAAAACGAACCTGCTGTATTAGACAGGAGGACGGAGGGTTATCTGGCCGTGTCAACCGTTCAGATTGTGGATAAGCTTATGAGAATGCCCTGAGTCTAAAAAACGTCACCACAAGCTCCTACTGCTTCAGGAAGGCGAGCTGCTGCGAAATCGTGCTCCTGAAAATCTTCTCCGTAGAACGCCATTCCATGCCGAGCACCTTCTCAGCCCTAGATGTATCGACTTTGGAAGCTTTCTCGAACGGCGGTATCCAGCCCAGCGTGACTTCTGGAAACTCTGACTTGATGAAAGAAATGACTTGATCCCATGATGTCTTGTCGCCAGATAGCAGGAACTCCGTTGTTTGACCCTTCGTAGACGCCGTCGCAGCTTTGAGATGAGCATCTGCAACATCGCGAACATCGACAACAATAGGTGGGAATTGCGGCTTGTCGGCTTGCAACGTACTCCAAAAGAGACCGTTGATCCCGCAGATGTCTGCGGCCGATTTTTGAATCAGACTGTGGCCTAGTACGAACGTAGGATGTATGGTGACGAGTGAGAAGTCAGGTTTGTTCTCTTTCATCCAAGAGACCGTGGCCTGGTGGGCGAGGATCTTCGATGCGTGGTACTTCGCACCGTGACCGGCGAAGCCTTCTGGCCAGTCCATGTCGGGATCGACTTTTAGGTTTTGGTCCTGATCCTCTGTTGTGCGATGATTCCAGTCAGCCAGGAGGGACAAGGACCGAGAGATCTTTTTAGAAACCCCTCTCAGGACACCAACTCACCTTTGATATGCAAATCCGTCGCATTCATCTGTCCAAGCGGTATGACCGCCAGCACAGACGACGTGACCACAACCCGCTTGACGCTACTTGATGCTTTGGCTGCTTTCAAAATAGACACTGTGCCTTCCACAGCCGGCTTCAAGTAGTCGGATTTGAAGTCTTCTCCCTTGTCGGGCATTGGAGAGGCTAGATGAAGAACATGCTCGACACCGTTCAGTTTCCCTTGGAAAGCTTCTGGACTCGAGATGTCGGGAATGACGACAAATTCCAGTTGATTGGGCTCGGCTGAGAAGAGCTGCTTGAGCGTTTGGATTTGTTCTTCTTTTCTTACGCTCAAGCGCACGCGAGTGCCAGATGCAAGGGCATTTTTGACGACGTGGGAGCCGATGAAGCCTGTTGCGCCTGTGATGAACGTGATGGGTGAGGACATCGTTCGTGCGGTGTGCTATTCAGCACGGGAAGATTCAGTATGGAACGACGAAAGGATTTGAGGGAGAATATGTGTCGGTGCAGTTGTAGACAAAGCACAGGGTATGGAAGTTTAATACTCTTGCCTCTCAGTGCCAAACTCAAGCTCATTTGCAGACTGTGTCGTGTGATCACATAATCCTCGAACGACACACCTGTGGCGCCATTCTGATTATCCTCCGAACACGCCCCGCAGCACATGCTCTTCAGGTTTCTGTCGGCCGAGAAATATAGCTTAGAGCTCATAAGAAACGTGTTACAAGCTAGGGCGTGCGTTCCCCATGTCGAGGTGTGGTTAAGATTCCGGAGGGTTTCAAGCCTGATTACTGATCAAACTCGACACCAGCTCGGGTCTAGAGAGTAGGGAGGTTCCAACCGGCGGCTTTTTGCGTATGCGAGTGGGTTTGTTTGGACTATGGCATCATCAATCGTATGATAGTGAGATCTCAAATCGGAAGGTTTGGTAAATCTGAAGCCGATTACTGATCATCGTCAGACATCTACCTCCCATCGCCTAGACCATGAGCTACTAAGCTGTGTCCACAAGGTCGGTGGAACGCAGCAATGTTTAAGTACTTGCTCAGATCTGACGAGTTGCACTCTGCGGTTTGATCGTTACTTACAATCGATATACTTCACACAGCCGAACAACCACTTCTCTTCGACCAACAATCACATTATCCAACCACCTCATCCTTAAACCTTCAACCTCCGACCTTATCCGACAACATGCCTCTCTGGAACATCTACCACCCCGAGGGCACCTTCGAAGACAACGCCTCAAAGGAAGCCTTGTCCAGAGACATCACCGCCATCTATCACGAAGGCAAAGCAGCTCTCCCCAAATTCTACGTCATCGTGAACTTCATCAAACTGCCCCAGAACAGCACGTACATTGGCGGCATACCCAACACCGGCACGCCCTTCATCAGGCTGAAGATCGATCATATTGCAGTGACGCTGCCAAACCAGGATGAGGTTTACAACTCCATGACCGACAGGATCGACGAGGCGCTGAAGCCGCATATCGCTGACAACGGCTTCGATTGGGAGTTCCATGTTGATGAAACTGAGAGGAGGTTGTGGAGGGTGCAAGGGTTCAATCCGCCGCCGCATGGGAGTGAGGGTGAGAAGCTTTGGAGAGAACTCAATAAGGCGGTGCCGTGGGAGGAGTCGAAGTGATGTGGTCTGGTCGATGTTTCTGGGTAAATCTTGCAATATCACTTGGCCTTAATAGCAGGCGTTTCACCTCGTTATCCAGTTGTATGATGCTTCACAATGTCCAGCACAATGTCTCGGATTCGTTTTTGATGGGTATGTCCCTGGAGCGACGGTACCATTAGACAGACTCGTGCCATAGCGGTGCCACACGGGGTATCGCTTGAGAATGGTATGACAGACTCTGTCTTTGAATAAGATGTTGCCAGCAGCAGTCGCTCCAATAATATTGGTTAATGTGATCCTGTCAACGCGCGTTTCGCTTGGAGCCTTGGAATTTGGTGAGGCGCCGCAGCAGACAACAGTGGGGTCAAACTACGCAGGCGCGATGTAGCACGTCATCTATACGACGTCTTTGTAATCTGGCCAGTCTTTCATAACAGATATTCCTGTTGAGTTGATACATCATATTCAACTGTGAAAACGGCCATTTTGAACTTTATCGTTTCACGATGTCACTCCGGAGCGGGCATCTCTGCAATACTACTATCGATGTCATGTTAGATAGGTTAGGCGCCCTCATGCGGCATCCATTTTTGATCGACAGCATGCTGACGATCGCCTAGTCTGCTCCTCGTTGCCATAGTTGGAGTCTACTTAGCTCAGATCGCGTGGCTACGAAACTTGCCATTGCATTGGCCTAGGGAATTTCCTCAAATTACGTCCTGTCCCACGCCATATTCAGCAATTCACAGCTCTCCTCAGCCCTGTTTCTGCACGCACATGGATGACCTTCAGCGCGCACTTCATATCTGACAGCAAAGAGCCCTGCTCTTGAGCAAATTCCAGGAAGCCGCCCCCGAAATCTGGCGGCGTATGGTGCTGTGCTTGATCTTCCGCAGGTCTTTGCGCAGTGGTGCTATTCGGTCGCATTGTAAGTATAACAGAACGTCGCATGACAAGATTTCCGTTCTGACAAGGATCTCGAAAAGAGTCACTACATATTGCCAAGGCGCAACAAACGGCAAGCCGAACGGCCAGTGTGTAGCGGTACGAGCCTTTCTGCACGCCGTAGTGGTCGTCTTGCCGGCCGTAGCTATTGCGTTGCCCAAGCCATCGCCTCTATCATGGAACACGGGCGTCCCTACCGATTTGATAGGCATGGCAAATCGCGTCGTTGCGCCAGTCTCCATCTTGCTGCAATTCTGCGCCCAAGTCCAAGAGTTCCGCCACCAGAACGGCGAACCGGGGCCTTTAAGCCTGCTCTCGTTAGGTCTCCAAGCATTGGCCATGGCTCTCGTGTCGGTTCGATGGTTCGTACGCCTTGGGTCGCCGCATTACGACCCGGGTGACATGGAAAAGATGCCTCTTGTCGTTCATTTGTTGGAGACGCTGCCGATTCTGTATGCCTGAGGAATGCTTGCCATTAATTATGCTGCGTGTGCTGTCGGCATATTCTTCTGGTGTGCTGCTGTGTTTTGAGCCGGTATAGCAAGGGAGTCGTGACGGGGGAGAGAGGTCACGTCTTCTTGGTTGAGCAGGATGCCATCGTGGAGCGCACAGTCGCACCCCAGAAGTGAGCGAGTTGCGTTAGACGGAGAGAGTGCACGTCTTCTTGGACGAGTAAGAGGCCGTCCTGGTGAGTAAAGCGCTGCGCATATGGATAGATGGATGGTGTCAGAGGATTACGTCTTGTATCGCTCGGCGAAGGATTATACTTGTCCGGCTTTGCCTGGGATAAAGCCTGTTCCTTGCGGAGGCGGCATGAAGCCGCTGAAGGAGTTAGGGCACTCTTTGCCGGGCTGAACTTTATGATATATGGTATGATGTCGGCTTGCAATACGCAATGCCACTGTACCATCGCTAGCAATGATGGCGCAAGCGTACACATTGTCATGATTGCCGATAATAAAGTAGCTGCATGACTGGGCGTCGCATACTTGGCGCGATGGCTTATACATGGCTACATGTACTTTGGCGAGACAAGTCTAGAGATCTTCTGAGGCGAGGAGGTCCTTGAGGGCAGGCAGGACCGTCTTGCCAATTCGATAGCAGCAGTCGGCTTGCTGCGCACGTGTTTCCGGCTTGTGTAAGGATAGGGCATGTCCGCACTACATGACGCATGCCGCAAAATTAGGGGAAAAATTGTGGTCGCGTGCCTCACATGCTGTATGTAGGTCCGGTCTGCCCACGTGTTTTGCTCATGGGAAAGAAAAAACCAACTGCCGTAACGAACAGGGTCGTAACCACCATCAGCCACCACTGGATCGTCAGGCTTTCGGCACGTTGAATCATACACCCGGGACTCCAGGTGCAATAGGAAACTCTAAAGGCACAACGTGCCTGCAAAAATGGTGGCGGCGGCGGGGACTTTCCAAAGAGGAGGGGTGTGTGCCTACAGCAGAGTTTGGAGGGTGGGTGTGGTTTATGTTTGGCGGCTGAAATGATCTGACGTCGTCCCGTGCTCTTGAGACGCGCCGGAGATGGTGTTACAGAGGGGTAATGGAAATGGTTGCGAAGGGGTAATGGAAATGTCTACAGGCAGGCTTGGCGCGCGCCATCCAGGCTCGTGCTGGCGTTTGTTGGTGGTGTTGCGGGTATCGAAATGAGCACGTTTTCGAGGCGTGTTCGCGATTTCGGCGAATTGCGGTGTGTCAGAGGTACTCTCGACCGTACACCCAAGCACCGCACCTTGGATGGCCAGCGAATGTCGGCCGTATTAGCAACGGTTGCTGTCATCGTGAAGCATCTCAACATCGTGTGTACATGTATGCTGGGGTGGTCAGACTGCCATTGGATCTTCGGCTAGGAGATCCGAGGCATAAGCCTGCTCGGCCTGTCAGCTGACTGGGTGGGTGGGCAGAGAAGATGAAACGACAAGGGAAGGCTAAGTGTCCGATATAGGAAGGCGAAATAGGAAAGAAAGATGAAGTCTGGCTGTTATCGGAAGCAGGGTATGCTTGCGGAAAGATGGGACATGCTCCCCGCACTCGTTCGTATACAAGCACCACGATGAGGCACAGTACATGTATGTAGGTCCCAGCGCCGTGGAGGAGGCGTTCCGAGGCTGAAGGGTGAGGTCAGGAGTTGAGTAGAAGGATGTTGCATGTTGTCACCTCACATGAGTTGGGCATGACGGAAGTGTGCTCGGGGAGGTGCTTGCCTGACTACTGGCTGTGTGCCGTCCACGGGCTGGTCGACTTGGGATCCATCAGCCATCACCACCACCACCGATGAGCCACCAATAATTCGACTCCGCCCAAGCCACCAGCGCTGTCTGCTATTATGTAAACGCACCGCACCGAAAACTGCCCTGCCTCACCGCAACGATACCATGTATCTCGCCTTCCGCGATGCCGGCGCTGTCACCTCGCTCCCAACAGACAGACACGGCAGACGCGATGTCTCCAGCGTGCATCTGCACCGCGACCACACCTCCTCACCTGCGTCTATAGGAGGCGGTATTCCTCCACCTGGCCCTACCTCCATACCCTTCCACCCAGGCCATCGTTGTTTGCCCACTTCTCCGCATTGCAATCGCTCCACCCTTTAGCGCGTGAGGCTGCTCAAGCGTCCGTCGTGCCCGCAAGGAGGGCTGAAAGTTACGAGAGCAAGACGCCCGCCCTTTAGATCATCACCACTCGGGCCCGCATCCGCATCTCTAGACAAGGCAAGCAAGCGTCCACGGCGTAACGCGAAAAACCGCCAGTGCACTGATCTCCTTCCGTGACTATTACTGGTGTCGCCATTCCTGCGCCTATCGCATAACCTTACTTGCTGCTAGCCTCGCCACATCTCTCCCAATAGACTTTGACCTTGCCGGGACTGCACCCCTAGTAGTCAATCCACTTCATCACACACCCGCGACACCGCACCGGCACGTTTCTCAACTACCTTGCGTTTGCGCTTTCGGTCTCCTTCCATCAACGATCACACTGTGATTTCTTACGAAGTTTGTGGTGCATCTACAAACAGACCTTTCCACCCGACTCATCGCTACATCGCTTCGACTCGGCTTCGTTTGAAGCTCTCCAACCCGCGGACCCCGACCCGGAGACTAAGTCGAGGAAAAACTTCCGACCCTGCATTGCGCCACCAAACCACGACTGTCTTTACCGATGAGGTTTTTGTAATGTCCAAAAAAATCATTGCAACGATCAACTCGACTGGAAGGCAGAGTGCATCCTTCATCCGTGTCGCCAGTGCTGTTGGCTGGCATGTCCGCGCCCAGGTGCGAGCCAATGAAGGCCTGGTCGCCGAGGAGCTGGCTTCGCTGCCAAATGTCGAACTGATCGAGGGTGACTTGACTGGCCCGGATCTGAAACCTCTTCTCAAGCGTCTCTTTGATGGTGCCCGGATCGCATTCATCAACACCACTCACTGGGGGGATGAGGTCGCGATTGGAAAAGCTTGTGCAGATGCTGCCAAGAAAGCCCATATCGCCCATTACGTCTACTCCAGTATGCCAGACCACTCGGTATATGGAGAAGACTGGAGAGCTCTCCCTCTATGGGCATCGAAGTTTGCCATAGAGAACTATATACGACAGATCGGAATTCCGGCAACATTCATCTACACCGGCATTTACAACAACAACTTCACATCACTGCCATACCCATGCTTCCAGATGGAGCTTCAGGATGACGGCAGCTTTGTATGGCAGGCACCTTTCCACCCTGACGAGCCCTTACCCTGGTTGGATGCAGAGCACGATGTCGGACCAGCACTTCTTCAGATTTTCAAGATGGGCGCAAATCACTGGAAGGGTCAAAGGTAAGTTTTGATGAGTGCTGTCAAGGTAGGACCACCCTACTGATACCAAGTCTTCACAGAGTAACCATGGCATTTGAGCGACTCACACCGCTCCAGTGCTGTGCTCGCTTCGCCCGTGGTGTCGGACGACCAGTACGCTATATCCACGGCCCCATCCAGATCAAAGTCAACATCCCCAGCGGCTATCGGGAGCAACTGGACGTAATGCAAGAAACACTCGGCGAAAAGCGCGCCCCCTACTTTGGACCCGATCTCGAGTACCCACGTGAAGCTCGCAGCATCTGGGAAGGTCACCGCGGCATTGAAGAATACGCCCGCGAAGTCTTCCCCATCGAGGAGTACGCCAACGGGCTACGCTGGATGGAAGACGGCCGCACCCTGCCTATGGGCTATGGTGGTGTCGACGACGGTGACGGCGAGGTGATCTCATCTGTACCTGGATCGAGGCCGATCACGCCAGGTGGCGTGGCAATGCCTTTGCACTTTAGCGGTGCTTACACACCAAAATCGCATCCAGAAGGCCTTGGTGATAATTTCTTCGTTGGAAGCATTTAAATTGGTGCATTCCTCTGGAAATGCATAGCACGCAATGCGCACGGAATCTCGGTCCGCGCATGGAACTAGGTGGTGCCGTTCGGACCGGGGTGCACCTTACTGCCTCTGCCCTGAGCCCAAATAGCTACTTGCAACCCAATGTAGCAGCCCATGGACATGGGCATACTCAGCAGCCTTGCGCACTACCTGATACCGCGCAATGGTGAGCTCGCAAATCACGCATACACACACACGACAAGCATTTTGGGGACACTCGGCGTTCGTGTTGGAGGACGTTTTGGGGTGAAAAGAAAGGGCATGCATGGCGGGAAACGGCCCTCGATCCAGAAAAAAAGTTTTTGATTTATTTCGGGGAGATGATAATGTCGGTATGGCGGCTTCTTGACATGAGACATGTTGGATGATAGGAGTCGGATATGGGAATGCCACGATAACAGCAACACGTACACAAAACAATGCAAACATCGGTATACCAAGCATAAAACCTTTGTAAAAGTGTGACTTTTAATTCTTCGTTAATGCGCTTTTGATGCGCGCGTCTATCAATTTGCATTAGAATGATGAGAGACCATCAAGTCCCATCACTTCTTCTGCTTCTTAGCGGCGGGCGCACCGCTGCCGCTCGATTTCCTCTCACCCTTGCCACCCTTGCTGCCAATAAGAGCCCTGATATCGACAGCCTCGCCCTCACCCTCGCTGTCATCATCGTCTTCCATCTCCATCTCCTCAAAGTCAATATCGCTCATGTCGTCCATGCCCTGTGCCTGAGTGAAGTACTTGATAGCGCCAGGCCACAAGTCCTCAGCGATGGAAATCGCCAACTGCTCGCCCTCCTCGTGAACCTCAACGACAGAGTCGTCGTTCCTGTCTTCCTCGTCCTCCTCGTCCTCCTCGTCCTCCTCTTCCCCCTCAGGCTTGGCGTTGCCCTTCTTGTGCTCCGCCTCCGCCTTCTTGCTCTCCTCCGCAGTAACGTAGCGGCGTCCGCTCACGAACCCAAACCACGTGAAGAAAGAAGTGTTGACCGCGTTCGCGGTTGTCAGCTTCTCCGCCAGCGCCTCGTACTCAGGAACATCCTTCTTCAAGTAATCGCCAGCCTTCTTCCTCGCCTCGAACAGCTTAACAGCCATCCCGTTCAAGCCCTCGCTCAAGTCCTTGCCCTCCTTCCACTGCACGGCCACGGGCTCGGAGACGAGTCCGGTCCAGCCATCGCTCGCGCGACGCCAGTGGAACGTCTTCTCGAGCACAGTGTTCTGGAAGAAGTCGTTGGGCTTAAACTCGAAGCGGAAAGCGACGGTGCGGGGGTTGCCGTCTTTGGGGTCGGCGTCGATTTCCGGGCGCGAAACGGAGATGGAGGTGAGGGACTCGGCGAAGATTTGCGAGTCTTGGGGTTGGATGAATTGGTCGATTTCTGGGGGGCAGGTCTCGAGCACGATGGGCCAGAAGTTGGGGATGGAGGAGGTGATTTGGGAGCGCTTGGCGTAGGCGGGTTTGGAGAGGGTGTATTGTTGCTTGACTTTGGGTGAATTTGTTAGTTGGCCTGTTTTGGATGGTAGAGTGGGAGATGGGGAGACGTACTGATCTGGGTATCAATCTCCTCGAACTCGTCCTCGATGCCTGCGAGCTGCTCGTAGGTCACCTGGGAGATCTCGTCGCCTTGGTCGGACATTTCTGGCTATGTTGTTGTTGTTGTTGTTGTTGTGAGGTAAAACTGTGGTGTTGTGTGGGTGGGTGGGTGTGAGTTGTGTACAGTTGGGAGAGAGAGAGAGAGAGAGAGAGAGAGAGGAAAGAAGACGGTAGTTTAAAAATCTCGAAAAAGAGTTTTTGAAGAGACAGGTCAGCAAAGACCAGACCAGACTGCCAATGACTTGCTTACCCGTTGCGTTGAGCTGCGATGCGATGCGCTGCGCTGCGCTGCGCTCCAGTGAGACGAGCTCTCTGGATTTTTTGCGCGACTCGGTACGTCATTTGGGGGCACGCAGTAGAGTGAAATATCAGCACTCTTGTTGCGTTCAAATCTGCATCCACTGTACTCTATGATCGGAGACATAACGAGTCTATAAAAGCATATGGAGATGACATTGTCTATGAACCTCCCGTTTGTCGCTATAAGTATTGCTTTTACCAAGATCGTTTCAGGCGTCTTTGGGGGGACACCCCACGCCTCACGCGCCACGCCACGCCCCCCCAATCTGAGTATCCTTATGTGAGAACTGCTGGCATCTCGGCGCCGTGAGTAGAAGAGTTTATCTCTATTGAGTGAAGGGGTCTGGTACTAGCCAAAGTTTCTCCGAAGAAGGGTCCTTCCAAGCAAGCGCACGTTCCACATGACATCTCCTTCCATGCGATCAACACACAACTGCATTCACCTCTTCATCCACCTTGCACTCTTGTGTGTGTGTGTGTGTATTTGGGCATATAGATCGAGTCTTCACTTCACTTGAGATTCAACTTGAAGCAAAGTGCTTGCCCTTTCTCAGACGTGCGCCGTGAGCTGCGCAAGCGTTTGCATCTTGACCGTGTGCAAACAACTCCATTGTTCTTCGTTCAAAGTGATATCCGGATCAATGAGGCACTGTGACCTGCGCCTGTCACAGAGCAAACGCAAAAAGAGACGAGACACTTGGGTACCTAGACAAAGAATGCGCTTATTCCTTCAACAGAACCACGACAGCACACTACCTTCTTTCCTTGACCTGGAACAGTTCCCAACCGGAATACTTCTTTCCAACCACATCCACTTGACGAGACTCACATAAACGACCACACCCCACCAAATTATCGCAATGGGCGGAAACGTTTTCCTGAGTTGCATGGCCGAAGGCCATCCCACCCTTGACACCCCTCGCATGGTCCCAGAGACATATCAAACCCTCAAGCACAAGTACATACAGCTCCTGTCGACCTCCTTTCCCAAAGCAGAAAGAATCGCAACTGCTATCGAAGCCCCTGAGAAAGCAGACTTCGGCGACATCGACATTATCATCATCGATGACGGAGAGGTTGACTGGGCCGATGTGGCCGCCGAACTGGGAGCAGCTGCATGGGTCAACCGAGGGACCGACGCAAAGCCTGCCTGTTCATTGGCCGTCCACATCGATGGAAGCCAGAGTGAGCACCCGCCTGTGAAGTACGTCCTGACGACAGCCAACGATCCTCTACAAAGGAAGCCTTCGCTCGTGAAGGACGAAAGGAAATATGCGCAGATCGACCTTGTCAAGATTGGCTCTGACCTCAAGGACTGGACCATTCTCTACAGTGCGTACGGAGATCTGGCTGGTATACTTGGCAGGATAGTCACCAACTTTGGTTTCGATATCACAGAGACGGGCCTGCGCCTGAGGTTGAAGGAATGGGACGACAGCAGCCTTGAGGAGTGGAAGCATTTCAACCCACGCAAAGACGAAGGCAAGATGGTGCTCTCAATCAACCCGGATGAGGTCCTGGAATTCTTCGGCTTGAACGTCCAGCGCTATTGGGAAGGGTTCCACACAAAGGAGGAAATCTTCCAGTGGTTGGGCGAGTGCGCATTGGCTTGCCAAAACTGTGTCGAGCGCGAGAGAACCGTCGCCCCAACAAGAGAGGACAAGAAGATGGATAGAAGCATGTTCAACGAGTTCTTCCAAGTGTGGCTGCCAGCATATCTAGAGGCGAGACGGATCGCTTCAAGCAATCCAGAACATGCGACCGAGAAGGTCTCACGCACTTCTGTTTCCAAGCTCCGCGAACAGTACCTCGAAGCGGCCCTCTCCCGCTTCGGCAAACAGAAAGAATACACCGCTCTCCATCAAAATCTCCTCCACAAACGTGGCATTGCAACCGCCGAAGACCTCATCCGACCCATCATCGCCACGCACAGCCGCAAGCAGAAGAGCGCACTGGCAGAAATGGTCCGCGCCTTCCGCCGAAACGTCGAGTTCCGCGACGGCGAGCCACACATTCTTCCCAGCCAACATCAGGACTCCGAATCGCTGCTGCACACTTTCTTGGACCAGACGGGCCGAGAGTTGCAGGACAGGGGTGTGGTTGACGAGTGGGTGAAGGTGCACTTCGATCCTGTGAAGGATGTTGAGAGGAAGAGGATGGAGGAGCAGAAGAAGAAGCGGAGCGCGACTTAGTTGAGTGCGCCGATAGTCCTCTGCGATCTACCTTACCTCAGGTGCAGGGCAGGCAGGGTCGATGCGTTGGTAATACTGAGACGAGAAATGCTCTCCAGCCGAAAGCATGATTAAACGACAGACTGACGACGGAGAAATTGTTGAGAGGCCTCGATCGTTCTACGGTCGAGCATCAACAACAAAGTTGACAGCAACAGCCCAACACAAACTGCCATACATACAGCAGGCGGGATTCCCAGGCTTCTTCCAGGCCAATCTGGCGCCACGAGCGAGAGCCAGTGACACAAGATATCAAAGTAGTATGATAACTCTCACAATGGGGAAAAAAAATTATTGATTACACACTCTCAGGACCCTTCACTGCAGTGAATTCAGGGCGATACTAGCTCTCCGATGATGATTGTTCTTCGTTCCAATTGTCTGTCCTATATACTTCCTCGTCCCGCTTCGCTAATCCAAAGGTTTCGCTTACAACTTACAATCCCAGTTCCAACTCCGATACACGCTTTCCAATGGGGAAAAACTCCAGAATGCTCAACAAACTTCTGCCCAGCTGCTGTTTGGTCCGCAGGCCAGCCTGCTGGCACCTTTTGGAAAGGAAAAATAAAATAAAATAAAAGGCGAGCGCATGCACCTCTTGCGGCTTGTGATGCACACAATCAATGTACAAGAAGAGGATCTCCGTCCATCCTTCTGCTTCTTTCTTTCTCAGGACAACTTCCAAAACTTCGAGTAGCCTTCTCTTCCTCTCCCTCTTCCCCTTCAACAGTACTCTTCACGACACGACAGCTCACTAACCCATCATGCCCCACCGTCCCCTCAATCCTTCCGCCCACCTTCCATACAACGCCTCCGCGACAATGCCCACGTGCTCCATCCCTGGCTCCTGCTTCCCACCAGGCAAACCCTTCTCGCGCTCTGGTGTCACGATCGGAACTTCCGGCTGGCTCGAGCGCATCCTCTTGAGATGCGGGTTCTGCGGGTTCATGACGAGCTTGCTGGGCGAGCTGGGCTCGCGCGAGTGGCTGTAGCTCTGCTTGGGCGGCGAAGAGGAGATAGGCGTGTGCTGCTGTTGGTACTTGCTCAGACCGGGGAGTTCGGAGTTGCGGCGGGAGGAGGGGAGTTTGCTGGGCGAGGAGGTGGAGAGGATGTCGGTGGAGTCGGCGTTGACGAGGGTTGAGGTGGTGGAGGAGACGAGGCTGGGTTTCTTGGAAGGGCTTTGGGAGCGGTTGAGGAGTTGAGGGAGGAGAGCGGCGGCGACTTTGGGGTCGTTGGAGATCCGTTCGAGCATGGCCTTCAGAAGGAGGAGTTCGCCTTCGGGGTCGAGCTCGTCGAGGCGGCTCCATGATTCTGCGACGCGAGAGAGGGCTTCGCGCTTTGCGCGGTCGGCGGTTGTTGCTTGTGCTTCTTGGAGGGCGGGCTCGATACATTTGGCGTAGGTGCGGCGGCCGAGAATCGATTCCTTGGTTGCTGCTACTACTGGGGAGGAGTGGAGGTATTGCTTTTGTGGTGGTGGGCGATTCTCAGAGTCCACGTCGAAGATGCTATCTTGAGGGGAGTCAACGTAGCCGTGCGATGATGGCGGTTTGCTGTGACCACTGTCGTCACTCGACGATACGCGCTTGAACATGCGTACTGTCGAGGCGCTGTTGCCAAAGGACATATCAAGGCCCAGAGGCTGCTTCGGCTGCCCACTGACACGTCTTGCTGTTGGGGTAGACCCAGACACCTGTCGGTTGCTCACTCTGCGAGCTGTGGGCGAGGTCACTGAAACCTTTCGAGTCGTAGCTTGTGAGATCTTGCGCGCACTGTTGGATCGTACCTTTGGCGTGCGAATTGTGGAAGGCTCCCTCGTCGGTGTGCTGTCGCCCGGTGCCGAGGAGAAGTCACCCAATGGCGCAGACCTCAGGCTCATGTTCTCCAACGCCACCGTGGCACCATCATCAGAAGCGTCTCCAGAAGGTATCCTGTCCAGTTTGGGACGTCTGAGGGTGTTCCGCGCGTATGGTTGTTGCCTGATGCTGGCGGACGGTCTGATGGTGCTGAATACCCATTCGTCCTCCACGTCTTCCAGGTTGACATCGCGCAGTGTCTCTTCGTAGTACCTCACATCCCTCTCTCTTGTGCCGCCGTTCTCGAAAGCCTTTGCTTTTTGGACCAGCTCTTGTAGTGATTCTGTCTTGCCTGCCCTCCGGATGAATGAATGCTTGAGCAAAGCTTTGGCAGTAGGCCTCTTCTCGGGCTCCTTCTGCAAGCAAAGCGAGACGAAATCCTTCAACTCTCTGCTGTATTGATTCCCCTCCAACCGAGGCGCCTTCTCTTTCGGGATCAAGAATAGAACTTTCATGGGGTGGATATCGCTGCGCGGCGGTTCCCCCAAAGCTAGCTCCATCGCAGTGATGCCCAATGACCAGATGTCGGCGTGGAAATCATAGCCCGCTTCTTGAATTACCTCCGGAGCCATCCAGAAAGGTGTGCCAACGAAGGTCAACCGCTGGCTTTTGATGTTGGTCAATTGCGCCGCGACACCGAAATCCGCAATCTTGACAGCGCCGTCTTCGCTCAGCAGGATGTTTGCTGCCTTGATGTCGCGGTGGATCTTGCCGGTCGAATGTAGGTAGTCCAGGCCTTGCAGCAGTTCGCGCAGGATGATGGCAATGTATCGCTCATCCATGGCACCAGGCTTGATAAGATCCAGACATGAGCCGCCACCCAGGTACTCCATCACGATCCATAGCTTCACGCCGCGCACGAAGGAGTCGAGGTAGTTGGTGACATATGGCGAGTGGCAGGTGGAGAGGAGTGAGATTTCCTGTTGGATTTCGCGGATGTCATCGTCGCTACCTTCAAGATCGATGTGCTTGACTGCGACGGACTGGCCGGTTCGTTTGTCGAGGGCGCGGTATACGATTCCGAAGGAGCCGCCTGAGAGGGTGGTGTTAGAAAATGACCAATCAAGAGCGAGGGCAGTAATGTAAGAACCTACTTCCCAGCTCCTCCAGCATGTGATAGTTGTCGGCCGACATTTTGTGTGATATTTCTCCTCTTACGTCCTGTCTCCACTGGTACTACTGTTCCGTACAGTGCGGCAGCTTTTGATCCTTGCTCTTCTCCACGCGCAGCAACAAGCAGTCCAAGCGATAACAATAAACACAGCAGCCGTCGTCGTCTTCACACAACCAGAGACTCGAACAAGCAGAAGCACAACACACAAGGGTCCATGGAGGAGGCAGTTTGGTATGGTAGCAGCAACAGGTCGGCGGAGGGTGTGGGATGTTGGCGGGTAGGATGTCTTAATATTGTATGGCGGTGTCTAGTTCGTATCACCAAAGGTCAATGCCCTGCGGCCTGTCCTTCTAGTGCTGGCTCGAGCGCGGGATAGATGATCTTTGCGCCTGCATTGTTTACCATAGCAACCCTGTCCTCGGCGTGCCTGACGCGCGCTGCACGATGCCCTCATGCCTGCGTTTCATCTTAAATCCCATGCGCTATCACATACACCCGAGTAAGGCTGCATGGAAGACCTGGGCTGTGTGGGAAAACAGCAGTGGCAATGATAAAATACATGTAATAGCGTTGCGACATATCGACGCCCAGAGGCTGCACTGCTCTGCACTGTAGCCAGCTGGTTGCGAGGGACGGCCAAGGTGGCGTTTGCGAGTAATAAAGCATCCAGTACTGCCCTGCCCTGTCCTGCCCTGCCCTGCTCGTACGCAAACAAACAAGCACAGGCATCATGCCCAACTCACCGCCTAATGGGCAAGCGTATGTATGTATGTATGTATGTATGTATGTACAGAACGATAAACCAGACAAACTCAAAAAGACCCTCCACCCGTTTGTCTCGCCACCACCACCCCATGTCTCGATCGGCGGTGACCGCTTCATCACACTTGCCACCACACACATCTACTGTAGACACTTATGATCATTCGTGTTCATGATCCAGCCATGCTAATCTCCCCAAGGGTCTCGTGATGAACACACCCATACAGAGACCAAATATTCACATCCACTGACATTCATAAAACATCTGCGTGACCGTTTACTCGCGTCCTCCGCCTCATGCATCTGCTGCCAAAAACAAAAAAACATGCACGCGCAAGGACCCTGCACTGCCCGTTGAAACGTCGGCGTTTGCTTCCTCCATTACAGTAGCTGTCTACTGTAGTTACTCTCTTTTCCGCAAACCGCCTCTTTGCCTCCCATCGTGAGGAGGATCGGCCGCCCTCATGCAAGCACTTTAAGCACACCTCTCCACTCGCTAGCGACTACTGCAGGGGTGCAAGTGCAGCGAAGCCGGATTCCGGTTGTCTGCGAGATGCCACAACCCTATTTCATATTCGTAGTCATGCTTCCTCGTCGTTCGTCTGCCCTATGCCTGCCAGCTTATCGTCCTGCGCTTATCAAGTCATGGGCGCGCGCTTGACTACAGCCGACATTGCGCATCTGTGCGTTTCTTCGCCCTGTTCGCTCTTGGACGAAGGCAAGTTCGCACCACGTCATGGAGATCTATACGAACATGGGGCTGCTGGTTTGCGAGTGGGCGTTTGGTGAGGGGTATCATGTGTTGTTCATTGGAGCTATTGCTACTTTGAGTAATATGTGTCGTCCATGCTCTATCGCTTTTCCATAGCCTTGCAGAAATTTAGGCATGCTTCTTCTGCTTTGGGGGTGGGTGGCATGAATGCTCTCCATCGTGAACCTCGTCGTCCTATAGCTACTTGAATAGCTTCCTGCCTCCCATCCTCGCCGCCGCATTGTCTTTGCCTTCCAAACTCAGGCCGGTGAATCCGACCGTGCCGCCGTACTGTGCTTTCTTGTATCTCCGTAATGCTTCTCGCAAGTGGTCCGGTAGTAATGGCCCGCGGTCAACTTCTTCGATTTGTCTGCGCACACCCATTGATGCTTCCAATACTGCAGGCTTTGCTGCTCCATCTCCATTCGTCATACTGTGATCGTTGCCATTGGTTGCAGCAGCAGCAGCAGCAGCAGCGTCGGCGCTGGAATCTGGTTGGGTGTCGTCGGTGTGTGGCACGTCGTCGGCTTTTGGCGATTCGTCCTCGTTCTTAACGGTGACCTCGCCATCTACCTCCATCTTGTCTGCCTTTTCGGTTTTGCTTTCAGCCTCTGTTGCCTTTGCCTTCTCCTCGTCAACTCTCGCCTTTTCTCGTGCCTCAGAGCCCTCTCCTTGTAGCTTCTTCGCAACGTGATTGTCTTCCCCATCTGGTCTCTTCTCAGCGACTGCTGCCCACTCCGCTTGCACATCCCTCGCTCCCTCAACGATCAAACCCGCGAACATCTTGGTGTACGCCGCCACCACAGTAATAACGTTGGCCGGCACACTCTGGCTGAGCGTCTGATTCACCAGCGTCCTGACATTGTTCGTCTTCAGCTTCGCGCGCTTCCAAGTACCGTGTCTCTCCAACTGCCATTCAGGCATATGCAGCAAAAACTCCTTGCCTCTCCTGTCCGCCTCCTCCATGAGCTCCGCGCTCTCGTCCAGCATCGCACGCCCCGCGGCCGCATCATCCTCTTCATCGTCCTCTTCCTCCTCCGGCGCATCATCAGGCTTCCCTGTCGTTGACGCAGCGCCCTTCTGTGTCCCAGTCGTGCTCCGAGCATCGTCGCCCGCTGCACCATTCTTCGGTGGTCGACCCCTCGCGCGCTTCTCACCACGCTTGCGCTTCTTGCTAACTCCGCTGTCTCCAGCGCCTCCTGTGGTTCCTGAGATCGCGCTTCTGATTTCCGAGTCGCTGATGTCCGCGCTGCCCTCGGGAGAATACATGGCATTGTTACTTGAACCATAGCCCTCGGGAGGTGGGAATGAGGTCTGACGGAGAGGGTGCGAGGAGGATGTTGCGCTTGCGATGGAGGGTTTGCGGCGTGGTTTGGGCGCGCCAGTTGGGAGCGCGAGGGGAGGTCCGGCGCGTGGACGTGGGAGAGCGAGGGAGGAGGCTGCTGGCGGGGATGATGCTGAGGGTGGTGGCGATGCCATTGTTGTGTGGTTGGTGCGCGACGAGGCGCGGTGATGCTGGTTGTATGAATGGGTTATTGGTATTGCTGATCGAAAGATTGTAAATGGAGATGCGACTGGAGCGGAGCAATCAAGCAAGCACGGAAAGATCCGCTTGCATGTGAACGGCCCAAGCTCCTGTCTCGCCATTCACTTGAAGTCATCAATCAGTTTGATCCTTGAACTCTAGTCTTGTTCAAAGGTTGCTTATTCATACTACCGAGCTTGCAAGCGAGCTGAATTGCTGTCGCTTGCACATAAACCCTTCAACCCTCGCCTTATAGCCCAGTGCTTCCCTACGATATTTCAAACTTGAACCAACTTGCTTCAAGTAAGTATACAGCGTTGTCGTGACACCGCCGTAACAAAAGCACATCATGTCCCTCCCAACCAAATCCAAGTACGACGCCCACTTCCTCGACAAACAATCCAAACACCCTCGTCCAAGTCCCACAGTGCCCTCACCGACCTTCTCCGTCCTGGGCCACGCCATCATCAACGCGCCACCAGCAGCAGTCTACGATGCCCTGCTCGACCTGCCCAATTACCGCAACTGGAACACCTTCATCCCATCCGCAGAACTCAAAAAGTCCAGCGGCGATGCCAAAGCGAACACGACTCATCACATGCACACCGGCGCCGTCTTCGAATTCACCGTCAGGATGAAAGAAACCTCCGACTCCTTGACCAAAAGCACGGAGCTCTGCACTCTCGCCGAACCGCTCAAGACTTCCACTCCGGAAAATCCCTTCCCGGTCACGACGGCGACGTGGGTTTACGATGTCAGTGCTATCCCGCTGCTTAAGCACCTGATCTGGTCGGAACATGTGAATGAGGTTATCGATTTGGGCGATGGGCGGACGGAGTATGTGCACTGGGAGTCTTTCGGAGGCGTTTTGGCTACTCTGATCAAGTGGTTTGCTTCGGATGATTTGGCGAGGTCGTTCCGCAATTGGCCGGAGGAATTGAAGGTTTATGTTGAGGGTAAGTAGTGACGGAGTTGAGAGGTGGCGTTGCGCCTTGGTGGCATTGCTAGATTGAGCGAGCAAGATTACGATGGGTTTAGGCTGTGTCAGCGATTATTCGACTTTGTTTGCATGTTTCTCATATGCTTTTGCGACCTTTTGCATTCATGTAGGAAGACATTCCTGGCGTGACACAATTCGCTAAGCGCAGATTTTGCGATACGATGTATTCGTAGCATTGAAGAACGATCCAAAAGAAAACATGTCACACCAACAGGCTTCTCTACATCAAGCCATCTCCCGACAAGAAATCGCTAGGGCACCAGAACGCGTGAGGGTAGCACACGTAACCGCAGTGATTTCTTACTTGGCATGGGGAAGACTTCTGGTAGAGAGATGCTTGTCTTGAAAACATCCTATCTCTCCAAACAGTACTCTAAGAGATTTTAGGCTTTCCTTATACCCACAACTCTTCTGCTTGCGACTATGGCATCTTCAGATAACGAAGGCAACACACCAGACCCCGGGCGTCTCTATCCCGTATGCTGTGCTGCTGATATACCCGCCAAAGTATGTCCTTTTGGATCCGTCGACCCAGGAGAAAACCAAACTAACCGTAAAGCTCGTCGACCATTCCATCGAAGAAAATCAAATTTACAAAGACCAACTAATTTGCCTCTTCGTCTTCGTCGACAGCCTGACACAAACCTACACCGACGAGACCGAAATCGGCTACATGGAAGACGAACAAGATAGATCAATCACTTCACCATACTCTCCTTTCAAAGGCAAATCGCCAGCGGAATGCCACCAACTACTCCGTCGATTGCGCCGGAACGAGTCGGATGTGGACTATTGCTCCTTCGTGATTATGGACGAGACATCTTTGACGGACGATACTGTCCTTCTGGTCAATGCACCGGGAGAGGGCGAGGAGGGCGAAGTGCAGTTTATTCGTGTTGCGTTTGAGATTGCGCGTTGGAGGCTTTCAGGGTATAGTATGGTGATGATGGATATGGGTCAGGATAGGGCGGTGGTTGAGGGGATGGAGGATGGGGTGTTGAGGGGTTAGGTTATTTCCTTCTTTCTATGCCAAAGGCACCACATCACCAATTGGGCTTACCGGGCGTCATCGGTCACAAACCGGCTTCCAGATACAATACTGTGATCTTGGGATCATCCGAAAACAAAGCACCGGATCTTTCACACCGTCTGCCTCGCCGGGCCGTGATCCCTTCAGCAGCCCGACCTGAAGTCAATATTCTCACGATCGCGCCTTGGTGACGAGTCTCAAGCATCACCAACCGTCTTGGGTCTACTTGGAAACCGCATCCTGAATACCACAACGAGCGCTGACGACAACATTCCTGCTACGCTTCACCACACAAAGATCCACGAATCGCCAAGGTCCACCCCCGCCTGCAAGCGAATCCCCAACCTCCACCTCAGGATCCATTTTAGCCGTCTTCGAGACGGAGAAGCTTTCTCCGTCGACGTTTTGATCCTGCTGGGTCGACGACATCTGCCTCTTGAACAACGATATCCGCTTCCCCCGCTCGTCATCGCATGGGAGGTAGCAATCCTGGAGGGATTCGCAGCACGCATCTCAGATGCCCATACAAGATGCCTAGCGATATAGATTGAATGCGTCAGATCACGGCATGTATGATCGCACCGCGCATTATTGGCAGCTGTAGCTAGACAGGCATATCGGGTAGGTACTCTGTATTTGAACGGTACCTTTTCCTGTTATATGTGAGAATTTAATGATTGTTGATCACGGGGCCATTGAGTCTGCTCATAGCACAATGCGCTCTTCTATCTTGTCGTCGAGCTCTCTCGTAGCTCTGATCCAGCTTCTAGGCCGTGCCTCTGCCCAATCTGGGCCCAGTGCTGGTGGAATCTCGTTCCCTGATCCCACCGGCGTGTCGACTGCTTACTCCTCGAAAACGTACGATATCTCCGCAGCAACAACGACTCTAGCAAACGATGACTTCTCGGACGAGCGATTGGCTTTCCTCTGGAACCAAGTTGGACCCGTTGCAACCGGACCAGTCACAGAGACTGTCGAACCGACGCCCGAACCATCTGCCTACGGAAACCCATCTGGTGGCTTCCATCCCTACATCCCAACTTATGATACGAACTTGAGTGTTGCATCGCTCCCGGAGGGTTTCTCCTGGGGCGTCGCTTCCTCAGCATTCCAGATCGAAGTACATTGACTCCCCTATTCCTACAGAAAAGAGAAATACTAACAACAACACCAGGGCGCCGTAGACGCCGAAGGCAAAGGCCCCTCAATCTGGGACTTCCTCAGCCACCGCGTCGTCAACCAAGTCGCCGACAACTCCACCGCCGACGTCGCCGCCTCGCACTACTACCTCTACAAGCAAGACTTTGCCCGCCTGAAAAACCTGGGCGTGCCGGCCTTCAGCTTCTCCATCTCCTGGCCTCGCATCTTTCCCTTCGGCAAAGGCCCGATCAACGAGGAAGGCGTGCAGCACTACGACGATGTCATTGCTGAGCTTGTCAAGCAGGACTTTAAGATCGCGCCGGTGCTGTTCCATTGGGATACGCCGCTTGCGCTGTTCAATGAGTATGGCGCTTGGAGTGATAGGCAGATTGTGGATGACTTTTTCGATTATGCGACTTTTATTATTCAGCGGTATGATCATTTGGTCGATGAGTGGTTTGTGAGTATCCCTTTGCAGAAGTACATGCTGCTATCGGATTGCTGATCATCATTAGACAATCAACGAGCCTCAATACTGCAACTGGCAGTACTCGTACTACCCCTTCGGCACTTACCTTCCGCTTTATAACAACGTCACTCAAGGTGTGAAGGCTCGCTTCACCTGCGGCCACTACACTCTGCTCGCACACGCTAAAGTCGCGAAGTGGTACCATGAAGAGTTCAAGGGTAGGCATCGCATCACGTTCAAGAACAGCGGCAACTACTTCGAAGCGAACAGCACATCCGAAGCAGACGCAGTATCAGTACAGAGGAACTACGACTTTGTCCTGGGGTGGTTCAATCACGGCCCTGTAAGTACTATACCCTCTCCATCCGCCCAATATCCTGTACCACAGATCAGCTGACTACAGTCTCACAGTGGGACGACGGCGACTACCCCCAAACCCTCAAAGACACCCTCGGCGACATCCTTCCAACCCTCACCCAAGACGAAAAAGACCTAATCAAAGGCTCCTGCGACTTCTTCGCCATCGACCCCTACACCTCCTACTACGCCTTCGGCATTGAAGACTTCGACGACTGCGTCAGCAACTCTTCCGCGCCAGGCTTCCCCGAATGCGCCGGCTCTACGCAGGCGGCTCCAAATGGCTTCCCAGCGGGTCCTGCAGCCGACCCTGGTGCGAGCTGGCTCTACGATACCCCTCAGGGTGTTCGCAGGTTCTTGAGCAAGATCGCGAAGGACCTGTTCCCGAGTGTTCCGGATATCCAGGTCACTGAGTTCGGTTTCGCGGAGCCTTTCGAGTCGGAGCTCACGAGCTTGCAGACTATCCTGTGGGATCTGAGGCGAGCAGACTATTACCAGAGCTACCTTGACAATATTCTCGCTGCGATTGTGTATGATGGTGTTAATGTTACTGGTGCTTGGGGTTGGGCGATCTTTGACAGTGAGTTCTAAGGCCGATTGCTTATGATGGTGAAGGTGGTTGCTGACACTATGTGAACAGATTTCGAATGGGGATCAGGACAGACTACTCGCTTTGGATTGCAATATGTTAATTACACTGACTTGACGAGGACGCCGAAAGCTAGTATGTTCACATTTGTGAACTGGTTCAAGCAGCATGGTGCCGGAAGCGAGGAGGAGCCTGCGAACTCGACGTACAGGATGATCCGTTGAGAGTGGTAAATCGCGCTGTTGGTGAATATTCATATGGCTGTCGCTTTATCGGTATCTGTTAATGCCACGGACGGAGATCTCTCTCGCGATCGTTGCCTGCGATCGGATTTACCAGAACCCAGATTGTCAGTCTCCCCAGACAAGTGTTGTAGTGTCCTCTCGTCCCAAAGGATCGCATGTCATGTGCCTCTCACCTGATACACCGATCCGAAGGCTGATGCTCGGCAACCTGCCATCTATGACTGTATGGCGCGATAACCCACAATCTGTAGATCAGGTGGGCGTCTCCTGCATGACCTTATCGCCACTAGGCAAGCTTAGTTCCATGTACAGTAGCTAGGAAAGGCTACTGGTGCTGCTTGGGGCAGAGCGGTATACGGTTGCGATACTGCGATATAGTATCTTTCCCAGTGACTTTGGTACTCTCCGTAACACTTCTTGTCGATATCAAATATCGAGATCTGCCGTTGACCGTTGTAACCAACATCGTCAGGTCTGGCCTAGACTCAACTGTTGCTTTGCCCCGACTTCTCGGCTGCTTGTGGCACGTCATCGCTCCCGCGAGCAGTGCCCGAGCCAACGGTGCTCTTGCTCTTGCTCTTGCTCTTGCTGGAACACCTTGACCGACCGACCGACCACCACCACCAACACCACCACCACCACCACTCTGCCGCCTGACCCTCCAATCCACTGCCACCCTCTGATACTATCACACAACACAGACATACCCAATTACCACTGCTCACAACCTCTCCAGCTTCTCACAGCCCTGGTGGCGTCTTCACATCGTCCACAAGGAGCGCTTTCATCGACCTCAAGCCACAACCCTACCCATCTCCAACCAGGAACTCGTCTACCAGGCACCCGGCCGGAATACCACTACTGTTGCCGTACCATATATCACTACTCGGTCATCCCAGACGTCACATACTACTGCTAAAGCGGGCACTGTTGCATCCTCTCTCGCATGAGGCAGATGTCTCCTGCTTACCTTTAGGGTGCACCATCGGACATACCCCATCCTACCCCTCTTAAGCCTCCGTCCTGGAGGACGAGACCAATCCACCATCCACCTCCCCACTCGCCACCGCCCACCCAACCGTACTCGCCAATCCCAGTCTTCTTCCAGCATCAGTTTCTACAGCACAATCACCACAACCACCCTCAACTAGCCACACCCAGTCCTCCACCTCTACTCCTGTGCCTGCGCACGACACCGAGACAATCGACTTCTCCGACCGCCCTCGCAAGCGCAGGCGCTCCTCTGCGTCCCTGCCCGAGGATTCTAGCACGTCTGCATTCGGCAGTGCCTCCAATACCCAAGACCGGAAGCGCGTGCGCGCTTCCAAAGACCCAGCCAGCCACGGCGCCCGCGACATGCGGCTCGAGCACAATCAGCAGGAACACCAAAGAGGCCGGACTTCTATAAACGGTTCCTCCCAGAATGGGTCGTCGCCACATGCAAATGGCGCGGCGCGAAGTAATGGGGAGACGAATGGGTTTCATGGGAATGGCTTTGCAAGCGCAGTAACAGCGAATACGAGCCCGTTCTATGGTCATAATAGGGAGGAGGTTACGCGAATATTGCTGCAGTCGCTGTCAGATTTGGGGTACCAGGGCGCAGCGGAGCAGCTATCGCGCGAGAGCGGGTACCAACTCGAGATACCAAGCGTGGCAGCATTCCGCAGCGCTGTACAACTAGGAGAATGGGAAGAGGCGGAAACACTACTCTTCGGAACGGAGCATGCAGATCAAGAAGGTGGGGTCTCTTTGGGGAATGGCAATACATCAAGCAGCACTGCATCGTTACGGAGAGACAGGCTGTCATATGGGAGCCGCAATGGTTCTACACAGCTCGGACTACCATTATCGGAAGCTGCAGATATCACGTGGCTCAAGTTCCTATTACGACAACAGAAGTATCTGGAATTACTGGAGCAACGGGATCTTGGAGCGGCATTGGGTGTGTTGCGGAATGAACTTACGCCTCTGAAGAAGGATGTGGAACGATTGCATTTCCTCTCCGCGTAAGTCCCATCCATACCCTATGGCAACATAACACTAACAGTCTGGTGAACAGTCTCATGATGATACCATCCCCCGAGGAACTTCGAGCAGAAGCCGCATGGGATGGTGCGCAAGGCGATAGCAGAAGCGAACTTCTGTCCGAAATCTCAAAATCAATATCGCCATCAGTCATGATTCCAGAGCACCGACTTGCGACCCTGCTCACGTCGATTCAGCAACAACAAATACTCAGTTGCCAATACCACAACACAACTGTCACACCGAGTCTGTACACTGACCATGAGTGCACATCAGAAGACTTCCCTCTGCAAACTCTTACGGAGCTACGAAATCAAACCGATGAGGTCTGGTATCTTGATTTCAGCCATGATGGATCAATGCTGGCGACTGCGGGTAGAGATGGTTTAGTGAACGTTTACGATACCAAGAGATGGATGATCGTGCATGAGTTCCGAGAACATGAGCGAAATGCATTGGAGCCTAGAGGGGTGTGCTACGTTGCATTCAGCCCGGACGATCGTTACCTCATCAGCTGCTCTCAGAACAATGAGTTCGTGGTGATGGACGTTCGAGACGGCCATGTGGTCTGCAAAGCCGATCACTTCGACTACCCGGTCACAGCAGCAGCCTGGCTTCCCGATTCATTATCATTCGTCATTGGCACTCAGAGCTCGAGGCGGCCTCTTGGTCTGTACACAATTCGCTCAAGCAACGGCAGTGGACCATCACCAACCTCCTTGATCTTGAACTATGAAATCCACTCATGGCGCGAGCCGCACTGGGAGAATGGCAGCCGAGAGAACGGCAGCAGCTTTAGGGTCACAGATGTCGCTGTTTCGCGCGATGGCACACGCATGGCCGCCGCCACAACCGACAAATGCATCATGACCTACGACTTGAACTCACGAAAGAAGGTTGACGAGTGGCCGATGGAAGACAAGATCACGAGCATCAACTATTCGACCGACGGCACGCTGTTGCTGGTCAACATGAATGATAGCGATATCGCCATGGGCAAACTCTGGTCGCTAGACAGCACAACAGGCGAAGAAGTGATGCGGTACGAGGGTGCCCAGCAGGCGGAGTTCGTGATACGATCATGTTTTGGTGGCGCTGGCGAGAACTTTGTCATGTCTGGCAGCGAGGGTAAGCTTTTTGTTTTGCGAAGTTGTCTTATCTGAGAGAACTACGGCTAACAAGCATATCTTGCAGACTCACATGTCTACATCTGGCGCCGTCAAACAGGCGCTCAAGTCGCTGCCCTCGAAGCCCACTCACCAGGCACCGTAAACGCCGTAGCATGGCACCCAACAGACCCATCGATCTTCGCGAGCGCTGGCGACGACCGAAGAGTTCGCATGTGAGTATCTGCTCTTGCCAATAAACATATTTTCTTGAACAACCACTGACATACATGCAGATGGTCATCGGCAAAGGGCTTTGCGAATTAGGAACACCCGTCCGACGTCTGGCGAGTTGGAATGCCGTGGCCCAAGCTTGGCGCGCGTTACTGGGTCGGACCAGAGGTGGCCAAGCAATGACGACTTGTATATGGAAAAGGGGGGTATATAGGTCAATCCGTGTTGGAAGGCATCGGTCTCTTCTTCTTGCTCTGGTGTTTGGTGCATTCATGGGTGGCCACATCTCATTGTCATGGGCCGCGCATACAAGTATAGCAATGGCTCGCGGGCTAGTTTTTCTGACCGTTGAACGACAACCTTTCATATTGCTGTGAAGCAGCTTGAACCCGAACAACCGACGGGACGTGAGGGCGGACAACGATCGCCACGAACATCGAATGCTATTTCCGATCTCTAAAGACTTGACAACCGATGGGTCATATCAAAGCGTCTTGGTCAATTGTATCGTGACATACCGTCGCGCCACCAACCTGTGTCTGCCCGGTTTGACTTTCGGTGAACCCTGCCTTGTGATAGAAACGTATTGCTCGTTCATTACCAGCGAAAACCCATACCACAACCTCATAGTAACCTATTTCAACCATTTTCTTCCGCGTCGCCGTCCAGAGACATCTGCCCACGCCCTCTGACCAGTGCTGTGGGTCAATGTAGATGGTGCGAAGTTCGCCCTGTCTCGACGCCTTTGCCGCCGTCTCTGCGTCACTTCCCGGTGCTGAAGGATCATCTGCGCTACCGAGGGTGACGAAGCCCAGGATCTGTGGCCCAGACTGGTCGGAGGGTTTATGATCTCGCCGCCGTGCCACAAGGACTTCCTCGGCTTGAACTGGGTCGATCAGAATGCTTTGCCAGAACGCGGTTTTCCACGCTGGCTGAGAGATTGTTGAGATGCGATTCTGGCACTATATCCTGGTAAGCTGCGCGCCAGCCAGCGATTTGGATGTGTGCAATGGATGAGGCATCTTGGTAAGTGGCGGTTTTAATGGCGATTGGGTTTGACATTGTCTAGTACGGTTTCGGGGAGAAGATCCTGAGAGGCAGTCTAGGTAGGTCTTCAGTCTACAGTCTGTGTCTATGCAAAGTGGATAATCTTCAAAACGGCAAAGGAGCTTCGATTCATCCACTTGTAACCGTACAGTGGTTCGAGATTTGTAAGCTTTCCGATGACTACCTCCGGAGGTAGTTGCATTGATTGAGGTTTTGTCCGCGACGTTGAAGGTCACTAATTCAAGACGATTCTACACACGAGTAGAAAAGACATGGCGATTTGTATATCACAGGAATTGAAGACAAGACCGGCTTCTCTTTGGAGAAAGCGTCATTCGAAGAGTGACAATCCGGGAAGGCGACCCTCGGACCTGCGATCTGCAAGCAGTGTGGAGAAAGAGCAACCCCGACAAGGATCACACCACAACACGTGCTCTCGTCCACAGCTCTGCATGGCTGGCCATTTCACTTAATATCTCAAGTACCTACGTTGTTAACCTGGTTCATTCATTGCGCCAACATCGGGAACCCAGCTCTGAACGATTAACTGCCGCCCACGTGGTCTCAATATACTACTTCTTCGGGAAGGTGAGGGCATTGCAATGGCATATAAACGAGGTGTACTCGTCTTCGTCTCTGTTCTGTTCGCCTTCTCGGTGTATCACTTCTTATCAAGTCAAGAAGCACCAGGTGTGGTAAACAAGATGAAGCGCTCTCTGGTGTGCAATACCCGTATCTCGAGCATACCGCCTCGAGCTGGACTGATCGTGATTACAGATGATGGCCTCAATGGCCGGCGTATCGCAAGCTGCTCTTGTGGAGTACGGCCACAACCACAGCGAAATCCGCATGAACCAAATCCAGGTTGTCGGCACGCACAACAGCTACCACCGCGAGATCAACATTACCACTGAACGCGCTGCTTTCGAGGAATTCCACGACAACGAGAAGAACCTTTACTACTCGCACGCAAGCCTGGAGCACCAGCTGGAGTACCAAAGCGTACGCTCGCTTGAGCTCGATTTGCACTCTGACGTTGGAGGTGGCCTGTACGCTGAACCTCTGCTGTGGAGGATGGCGAATCTCACCAACGAGACTATTCCCTTCCATGACCCCAACATGACCAAGCCTGGTCTCAAGGTCTTCCATGTCACTGATGGGGACCCACACTCTGTCTGCCACACCTTCCTCGAGTGTCTCTGGCAGCTCAAGGGTTGGTCTGACAGCCATCCAAACCACCTGCCCATCATGATCGACCTGGAACTCAAGATGGAGGCTCCCGCCTGTGGCAAGGGCGGCATTTGTGCAGAAGAAGCACTGAAGTGGAATCTGACCCGACTCCTCAACGTCGACTCCGAGATCCGCAGCGTCCTTCCACCAAGCAAACTCATCGTCCCAGACGACGTTCGTCAAGGAAACCTCACGCTCGAGCAGTCCATCCTCCAACACGGCTGGCCCACGCTGGCGGCTTCCCGCGGCAAATTCATGTTCTACTTCGACAACGAGCCTGATGCTGGCCCACGCGCCATGTATCGCGATAACGGTCACGAATCTCTGCAGAACCGCACCGTCTTCACCAACGCTGTCGAAGGCGACGCTGACGCGGCTTTCATCAAGAAGAACGACCCGACTGACACCGCTGAGCTTCATCGTTTGGTCAAGAAAGGATACATCATCCGCACACGTGCCGATATCCCGATCGATACCGTGCTTAACCGTGATACTACGATGCGTGAGCTCGCATTCGCCAGCGCAGCTCAGATCGTATCGACGGACTACCCATCATACGGCATGTCAAGCAGGTGGGATTGGGACTACGCTGTTCAACTTCCTGGAGCTGCAGTAGCCAGGTGCAACCCGGTGTCTGCTCCATCATGGTGCAAAGATAGTGCGTTGGAATAGCTTAAGCTCAATTTCTAGACTGTACGTAGAACATCCCCGATACAAAACTCAAAGAGCACCAGGCTCACACACGCACCTGCAACCCATTCAACACAGCTGCCACACGCTTCCCAGTCTCGCGGTCCCACTTCTTGATCTCAGCAATAGCCTTCTCAACCAAAGCTCCAATCTCTTCGGCCGCCGTGGTCCCGGAATCACTATCCTCGTCGTTCACGCACTGCACGTCTCGGTCGAGAATCACACCCCTGCCATCCTCGAAGTCCACAAGCACCATTCCATCCTCGTCCTCCTCGTCCTGCAGCAGCGATGCCGCGTTCTTCTGTGCCAATTGCCACATACGAGTGCCGTAGACCATGATGCCGCAGACTGCGATGGCGCCGTATTGAATCTCCGTGCACAGGTCTCCGCGAGTGCGGAGGAGGATGTGTGCTCTGGCTAGGAGAGGCAGGGCACAGGACGGTGGTGGAGGGGAGGATGTCCCGAGAGGACTCATGGTGGGGGCCATAGTGCTCTGCGAAGGCTCAGACTCGACTGTTGGAGTGCAGGTGATGTCCATGCTCACTTTAAATGTAGGCGGGGCAATTCAGCTGCGTGCTCCTTTGTTTTTGGGTCGACTCTTTTGTTGGAAGACAACGATCTTGCGAGACAATTGGATAAAGAAAAATTTGCTTGGTGATGATGGCGATGGGGACGGCTTCCAGGTTGTGCTCAGAGCATACGTTGTTGGTGGGTAATAGTAACGATCGCCATCGTGGTCTATAATACCTGGCGGTGATGATGTATATGAAGACGCAGAGGTCTCATATCATGGTGAAGAGCAAGTACCGTGGCAGCACTGCGCAGTGTTAGCAGCAATCACATGTAAGGGCAATAGTATCAGCAGGGATTCGAGCATAGAAGTACAGCATTAACACGTGTAGTCGAAGTGGAGGGATTGCCATGTGATCCTAATGGTGAACGACTCTCGCTCCCGCTCTCGCTCTCAGCCATCGCCAATGGCGAGAAAAAGCAATACGGCCAAGACAGCATTAACGATGTTCTTAGAGAAACTGGTGGGTCGTCATACTCATACTGACCAGAGATCGTTTCAGCACCCACCATCCTTCATCGTGCGAAATCATTATCGAGCCAAGCCCGCAGGGAAAGAAGCCTGTCCCGAAAAGGCGTTTTTGCATTTTTCTGTTGTATTTTCATTACCATTACGCCTTGAGCTAAGCGAGAACAAATCATCACCAGACCCGACCGACCAACCTCGAGCCCCAATGGCCCTGGTTATCTGTGTACTACGAGGGGCGTTGCCTCGATTTTTTTTCTCTGGCTGGTGGGGTGGATATTGTATACTCGCATTTACACTCTACCCAAGTCGCAGTACCACCGCCCTCGCCGCTATCTCGAATCTGGCCGTGCTTTCTCGTCTCTCATGCGCAATCCCGCTGTGTCGTAGTTCAGGCGCCGTACAGCGTGCTGTCGTGAAAAGTCCGGGTATTTCTTATTTAGTCCGATCAGTTCCTACGCGCTGGAGCACGGGAGCCGGACGACCTAGTAAAATGTTAGTCGCTGTTGGGTAAAGTATCATGTCATGCAAGACTTACATTGAGATCCTCCTTGCAACGCCGGCCAAGTTGGTGTCCTGCTCTGCCTCTCTGCTTGCACGCTTGAGCGCTTCCTCGCGCGCGTTGTCGGTGCTCCTGCGCACCTCTTCTTGGCTGGGAGGAAGACGCTCGTTCTGCAAATCGACCTTTCTCGCGTCCTCGAAGTTCGTGATGGCTTGCTTAATGCCCTCGGATCCCAGCATGAGAGTTCCAGCAGGAAGACGACCGCCAGAAGCAGTCTTAAGCTCAGTAACACGTTCGCTCTCCTCGCGAAGAACCTGGAAGACGCGCGACAAGCGGCCGATAGCCAAGATCTTGTTCTTGATCGCACGGCGCTTGAACTCTGTGGATTCGGGGTCCATGCCACTGGTAGAAGTGTTGATCCTCTCCGGTGGGGATGATGGGCCAGATGAAAGTGGCGTCTCCTCCTCGAGCTCCTCTTTGCTGCACGTGTTAAGTATGGCAATGAGCATGTCGGTGATCTTCTCGCCAACGAAAGGCAGGGACCATGTGAATACGTCCATGAAGTTGGGCAGCCAGTAAGGGTGGGGTGTGCAGTTGAACTGGCGAATGTTCATGACGTTGTTCTCGTACTTGAGCACAGCAGCCTTGTTGTTGTAGACGTCGAGGTAGTTGGGTGCGGAGAAGATAGTCATGACGGACGGGAAACCAGTTGTGCGCGTCTTGCGGTACATTCTGTAGCCAGCATCTTGGGCTTCGTGGGCTCGAATGATGGACAGAAGGTTATTCTTCTCGAGGAAAGCACAAGCGGCGGGGTAACTGAAAAAGTACGAACATCCACGGACGTGGTTGTGCACGAAGTATTCCTGTGTCTTCTCTTGACCAAACTCCTCCAGAGGATCTGCCCAAAGAATGTCGCACATGAGGCCGTGTGTGGGAGGCTCCCTGAAGCGATCAAGCGACTTGATGTCCTCGAGAGTGTGAAGTTCCGGGCTGAGACCACCGTGGATGCACAGGAATTGCTTGTTCATGACGGCCGCCAGCGGCAAACAGCAGAACGCCTCCAGGCATGCCTCGTAAACCTTCTCGCTGTACTTGTGCTTGCACTCCAGCTTGAAAGTGAAGTAGTCGGTCAAGTGACGGCACTCGTGGTTGCCTCGCAGCAGCCAAAGAGTGTTGGGGTACCAGATCTTAAGCGCCCAGAGGTAAAGTACACACTCGATAGAGAAGTAACCACGGTCAACGTAGTCACCCAAGAAGAGGTAGCGGGTCTCTGAAGGGTCGCCACCAACCTCGAACAGCTTCATAAGATCGAAGAATTGTCCGTGAACATCGCCGCACACTGTGATAGGAGCATCCATTTCCAACAAGTTGGGTTCCTGTCTGAGAACTGCCGCGCCGGAGTTGATTATCCATAGTGCCTGCTCTTCTGTGAGACGACCTTCTCTGTACAAGTGCTGCTTGAGGAATGCGAGGTTGGGCTTTGATCGGTCGTGAGGGGATGTGATCTGTTCTTCGGTGGGAGTGCTGAACGCGGGCGCTTGTACGTCTGTCGCAAGTTGCGGTCAGCAAGTCGTTCTTTGGAGCAATGTCTTCCTTCGTGCCGCCACATTCAGCAGCGGTGAAGCTCGCCACACGACTCACCCTTGCAGACTCGCTCTTGTGTGTTCACCTGGCTACCATCCTCCATCTCGTGGATGGTGAAGTCGATCTCTGGCACCTGCTTCTTCTCCCGCAAAGCACGGATGGCATTGTCGAGGGAATGCTCCTGGGTGGAGCCGCTGCCTTCCATTGTGGGCGGTTGTGAGGTATAGAGGTCCGGTGGGAAGGTATGTGAGGTGTTCGGACGAGGAGTAGCTGCGGTGGGCGGTGGTGGTCAAGGCTGGATGCGTGAAGACGAGCTGGCTCTGGCTGCTGGCGATGAGGGTCTCGTGCGTGCGCTGCGTTTCGGTAGGTGTGGCTTAGTTCGATGGAGCCGCCTCCTCTTTGTGGCGCGTCAGGAGAGAGTCGAGATGACGATGCACGGGAGGCTGCGTACGTGCCAAGTGTTTTCTCTCTGGAGATTCGAGTGGATTGTTTTGTCAAGGGCAGGCGTGGCAGGGCAAGAGAAGGAGATATTTCCTGCTTTGCTTTCTTGTTTGTTGTCGTGCGCGGGGTTGTCTGCTGTTCCAACGGCGGGTGTGGTTTCACGCCACCCCTGAAAGCACCAGCACAGCACAGCACAGCACAGCACAGCACAGCACAGCACAGCACAGCACAGCACAGCACAGCACAGCACGGCACAGCACAGCACAGCACAGCACAGCACAGCACAGCACAGCACAGCACAGCACAGCACAGCACAGCACAGCACAGCACGGCACAGCACAGCACAGCACAGCACAGCACAGCACAGCACAGCACAGCACAGCACAGCACAGCACAGCACAGCACAGTACAGCACATCTCACCCCCTCGCCACGCCACGCCACGCCACCTTTCGCCCCTCGTTTCCGGTCAATGCGGCTGACAGCTGATGATAGAGAGCCTCAGGCATGAGCCGCGGTATAACAAGTCTTTCACGTGCACTTCAAGCATATTAATTCAATTGTCTTGGATAGGTATCCAGATATTCACATGCGATCGATCGAACTTGACCCTCTCAACAGTCGACGCCGACGGCTTCCCAGATGCCCGCCTGCTCATACTGAAGAACGTCGACGACCGGGGCTGGCTGGCACTTCGCGAGCAGATCAGACAGTCCCAAAGGCCTCCAGATCGCTTCCTCGCCAAACGTGGCTTTGACGTTCTACTGGCCATCGCTAGGTCGTCAGATCCGCATCAGAGGTCGAGCTATAGGGTTATCCGCGTCTGAGAGCGCTGCAGATTTCCTCGAGCGGCCTTTGGGGTCGCGAGCTACTGCGGTTGCTTCGCTGCAGAGCGAGAGGATGGCCGAGACTGTCGATCTCGGCGGGAAGATTGCGGAGGCGCAAGCTCTGATTGATGAGAATCCGGATTGTGTCTCGTCTTCGTGGCGTTTGTACGCTGTTGCGTCGGAGTCTGTTGAGTTCTGGCACGGAGCTACTGATCGTTTGCATCAACACCTTCGGTTCGAGAAATATGGTGAGAATGGACAATGGATCAAGTGTACATTGTACCCTTGAGAAACGGGCTGTAGCTTTGGTATTGTGGTGACCCTGGGTTCGTGCGAAACGGATGCTTGAATACTGAGAGGTTTGGATAGGAGCAAAAGTTCTGTTTGGTTGTCAAGTTCTAGGGCTCTAGAGGGTTTATAATAGATTTCGGTGAGAGTTTCGAACTAATCAGTCATTATTTCGAACAACGTCAAAGGTTCTTCACGCCGACCTGATCTGACATATGTAAAATTGTGGACCATAAAAACCGTTCACACATAGACATCACTTCGATACAATCCGTATCAATTTGCGAATTGAATAATTTAAATAAAAAAAAATCAAAGTTTGTGGGCAAAAGCGCCATTTCATTGTTCATGCAGTTGTTTTTCTAGACATAGCGGCTTGAAATGCTGCTTCAAATTTCCGTTCCAGTGTCCCCGTTCTTGTCCTATCCTGTTCCGTTCTCAATGTGATGAAAATGCAAATCAAAAAACGCCGCGTCAGATGCATCCTTCATCCTTATCTTCTCCGTTACTCCGATCGATCTAGTGCTTGTGGGCGTGGAGGTGGCGACGGAAACGGAAACGGCTAGCACTGGAGATGATACCGTCCTTGCAGATGGTGCCCTTGGCCAAAGGCCTGCTGACGGCGCTGCCGTGATCACAAATGCCAAAGGAGTCGGAGCCAATGCAGATGAGAGCACCGTCTTCGGAGCAAGGGGTACCGTCAGAAGAAGTGTTATTGCTCTCAGATTTGGAAGAGCCAGAAGAGTAGCCGGTGGGAGCCGGGGCCTCCACGTTGGGTGCAGCCGAAGATGAGCGAGCAGCCGAAGCGGAGGTAGCAAAAGTGGTCTGAGTTTCACGTCCCTTCTGGTTGTCGTACGAAGCGATAGCAGATGAGATGTGAGAAGCGACAGATGTGGGAGCAGCCTGGGAAGGAGCCCCGTAGCCGGTAGGAGCGCCGTAACCGGTAGGCTGAGCGTAAGCCGAGCTCGAAGGGGCGGGAGCAGAAGAACCGCTACCTGAACCAGATCCGTAACCGGTGGGCTGGGCAGCTGAGCCACCAGCGCAGCCATCACCAGTGGGTGTGGCCTTGGCATAGTTCGTGCCGCCGGTGGCGGACATAGTGGTGACATATTGGCCAGGGTTCGGGTAGAGGACATCCACTTCCTCGGTAGTCGGGCACGTACCGCCCTCGACTGATTGGAGGTTGGCAACGAACAAGGCGGGCAGAGAGTTCATCTCATCGCCGGAACCTCCCTCGATGGTGACTGCGGAGCAGCCCATGTAGAATTCTCTGTTTCCTATAGATCAAAGTCAGCAAACCGTTTCATACATGAGGGCAAAATTGGGAGAAACGAACCGATTGTGTTCTGCCACGTCCATGCGAGGACAGCATTTCCAGGATTGACCCCCTTGGGCATCGGGATCTCCCACGAGTGAACGCAGTCGCCCTGATCGTCAGAAACGCAGGCGTGAGCCTTACCATCGCCTACGGTGTTGAGGTTGCCCTTGGTATTGGAAGGGCATCCGCCTTCAATCGAGTAGATGACAAGCCAATTCTTGGGGTCCTTGACCTTGACGGGGTCAGTCTCGTAAGTGATCGAGAGTTGGCACGAGCCACCACCTGCAGAGCGAAAGTCAGTATGTGTCATATATCATGTTGGGGCTTCGAAGGATCACAAACCGTGAACAGCATAATTAGCCCCATCATCAAGCGCAAGTTGAAGTGGGAAAGACGACCCAGCAGAGATGGATTGACCCCCGGAGCTGGGAAGAGTAGCACCATGACATGGGAAAGTGCTGCCGGACTTGTCAAGAGGATCCTTGATCGCATTGCCTGGCAGCGGCTTCGGCTCAGAAAGGTACATGTGAGCGTTGACCGTGCACATGAAGGAAGTGGCCATGATGGCCATACGGCCGACAGATGGCATAGCGTTGAGGTTGAACATTTTCGCGAAGTACACCGTGGGAATGACTGGATGCGAGTTGTGGAGTGGTTTTGGATGCTGATCGAGAGCTAGATCCTGCTAGCTTGGAGGCAACTATAGCACGTTAGAAGGGTGGGTAAATAGTTGGACAAGCGTCCGCAGAGGCGTGTTATATGGTGTATGAAATTCGAACGGAGAAAAGGGTCGAAGGTACGACACATTGCATTTGTGAATTGTGCTTTGCCATTGTGTCGGGTTCTCTTTGTCTTCCAGTGAAAGACAAGTCGCAGAACAAAAAGGCATGGGTAGCTGATTGTTCACGTACCTTTTGATGAATTTAGGGGTCCGTTTCACACTGGTTGTTGCGGTATGCGACTGATTCCAAGATTCAAGCGTACAGCGAATGAGTGTGTGGCTCGTAGTGATCTCGCAGAGATACTGGTAAGTGAATGACTGGGCGGCACCGGGCACGCGATTGCGATGAATACAGAGAACGACGGAAGACTGGCTTGTAGGAGGAAGGCAAAAAGCAACAAAGGCGCTGTACCCCCTTCTTATGTCGAAAAGACACACGGAGGATGTGCGCATCCTGGACGAGACATGGAGCCATGCACACCAAGCATTAGCGACATCTGCAAGGTGCATGTCCCGCTCCTCCTCTCGCATGCCGTTCCGGATCGAAGATATGCCTAGCAGCAGAAGTGTGGCTACCGGGCTTGACCAGTAGTCTCACGCTGTCGCGACTTGCGGACCCGCGCAAAGGACGAGTCGCTTTGAATTTCATGGGGCTTGATGCCGGCCATGGGCCAATGGCAGATCGGCATGCCTAAGTACCGCACTGCAGTGAGACAAGGATCCACGCGGTATATGGGCTCTTATGGAACATGCACCGATAAACGGCTATTCCGTAGCGCATGCTAAGGCTGTGCAGCCACGAAGTCGCAAAACTAGGTGAGTAGTTGCCGTCTATGGATGCAGGCAGAGCGTAGTCAAACATCCGGTCCGAGGTGATTGGTCCGCGGGCAAAGGGCGCGCATACTGGTACGAAAGCAAGTACCCTATGATGTTCCGGTCTACGGCCGGTGCCGTGATCCAGTGAAGTCGCGTCTGGCCAATGAAGAACTGATATCCAGGAATTTGGTTGTCGGCGTTGGTGAGGCGGGAAAATGGTGCGACAGCCAGCCCCTGTTCCAAAAAGCTTGGCCCCGATCGTCGCCACTGGCAAAGCGGGCCCACAGGGCTTCCTCCGAAACAACTCCTTCTTTGTGCATGAAGTTCCTCGCTAAATCGTCGCTTAACATGTACCATTCAGCAGGCAGAACCCTCCATCGCGTTTTTCGTATCGGCCTTGGCCCGGTGTACCACATTCTGGTGTCAGGCACAAGGTCAGCTGCGTACCTTGCGCGCATCCTGCATGCACGCTGTCGTGCTCTCCTGCATGTAGCCTTACGCGCTTACCGCTCGATTGGCCAACGGTGAATACCTCTTAGCCGCGCTCGAAACCCTCTGTACCTTCGCCTTGCAGATGACACATCATCCAAGCCATTCAACGACGAATTCCCGGTCACTTTCCAAATTCACGTCAGGGCAACGGAACAACGAAAGGCGCTCTTTCGACACCAACATGTGGTTTGCCATCTGTTCCGACAAAAGTCCCATACCTGAACTTCATCCCTGCATCATCGAGCCAAGTATCGTGGCTCTCTCGCGATGCCATTGGACTGTTTTCCATCTCTCTCACAGCTGTGCTCGCAGCAAACATTGCGATATCTGACGCCATTGTGAGGGGCATGCGTGGTAGGTATTTGCCAGGTCGATGAGCGTATACCGCAATTGCAACGATGACATACAACCCCAAAATGGATGCCGACAGAATCACCATGGCGCGAGAGACCTTAATACGAACTTCCGGTTGTGTCAGAGTACTCGCAACCATCGTTCCGTTGACCTTCGCAGAAACGAGAAGAGAATCGTGGTTCAGACCCAGCCAGATTGCAAACAATTTCTGATATGTTCTGGTAAACATCTCTGCCGTATCCTCGAAGTCCGGCAGCGGTGCTTCTGGGTCCAAGAAATGGGATTTCGGATGCATCATGCTCATGGCGTATGTAACCCAGTCAGATGGGAATGTATCATTATGCCAACTACCGGCCCAGTTGTCTGGCGACCACATGTCTCTTGAGCCAATTCTTTCAGACAAAGCACGGATAGCCTCCCTCACAAGTTCGCTTTTGGGGTCTGGTGAATCCTTGTAACCGTCTGCGCGGTGTACCTTGTGGACAATACCTTCACCCGTGACTGTGACATTCACCAGCTGGGAGAAGACTGTAGGTTTGCATACCATGGCCATGGCATCTTCGTCCGTGATCGCGACGGTGCCATTTCCACACAAGCTACGCGCAGTGTTTCTGGCCCAGATACCAGCAATCAACAGCTTGCAAGGGTCCCGGTCGCGCTGCTTCTTGTCGACTTTCGCTTGCAATGTTGTTATCATTTCAAAGGCCAGATTTTGTCCGGAGCAAGCCACTGGCCAATCCGCGGTCGATGTGCTTGCAAATGCTGGTGCACACGACAGTGCTTCATGATCATCGTCAGGCAAATTCACTGTCAGATTAGCGGTAGGTGCAATAGTCTGGTTGAATGATTCGCTCACAAGACTCCAAGAGTAATCGCGACGGTTTCCCAATGGCTCACACTTCATCCGAATCCCGATTGATGGCAGGTTCTTGACTTCCAAGTAATCGGATTCGTTCAGACCACCAGGCAAAGAGACGGGCATATAGAATGCGGTGTCGTCAGTCCATGGAGGCATTGGCGTGTTGGATGTGAAGTTCGCCATCGCTGCATAGAAAGGATTTGGCCCTAGACGGGTCGCATTTTCCAAACCCTCTCTCAGGATCGGTTCAAATAACTGAAATGAGTCTAGCGACCGAGGTACAGCCAGGGTCTCTTCTTTTATCATACCACCGAGAGCGACAGCCAGCACATTTGCAAGTAGTGCCATCGCGCAGACTGCGGCGAGGACGATGTGACGCGCCCTCAAAGCCTTGAAGATCACGAACTGTGGTGGGAGTGAAGAGTAGACCAGCCCAATGGACCGCTGTGGAGAAGCACTTGCGGATCGAAGTTCTTCGAAAGGCTGCAACAAACACAACATTCGGTTCAAAACCACCCAGACTGGCTCTATCAGGGTTGCAATAACCATAGGAATGTAATTCTCGAGCATTTGTCGCACGAACAGATTTTGTGAGGGCAGGGAGAGTCCCGAACTCAAGCCAGTGTGATAGAGGTAGGTTGTACCAATCAGAGCAGCGACTAATCCGAGAGTGAAGACGATACCGACTGGAAGAGAGAACTCGAATGGATAATCGACAGATTTCTTCTCCAGCACTTGCGAAGGCTTCTCCGCCTTGACGTGTTCCATATCGGTATCCTGAAGCTCTAGAGTAGCATTACGGCCAGTGTGCGACATCGTCAACGAATAAGAGCTTTCACAAGTCGCAGCTTTCAGCACATCCCACGAAGATTGATCGTAAGGCGCAAATTCTTCCTGAATGTCGTTTTGTCCCTTGACCAGCATCATTAGCGCCAAAAGAGAGTCGGGATCGCCGACTAAATTGAGGAATGGACCCCATGACAAGATCATAAGGATGATTGTCATGAGCGCAACAATACCAAGCACGGCCTCGACAGCATAGGCGAACCGATGTACGATACGGACAGCTTGAGTCTGGTATGTCCTCGTGCCGTTGGCGATCTCGAATTCCCCAAAGTCGTCCTTCAAGACGTCGACCATGGACCTGGCAAAAAGCAGACGGTGAACGGCTTGGTATGATGCCGCGAGTACTTGTGGATCCATGTAGTCTTCTGTCGGTCTCGGATAAGCACCAATGGCGAGACCCACGATATGCGTCATCTTAATGTCGGAAGACGAGAAACTGATGGGAAGCTGAGCAAGTTGAGGATTTTGATCGGGCCACTTGGTAGAAGGTATTTTGCTCCGTACGGTATTCTGTTGTGTGGCACTGTTGATCTGCCACTCGAACAGACTTGTGTTGAAGGTCCCTGGAGGCAGAGCCAATCTAGGGCCCGTGTCATTGAAACTCATTACCATTCCGTCGGATTGACGGACTGTTGCAGCCACAGTCTGCTCATAATATGAGGTTTCGCAGAACAACCGCGTAACAGGGCCTGGGGCGTCCTTGGCAGAACGTCTATTCCTCGCAAGTGCAACAAAAAAGACGTTGGATGCAGAGTCTGGGCAGTAACCACTGAGGTAGTAATCCGCCAGGCCGTCATGGTTCTGATTGCCTGCAAAAAATGGTTGGAATTCTTTGATTTCAGATCCGCTCACTGGCTCAAGACTGCCAATGATGTTCGATCCGTCAGGGCCAAATGGGGTACGGACTCTGCATCCTTGTGGACTATCCCAGGACTCCCAGCCCTTGGTCTGGTTCAGCTTGGCCTCTGTACACCCTACGTCCATGCTGAACAGTGTGGTGTTCGTGGACCAAGTCTCGTTTAGTTGGTGACTGCTGCTCTTGTCGGGGCGAAAGGGAGTAAATGCAGCTTCTTTGGACATAAATCGGGGGAGTCGTTCATCAAGCCATAGTATGTTGGACACGGAATATGTGTAGTTGGCGGTGACCTGCGCTGCTTGGTCCTCGATGCTCATGTGTTGGGTTGAAACTTGCATTGGCTCGACTGAGACCTTTGTCACTGTCTCTGTGGCGAACATTGCGGCTTGCAAGGGCGTTAGGCCCATTCCAACCAGTACCAGTGCAAATGATGAGATGACGACCGACCAATGCTTCCTCCTTAGTGCCTTCAAAGGCACGAAAGCAAGAAGGTCTGTCGGGTAGCGCAGAAGTAAAGAGTCCCGACCGCTTGCTCCTCCAGGTTTCGACAATTGGCGGTAAGGTTCGATTCTCCTTGTGTCGACATCGATCCAATGCCAGACCAGGCCGTAGCTCACTGAGATGATTGTGGGAAAGTATCGGTACAAAAAGATGTAACCCATACCAAGTTCACTGATCTTCGTCGCAAAGAGTATTCCGTCGTGTTGTTGATCGTAGATAACCAGCACTTGCACCAGAGCGAGAAGTCCCAGTGTGATGAGGATAACCGAGAGAAGAAAAGGTCGTCGAAGGGTTACAGGTTTCCATTGTCGACATTTTGGCTCCATTGTCTCTGGAATAGTTTCGACAGTGACATCGAATTGCGTTTTGGTGGTTTCTCGTCGAAGAAAACCATTGAAGCGATACATGGCCAGTGACGGCGATGTGTCTTTCGACCCTTTCGACAAGAAACGCGACGAATGTGATAACGCACGGATTGGAAAAAAAAGATTTTGATGATTAAAACACAGGTAGGAACGATACCACAGGGAAATATAACAGGGACCATCCATGTTATCGTACATGGCGACTTACATAGGGAGGCTGTACCGTACGTTTGTGGCATGGCAATGAGGCGTTAACCGCCGGCAAGGCGCCAACGTGCATTGGCGTTTCGAGTACTCCGCTAAGGCATCTCGAGACGCCGAAAACAGCGCGCAAAATTGTGGTGCATCCTACAAGGACTGATAACTGTCATGGTGTATTCCGGTATGGCCTCGGGGACAGAATGTTCCCGTCTTGAAGACTCAAGAGCAGGGCAATACCTCAGGGATCAGCAGAATCCTGACATATACCCCATGGTCGGGACTGATTGGTCTTTAAGCGAGTATGTAGCGCCGACATGTCAGTTTCAATGGCAGCATCATGTCCGCGCTTGTTGTAGCCTAGACGTAAACATGATACCGTTACTACCTTTCAGAGGAGCATATATTACAAGGCAACATGCTGCTTTCGCAGATTCACACACGTGATCAGGCCGGTTGAGTGCACCTTTGTCGACTTATCGTTCAGTCATGGGAGTGGCAAAGGCAGACCTGGTGCAAACGAGGTCGCTTAGTAGCATGCAAAGGAATCCACAGTAGGGCCGTCTGATTTTATTGTGGTTCTCATGAGTCAACTGCAGACGGTCCATGATGGCGAGATCTAGTTTGTCACCTTGGGCACACCTTCCATCTCACGAACGGAAGGCGCTTCACAGCGGCTGCGCTTGCCAAGTCCGGCTCGTACCGCCCCGTGAGCGTGCACAGGCCCCTCCCACAGATTTGCGGCGCTGGAGCAAATTGAACGTCGATTGAACTTTCTGAAGGCCGACGAGTCGACGATTGCAGGTTTTCGCACCGTACTACTAACAAACAGTAAAGATGTCGCGCCCGACTGTCACGATCATTGGCGCCGATGGGGCTGCCAGCCAGAACACCTACCCCCTGCCCAATGTCTTCAAGGCGCCCATCCGTGCCGACATTGTCCAGTACGAAAACTCCGACTCCAACACCACCGACCAGGCGGGAAAAATTGGGATATGGGCTAACAGGAGGACAGGCACGTCCACACCGGCATGGCCAAGAACAAGCGTCAGCCTTACGCCGTAGCTGAGAACGCCGGTCACCAGACCTCCGCTGAGTCCTGGGGTACTGGTACGTGTACACTGCAATCGCAAGAGATGGAAAATATGGATGGCATTGGGCGAACATGGCAGAGTGGAATGTAGAATTGGAAGGACATGGCTAACGGACCTCAGGTCGCGCTGTCGCCCGTATCCCCCGTGTCTCTGGTGGTGGTACTCACCGTGCCGGTCAGGCCGCCTTCGGTAACATGTGCCGTTCCGGTCGCATGTTCGCTCCCACCAAGGTCTGGCGCAAGTGGCACCAGAAGATCAACCTTGGCCAGAAGTACGCAAAAATCGCAATCTCGAAATTCTGAGGAACAGGAAAAGCTAACATCCGCCCAGGCGTTTCGCCACCGTTTCTGCCATCGCTGCTTCTTCCAGCGCCGCCCTTGTCCTCGCCCGTGGCCACCGCATCGGTGCCATCCCTGAGGTTCCCCTCGTCGTCTCCAGCGCCGCCTTCGCCGACGGTGCCCTGAAGAAGACCTCCCAGGCTGTCAACCTCCTCAAGGCTGTCGGTGCCGCCGCCGATGTCGAGAAGGTCAAGGACTCCCGCAAGCTCCGCGCCGGTAAGGGTAAGCTGAGGAACCGTCGCCACGTCCAGCGTCGCGGCCCCCTGGTCGTCTACGACCCGTCCAAGGATGGCAAGGACCTCATCGCCGCTTTCCGCAACCTTCCCGGTGTCGAGACCTGCGACGTCTACGCCCTCAACCTTCTCCAGCTCGCCCCTGGTGGACACCTTGGCCGTTTCGTCATCTGGTCTTCCAACGCCTTCGCCGCCCTCGACTCCGTCTACGGCAGCACCACCGAGCCCTCTGAGCTCAAGCGTGACTTCCTCATCCCCCAGAACAGCATGGCCCAGCCCGACCTCAACAAGCTTATCAACAGCTCTGAGGTCCAGAGCGTCCTTCGCCCCGTCCGTGGTGGTGCCATCACCAAGCGCTCTCACGTCCAGAAGAAGAACCCTCTCCAGAACAAGCAGGTCATGCTCCGCCTCAACCCCTACGCCGCCGCGTACAAGAAGCAGGGTCTTGGCCAGCAGAAGATCGACGAGAAGGCTTCCACCAAGGACAAGACCTTCGAGGCTACTCTTCACGAGAACTAGAGTGGTGTCGACTTTCTTTCCGGATGGGTTTCCAGCGTAGCTTTATGGTAGTGGTCCTGGAAAGGACTAAGGGAATGCAACTTTTCACACTACCTACTAATTTGACCATGTTTATCTTTTCTTTCATTCGATGTCCTCAGCGTTGCCCTATGAGCGTGATCTGCCAACATTTTTCTCTTGCTCTGATCATTGCGTGCAAACCGTGCTGTGGCGATCCGCTGGCCTATATTGCACAAACGACAATTTTCTTGAGGCGGAAGACGGACTGAAAAACTACGTGCACCAAGGTAACCATAGTACAGCGTTGTACAGACATGAACAGAATGCAAGGGATGGACACCACATATGCGCTCACAAGTATAGACCTAACACTGCAACATTACAACCCCGCCCCTGTTGAAAAAAGCGTGCTCCCACAGGAGTCTCAGGCGTATCGTAAGCAGCTACTGACTTGAAACAGCTTGCAGCTCAATGCCAGATGCAGATCGGTTTGCTTACCAAGCTCTGATTGACTTTAGGATTCAGCCGCAATTTTCCAGCGCAAGGTCACACTTTGGCGTACGCTCCAGTGGCTTGTGGGGTGTGGAGTCGTGGGCTCGCGAATGGCGACATGTACTCAGACACGTCGTACCTTCATAAGTGTTCAGCAGTATTGGTAAGCATAATCTTGTGCCTTCATCCAGGCGAAGTGGTGAATGACCTCAGGCACACATGAATACATGTCGTCGCTTCTGCATACCATGGTATCATTCAAAACGAAGACCCATCATTATTCTCTACTCACAAGTTCCTGTCCATTTTGTCTCGACCACCGAACGTAACGATGGCACCACCAGCTTCGCCTATCCTCCTGACCGGTACGACCGGCGGCTTAGGCACAACCATCCTCCACCACCTCTTACACAAGCACCGCCTCGATCCGAAAAGCATCATCGCCACTTCGCGCTCTCCTGCCGCGCGCTCAAAGTACGAGTCGCAGGGCGTGCAGTTCCGCGAGCTCGATTTCGCACGCCCTGAAACTCTCGATTCTGCTTTGAAAGGCGTGGGATTGTTGTTATTCGTCAGCAGCAGTGAGAGGGATACCCCTAATCGTAACAGAGAACATGGAAATGTCATTGATGCTGCTGTCAAAGCAGGCGTCCAGGAGGTGTGGTATGTTTCGCTTGCCTTTGGTGGGTATGGTGATGAAAGCAAAGTGGGCTTCATGCAGGCGCACCTGTGGACTGAGGAGAGATTGAGAGGGTAAGTCTTGTTCTGTGCCCTTTCCTGAAGCCAGTGATTCGGGTCCGTTCAAACACTAAATTAGTATCTATCAGATCTGGCCTGAAGTTCCTCTCCCTTCGCGCAGGCATCTACACAGACGCTTTCCCGTTGTATTTGAACTGGTATCCATCGTCAACGAAGGTGCTCCTGCCCAACACGCAGCCTCCGGTGTCAGATGGTCGCATTGCGTTTACGTCTCGCGATGAGCTCGGCGAGGGAATGGCAGCTCTGATGGCCAAAGGACTCGATGCCTTCCCTGCGATCAAGCCCAAGACGGAGAAGAAAATCGTCCTTTTGACAAGCCAAGCAACCGACACGCTTGAAGATCTCGTCCATGCGATCTCGAGGGCTAAAGGCGCGGAAACGCCCATCGAGTATCTCGAACCCAGCGATTGGATTGCAGCGTCCGCGAAGGACGACATGGGCAACAAGCCGCGGGCTTGGTTTGAGGCAAGGCTGGTAGTTCTAGAAGGGTTCAATCAGGGCGAAGCGGAGGCCATTGATGATTCGTTGGCGACCTTGTTGGGACGAACGCCTGAGACGGGCTTTGATGGGGTTCAAAGGTTGCTGAGAGAGGACGGTGGGTTCACATGGCATCAAAATCACATGTAGTATGGTCGCGCAATTGAGGAAGTGAGCAGAAAGCCGCCCTAGCATTAGATATTATTGAGTAATTCGGTTTCGCGTAAAGCTCATCCACTGATGGGTACAAGTACATTTTGCGAAGTTTATAGCAATCAGGGCCATTTATGAAACAAGAAAGTGTTACAAGCGCTGACTATAGAGTGATATATGGATAGATAAAACCGCAACGGCTACGGAATAGTCCCAAGAACTCCAACTTCAACTCCTTATAGCCAAAACACAAGAAAGCCGACATTAAAATCTTGGCATTGGCCTCAAAGTTAGTGATCGGACTTCTGATCCAAAACACTGCTCCTACCCCTCAGAGGAGCTCTATCAGCTTTGTGCTCCGTTATCTTCGAGCTGTCACAAGAAGTTTCACAAGAAGTGGTTTCGACGGCAGGAGTGTTGCCTTTTGCAAGAGGTGTGCTGTCCTCGGACGAGCTGACTTCGAGCTCGTATTGCACTGTGTTTGACGAAGAAGCAGCCCTTGAATGGTCAGAGGAATCGATTTCGTAGACCCTAGTGACCGGGGCTTTCCCTTTCTTCCTCTCAGACACTTCGCCGAAGAAATTTTCAGTTGTCGTCGTCGAACCTCGACGTACATACTGGCGTGCTTTGTCGCCGCGGCGATCTTTCGTGTCGTGGACTTCGCCTACTGCGAACGTCTTAACTTCCCTGCTAATCTGGCCGACAGGCGCACTCGATCCGGACGCTGGATTAGACAGCCAGCTTGGGTCTCTCAACCTGCGAGGAACCGGATAATCGTTGAGGCCACGGAGCCGGACAACATTGGGTAATTCCCCAGTGAAACCTCTGCGCACTAACTCGCTCAGTACACGTCTGCGACTCTCCTCCATGTCGGCAATAGTCACCGCGCTTGTAATGGTTCGACTGTCGTTCGAAAGGTGGACGTACAGAACCCGTAGAATGTCATTGTTGAGCATCGTGATAGCCTCCTGGTCTAACGGTAACATCACTTCCAGAGCTGAGTGCCGAAGGTCAAGGAATGAGATCGGGACAACCCAGCTGTTGAAGAATGAAAATGGTTGGTCGCGGCCGATGATCCGTTGCACGCGTTGGCCTGGGTAATTTTCATGTTCGCAAGCATTGATGTAAGCGGCGATGACAGTATCGTCGACATTGTCAAAGCGGTGCCCAGGATCTTCCTTCAACTCGCAACAATAGTACTCATTCAAAACATGAATGAGTTGCCTGGACGAGGTATCTTGGGAGCGATTGACTTCCTCCAAAGAAAGTGCTGGTCCTCCAGGAGGGGGATGCGAGCTCAGTGGGCGAAGGTCATCTTGAGAGGTGATTCTTGCCATGTAGGCTGCAGGTCCTAGAGCACCGACGCGTTCGGCAAGTAAGGCTTCGTCGGCAAGTGACGGTCCTGCAGTACATACTGCCCTCAAGCGCGGCACAGAGAGCCCGTCTCGAAGACTGTCTCGTGCAACTGTTGGTTTCAGGTAGGCTGCGGGTCCTATCTCAGCATAGCGCTTGGCGGGCCTGTCTTCTCTAGAGTGCAGGTTCCTATGGTTTGGATTGTGGGCGTAGCTGTCCCTGCGCGAGTGGCGACGATCGGCCGTCACATCTGAGTGTTCGTTGTGCCGCTCTTGCATAGTGGCATCATGCTGGGTGTATGGCAGCTCCAGCGCGAGCAGGAAAGTGTCGAGAAGAGTTGCTGGTTTCGAAACCAGACAAGCGGTGTGAGCGGGTATCAGCTGGCAAATGGGGCCCATACATGTATCCAGAGGAGTCACTCCGCTCGGCATTCTGCTGGCGCAGCACCTCATACTCCTCATTACACCCATATGGGTCGCCATGAATACCTTGGCAGGAATCATGCGGTTGGGTACCGAACCACATTTCGGACATCCACTGTGACAGACCAGTTCTGGGATCGTAGACGTAGGACATGGTTTTTGAATGATGAGGTAGGCGAGCGGAGAGATGAAGTCCTGTACTTAGAGCAGGTGCGCGATGAGCTAGGTCTTTTGTGTCGGATGATGCTGTGGGCGGATCTTTGGACTTGAGAGTGGTTGATGATGGACCGAAGAAAAAGTGCTAAGAGCGTCGGGAAGAAAAAAGTAGTGATTTGGGCGAAAGATCAATGCTTATATAGATCGACCATACAGCATTCACCACACTGCACTCGGTCAATGATTGCATTGCTATATTGCATGCCTGCGGTTGGGCTCATCAACGAGCGGTGACACGTCCCTTTGAAAGATACCATGGGTTTTGGACAGTACATAAGGTGGTAAGTAAGGGTATTTACACAAAATCTCGCAAAGCAGCAACGCAGCAATCACAGCGCGAGAGAGCGCAACAAACCAAATCCGCATGTGACTCAATACACGAACGGCACAAACTTGTACGGCACAGCGGCCTTGTAGTGTTCGTACTTTTCACCGTACTACAAATCGTTAGCATGAACCATACACTAGTGCTTGCGCAAGCGACTCACTCTCTCCTCAAGGTAATGCTGCAGCACCGGAATACCTCGTAGCGTAAAATCGCCCACAAACCAGGATGCCGTGACAGCACCCCACGTCCAGCCTCCAGAAGCGATAGCATAGCCTGTGCGCCACAGGGTGTATCCGAAGTAGTTGATATGCCTGCTCAAGCCGAACAATCCGCCTTCGTAGACCTGACCCTTGTTCTTCTTATCTTTCTTAAATGCGTGCCTCTGAATCTCAGATACAAACTCCATAGTCATACCGACGACATACAGCGAGGATCCTACAATCAAAGGAGTCTGAGGGAAGTGCTCGCCATTGCAGGAGGCGGAGGTTTGCGCGCAGACGAAGAAGAGCGAGTTGAGCGAGTTGAAGACTGAGTTGAATGCGCCGACCGCAAGGCCGAACTGCGGTGGCATTTGCTCCTGCATGATCGTTGTGCAGTGGATGTTCTGCTTGAGCATACTGCCCACGGACATGCCGAAGATGATGGATCGGTATGGACTCAGGCCTAGCAAGCTATCCAGCGGCGTGTTGGTGATGAGCGCAGGGCCCTGTGGCAGCACTTTTCCTCCAAGCTTCTCGATCGCATTGCCGCCAAATCCTTTCGCCAGAATGCCATATTGTAAGAACGGGTCGAGGGCGCGTGAGCCAACGAAGCACGCGGTGCCGATGGGACTGGGTTCCTTGATGCCGCGGCGGATGTTGTCCTTGTTGCGCGACGTCTCGTCGTATGATTTACCTTTTGGCGCAGACATGATGAACGTGTGCAGGTGTCCGACGGAAGGAAGGCCTCACCTTGTCGACTTGGAATCTATAGTGGTATGGTCAGGCCACTCACTCGATCGTTGGCGTCAGTGCTTCTCTCGAGCTGTCTTGCTTTCTCGTGGAGCTCCCCGCGCGTAGCGGTCGGATCCTCGATCATCCATTCCACCGAGGAACAATCTTTGAGAGTTTGGCGTATTTGTACGTTCGCGACGAGGTCACAGGTGATAGAGATGGATGCTCGGATATCTTGAGACGCTGTGTATTTGAGATGTATGTCGTTGCTGTTGTGTTACTGGGTCTCCATAACTTGTGGGTTCATGTTCGATCAATCGGATGTTGTTTCTCCCCATGACGTAGCCAAATGACAGGGCTGAACCTACAACGGGATCGAATCGTGAACGACCACTATGGAAGGTGAACATAATAACATGCACATTCGTATTTTCTCCTTTTTGGCGTCAATAGTCGAGCTGTGGATATACAAACCATACTGGCTGCTTCTTATGTTCTTTTATCGAGACAGGCAAGAGCGATAGAAGAGTCATGGGAAGTGAAATGATTCGGCATACTTTCACTCTGAAGTACGAGCTTGAACATCAATACAGCCATGGCACTACAACACGACGGGTTACACACCCACCAGGCATACTTGCAATCACTCCACATATACTGAATATGCCAAATGACATTGATCATGGGTTGACAGTCTAGACGGCGGCATATAGTGCCATAGATGTGCCCGTGGTGATACAGCAGGGTTAGGGGACTGGGGTTAGTGTCAGCTTACATGCATCTTCCGATAGTTTATGCGTGAACTCTAAGGTCATTCGCACTGTGGCGTCCGAGACAATATGACATTATTTCGACAGCTTTCTTGTGACATCTTGAAGACATCTCACTAATAAACTCTGATCGTCAACACGGGTTGGTGTCTCGCGGCTGAAGCACCATCAAATCGGTCCTACTACACAGCTACAACTAATCCATAAACCCCAGAGCCATGTTTGATCGTCCAAAATAATCCTTTGCAGCAAGCGATCACGCTATCAGGACAAACCCAACGCTCTCAATCAACATGACACGGCAAAGTTGGAGCCTTGAAACTCCCCCACACGCAATTCCCAGACACCGGTGTTTCCGGCAGAAGCCAATCGCGAACCCATGCCCGTACGTCTCAAGTCCCTCTAGTACCGACAATCTGGGCCTCCTCACTTGTCACAGCCTACTGAACCTGTAGACCTGCAGAGGCGAAGCCCAAAGGTATGAGATGGAGCGGAGGTTGGTGGAGAGTGGCGGCGTGCGGCTCAAGGGCAAGCGATCAATCTCATGGTTGCAAGGTCTGAAGAAAAAAAAGTGTCCAAGGATGCCACGCGAGAGTGTAGCGAGTCTGTCACCCCTTGAATTTCGATAACTGGACATGTAAAACGGCGCGGGAGGATTGCTTGTATGTAGTACGCCGGATATTGCTTCCTGTACCTGCAGTAGTTACGCGAGTACGCCTCTCTCTCACCACGCACGCGACAATGAACAGGTCGAATTCGGCAGTCATACCGGCGGCGTCGCCGTCCACATGCGAGAGAGCTGTAAAGAAAAAGGCAACGCGTCGTGCCACGCGACACGATATGACACCATGCTCAATCCGGCGGAAGATTGAGATCTTACGCAAGCAAGCAAGCGGTCGACTTCGGCACTCGTCAAACGGTGTACTGGCAGATAAAGAGTGGCAGCGGTGGGGATGGGCGAAAGAAAACGGCAACCTTGCCCACGATTGCCATGGAAGAACACTATTTTAATGAGACGAAGCGTGGTAGCCCCTTCGACCCGCTGCGATTCGCTCGCGCCTACGTATGTATATACGAACGCAAAATAAAATTAATCGCACCAGCCCTCGCGGGGTGGAGTCGCCATTCCAGCAAGCGAGAGGACGACGTACGTCGCGCAATCATTCGTCGGCGCAACACGTGGATGGGTGTGGGTGGGCTGTTAAGGGGCGGGCTTGGACCGGTCACTCAAAGTTCTCGCTTCTATTGTCTTTGTATTGCAGCTATGTCTTATAGGAGAGTATTTGCCACGCACGCCGCGCCCCTTGTGCTGGGTTTTGAGTCAGGTTTGTGATCTATTGGCTGGACGATGCAATGATAGTAACGATAGTTGAAAGGCGGGCGGGCTGCCGAGGCGAGTTTGTGCTCTTGTGTGCGCAGGGCAAACGCCGCGCAAAAGCTCCTTACTAGTGATGCCTCCAGGATTGTGCCGGATATTGGTGTACCGATGATGGCTCGTACTGCTGCACGGCTAGCTGGTGGAAGAGACAGCCGGTGCTGGTAAAGCACTCTCAAGGCCACTCAACGGAAAGCCGGGCGAAACAGCGTATCGCAATGTGTGACATTCCCCTCATCATTCTTCGGGGAGATCTCGAAGGGTTTCACGATGGCACACACACGCTGCGAGACACCCACAGAGGTGCTACTGTTATGCAGGGCAAGACAGTGAATGCGAGTCATATGACGATGCACATATGGGAGATGATGCCGAAGCAGCGGGCGCAAATAGCAACGGCGCAACAGACCAAGCTTTGAGGAGTGCCTGAGAACATGATCTTCCACCGGGCAGTGCGTGCCGGCGATGGCAGCCCTGCGACGGGTGTGAGGGGCGTTCGTCACGGACGACGAGGAATCATTGCCAGACGGGGAGAGGGCTTAAAGGCGCTCGGGCGTCTCGCGTGTGTCAGTGCAAGGTCAAGGGCCTACCTTTGTATTTCGCGGCGGGTCTTGGAAGAGGAGGCGGTGCAGCGGCGGCATTAATAGCGTGGTGGAGAGGATGATGATCGAGTGTTGGATACAGACGGCAAAGAATGTCAGACAAACAGTAGCCAGGATGGCCATGTCGTGGATCGCCATAAACAGCCAGGTACATCGTCATACGTGTCGAATCAGAGCAATCAAAAGCCATCTCGATTTGCCGCCGTCTTCGCAGGGTGCAACAGCAGTAATGATGCATGGCCGGGTATGAGTGCTATTAGAGGAGCGTTGCGCTCGCTGAAATGAAATGACCAACCCGCCAAGTGTCGGAAGCAGTGACGCTAAGGTAGCGCTAAGATGCGCGCAGCAAGGTACCCGCGTGTGGTGATTGGCCAGGCCAGCGGGTGATTGCAGGAGGGCGACGATCGGGGTGCAAACGTGCGACTACGCGCGACACAACCACCCGTTGGCCAAGGCGTCGATGCACCGCTGCTCGCTTCGCCGGGGGCATTCTTCACCCTCAATATACCCCCAGAAGTCGGCGGCCGTCTCTCTCTCTGTCATTGCTCTTCCGACCGTCACTCCTTCATAGTCGCTCCTTTGACACCCTTCAGACTACACTTTATCGACCGCGCTTCGTGCGAGATTGATAACCTGAGTCGTGCCGTTCATTAACATTTGATACATTCCGACGACACCCTTTCGCAGCCAGCAAGGGACCTTCACCGCATCCATATCAGCCACCCCGCGACCCATTGGCCTTGATTCAGACTTCCTGCTCCGAATCAACCTTTGCCTCCCATCACCATGAGGAGCACCACCACTGCCGCCGCTCTCACTCTCGTGAGCAGCGCTCACGCTTTCTGGCGCATGCCGTGTCGCTCTGAGACCGGTATTGCCCGTATGGATCCCATCATGGACCCCGGCCAGATCTCTGACCACGTCCACACCATCGCTGGTAGCGGCAGTAAGTATTCGATCTTGCCCAATGTGACCTCCATGTTCTAACAACACCTCCAAGACTTCGCCATGGACTCCACCTACTCTGACTTGACCGCCGAGGGCGCTTGCACCTCATGTGCCGTCACCCAGGACAAGTCCGCCTACTGGACTCCCGCACTTTACTTCGTCTACAGCAACGGCTCCTCCGTTATGGTTCCCCAGGTCGGTGGTCTTCTCGCCTACTACCTCTACTACATGGACAACGTCAAGGCCTTCCCCGAGGGCTTCCAGATGATCACCGGAAACAAGAACCTTCGTTCTTTCAACGGCTCGTTCCCCGATGAGCCTCTCAGCTCCTGGCCCCAGCAGCCTGACGACCAGAAGTGGCTTGCCCAGAGGGCTCTTGGTTTCAACTGCCTCAACTACGCCGGTGCTGCCGAGCCTTCGCTCTACCGCCACGAGTTCCCTTCTAAGTCCTACATGGACGAGCACTGCAAGGACGGCATGCGTCTTGAGATCGGTTTCCCTAGCTGCGGTACCGGCGAGCCCGACTCTGACAACCACAACTCACACGTTGCCTACCCTAACCTTGTCAAGGAGGGCAAGTGCCCCGAGGGCTACGATGTCCACTACCCTTTCCTGTTCTACGAGACCATCTGGGCCACCAACAAGTTCGCTGGCGAGGACGGCGAGTTCGCTCTCTCCAACGGTGACCCCACTGGCAACGGCTACCACGGTGACTTCATCATGGGCTGGGAATCCGAGGAGTTCCTCCAGAGCGCTCTTGACACCTGCCAGAACGACTCCGGACGCATTGAGGACTGCCCTCTTTTCAACATCCAGTCTGACTCTGAGGCCAGCAAGTGCGCTTTCGAGATCCCTGAGGTCCTCGTTGATGAGAACGTCATGGACGACGCAGAGGGCATCCCCAGGGGTGTTCCCATGCAGTACGGCCCTGCTGATGCTACCCCCTACCCTTGCGTAGGCCGTGAAGGCCACGCCAAGGCCACCAAGGCTTCCAGCTCCTCATCTGCTAAGGCTTCCAAGTCTGCCGATGGCTACCTCAGCAAGGCTTCCTCTGCCATCTTTGGTGATGAAAGCAAGGACTCCTACAGCTCTCACCTTGGCCAGAAGCAGGTTTCGCCCGAGAAGCCCTCCTTTACCAGCGACGAGAAGATTGCCGCCGCCGCTATCACCAGCTCGCCCTCCCTTGACGACGCCGCCGATGGCCCCGCTGGCAAGATCATTTCCACCAAGTGCGTCACCGAGAACGGCGAGGTCCTCGAGATTGCCATCGAGCAGGTCGACATCATCGTCACTGCCACCGCTTCCCAGGGTGCTGATGGCAAGTACCGCCGTCACCTCCACAACCACAAGCGTCACGGTGGTGCCCGCCTTTAGATGCTTCCAGCATGAACGACAACTCCATCCATCTTCCAAGCATATCAACGGCGCGTTGCTTTCTTCAAAAATCTTCCACGACATCATGGGCGCGATCTATCCCACAAATCCCAAACAGGGTTGTGCGTTCTCCCATCTCAAAGAATCACCAGACTTCGTCACGGGCAGGTCCCCGTAGAAAGGCAGAAATACACTCCAGCATCATGTACAGCTCAAAAGATGCGACGAAAACATGGATATTTTTGGCGAGGCGCAAACTCCCTACCCAGCGAATCCGAAACGAGTCGAGGACTTTCATCATTTTTTCATTTTTTTTTTTCAATCGTCATCATTCCGTTAACTTTTTTTTTTCTTCTCTCTTGATTCCCAATGCGCCTGGATTTTGTTCCTTTCTATATTGTTCTCAGAAAAGAAGACGGCCGGATGTCATGACCTGTACATAAAAAGAGAGGGCGCCAGTCGACTGTGGTCGATTTGGCTGTCTATTTTTTGCATGCGCGCAAGGCGTGCTAGCCACGATTGCGAGGCAGCGAAACTCTTCAAGCTATCAAATCAAACATTTGTTTTCGTTCGTGTTGTCAGCCCATCATTCTTCTTATTGGTTGCCTTGACCGTTCGCAGCCCTGCATATGCATGCATGCAGGCTGGTGTTCTGACTATGTTGCAAATACCTCCTACTACTTCTTCGATCCCGTCATCTGCGAGCTTCCAGATGGGCGTTTCGTCATTACAGTCGTTGAATCTTAACTCGAGACCTGCAGTAAACTATGCTTGTCTGCCCTGAAGTTCGTCATCCAGAGAACATGTGGGCAGCATGTGGTTCTCGCGAAAGCACGCCGCCACACCCGGAAGCTTCTCCGCAAAACCCTACACACTCAACTTCCATCCTATGCCGAACCAGGGTATATCTTTCTGCCTGCCCACCATATTCGCCTCAACCTCGAGAGAGCATGCAGCTATGCGGCTCTAGTGTTGAAGCTGTTCAAGTCTATTGGATGAGGTTGATTCTTTCATTCCGGTGAGTCATGGGTAACGTGATGTCTTCAGCCTAGGAGTTAGCTACCTTCGCGAATTCTAGGCAGCTGCTGATGACTACGCAAGCACACTGGAGCGAGTGGCGAAACTTTGTTTCGTTAGTTTGCTTGCTGCGTCTACAAGTGTATATAAGTGTTTGGCTTTACGTACATGTATGTGCTTGTTTGTCAGCCTTGTTATCTCCTTCTACTGTATTTTAAGTTTGTGTTGTATTGCTTTGTCAGTGAGACTTGAATCGTCTGCGTGATAGAGAGATTGGATATAAGTTGGACAAGACGAGATACATCATCGAGACGACTTGGCTATCCCGAACGACCATTACCAGTCCATAGGACAGCAGTACATTAACATGGACAAAATCTTGCTGAAAGCCTTGCCAGGCATCGATCACACAAACGGCACTCAGCCAGGCGGTCTCGATTTATCACCAAATCTACTCAACACCTTGATCCCGGGATACAGCATAATATCACACTTCATATACCGTTTTCTCGGAATCGACATCTCCCTCTTCGTCACCGTAGGTGCCCTGCTGCTCGCCGTAACGAAAGGAGGCAAATACCTCCTGGACCAATTCGAGAGTGCCTTCCGCTACCTTTTCATCTCATCCGTCTACATCGACGAAGCAGACGACCTCTTCGACATGGTCATGTCTTGGCTCGACGCACGCGAAACAACCCCCCGCCACAGAAACATCCGCGCCAAAACTCCTCGAGGCAGCCAAGTAGACGAAGACGATACCTCCTCCACCTCCCCCTCCGAAGCCCTCTCCCCGTCCGGCCTCTTCGACTACAAAAAATGGTCCGCTCGCACTCCTCCCCGCTACGAACCCTACTACGGCCGCCACCTCCTCTGGCACGCCAACCAGCCTTTCCTCTTCACGCGCTCCCGCCGCCCAGCAAACCAGCAAATGACCATCGGCTACCCAGGCTCGCAAACCTCCGAGGACACCCTTCAGCTCGACTGCCTCGGCCGCTCGCCCTTGCCGATCAAGAACCTCCTCCGCGACATCAAGACTTCGAGTCTTGCCCAGAAGCGTAATACTACTACCATTCGCCACCCCACACCCCGTGAGCGAGCCCGCTGGGGCGGCGCCTGGAGCAAAACCGCTTCGCGGCCCAGTCGCCCCATGAGCACTGTGATCCTCGCCGCGGACCAGAAAGCCGCCATCATCAAAGATGTCAATGAATTCTTGCACCCTTCCAGCGCGGGCTGGTACGCGCGTCGAGGGATCCCGTATCGCAGGGGATATCTGTTCCATGGACCGCCCGGGACGGGCAAGACGAGTCTGAGTTTTGCGCTCGCGGGACTGTTTGGGCTGGATGTGTATGCGGTCAGCTTGCAGGAGCCTGCGCTGACGGAGGGGGATTTGATGTTGTTGTTCAATGGGCTGCCGAGGAGGTGTGTTGTTTTGTTGGAGGATGTTGATGCGGCGGGGCTGGTTTTGAGGGAAGGAGAGGGAGGGAGTGGAGGTGGTGGCAAGAAGGGGAGAAAGGGTAAGGGGGAGGGTAAGGTCGAGGTGAAGAAAAAGACTGAGGGCGAGGATGGCAAGAAAGAAGATGAGGCTAAAGACAAGAAGAAAGAAACCACGGCTGCGGAATCATACACGCTCGCCGACTTAGCCAAAGAACTCAAATCCCTTTCGACACCGACTGCCACCACAACCACTCCACAGCGAGGCGGCAACAGAAACTCTGGTCCTGGCAACAGAGGACCTTCAGGTGGCTACCCTAACAAGGAGCCCGGTACTGGTATATCCCTCTCAGGACTCCTCAACGCCATCGACGGCGTGGCTTCTCACGAAGGCAGAGTCCTCATCATGACCACTAACCACCCCGAGAAACTTGACGCCGCACTAGTCCGCCCCGGACGAGTCGACCGCAAAATCGGCTTCACGCTGGCGATGAAAGACGAAGTACAGGAGCTTTTCGTCAGGATGTACCGCGTCAGCGACGAAGACTCTGAAGATGAGATTCCGACGAACAACAGCAAGACTTCAACCATGGGCAATGGCTCTGCTTCTCACGCGAGCGGTGATATCAAACATACGACAGACAATACTGAGGTGGTGGGCCTGGAAGACCTGGCCAAGGAATTTGCAGCGCTGATTCCTGATGATACCTTTACGCCTGCAGAGATACAAAACCATTTGATGAGGTATAAGAATGAGCCGCGTGAGGCTGTGAGGACGGCGGAGGAATGGAAGAAGGGTGTTCTGGCCGAGAAGGAGAAGCAGAGGAAGTATACGGATGAAGATGATGAGGAGGAATGAGGATGAGGGTGATTTGGGATCAGAAGAGGTAAAGGTCGTCAGCATTCGTGTCGGTGCCAAAAGATTGTAAAATTGTTCATGAGCGAATTCAATTTACAGGGTGCATTACCTTCATACGATAGAACTTCTGGTGTTAGTCTCTAATACGCGACAGAAAAAAGCTTGATGAACATTGAGGATCATTTACAACGTTTTTTTTTATTCTGCTGTTCGTTCTAATGGTATAATTTCGATCTTGGGCTGTCGTTGCCGACATCCCCGGGCCAGTCCGAAGGCGCTCTGTATTTATGAGTTTTCCATGTTTCTGATGTTCCTGTTTGCGAGGATCCACCACCGCAGACCATCACTGCTTTTTGTTTTGTTTTTGTTTTCTCTTTTTGTTGTTTTCGCGTTCCCTGTTGACGAAACCATGGCTGAAACCAAATGGCCCCTTGTCGCACAGTTCTTCACTCGACCTGTATACAGCACTACTCCTTCAGCGAAGTGATGCTCGCGTTGAATTTCTTCTTCATCGGCTTCTCCATGACCTCGATAATAGTCTTGAGCGCATCGATACCCCCGTTGCAGGATTCGTTTTCGATGTGCGCGACCAGTCCACTCATGCTCTTGAACTTGCGGTCCTGGAGATGGGCGGGGGTGACCCCAGGGTTGGCAGTCGGACAATGAAAGATCTCTGGCCCGTGAACAGCCGAGTTCATGTGCTGGCGAAGAGGATGCTCTGCAGGGAAGGTGCGGTCGCATTTGGAGCAGGGCCAAACTTCGGCGACAACGTCAAAGCGGATGGTCGAGACAGAAGAGCCGTCGATGGAGGTTGGAGCGGGTGTGAGTATGCGAGAGGTGTTGAGGAAAGCCCACTCGCTCGAGTCTCCGCTGTTCGAGGATTGAGAGGGCGTGAGTACAGTCTGCTCACCGACGAGTGATGCAGTGTCAGGAGTGAGACTGCCGGCGTCGGAAGTGCTTACAGAGACGGTGACCATTGCACCACCGTCACTGAGGGTAGATCCAGGTGGCGTGTAAATGACTTCTCCGCTCGAAGTGCTGCCGATGCTCGCAGGTTGGGTGAGAATGACACCGCCATTACTCATCATACTCGCGGTATCGCTTGCTGATGGGGTTGCAATGAACTCGTAGTCTATGTTTGCAGCATCGCTGCTGTCAGGCGCCAGGAAAACACCGCTTTGCGTGCTGGTCGTGCTCTTGGCATCACTGTCATCTGGGGTGTGATCTCTGTCGCGTCCAACATAGATGCAGCTGCTGTCTAGAGACAAGCTCTCGAGAGATAGCGACACGGCCTTCTCCGAAGCCGAGTCTTTTGGCAAAACCGAAGCTGTAGACGACTCGGTGATACAGGACATGTGGATGCGATCAGCATACTCCGTCAAAGTGATGCGACGATCAGCATCGTAACGATAGGCAATCGCGTTGAGTTTCTTGCGTGTCATACCGCTGGTGCACGCATTGCTCTCCAGGTGCGAAAGGAAATGAGAGACGAAGCCATATTTGCGATTGCAGCTGCACTTAATGGCGACCATCGGAGCCTTGTGCTTGGTCGAGGCCTTGTGGGCATTGAAGCCACGAACAGAGACAAAGCGCATCTTGTGTTCCTGACACCAGAGGTTCGACTCCTCCACATCAGCCAGCTGCATAGCGGCCGCAGCAACTCGCGGCTCCTGGGCAGCATCCTCGATAACGTGCTCCTCATGACGAATGTGGTTAGCGAAGTCAAGGGCATCGCGGTAGATGCCTCTACATGTTTGGCATCTGTAAGTATCATTAACTTCGTCGCTGTCTGCGCAATTGTGACGCGCAAGATCTTCCAGAGAGGAGAAAACTTTGCCGCTGGTAGTAGTCTCGTCCTCAGTGCAGTCGAAACAAAAGCAGTGAGCAGTGCTTTTCTGGTGACTGTTTCGCGCAGTTGTGTCGACGAAAATGTGCAGGCAGGTCGGACAGGCGTTGTGGCGGACCGTCAGGTGTCGGTCGCGTACATCAATGTTGGCGAAAAAGAGTGGGCAGACGCGACAGTAGAAGCGGTACTTGGTCCATGGCTGGTCACCGTCCACGATAGGACGCTTGACTGGGATCGATTCGCAGACATAATGGCCACCGTCCCGGTGCTCGTTGAGTGCTTCTTCCTTTGCGAAGTACTCACCGCAACCGCACTGGAAAGAGTGACCTTGCTGGAGCACATGAATCCTCAGGGCTGTGGTAGTGCCAAATGCAGCCTTGCAGGAGCAGCTTGGCGGCGCCATGATGTTTCTGAGTGGAAGGGAATGGGAATACAACGATCAACTCGTTGTAGCTTGTATGGTGAGTGCCGTGAGAGATAGTCTTCTTTATAGTCGCAGGCTTGGGCTGTTGGTGCGCACGCAGAGGTGCTTATTGCGTGCGAACAGCGTTCGTTCGTAAGCACGTGCACTCAGATTGGCCAATGGTGATCGGAGCACATAGTGAAATGACTGCATGAGCACGTAGTAACTCCTCGGATGCCAATCTAACCTCACTTCTTGACCATTGAGGGTTGCACTTCTCTTTCGCAGGTCAAGTGAAGGTAGAGACCTGCCTGAGTCGAGTCAACCGCCACTCACTTGACACCCTTCTAAAGCTCAGATGTGTGATGTATCGGCTTGATATTGGCCTGAGCCCTTTCGGAAACTATACCAGAGCATGAATAGGATGCAACAACTTACTGGTGAAGATTCTCTCTTGAGGCTGAATCTCGTAATGTTTCTTTCCGTACGATAACGGGTGTGATGTTGCTGTTATGACCAGTTTTTTTGGTGCTTCCCGGTGACGGTCGACCACTGTTGATTTGTCTCATGCCCATCTAATCCACTCTATCCTTATCCCTCGATGATGACCGTGACCCAGGGACGCCGTATGCCCCATCCAAGTTCCTCTCGCCACTCTTGTTCTTCTTGAGCTCGTGCACCTTCATATCCATGCCAACCCAGAACTCCCTGTCCCTCCACTCGACCCTTGCGCCTCCGTAAACCGCCCATGTCCAAATTGGCAACGCCAAAGCCTCCCGACCAATCCATGCAAAAAGCCAATCAGAGAAAGAACGTCTTCGCCCATCCTGGGGTGGCAGTGCGAAAGCGGGTGTATCATCGTCGGTCTGAATGGATCGGCCTGAGTGTAGCAAGATGTACAAAGTCCTGTCCACCGCACACCAAGTGGACACACTGCAGAGCCAGAAGATCGCAAACGCTGTCCAGGTCGGTGGGATGCCGACGCGAGACTCGAAGAAGGGCAGTGTTGTCACAGCGAACGCGCCGTACAGTGAGCACAGAAAGCTCTCGGTTCCAGGTTCCACCAAAGTGGCAAGAGTAACCGTGTATTTGCGAACGCGCAGCCACCGTACTCTACGGCGCCAGTACTCAGCTACGCTCATGTTGGCCATGGGCTGGATAGCCAAATCACCGAAACAGCAGGCATGCTTGCCCCAGCTTTCGCCGTTGGTTTCTTCTGCGACTTTCTTCCTCCAGAGAGTGTCGCCAATAAGGTGATCTTCGCAGATATTCTCGCTGAAGTAATCGATTCCGGCGCCGTCTGTAAGACTGTCGAGGTGGCGGCGCCTGAACATGGTGCTCTTTCCGACGATGCATGGGGCGATAAGGACAGTGTTGATCGCAGTATAGAACTTGGCGTGCGAGGAAGCAAGGAAGAGTTCCTCGAGTCTGCCGCCTCCGATAGATGAAGCTGTTCTTTGCCCAGCCCCTCTGGACAACAGTGAGTCTTTAGCCGAGCTGGTGGTGCGAATTTGGCTGCTTGAGTCGTCCATCAATCCACGAGTCTCCTCTCTTGTGGTAGTACCCAAAGTATCGATGACGAGTGGAAGCTGGTGAACAAACTTGTTCTTGCACTTCTCGCCACGGCCTTCCAACTTGGCAACCATGCGTCCACATACGCCTTTCGCCACCCAGACGTTGCAGTCGATGATCCAGATGAAATCACCAATAGCCTCGCGGTAGGCACGACTCATGTTGCGGATCTTTGGGTTGGGTCCAAGCTGAGCTTGTCCATTCTGGAGTGCCACGTCTTCTTCTTCGACCAGAATTTGAGCGTCAAATGACGGGAAGTCATCAATGAGGCGCTCCAAAACAGGAAGGGCAGGATCGTTGCGATCCGAGATACAAAATCGTATATGTAGCTTGTCTTTCGGGTAAGTCTGGCGAAATGTGGAAGCGAGACAGTCGTACAGTGAGGGTTCAAGGCCCTTAACAGGACGAATGATGTTCACGTGAGGTGCATCTTGAGACCATGCTACTTCAACAGGTGCGCGCGAGAAGTAACGTCGTCTGAGATATATGTCAGCTTCCCTTTTTTCTTCTCTCGTACAGCTGTCAACTTACACCTGCACATAGCCCAATGTCGACACTAGAGTCACGGCGACATACCATATCAGGCAGATGACAGCCAAATAAAAGACAATAGTCGACTGCCCATCGTGGACTGACCGTGTGGCCAGCGTGGCGGCTGCAAGGGTTTCGTCAGACATGCGAGTCTCTGGTGCAACCTCCTGGTGAGTCTTGGCGGGGAATCAATGAGTGAGGTTCTCATCAGGGCAAGATCGAGTTGTTTCAGATTATCAGCGGGCTTAGATCCGCAGCGTGGAGCCTCGGCCAAATTCGCGCTGGATCATAACAAACATGGAATATTGCGACAAAAACATCAACAAAGCACTCGCCCAAAATCAACACAGACCAATCCACACGACCCTGACCAGGAACCCCTGCCCGCAACACAAACGTATGAGCAAAGATATACACAAGCACCATTCTCGACTCATGACAATACCGCGCACCAATGATCGCATAATCATCAGCTGCATCGAAACCATTTGAACACAGCAACAAAGCCATCTCAGCCTACTGCGATTCGCGCGCGCATATCGACCTTACCATTGAGCACTGAGAGTGTCATCAGTAGCATTGCGCAAAAATATCAAGACATTCTATAAGCCACAAGAAGACTGCTAGCCAAACATGGATTCAAGCAGAATGCAGTCTTCTCCCCCGCGAGGCGCATCTCCCAGGATGATACCAACATCTCCAGCAACCTCTCGATATGAATTGGACCTGGACGCCTTGGAAGGCTCTAGCGCTGCATCCTCTCCTGTCGCCGAGCGCACCATTCCCCGAATCCTTAGCGAAGACATTGACGGCCCATCCGACTTCACGATCAACATGATGGACTGGATGAAAGGCGACCGCGCTCTCGAGCGTGACAACATCGATAACAGTGTGGCTATCACCTCTGGCACACCAAGCATATTCCGCGCCAATGAGCCACACCTGCAACCTACGGTTGAGGACTACAGTTCTCCAGCCCGACCCAGCAACCCAACACCTCTCGCAGGGCGCACTCCAGGCAGCGAGCGTAGCCCTAGCGTTCCGATCGGCCGCTCTGCCATGCTCTCACCAATGCAACCTCAGGGAGGAGCATCCCAGTATCTTATGGGACAGATTGAGCGACTGCGCTCAGAACTATCAGCAGAGAAAGAAGAGCGGGCCGCAGAGAAGGCCGCCCATTTGGCAGAGATGGAGCGCGTGAGCGCACAACATACCAGGGAACTTCAAGCTGCTACCAGTGAGCTTCGCGCGACCAGAGATGCTCAAGCCACTGAAATCCGCCGCTTGTCCGTGGATTACTCTCAGCAGTTGAAAGCCACATTCGAAGTTGCAGCTGATGACATCCGCAAAACCAAAGCGTCCCACGCCGCAGAGATGGAGCGCGCGAGAGTCCACCACGCGAGGGAGCTTAAGGCGGCAAGAGACGCATCAGCAGAATGCAAGGCAGCATGCGCCGCTGAGATCGCGCGCCTGAAATCCCAACACATCGAAGAAATGCAGGCCGTTACCAGCGTCTTCAAAATGACAGAAGCGGACCACAACAACGAGATGGCAAGACTGCGCTCCGAGCACGAGCAAGAACTGCAAGGTGCCGGCAACGTCGAAGAGATCGAAGCAACCCACTCCGCTGAGATACAACGCATTACCAGGGAATACAAGACTAGAGATGCAGCTAAGGATGCTGCCATCACTGAAAAGGTGAACGCCAGAGAGTCCCGTTATAAGCAAAAGATCGCGACCAGAGATGCGAAACTTGCAGAGAGGGATGCTGAGCTTTCAGAACTACGCTCGAAGACGGAGCAAATGGAGAGGATGTACAAGTCAATGGGTACTGAGCTTATGCGAGTCTGGGGAAGGGAGGAATTTGGCGACACAGGCGAGAAGCAGAAATACAAATACAAATACGCCAAAGCGACAGCGGCTTGAGCTGAACCTGTTGGGATATGTCGACACGTCGACATGGATGGAAAGTCCATTTGAGCTCAGGGTTTTGGACGAGGGCGAAGCTATTTTGGAGGTCATTGGGCGAAGACTGGGGTTTCGCGACGATTGGATGAAACTTGATTTGCCTGGGTCTGTTAGCTATGTCAGCCGGAACATTGGGGATTCGGAGAACAAGGAATGGTGATTCGGGTGCTCCTCAGGACGAGTTGAGCTGTGTTTAACAGGAGTTTCGGGGTATTATACGAAGCATGCGCCGTGGCAATGCACTTCACGAAGCAATGAAACTGTATTCCTACCCATTGCATCAACTCCCCTGTAATCTCACACTTGGTCGTGATTGCTTTTAGTCAACAAAAGTAACAGCCACTAAGCTCTGCATTCATATCGTATCATATTGCGCCCAACAGCGCCATATCCTACTCGCGCTTACAACAATCCCTTTCTTGCCAACTCAACCTTCCTCGCAGCCTCTCCCGCTTTGAATCCACCTTTGCTCACGCATGCCATGCTACCGTCGCCAAACTCGATCTTTTCTTCAACTTCTGGGAATGCGCAAGGGCAGTGGTGCGGGAAGTGCACGCAGCTGAGTGTATGAGGGCAGAGGTATTTGTCGCAATGGACTAGAGCAAATCGTTAGAAATTGCGATGTGTACTATGTAATCCTCGTGACAGCCAAGCCTCACCATCCTCGTATCGTTGCTGGTACCAGGCCGAGTCTGAGCCAGCGTTCTGAGGCTGTTGCTGCTGTTGGTGTCCGCCTTGGTTGAACATTTGTTCGAAGAACTGGAATTGCGCCGAGACTGGGAGGATGAAGACCAGCAGGGCACTAATCAGCGATTGGAAAAGCATTGTTGCGATATGTTAATTAGCAGAGTCGCAGTATGCACTATCGCAAGTTGTTGTTCTCAATGTCGTCGGCATCTGGTATAGCTGTCCATGTGCAACCTCAGGCATCACAATCTTGGCGCTCCTCTTCTTCTCCGCCCAAGCCGCTTTTTCTGCGAAAGCTCCAGAGTTCAAGTGAAAGAAAGATTGCACGCGATCCCGAAGACGACGAACAAATAACCGACGACACCAACACCAAATAAGTCAATACCGCCCAAACTACCGCCAACATGCATTTGATGTACACTCTTTCTCCCTCTGGCGAGCGCCTCTACACCCTCAAGAAGGTCAACCACGGCGAAGTCACCAAGTCTGCCCACCCTGCTCGCTTCTCGCCCGACGACAAGTACTCCAGGTACGCCTAGGCCAATCGATATTCGCATGCGACAGGAAAGAGAATGGTGATCTAACAAAGTCCCACAGGCAGCGTGTCACCCTCAAGAAGCGCTACGGTCTCCTCCTCACCCAGATGCTTGGTAAGATCTACCATTGGTCCACCAAGGACCTCGTATCATGGGCGCATTATGCTAACATTCACAACAGAGAAGGACAAGCCCCTCGGCTCTGCCTAGACGATTGAGCGCAATGTAAAATAATTGCGATTGGCATTTAGCGAGGAGTCTGGCGTTATGCGACAGCAAAGGAAAAAAAGATTGGACCTTCGACGGGAATAGAGAGAGAGGAACACTGTTATTATGGCTGTATGGAATATACAAGATTTAAGGATTGTTTTCACCTTCACGCCATGGCCTGCTGCGCATGATTTCATCTTTGTGGATTGAGATGAGGCATTCGTGAAAAGATACCATCCTTACACTAATCACTTGCGAGGTGAGACAGAATTGTTATGTATTTGCCATGCTGAGACCAGCAATCAGCTTTGTGTATCCTGTGGAGCGAGGTCGCAACACTGTCTCAAAGACATATTATATATACCAGCAAAGGATGTCTACTCCTGCTTGGTCATATCCATCACCCCCGGACACAACACCAACTTTGTGACCTACGCGACCGCCACACGATGGTCACCGAAACCCTGAGATCACTGCATCGCAACGGACTCAATTACATCTTTAACAACAGTCGCCTTCTTGTCGGCCGTTTCGAAGACGAGAACCAGAGCACTGAGGTTTGGCTGGCAAAGACACCGCTTTCTGATGATGCTGGAGAGGACTCTGAGACGAAAGGATGGCGCCTCTACAAATCTGCAGAGGGCTTGGAGCGACTGAGGGATATGACTGAGCTTCACCCTGCTCTTCAGACCCACTTCGTCGATGAGAGCAGCGAAGACTTCTTCACCAAAAGCAAGGAGGACAAGCTTCGTTTCTTGGCGGAACGGTACACTGACGTGGTCAGAGGGCGATACAAGTACTCCGAGCGCGAGGGAGGAGAGTTGAAGGCTATGACGAGTGGGGGAATGTTTCCCCGTCACAGCGTCAGCGTCAGCGCCGCAAATTCAGAAGCGAAAGGAAGCCCAGAAGAGGAAGAGAGACTCAGAAACTCCCGAGGGTTCAGATGGTGAGAATGTGAAAGGCAAGAAGCGCAGACTGGGCAATGGCGAATACGACGATAATGACGACGACGAAGAAGCAACTCCGCCATACATCAAGAAAGAGAAGACCAAGGTGAATGCCATGGCCCTAACTCTCGCAGTGCTAGAACCCGCAGTTCCGGACTTGCAGCAACATAGACGACTTCAGAGTCAATCACAGGACCAGATCTCTGCGTCTATTGCAAACCCTGACACCATCGGGAATGCCATGCCAAGCGAAGGCAAGCCATCAGACCAGAAGCACGACGTTTGGGAGCAGTAAACCCAGATCCAATGGACGTCACTGCTTTGGCCAAAGATCTCAAGAACAACCTACTTGGTCACACCGACGAGTGGATGTCGTACGCCGGCCGCCACAGGCTAGCTCTCGCAGGTTTCGAGAGCAGGCTCCGCATGGCAACTCAGATCGGCGAGGTTTTGGCTGCAAGCCGGAATATCCTGCAATGGGTGAACAGTTACCGTGAGCATATCGGAACCATGAGGCTCACTCAACAACAGGGTTTGGAGGATGCCGGGGATAGTGGCATACATGTGGACATAGTACTGGCGCATGAGTCTTTGGTCAAGAAGTACGAGGAGAAGGAAAAGAAGTTGCGTGTGGTGTTCGAGGAGATGAAGCAGCGGGCTGAGACGCTTCAGGCTGCGTCGAGCTCATCTTGAGAAGCTTATCGGCTGTACAGTTGGTTACAAGCATGGTTGACCTGCGAGCGGTCAGATAAGCTTGAAGGATACTTGCCACACCTTGGTAACAGTCCTAGAAGCTTTTGGATATCGTCTGCGAACGTCCATGTCCTGGCTCAGCACATCCAGCAGGTCCTTCGCCAGACGCTTCGACATAGCATACAAACATACTTGTGAATGAAAATGTTGGTGAACTTGAAACACGCCATAGAATGTGCAATGCTTGTGTGCAGAGGATTTCCGCGCTCAAGGAGCTCCAAGACCTCGACATAATTTAAGAATACCTTCAGTGCGAAGCATCTTGTGCTGGTATAGTCAAGGTTCAAGCAATCATGATCTGTTGCATGTGCGCCTGCACCGACGTGGCGGGATGCGTACATGTAGATGGCCGTAGCAATACACGGCCGGGTTCAAGGCAGTGCTGCTTGAATGACAAGGAACAGGTCGTCCTCTTCGCTTGGGAAGAAAGCGTCGTGTTGGTTCGCATTGTCGACGAGCGAGAGCCACTTCTCATTTTCTGTTCAGTTGATACTTTGCACTTTCGCAGGTTGCTACTGTCGATACAAGCATCGTGTAAGCAGAAAAAAATAGATTGAGTGGCGTCTTTCAAGCGAAGGGCCGCTTGCCAAGTTCATGATTTGACCGAAGATGGTAGAATAAAGGATGGATATGATGGTTGAGATCGAAGGCCTTGCGCATAGGTTTGCATTCAGTCCAGCGTACATGGAAACTTATGACCGCCGTCTAGCTGTCAGCCAGGGCCATTTGTGTGCAAATGCGGAATGGCCATTTGACGCAGTATTCGAAAGACACAAGCGAGCACATTAAAATTCTTGATTGTATTATGATTTATCTTCTTGAGATGCATATATCGTACACCCGCGCAGCTTCGTCCCAAAAAGTCCTATGCCACAACGTGTTCTTTTTCATCCGTACCAATTCCACCCAAACTCCTTTCGTGCAGCGCACATAGCGCCGCATCATCTTCCAAACAAATGCTACGCCGGGGTAATGCAGCGGTTCTAAACAAGCAAGCGACACGGTATGTGCCGTTGCCAAATGCGCAATTCGTCTATGCTGAACTGCTCGCGCCGAATGCGCTCTCTTCTCCACCTCCACCTCCTCCTCAATCGCCTGTACTCCTTCTTTCACGCGTGGGCGGATAGTACCACAGCGCGTCGGGGACCAACGGCCAAAGGCCAGAATCTGCAATAGCATGTTCCTGCTGCCCGCTAACTATCTAAGCCTTGCGGGAGCGGGTGGCCCTGCCGTTGATGGCGGGAGAGGCGCTCTCCTTGCCAGTGGCCAAAGTAGCCTGGCCGCCGCTGAGTCTCCTCTGGACCTGCTTGGCAGTGGGGAGGGGCTCATCCTTCATCTCAATGAGAGCGCTGGCAGCGCGAGCGCGACCCTTCTGGACAGGCTTCTTGTAGGTGGAGATGTAGAATCCGATGAAGAGAACGAGGTAGCTGGACAAGATGCCCATGCCAGCGAACGCAGCGAACTCCTCGCCGGCGCAGATGCCGGCGCTCGGAAGCCAGCGGAAGTAGCTGGCGGTGAAGTAGGTGTAGGAGGCGAAGTAGACAAAGCCGAGGTCGATGATGAACTGGGTGATCTGGAGGATGGTGATGTACTTCTTCCACCAGATGCGGATGCCACGCGCGGCCTGGAAGTAGTACCAGTACATGACGACGTGGACGGTGAGGTTGAGGGTGATGACGACCCAGGAAACGGCGGTGTTGCCGAGGAGCTGGGTGTAGCAGAGAAGAGCGGTGGCACCGTGGTGATAGGTGTGGAGGAAGGTCAAGGGCTTCTTCTTGAGGACGAGGAAGACGGTGTCGATCAGCTCAAGGTACTTGGTGAGGTAGTTAAGCTGGAAAATCGCTGTTAGTTCTAGTTTTCGAAATGGATTGCGGTTCTTCTCTCAAACTCACGTAGTAAAGCAGGACGAGCTTGTCAGTCCAGCCGCCATTGAGATCGCAGATAGTGTAGAAGAGACCGTTCCTGACCAGGGTGGGGAGAAGCTGCTCAATGAAGAGAGCCAAAAGGCCACCGCTGATGATGGTCAGGTACAGGTTGTGGACCTTGAAAGGACCGTTCAGGCTGAAGGCTGGGCGGCTCCTCATGAGCTCACGGCCACCCAAGATGATGATGTAGTATGCAATGAGCGCAAGAACCGTCTCTTTGTGTGTCGACATGAGGACTTTTCCCTGCTCGAACTTGAACTGCTCGGCCGGGTAGCCAAACATCTTCTCCCATGCGGCGGAGAAGATGGGCCAGAGGGTGACGCCGAAGGGACGGTCGAGAGTCGGAAGACCGACCTCGAAGCTGGAGAGGGCAGACATGTTGGAGGGCTTGTCTTGGGGTTGTTTTTTGTGTGTTGTTGTTCCAGAGAGCGACTGTTTTGTCGAGTAATCAATTGATCCACAGCGGGAAGCGGCGGATCGAATTTAGTTACTTGGTGGTGGTCGCGTGCAGGCACTCAACAGTCGCACAGCCTGTTACCGAATGCGCGTCGTGGATTGCAGGGCGGGATCCAACTCTCAGCAAAGGAGCGACTTGCAGGAAGGAATCTCGAGGATGCAACAAAAGGAGTGCGAGGACACGTGGGGAGATTTTGAAGTCTGAAGCGAAACAGCCACTCTCAAATCACCAATTCCCAGTGGAGTGAAAGGGGCAAGCGCTCTCCGACTTTCTCTCAGGGACTCTCGGCGCGGAGATTGGACTGACACGCGAAACAATTTTACACGTCCAACAGCCGCGGTTCCATTGGCCCACGACTGCACAACGGCCAGGTCAACCGGCTCGGCGCGGTCAAGTTGCATGCTGTTGTTGGGAGTGCCAGACGAAACTAATCTTCTTGTAGGCACAAGGTAGGCTTTGCGGCCTTGTTGCAAGGCTGCTTTGCCAAGTCAATGCTCGTCTTGTATCTCGGTAAGATCGAACACATGGTCCAGACCACGCCGCGTGTGTAAGCAAGTACTACCCACAGCCATGGCATCGTCATACGGGGGAGTAGGTCGTTCGGATGTCATATAGCTGGCCATTCACTTACGCTGGTTCGGGTCACGTTACTTTCTTACGTGCGTAGCTCGTATAGCTTTGCTCGTACCGTACACGTCGTGGTGCTGCGTCGGGTATTGAATTTGCCATGCCGATGGTTAGTCTACTACTTTTCTCAAGAACCTTGATGGCAGCCCAGCGACACTGCTGTATGCTGTATATCGCCGGCCCTCGTGCTGTATTTCTGTAGGGCGCACTCATCGATTTGTGTCTCGCGGGATCGTCCACCAGCAGTGAGGTCCTGCGTCTGGAGCGTGCTGCCCTCGGCTTGGATTCGGAATACGAAAGCATTTTGTCAACATGGTGAACAGTATATTTGAGACGCCTAAATGGAAGAAATACTGTTCTGAGCATAAATACTATTGTTTAACAAATTACAATAATGCTACAGGTTTGGATTGACCGCCACTTCAACAAACGTGCTCCGTCCACATATAGGACCACCACTGGCATGGCGTGTACGGTATATCCTTTGATGATGAGCTGCATATACGAGGTATACTGCATGACTGTGAGCATGAAATTATCTAGGTGTCATGCGTATGATTGTAGACATTTCCTGCAACAGTCCAAATTTGCGCAAGGTGACTTCCTGGGAAATGTCGAAACAAATGTGTGAAGTCATTCAACCGCGCACACTCGTTCAAACCAAGCCACATAAGCATTGAAGCCATCTGGGAATATGTGAAACGGTTGATTTGTCATATAGGATATTTTACCATGCTTATATCAGGAGTACGACACATGTTGTCGATGGAAATAGAAGATTGGGAGAAACTCGACGCAACCAAGACCCTAATTTTGCGGAAAGCTTCAATGTTATAAACCTTCAAGGGTTGCGCACGGTCTCTTTCCAAATGCTGCCTCCATACTGTGCGTACATGTAAGCAGAGAAAGCAGTAGTGTCACCAGCACAAGCTATAGCCTCGTCAAAATCACTCTACACTGTTACCATAGGCTGTGGGCGTATCTAGGAGCATGCTAGCTGTTGAGATACTTTTTACGTCGCACGCTATCTCAAAATCCGGTGTGCCAGTATTGTTTTCCCCTAGACGATTATATACTGTTTACCATTGAGAGTCGGTACATAAACTTGAGCGCACCCGCTGTATACGTACGGGTAAGCTTGAATGTTTGCTCTCGGCACTTTCTCTACAGCACAAGGCTATTTGTCGATAACTGCTGCAAACGCCGATATCGCCACGGATGGAAAACCATATCGTGCGCCTTGCGGATGCAGTCACCAGTGCGAGGTGCCTTATCATGCCGCTCCACCATACCACTTGCCTCGGATGGAGTCTATCCAGGTAACGATAAGTCGGTCGCTCGAGGGCCTAGGCTGTTCCTTCTGATATATTTTTCGGCATGTGCAGTAAAGCTAAGGCGTGTCGGTTTATCACCTCACTGCCAACAGTCATCACAAGACGAACCTTCGGCTTTTTTGTGGCCAACGGCAGCACAACGCACACACATTTCTGCCACATGCAAATTTGCGAGCGTGCCACGGACTCGGCAATTCGCATGGAAGGCCTGGTGTTCCTCAAATACGTGGCTTCAATCATTGGACAGGTACCGACGTCTCGCATTGGCGACCTGCACATGCGCACAACCGAACCAGTAGGCATTATTGCAAGCCGCAGATCGCGGCGTGCGTAGCATTGGGAAAGCTCGTCTTGTGACTGCCGGCTGGATGGAGTGAGATGCATATCTGGGCAGGAAGACGAGGTGCTGCGAGGGCAGATGAAACGAATGGTGTGACCGAGTGAGCACATGGCAAAGCGTCGAGCGCAAAGATAACCAGCGCGTTGGCATCGCGGGCACCAACAATGCCCAAGAAAAGCACGTGAATGTGCCGGGCAGCCAATCAGCGCGGCTGGGGAGCGCTCCTTAGCGTGGTGAGTAGTATGTCACAGCCGAACGCCTGCCATGTCTCGAGCATGTGACAGCGCCCGACTCCTCACCAATCGTCCCGCCCGGCACACACAACCTGCTGCCTTCCCGTCGCCGTCTCGTATGCACCTTCTGCTGGAAGACGCGAGATAAGACCCGACCGCCTACTGCCCATCCATGCTATCCCACTCCTGCGACGCCCACATTAATATTCGCAACGAGATCAAGTTTGGAGCGCGCGCCCTCACACTTCGGCGTCATCATACCAGCCGCACATGGAAGACCTCCAGCAGCGCCCGCGCGAGCTCGCCCAGCGACATACCAGCCATGATCCATCCGAGCTGATATTCCCGCAAGTGCCCCGGCACGAGCTGCACAACCACAAACACGCCGGCGACATCACTCTGCCAGACCTGCGCACAGTATTATCACCACAATTCGAAGCCAGTGCGCAAGCGTCGGCTGAAGCCGCCTTTGCGTCACGATGTTCGCCAATGTCGGCCACGAGCCTCCCGCCGATTGATATTGGACACAATGCTGGGTATTTGAATAGGCCTCGAGGGAGTATGGACATGGCGATGGCCAGCCCTTCGGAGGCTGGCAGCATACGCAGTGAAGAGGACAGAGGGAGAAGAGCCAAGAGTATAGTCTCAATGGAAGACCCCGACGTCCGACTTGCTGCAGAAGCACTCTCTGGACTCGGTAATCCTGGTAAGAAGTAACACGTGCAAAAGGCATGATGCGCCGCTGACCCAAACAGACTTCGTGCGTTCACCTACGCACGCGCCAAGCCAAGCAGTATCACCTCGAACCAACACACACATGGGCACTTCGACTCGTGACGGTGAGGTTGAGTCTGAGCCGCTACTTCAGCTGTTCGCCAGCAAACACCCGTGGGTTGGTGGCAGTGTGAATGCTTCCATCAACAGCTCCATGTTCGTCTACAACACCACAAAACATTATTCGCCACGGTTTGTGCAGTACGGTGCAAATCTAGTGGAAAGGAATATCGCCGCACCCATGGCCAACACAGTCGGCACCGTCGGCAGGTACACTGGAGTCGAAGGCGGACTGCGGCGATATCTTGATGAGCGTCGGCCACGTGATATCGAGAAGGGCGACGAAGACAGAATGGACATCGACACCGATAACGCCAGGCGAGAGTCAGCAGAAATTCTACCACCTTATCGATCCAGCAAGCCACCATCTTACCGCGAGGAGTACAGCCCGGCAGCCGTGGAGCGTGCACGTGAACGCCCACCTAACCACCGCAGCTGGTCCTCTCAGGTTGCAGGCCAAATGTTTGTCATGACGTCTGGCCTGGGTGTGGCACTTAGTGTCACTTCTAGGCGCAGTCTGCAGTATTGTCTCCAAGCACTAGGCCAGGCTACTGTGCACATCGCCACTGTTAGCGATGCCCTCAAAATGGTGCTTGAACAGTACGATGAAGCTCGTGACTCGTGGCACAAGCAGAACGAAAAGTCCATGGAGCAAGGAGAGCGCCCCAAGACTCCAGACCATGGCGAAGCTGCTCGCCGCCTGGCAGATATCATCAAGAAGCATTCTGACGACATCTGGACCACCCTCAAGCAAGTGACAAACTACGTTTCTAGCTCTGCTGGTGGTGCCTTACCGGAAAATGCACGCCACTTTGTCACAAACCAGCTCATGTCCCTCCCACAACGCTGGCGTCTGGTCTCGGAAAACCAAACTGGCGAGAGTGAGACTAGTCGCGGCGCCCACCGCATGGTCGCATTCGCGACCGAGGGCTTGGACATGATGAGCCAAGTCAGTCATGTTGTCAAGGCTACACTCGACTCCGCGGAACGCTGGCTCGAACGTGCTGGCCGTCGCGGAGACGAATATCAGCAGCAGCACAACTACCTCGACGAGAAAGCTCAAAACCAATATACTTGAGCTTGACAAGTGTTGTGTGTCACCCGTCACATGCTTTTGTGTCCTTGACCTACATCAATACGAAGTCAAATCCTCCAAGGGTCTTGGACATTGTGGACGGAGCAATTGTTCGGCCGAAACCCCGATCCCTCAATGGCTTCCTGCAAGTAGCGAGACTACTAGCCGCTCCAGCAGGATCCAAGCAATCGGACGTACTGGGAAACTTTTTAGCGACAACATGTGCACGCATTCTCGCATGCATGCATTTGTAAGCTGTACGCGGAATCGCTCGTACGGTGACCAATAGGATCAAGGTAGGCAATATCTTGTGCTATATGTCTTACAGCTTGCATGATCCTCCTACTAACTCGCGCGTATAGACAAGCATACGAGATTAGCGCAAAAGGCAAAGAGCTTATTATGGGGTTTGCTAAATTGACCACGAGGCAACGAGGATCGAAGTGGATCACAGCCAAGGCGTTGAGAAGACAGCTTGCGGCTGAAGACCAGGGTGGCGAAATGATAATGATAGCGACAATGAACATATACCAGAAACAGCCGAGTGGGAAATGTCAAACAGAACGAAGGATTCGTGGTTCCACTCACGTCGAACATCAAGCCGTCATTTCTCCTTGTTCACTAAAATCTCTCTGTCCTCACGGGACGGCTTGCAACGTGCCGTAACATACGTCGATCCCACGGCATCAGGCTTGGCCCAAAGAAACCAAAACTTCCCTTCCAACGGCCTGACATGCAGTAGCAGTTCTTCCTTCTTCCCTCTGCTTCCTATGCGCAAAAAAGCAGTAAGAAGGCCCGGGCGCGGGGTACTCTTAGGCGAAATGAGAGCTGGAGGCGCGCGCGGAAAATTGTGGGTCTTTTTGGCTGGCTCTCCCCTTCTTCTCCTCCTGGGGCCCACCACGCGAGAGGAGCATGCGGAGATAACGCGATTGCGGAGGGCACAGGGCACAACTTGCAGGTCGTGAGCGATGATGAGTGATGATTAATGTTAACGTTACACCGTAAGGAGGTTATGCAGTGGCTGCAGAAATTCAAAACGGCTTTTATATGGACGTGCCGCTAACTCGATACTGTACTGCTATCCGGTTCGCTCGGATGCCGAGACGAAGCGTCTTCCGGCGCGGCATCTTCTGGCTGGTGATGGATTCACCGAATTGCCGCAGTGGTGGGTAGGTGGTAATGTTAGGTGAACGAGCAGGCAGGCGGCCCTTGGTATTTCGCCGACGGTGTCTCGATCTGGACGCCCGCGCCCGTTTGTCTTTTCCAAACCACGCCGGCCTGCTGCCCGTGCTGGCCTGCCGCCGCCCAGTACTGTAGTCTTGATGATATGCGAGGATGCGTTAGCCGAGTCATGTACGTACCGATCTACGTGCTCGCCAGAGTCATTAGCTGGGTGGTGTTTGTTTCTACGGCGGTACCGCTTTTGGGCCCTTGGGTTCTTTTTGATTGTTTCTGCTGGTAGCTTTGCTTTCTGAGTTTCCTTCTATTTGGTATACCTCTGTTCTTTCAATCCTCGTTTTTAAGAGGTCGTCGTGTCTTTGGACGCGTCGGTTGTTGCTAGGGGTTGGCTAGGACTTTACAGTCGCCTTGCTTGCCGATAATAGACTTCCGGACGAGATGGACAAGGCAGAGGAGAAAGTGCAGGATGCACTGAACCTCAACCACCCCGAGGATCGCACGGGAGCGAACCCGACCTTAGCAGGCGATCAGAACCAACCATACCATGCTGCGCATGATGACACCCAAATACCTGACAATTTTGGCGATCTGGAGAAGGAGCCCAGGCCGCCCCCTATTGTGCGACGACAAACTGGCATTGACATCAAAGGTGCGGAGTCGGAGTTTGCAGAGCTCCAGCGAGAGTTCTCGAGGCAAAGTCAGCGATTATCGAGGCAGCAGACACGGCAGAGCACCAAGAAGGGTACACAGGATGTGGAGAAAGCCATCTCGTCTGGCTCGAGCGAAGAGGACGAGCCATTCGACCTGGAGGATACTCTGAGAGGCAACAAGCAACTTGAGGAAGATTCCGGAATCAAGGGCAAGAAGATTGGTGTGATCTGGGATAAATTGACCGTTCGCGGTATTGGTGGTGTCAAGAACTACCAGCCTACCTTCCCCGATGCTTTTGTCAGCTTCCTCAATGTCCCGGGGACGTTGATGAGCTTGTTTGGTCTTGGCGGCAAGGGCAAGGAAGTGAACATTTTGCAGGACTTCCGCGGTGTTGTGAAGCCAGGAGAGATGGTGCTGGTTCTTGGAAGACCTGGATCTGGATGCACAACTTTCCTCAAAGTCTTGTCCAACCAACGCTTTGGATATACTGGGATCGACGGTGAGGTCGCGTACGGTCCTTTTTCTGCGAAGGATTTCGAGAAGCGCTATCGCGGAGAAGCAGTGTATTGCCAGGAAGATGACATCCACCACCCTACACTTACAGTCGGCCAGACTCTGGGCTTTGGACTGGACACAAAGGTGCCGGGCAACAGGCCTGGAGGCGTTTCAAAGAACGAGTTCAAGAACAAGGTCGTGGATATGCTTCTTCGCATGTTCAACATTGAACACACGAAGAACACGATCGTTGGTAACCCTTTCGTTCGCGGTATCTCTGGCGGTGAGCGCAAGCGTGTCTCCATCGCTGAGATGATGATCACTGGTGCTGCCGTCTGCTCGCATGACAACAGTACTCGTGGTCTGGACGCTTCTACTGCTTTGGACTACGCGAAGTCGCTCCGCGTACTTACTAATATCTACCACCAAACTACTTTCGTCTCGCTCTATCAGGCTTCCGAGAACATCTACAACCAGTTCGACAAAGTCTTGGTCATCGACGAGGGTCGCCAAGTCTACTTTGGACCCGTGAAGGAAGCGAGAGCCTACTTCGAAGGCCTTGGGTTCTTGGAAAAGCCTAGACAGACGACACCCGATTATCTTACTGGGTGCACGGATCGCTTCGAGCGCGAGTACAAGGAGGGACGCGGTCCCGAAAATGTTCCTTCAACCCCAGAATCCCTTGCTGAGGCATTCAACAAATCCAGATACGCTGCGCAGCTTGACGCCGAGATGGCACAGTACCGTGAAGTCGTCAAAGAGGAACAGCATGTGTTCGAAGACTTCAAGACTGCCGTCATCCAGGGCAAGCGTCACGCGCCCAAGAAGTCGGTATACTCTATCCCGTACCACCTTCAAGTGTGGGCACTCATGCAAAGACAATTCATTCTCAAATGGCAGGATCGGTTCTCGCTTGTTGTCTCATGGGCAACTTCGATCCTCATCGCAATTATCCTCGGTACCGTGTGGCTTCAGCTTCCGCAAACTTCTGCTGGCGCTTTCACCAGAGGTGGTCTTCTGTTCATTTCCCTGCTCTTCAACGCTTTCCAGGCTTTCGGTGAATTGGCTTCGACAATGTTAGGTCGACCGATCATCAACAAACATCGAGCATATGCATTCCATCGACCTTCAGCACTGTGGATCGCGCAGATCGTGGTCGACCTGGCTTTCGCCGCTGCGCAGATCTTGCTGTTCTCTATCATCGTCTACTTCATGTGTGGCCTGGTCCTTGAAGCTGGAGCGTTCTTCACATTCTTCCTCATGATCATCTCTGGATACCTTGCTATGACGCTCTTCTTTCGTACTGTCGGCTGTCTCTGCCCGGACTTCGACTACGCGATGAAGTTCGCGGCTGTCATTATCACCCTTTTCGTGCTGACCAGTGGATATATGATCCAGTGGCAGTCTGAGCAAGTCTGGTTACGGTGGATTTTCTACGTGAATGCTTTGGGATTGGGCTTCGCTGCTCTCATGATGAACGAGCTTAAAAGAATTGACCTGACTTGCGAAGATACCAGCCTCATTCCGTACGGTGAAGGATACACAGACATCAACCACCAGGTTTGCACTTTGCCAGGTAGTGTGGCAGGCAACCCTCTGGTATCAGGCAGCGCATATATCGAGCAAGGCTTCTCTTACAGCCCAGGTGATCTCTGGAGGGACTGGGGCATCATCATTGTTTTGATTGTCGGCTTCTTGTTCCTCAACATGACTCTGGGAGAGTACATCAAATGGGGAGCGGGCGGCAAGACCGTCACTTTCTTCGCGAAGGAAGACAAGGAAAGGAAGGAGCTTAATGACGCATTACATGCAAAGAAAGAGCGCCGTGGCACCAAGGAGGCCGATGAAGGATCGAATCTTTCCATCGATTCGAAGGCTGTGTTGACATGGGAGGAGCTCTGCTACGATGTCCCTGTCCCTGGCGGCAAGCTTCGTCTCCTGAAGGACATCTTTGGATATGTCAAGCCTGGACAACTTACTGCGCTGATGGGAGCATCCGGAGCAGGCAAGACAACACTACTCGACGTGCTTGCTTCCCGGAAGAACATTGGCGTTATTTCTGGCGATATTCTTATCGATGGCGCGAAACCCGGCTCAGACTTCCAGAGAGGCACCAGTTACGCCGAGCAACTCGATGTCCACGAAGGCACCCAGACGGTTCGCGAGGCTCTTCGATTCTCCGCTGATCTCAGACAGCCGTACGAGACTCCGCAGTCAGAGAAGTATGCCTATGTCGAAGAGATCATTGCTCTGCTCGAAATGGAGGACATCGCAGATGCTATCATTGGCGATCCTGAAGCTGGTCTCGCAGTCGAGCAACGCAAGCGTGTTACCATCGGTGTCGAACTGGCCGCAAAGCCCGAGCTCCTGTTGTTTTTGGATGAGCCCACCTCCGGCCTTGACAGCCAGAGTGCTTTCAACATCGTTCGCTTTCTTCGCAAGCTAGCCGCTGCCGGCCAAGCTATTCTTTGTACCATTCACCAGCCTAACGCTTCGCTGTTCGAGAACTTTGATCGCTTGCTCCTACTCCAGAGAGGTGGCGAGACTGTGTACTTTGGTGACATTGGCAAGGACGCGCACGTCCTGATCAACTACTTCCAAAAACACGGTGCCGACTGTCCCCCTGACGCTAACCCGGCCGAATGGATGCTTGATGCCATTGGAGCTGGTGTGACTGCTCGTATTGGTGACAAGGATTGGGGCGAGATCTGGCGGGAGTCCGATGAGTTGGCGAACACAAAAGATGAAATCATTCGCATCAAGGCGGAAAGATCCCAGGCAGTCAGCTCTGCACCCAAGAAGGAGCCCAAGGAATTTGCCACACCGCTCTGGCACCAGATCAAGATCGTCAACAAGCGTCAACACAAGGCTTTCTGGCGTTCTCCCAACTATGGCTTCACACGCTTCTTCAACCATTTGGCCATTGCGATCTTGACCGGTCTCATGTTCTTGCAGCTGGATGACTCCCGCTCTTCTCTGCAGTACCGCATTTTCGTCATCTTCCAGGTCACCGTTCTTCCTGCTCTGATTCTCGCCCAGGTTGAGCCCAAGTATGATCTCAGCCGTCTGGTATACTACCGTGAAGCAGCGGCCAAGACCTACCGCCAACTGCCTTTCGCCTTGTCGATGGTTTTGGCAGAGATGCCGTACTCGGTGTTATGTGCGGTGGGTTTCTTCCTGCCCATCTACTACATTCCCGGATTCCAGATGGCAGCTTCTCGCGCGGGTTACACCTTCTTCATGATTCTCATCACTGAGATCTTCTCGGTCACGCTGGGGCAGATGGTGTCGGCTTTGACCCCCAGCACCTTCATCGCAATGCTTCTGAACCCGCCAATCATCATCATCTTCGCACTCTTCTGTGGTGTAGCAGTAAGTGCTGAACAGGACATTGAAATAGCAACTGCGCAGCACTAACATCATGTCTAGATCCCTAAACCTCAGATACCAGGCTTCTGGCGTGCGTGGCTCTACGAGCTTGACCCGTAAGTGCCCTTAACAATCATCCTAGCCCTAACCCCAATAATTCCTTACCCTTCTCTACACGCCTCCACATACCCGATACTGACCCGTTCTGCCCCAGGTTCACGCGCCTGATCTCCGGTCTCGTATCCACTGAACTCCACGACCTCCCAGTCCGATGTACCACCGCCGAACTAAATTTGTTCTCCGCGCCCCCAGGTCAGACTTGCGGAGAGTACATGTCTGCTTTCTTTGCGGCCGGCGGCGCAGGATACATCACTGACAACTCGACTTCGGACTGTTCGTACTGCGCTTACAGCGTTGGCGACCAGTTCTACGAACCGTTTTCAATCAGCTTCGACACCCGATGGAGAGACTTGGGCATCTTGATTGCTTTCTGTGGCAGTAACCTGTTCTTCCTGTTCTTGGGAAGCAGATACTTGAACTTCAACAGGCGTTAGATGATACTCTGACGCAGCAAAATACTCGAATAATAATATCATCCGCTATGCGCCCAAAACCTTTGTAGCATGCATCATGTGCAGACGTCAGACCTTGAATAACCGGCTCCGGTTACTTTGCCTGAAACAATTGCAAATTCGGACAAAGTTGGCTTCTTAGACCGATCCGGTTAACGGCAGTGGCCCTGTTTCCACGATCGTAGTAGACTAGTAGTTCAAGTATTGCCTTACGTCGATAAGCTGATTAGGCGGTACCGCGTGGTCGAAGCTCATGACAATCCAGCTGCAAGTGCAGCAGCGTTCTTGCCGTCATAACAATTAGGCGAGCGCGAAATAGTTCATGGAGGCCTCGGCGTCTTGGAGAATGTGACATCGGTCACCTCCAGTCGTTGCATTCGGCATGATGCGAGACTAATATTGTGTTTGGGACATCTCGCAATGTGAGCCCTAGCTGGACCGTGGAAGTCGGATTATCCGTACAGCACGCGGTGCAATAATTACGGACAATGGATCGTCGTCACCTGCAGCAAGCATGAAGGACGGAGGAGCCCTCCGGTAAGTGGTGTGACGATTACGGATAAAGTCGAGCATCACCCGCAGAGCCGCACTGCCGATTGATCGTCGCACTTCGTAGGTTCTGTTCCTCCAACGGGACCCACACTAAGGCTTTTATCCGACCAATCACTGTCTGTCTGGCACCAGTGCCAGCCGTACGATGGAGACTCCACGATCGTTACGTGTGGCCCTGTGGAGATGCACGTTTGGGACATAGGCATCGAAAACGACATCATCGACGTGATAGAAGCGAGCTTGTCGATACAGATGCTTGTGCAAGCCTCCCGTGTGCCTCACCCGGCGGGTGGCTGCGGGTCGTTTGTGGGCCAGTCTAGCGCTATCATGTCTGGGATCTGCGAGTATATAGCACTTCTATCGTCTGCCTGTCTATGCCTACGACTCTTCATCTCCTGTTTGATCGGCCCCTCGACCACACCTGATCAGCAATCTTTGGATCTGGTATCGTCGACAAGCACTCGAGTGCGACAGCACTGTTCAATCTACCTCGATAACAAAGACGCAACGCAACGCGTTGCCCGCCATCAATGTATACGATCACCAACATCTACGTGCTTGCCGCTTTTGGTACCATCGGTGGTGCTCTTTTCGGATTCGATGTCTCGTCAATGTCGGCCTGGATTGACCAGGACCAGTATCTTGACTACTTCAACCATCCGAGTGCGGACTTGCAGGGTGGTGTGAGTAACTTTCTACAGACAAATATAGAGGAATTGATGCTGACTCCATCTACAGATCACGGCCTCGATGTCTGGTGGATCATTCCTCGGTGCCCTTTGCGCTGGTTTCATCGCTGATAAATGGGGACGTCGATATGCCCTTATGCTTGCATCGATCATTTGGGTCATTGGAGCAGCAGTCCAGTGCAGCTCACAGAACTTTGGCCACTTGATTGCTGGTCGCATTATCAGTGGTCTCTCCGTTGGCACCACATCGTCGCAAGTCTGCGTGTACCTTGCAGAGCTTGCACCTGGACGTATCCGCGGCCGTATCGTCGGTATTCAACAATGGGCCATCGAATGGGGCATCCTGATCATGTTCCTTGTCGCTTGGGGCTGCACGACGGTCAGTGGCCCTGCTGCTTTCCGCATTGCCTGGGGTGTCCAAGCCGTGCCTGGTTTTATACTCTTTGGAGCCCTTCTTTTCTTCCCGGAATCTCCTCGTTGGCTTGCTGGACAAGAACGCTGGGAAGAGTGTCTTCAGGTACTTGCCGCCATCAATGCGAAAGGAGACCAGAACGATCCTCTCGTACAGGCTGAGTACATGGAGGTGCAGGAAGCCGTGCATATCATGCAGGAGTCGAAGGGCGTCGGCATGATTGAACTCTTCGGTCCAAAGGTCTGGAAGAGGACCATGTGCGGTTGCTCAGTTCAAATGTGGCAGCAGTTGGTTGGCGGGAATGGTAAGCATACAGTAAAATCATTCGGAAAAACCTCGCAGACATTTGGCTGACTTCTATCCTTCTTGCAGTGATGATGTATTACGTTGTCTATGGTAAGCCGTCACCAGGAGATGCAAATGAAACACTTTCTACAGAATACCTGCTGACATGTGCTCTTTTCTTACAACAGTGTTCAGCATGGCTGGTCTCACCGGAAACACCACCCTTTACTCTTCTGCCATCCAGTACGTCATCTTCTTGGTGACAACAGGCATCATCTTGCCGTACATCGATCGCGTCGGTCGTCGTACGCTGCTTCTGATCGGTGCTGTCTGCTCTCTCATACTGCATTTCACTATTGCTGGTGTTATGGCGACGCAGGGTCAGGGGGTCGATTCAGTCGAAGGAAACGCCAACCTGAAGTGGGAAGTTACTGGTGCTTCCGGCAAAGCTGTTATCGCAATGTCGTACATCTTTGTCGGTGTCTATGGATTCACATGGGCCCCCGTAGGCTGGATCTACTGCTCGGAGGTCTTCCCATTGAAGTACAGGGCGAAGGGTGTTGGTAAGAGGCTGCATACACAATCCGAACGATGGATGAGACATCTTGCTAACCGGCGCTCTCCACTCTCCAGGCCTCGCCGCCGCCACAAACTGGGCGTTCAACTTCGCTCTGGCCTACTTCGTTGCCCCAGCGTTCAAGAACATCCAATGGTAAGAGGCCAAGAGACGGAACTCGATTTGATGCCAGAGCAGATGTGCTGACTTTCTCTACAGGAAAACATACATTATCTTCGGCGTCTTGTGCACGGCGATGGCTTTCCACATCTTCTTCACGTACCCTGAAACCGCTGGACGTACCTTGGAAGAGATCGACTACATCTTCGAATGCGACCTGCCAGTCTGGAGGACTGGTGAAGCGAAGAGCAAGTTCGCGGAAGATATCGAAGCTGTGCAGAGACAAAAGAGCGTTGGCGATGAGAAGAGTCTCGACGAGGAAGTCGTTACAAAGCATGAGCAGGCTGAGCAGCTCGAGAGGACCTAGTTGCTCGGAGAGTCGAAGCCGAGTATTCCGAGCTTGTGCTCTACGATAGATTATACAGTATAGACAAGAATCATTACACGCAAACCAAGAACAGACTGTTATGTTGGTAACGATCAAGCTGCGAAGTGAATACATCTTGGCAGGCATTTGCACCTCATCCTTCTGTCTACGCTCGCCACATATCGTGGTCTGTAATATTCATTCAGGTTGGTGGCAATGAGGAAAGATCGTTCCACCAGCTCGCAGTTGATCGACTGATTGATCCAGTGGACGACAAAAGGGAGGGTGTCCACGTGACAAACGAAATTCTGCAAGCATTCCAAAAAGAAGAAAGACCTGGTGAAGAGCAAGAATCCAAAAAGAACAGCTGCTCTGATGAGCTTTGATATAGGAATAGCCGAAGGTGGGGCTCGAACCCACGACCTTGAGGTTGATCTCTTTGCTGTTGTAAGAGCCACACGCTCTACCGATTGAGCTACCCCGGCAAGGGTGTTGTTGATGGTGATGTGGTGATGGTACGGGTCATGTTCATTTGGCGTAAGGGTGGGTCTTTTCCAGCTTTTTTTTTCGATCAAATTTGGCCGAGATACACCGAAGATAGCGGAGGCGGTCTGTGCGGCGAAGCTTTATCGATAAGTCCTTCGATTGCCGATCTTAGATAGGCTCTACTCTATCCTACAAGATAATTAAGCCACCCTAGCAAGAGTGTTATTAATAGTGATATAGCGATAGTACAGTATATGTTGATTTGGCGCAAGGGTAGGTCTTTTCTAGCTTTTCTTTCTTTTTCGATTAAATTTGGCCGAGATAGGCCGAAAACAGCAGAGATATGTAGTCTGTACGGCGAAGTTTTATCGATAAATCCTTCGATTGCCGATCTTGGACAGGCTCTACTTACGGCGGACCATCCTTACAAGATGGACAAAGCACGGATTGTGGTACCAAGCTACTACGCTAGCCCTTCTCATTTCTAGCGCGTAATAGTCCCTTTCTGCTGTACAATCCCTATACATAGATGCTATAGTATTTATAAAGCTCGTGCAGCCTTTCAAGTTCAGTTATAATTACACATGCTCCTAAATCTCAGCTCACATGTTCTTATCTCATCTTCACCTAGCTCACTACTAGCGCTTCATTTAGGTGCTAGTGTATATAGAATCTTGTAGATACTCCACGTGCTATTAGGTTCATTTGCTTATTATAGATACGCGACTCTGTACATGCTGTTTATTACTTCGCTCGCTGTCTCGACCTTACTCGACTTTGCAGACCTGCTAGCGCATCGTATGCGCAGTAGAGGTCGAGAGTAGAGGTCGAGAGCGATGAGAGAGAAGGCCAGATTGCGCCTGGTAGCAGCTGGAGTTTTCCCCTCACGAAATTTCGGCTATATCACTTCGATTTTATGCAGTCTAAGTATCACTTTCTATGGCTTGTTTAACAAATCCTGGTATTACTACATTTGTACGTCATTATCAATTTGGAATACCTAGAATAATTGCTAACCCCCACAAACCATGAAGTGGTAGTGGTGGCTGGCTGTAGATCTAATTTTGGTATCATAATTTGAGGTTTGTCCATCTTGTAAGGATGGTCCGCCGTACTCTACTCTATCCTCCAAGATGAATCCCACAAGACACATTATTGTGTCTGCTAAGCTTCAAACTGCTTTTTGTATACGAGTCCCAACATAGTTGGTATCTCAATGGGGTGATCAAATTGTCAGTCGGCCTAATGGCGACTACCGAGCCATATGGGAACGCGAGTAGCGCCGAGATGCTTAGTAACATAGTCCTTGGTCGACAGCTCGAATCATACAGTTCAGCCTACCTAGACCCTGATTTCAGCTGACAAACTCGCATGAACACAATCGAAATACTGACGCAAGGAGGGCCATGTTCCCCCGGTTTCCGGGACGTCTTCGATCAGTAATCGCGCTTCTGGGACTTCTGCGACCACTTTGTAAGAAGAATATAGCCCATCCCCTCCATCGCACAGCCGCAATATCTTGGCCGCTTGGCTGAACGAGATTTGAAATGAGCTGCGAATGCGATATGGGAGACAGTGATGCAATGCTATGTGTGAGTACCGCTATGATTCTTGTATAAGTATCTTGACGGGTTGTGCAGTCAAATGGAAGGACGGGCAAACAACCTAACGAGAAGCGGAGAAGAGCTGATACAACAACGACAACAAAATGGCAACTCAGCAGAAGGCGGTCTTCGTTACTGAGATTGGCAAGCCGGTCGAAATCGGCAGGCGTGATATTCCACAACCTGGCGAACATCAAGTCCTCATCAGAGTGGCCGCATGCATGAGTAAGTATAAAGATCATCGCCTGCATCTACACCACTGAAACATCTCAGTCCTTCCCCATGACACCTACTCCCGCGACTGGGGCATATACATTGCCGACAAACTCCCTTTTATCCTAGGTGCCAACCTTGCCGGAACCATCACCGCCTTGGGCCCAGGAGTCACGAATTTCAGCATCGGCGACCGAGTTTTTGGCCTCACCAACATCCACCTCTCCGTTCCCGATCAACAAGGATTGCAGCAGTATGCGGTCCTAGATGCGGATGCCACTGCCTTGACCCCTACAGGATTTACGGACGAGGCTGTTGCGACTCTTCCAACAAACCTGATAACCAGCTATATTGCCCTTTTCACGAAAGAAGGGTTTGCCTTCCCTCCGCCGTTCACTGCAGAAGGCAAAACATTCGATTACTCCGCCCAGCACATCGTTATTCTCGGTGGTGGGACCAACGTTGGGCGCTTCGCGGTCCAGCTCGCGGCATTAGCGGGCGTGGGAACCATCATCACTGTCGCCGGAACCGCAAACCAAGAGGCATTGCGCAAGGCTGGTGCGACGCACACCATTGATAGGCATCTTGGAGTTGACGAGCTGGCGGCAAAGATTCGCAGCATCGTTGGCGAGGTGGAGCACATCTACGATTGTGCCAATCTCGATTTCACCGTGGCCTGCGCCCTCTTTTCTCCTAGCTCCTCCAAGAAAAGCACCAAGCTGCGCACTCTTCTTCCACTGGATGCCTTCCCTCGATCTGCATACCCTGGATACGACGTTGAGATGCTTGACGCGCGTAATGGCCAACTCGAGCCTTACCAAACGAATTTTTGGGCTAGTGTGACAAAGTGGTTGGAGGAGGGAAGCGTGTTGCCAACTGATTTTAGGGTGGTGGATGGCTTGGACAATGTCAGGGGTATAAATGCAGCTCTTGATGCATATGGAGAGTTTGGACGAAGTGGAGTGGCTGGTGTTGTTGTAAAGATCTGACTGAACCGTACGGTAAATGGCTGATTCATACCAAGGAACAAATAAGTTGGCTCCGATATTTTGTTATCGATTATTGAAAGAATGGAATTCATATTTGATTCGAAGGCTCCAGTGTGGAGCACCCCTCTAAATACGAACGCGGTGCGATTTCTTCACCCTGAGAGATGCTAGATCTGCTTTGGCAGGTAGACACTCATCTCCAAACCGTTTTTGTAGGGCACAGTGTGGGTGCGGAAGCCGCTCTCTGGGGATCTCAGATAAGACAGGAGATCACGGTAGCCTTCGGCACCGGATATGGTGTTGTCAGTGACAACGACAGCACCATGACGGAGATGGGGCTGCACCAGCTTGAGCGTAGGAAGTGCAAGGGCAGACCAGACTGGGTGATCGTTAGCTCCAACAAGATCAATGAAGCGACTACAAAGGACGGGTTATATTACTGTCAAGCAGGAGCAAGTCCACCTTGGGCAACCCGGTTTGTAATGTCTCGAGCAGATCGCCGACTCTCAGATCGATCTCACTCTCTACGGCAGCTCCGCATTGTTCCCAGTACTGACGGGCAATCTGCGCCTTCTCAGGCTCTTTCTCCGTTGCAATGACGGTACCAGATTTGCCTGTAGCTGCTTTGACATGGGCAACAGCGAGGGCAAGGTATATGGTGCTGACTCCGAAACTAGTACCTGCTTCGATTACATTCGTTGCTCCAATGGCATGGATGAGCTGGTACACGAAGTGGCACTTGTCCTCGTCGAGAGCAATGAACTTGTCAAGCATCAGCTTGTCGAACTGGTCATCCACGTTGCCTTCAGATGACTTGTCCTCGAGATCACCGCGGACAATGTGCGAGAACACTTTCCCGCTCTTTGAAATAGTCGCTTCTTGATCAAGAGATGTTTGATGGAGTCGAGATAATAATTCGAGAATGTGAGGGGAAGCATCGATGGGTGTGTGGGTGGACATGGTGATCTAATGTTTTGGATGACAAGCTGCGATGGAGTACTTACAATTTCTCACGATATGGCACCTACCTAGCAGACTTATATGCATGCGGTAGACAGTGAGCTTGGCACTGGCGTTTGCAACATGCGATGCGCCACATCACCCTGATACAAACGTGCTCCGCATGACTCCGCACCTGCCGGGTCGCAAAGTCCTTCCCTACTTTCCAGCCCACATCCGTGCTTTTACGTTACAGTAAATCTAGGGTCAAAAGCCTGGCTAGCTATATCGGGCATGATCTTGACGAGGTGCATTGGGTTTAGAGTTCGACTCGCAAACTGATGCCCACATATTGCGATTGGAGGTTTGCCATTGTGCTAACACCACGTTAGTTGGCGCAAAGTCTTTCCACATGATCGGAAGTGTTGGACCCTGCTGGCAACACATCCAAGATAAAAGATGTTCAACACTCTGATTTCTCAAGACGGCAGATCAATCTGTCTTCACAAACGAAATCATTTCACAGTACAGTTGCAACCAGCCAGAAACACAGCTTGTACACGAACCCCTCATGGCTTCCAACTACACTATAGAATATCAAAATGACCACACTCGCTCCGGCCCACACTCAAGCAGGCATTGGCCACACGGAAGGCACAAGCCACGAGAGTGAGAAAAGACAGCATGCTAACTGGTATGTCTGTGTGCGGTCCAGTCTACGACAAGTGTCTACAGAGACAATGTGCTAACTTCTTTGTGTGCAGCCAACAAATCACGGTACTGTTGTCTGCGTTCATGATCAATTTTGCGGCTTGCGGCCTGCTCTTCGGTTTTGGCGTCTATCAAGCCCACTATGAGCAATTGGCTTTGCGTGACGGGAACCCTTTCTCAGGCAGCTCACCTGCCAACATCGACCTTATCGGCACTCTTTCCGTCGCATTAATGACCATCGGGGCTCCATTTGCGGTCGCCTGGGCAAAAGACTTCAACCCACAGGCCGTGGTACTTGTCGGAGGCATACTGTTAGGGGTCGCGTGCGTTGCAGCAAGCTTCGGGAAGACACTATGGCACTTTCAGCTTTCACAAGGACTACTGCTGGGCATCGGGACATGCCTTTCATTTGTACCGTCGATGGCAGTTGCTCCTACTTGGTTCGGTCAGCACAGAGGACTAGCCATGGGGATCATATCCGCGGGTACTGGAGTCGGCGGGCTCGTTTGGGCCCCAGCCATTACGGCATGCATTCAAGCTATGGGATACCGGAACACCCTGCGCTTGACTGGAAGCCTTGGTACGGCTCTGATAGCTGTCTCGAGCTACTCTCTTCGGTGGGAGGCTTCTATGGTCCCACGCGTGGAAACAGAGAATTCTCCCACATCGACACCCAAGTGGCGTGCGGCATTCCAAATCCCGCTGCCTGCTCCCGAAACCGCCAAACAGCGCCGCTCTATCGCCCAGGCCTTGAGTGCTATTCTCCAGAGTGCCGCCTACTACACACCTGTCTTCTTCGTTGTTGCATACGGCAAGACGCTTGGATATAGTGACCATCAAGGTGCAAATATGACTGCTATAAGCAATGCCTGCAATGCTATTGGCAAGATTGCAGTCGGCTTCCTCGCAGACCGGACCGGGCGACTGAACCTTTTCTTCCTCACCACATTCTCCAGCGCTATTGTCACCGCAGCGCTCTGGGTATCGAGCACAGTCATTGGCCAAGCGAGTGAAGCAGCAGCTCGAAGACTATTCGTCACCTTCACAGTCATGTATGGTCTTCTCGCAAGCGCTTACGTCAGCCTTTTTTCTGCAGTGCTGATCGAACTCTTTGGGGCGGAGCAGCTACCGCGAGTAGCAGGAGTTATGTACATGCTGCAGGGTATGGGGGCTCTCGTGGGCACTCCTATCGCCGGATTACTGGTTCGAGACCATGGAGAGACGCGAGATGCCTCGACATACACAGGCATGGCTTGTCTCGTCTGCGGTCTGATGTTTGCTGCCTCTGTAGCAATCGCCTGGGCGAGGACGGAGCTCATGAGGGAGCGTAGGCAGGGCAATCCAACGAGGACTTGGAAGTTGTGAAGCGCTGGAGGGCGCTGTCGTTGGCGCAATCAGAGTAAACTGGAAGCCGGTGGAAGAAGTGAGACAAGCTTGATACTCATCGATGATCTAAGTGCGCTTTGCTGAGTGCAGAAGATGGCATTACCCTTAGCTGTGTAAGCGTGTGATCTTAAATGATAACGGGCCGTGACAACAATATTCGTCCCAAAGTGTGGTTTCGAGTTTAAAGAAAGATAGCCCAGTCCAGCACTCAAGTTGACAGTCTTGATTCAAGGATAGCATCGACAAGCGAGAGTGGGCACCGCTCGCCAGCAATATCTGTGCAAACAATTATAGATTGAAATTCTCTGTGCTTAAGACCAAGTTAAGGCTCCTATGAGAGACCTGGCGGGTACAAGAGTATGAATGGGCCAGGCTCGGCCCAGAGATGTCGGCAGAGGCTGGAGGAACCCTGTAGCCGCAAATGTACTCCTGTCAAGACAGGCCTGTGACGGCCGAGGCGGAAAGCGTTCACATCGAAGTGGTTCTCGGGTGTATAAAGCTGCACTTTGCTGTAAATCGAGTGAAGTGTACCAGGAGCGTGATGATCGTGGTTGAGCAGTCTGTTTCTCCGGAGCTGCAGATAATCCATGTTGTCGTCGTGGCGCTCCCTTGGCGCATGGCGTCACAACCCTAAGAATCCGAAAACCGCACCGAACAGTAACGTTACCACACTTCATGATCCTGTACATAATACCTCACCTCCTCGCCGGAATGCGGGGCGAGTGGGGACTACGTCGTGCACTACTATGGTTCTAGATCCGTGAGCCAAAACCCATTCCTCATCTTTGATTTGCCTGATGTTACTCAAAAGAACTAATCTGCGATAGACAGATTTCCACTATGAGTTCCACAAGCGCAAGCAAAAGGCTCATCAAGGCCCCACAGGGCTGTTGGACGTGCAAAGGTGTGCTACGGCAAAAGCGCCCTTCTCCATGATGTTTCCCACCGAGCTAATACTGGTACTCAGCGCGAAAGGTCGGCTGTGACCGCGGGCAACCAGCTTGCAACAACTGCATTAGAACCGAGAGGCATTGTCGAGGATATGGGCTCCGTTTACAATGGCACGACAAACTAGACGGACGACGCAAGAATGCGTTAGTGGCGCCCAAATTATTCACAAATGCGAAAACTCTCTGTCGTGATGGATCTCACAAGCACTTCATCAACTTTACTTTTGAAGATCTGATCGCGATATACGGTGGCGAGCTTGACTGGAGACTTCTACAGTCCGTACGCCTTCCTCGGCAACTACCATCCTTGCCTTCCCTTGGCGACAAGGACAGCAGACTTCTTGCGTATTGTATGAACCCTCATGTGAGCCATTGCGTAGTGCGCTGATGCATGTAGATGAATTGCGCGTTTCCCCTATGATCTCGACGCTGGATTCGGATAATGGGTTCAAGACAGACCTTCTCCCAATGGCACTGAGTGCATCCGAACCTGCTGCTGTCGGCCTGCGTAACGCAATGATGGCGGTAGCCGCATACCATAGTGCAGACTCCGAGTCCGCTCTGCCTTACAAATTCAGGGCGATCCGTTTCTTGTCTCAAACGCTTTCGACGGGCGCTACCGATGCATGGAGCCTCAAAACGCAGCTGGCGACATCCATGATGCTTTGTGTACACAGTGTAAGGCAAACGAGGAAGTACGACAGAACGGGTCTGATTTATCTTAGGTCTTTGATGAAAGTGAGACTGATTGGTTGGTGCATTTGGCTGGAGCCCGCCGCATACTGTGGATGCTAGCAAATCGTGAACTGCACAGCACAACGCTCAGTTTCCTGAGCTCTTTATTCTACTACCACTATGTTCTCGGTGATTTTGTGCGCCCGGTGAGCAGTCGGGTGTACGTTTACCCTGAGTGCCAGTTGGAAGGTCGCGAAACTACTGTGAGCCTTTCATGCTTCGCCTGTTACGCTCCATCAGATCTGACAACTTTAGATACTGGGATCCCTTGGCTGCTCGCTACAACTCCTGCAGATCGTTCATCATATCAACCAGATGAGATTTGGCAGCGTGAATAATGCGGGACCAGGCGAGCTTACAGACGTCCACTTGGGCATGGCAACCACCATCAGATCTCTTGAACAAAATCTGTGCGAGAAGCAATACGAAGATTGCAACGAAGAACGAAGCCAAGCGTCACTCACGGCTGAATTGTACCGTATAGCGACTCTCCTATACCTATACGCAGTATGCTCGGACTTGGCCGATAACATGGAGCGGGATTATAGGCTAGACCAGGCCTTGAAAATCCTACAACAGATGACGGTATGCACAAGCCCATGGCCACTTTTCATCGTTGCTGGCGAAGTGACTACAGATGCCCAGCGCATTCTTATTCTGGACGTTCTGGAGCGAATGGATTCACTCCGCAATATCGGCAATGTCTTCGTGGTGAGACGGCTCATTGAGGCATACTGGAAGCAGCTTGATCTTAGCAGGTGTGGAGACAAGTCGCAGACACGATCTCGGATATGGCAATTTCTTAGCACCAGCTCTGCCACGCCCTGGTTCATCTGAGTATTTTTTCGATCCGTGGTACTCTAATCTCAGCCACGACTAATGCTATTGCGTTACAGAATATGTCTGTATGATCGAATGCGTACTTCCAGAGATAAAGCATGAGTCGCGTTGAGTATTGGCGTGGTCGCATGGAGAGCATTCACTTCGAGTGTTGGAAGAACGGGTATGATATGAAGCAATATTTGTTCGAACCTGTATAGAGCGTGTACTGATGACAACAGGGCAGCTGTTCCGTTCATTCAGTATCATCAGACTGAGCGAAAAGGTCACCACTCAAGTATTTCAACCCAGTGTCGCACGCCACTGTCACCACCACTTTGCCAGGGCCTAGCTCTTCCGCAAGTTTCAGCGCAGCAAGTACATTCAGCCCAGTCGATGTTCCCACCAAGAGACCTTCCTCCATCGCTAGCCTTCTACACATAGCGCGGGCATCCTTCTCATCCAGAGCTCGCACCTCGTCGTACAATCGCTTATCCAGATGAGCTGGGACAGATCCCGTACCAATGCCGTCTATGCCATGAGATCCGGAGTACCCTGCCGTAAGGATCGGTGAAGACGCAGGCTCCAGTGCCACGGCTTTGACCTCCGGCAAATGGTGCTTCAGGACATGAGAGACGCCCATCAGCATTCCTGCGCTTCCGACAGCGCCGCAAAATGCGTCTAGGCCGCCAGGAAGTTGGCGCAGAAGCTCTTGACCCATCTCTTCATAGCCTATGAGGGCATCGGGATTCTTGAACTGGTCTGTGAAGTAGTAATCGCCTCTTTCGTTCAGCTGCTCTGCAAGTTTCCTCATGCTCGGGAACAGGCTGGCATCATGACCGCCAGACGGACTTTCGACGAGGTGGAGTTTCGCTCCGAAAGCGCGCATTGTCTTCAGCTTCTCGGCAGCGAATATTGGAGATGTAATGGCTTCGAACCTGTAGCCTTTGACGGCGCAAAGAAAGGCTAGAGCTGACCCTGTGCTGCCGCCAGTAATTTCGACGAGGGACATGCCTGCTTTGAGAGTGCCTCTGCGTTCGGCTTCTTCGATGATGGCTCTCGCCATACGGTCTTTGTAAGAGCCTGTTGGGTTGTAGCCTTCGAGCTTCAGGTAGACTTGTGCGGATGTGGGCGAAGTGAGGTGGTTCAGTTGTACGAGTGGTGTGTTGCCAATAGTATCAAGGGCCGAGTGGCCCGGACGAGCTGCCGCGGTCATGATGGGCGATGGCCGTGTAGTAGTGTCCTTGAAGAACTTAGGACTCTCGCCTGGGCTATGTGGTATGGAAGCGGTAAGAGAGGTTCTAATGTGTCGTGGTTGGTCCTAGTCAATCTTGTTCGGACCGCGTTCATTAGATGATAACGATGCCACTTTTATGTGGATGAGCGACCTGGTCTGAGCGGAATGCGCGGGAGGTTGCGAAATGCAGTGTCCATTCTCGATCAACGATGTATTGCGCAAGACATGCTAGCGTACCCAACCAATATCGAAAAGTTCCGGCGTTTGACTTCACGAATGTCAGATGATCGGTTATCGTATTGCCAGTTCAAGGCAGCGGTGACAGTATACTACGATCAAGATTCGCGGGTTTTGTAATGGTGTCGAGAGAGGCCGTTAGGTTCGTTAGCGCAGCCCCACTGTATGCTATAGAGGAAGGACTTTGCGATCATGGTGCTAAAGTAATAGACATGCGCCCAATAGCTAAATGCTTCTTATTACGAACGAGCAAGAGTTTGTGCTCGCAGCACTAAAATCATCATTCTAGAAAAACTTCAAGGAGAAATGCACGATAAGCAGCTCCTTCGCCGAGTGATCTCAATATTGAAGACACTCTCTGTATCACTCCATCTTGTCCATGTTCTGTGCCTCCTCATCCCAATCTCTCATCTTCTTTCTGAAATCGCGTATATTCCGGTACAGCCACGATTTATGCACGCGCATTTTGAACGCAACCAGTCCTCGGAGCAACGACCCATCTCCGATCTTCCTCATCTTTTTCCCGAGCAACATCCTGCCGACACGTCGGTAGCGCAAGATGCACTTTACCACCGCATATGCCAAGACACTTCCAATCGTGGCTCCAAAGACCACGCCCCATGCTTTGACAACCGACCATCTGTCGGGCGCTGTGGCCCCTGCGTCGATTTCTTTGATGTTCATTCCGAAGAGTCCCGTTACAAGGGTCAATGGAAGATATATCGCCGCAAGCACTGCCAGAACGACCGTCCATTCGGTTTGACGCCTCATGACTCTCGCGTCTTCGACTTGTACCGAGCCGATGACCATTTGGATTTCTTCGTTCACGGTGCGTGTCATGGTTTCGATTCTTCCCAGAAGCTTTTTTAGCATCTTAGGAAGATCCCTGATGTCGATGGACCTCGCTTTAATGACACCCACAGCCTTAGGCTGAGCTCGCTCTTCGGACCAGAATTCATCTGCACTGACAGTTTTGCCACCGACATCCCAGGACAAAAATTCAGACATCAGCTCAAACTCGGCCCAATGTTGGGTTTCGGCTAGCATGTTGTGGGCGCCAAGGAGCTGTCGACGCAAGTCGGTCAAACGCGTGAACGCCTGATCTCCAGCTATCATTGTGGCCTCCTGCTGGAGTCCTTGCAACTTCGACTCCTGATGTGCCACCAAGCGCCGCCAGCTTGTCTCAGTCAGCAGCCAGAAGAAAATTTGTGCGCGCCTCCAGCCTCGTTCCTCATCGACCGTTGCTGGGAGAATCTGCGGGTCCAAGGCTGACTGCAGCGTGTGCGCATGGCCCTCGAAGGCGCTTTGGAAAAGTGAGATAACGTGACCTAGGGCCGCGTCGGTCCTATACAAGGACAAGTCCCGGTCAGCAGGCCCCGACAGAAGTCTCAGCTCAACAGCGAAGGGATTCTGGATCTGCATCATCCTTGGAGTGTACTCCTCAAAAGGCCACTTAGTTTCCCTTTGAAGCCCCTCTGGCGTGGGCGTCGAGTCGATAAGTATCAGGTCTGAATTAATCATCAGCGAAGATGTCACTGGAGTATGTCAAAGTGTCTGGTCTTACGAAAGCCTGGCGCCAAGCGGAAACATGACAAGCGAACGCTGATGCGTCTCCAGTTATTCTGCTCATCTCTTTCGTACACATCTTGTCGGTTGCTTGGGTTATTTCCATAACTAGAGTGCGATCTGACGTCATTCAGATCCTTGTGAGCTTGACCATGATACGAGCCAGCTATGAAATCAATGTTGAACCAACTTTCATCTTGAAGATCTTGACGGAAGGTATCCTCCACGCCAATGGACAGGAAGTTGCCCGACGAGGACACTTGGAACCCGGCATTAGGGTAATGTTTCTTAAGGTAGCCTTCGATAGCGTCGGGTTTGCCATTAGTCAATGGAATCTCGTCAAAGCGGATGATGTGCCCTGCGAGAAGCTCTGGACTGAGTGATTCTGGGTACTTCGCGCATAGTGCATTGCACCAAAGGGTGTTTGCATCTTGGATGACAAGAAGTGATGAATCATCCCACAACGGTCTCGCCGCGGCCAGATAACTGTTAATTTCTTTGAGATTCGACCGCTCTACAATGGTCCACCTGACACCATCATCCACGAGCGAGGCACAGGTTTTCCGTTCTTTAAACGAGAGTGCCAGATCCGAGTCGTCTGGAACGTACTTCCTGATCGTGTCTTCCAAGGATAGTTCAGTCAGATCCAATTCCTCAGAGGAGGACACTCCGGTCGTGTTTGAATCGTCGGAAGCTTGTTCGGAGGCCTCTACCAGCGACGGAGGCTCATCAGCATCAGGGTCTTGTTCGGAGGCCTCTAACAACGACGAAGGCTCATCAGCGTCGGTAACTTGTACTGGCAATGTTGTATGCTGCTCTGTATCTTCTATGAGCTGCTCCAGTTGGTACCCTGGTGTGGCAAGTGCTGGCGGACGCATCAACTCTTCCGCGTTCTGCCGATCCGGTGACAAGGCCAGATCTGCCATTGTAGATGTCCAGGAAAGCTGTCCTCGTACAGGTGAGGATGCAAAGAACTAGAAGAAAAGGTGCTGTTTAAGGGCGAGGTGAGCAAAAGGATGAGAGAGATGGGAGCCGTGCTCGTATGTCTAGCATCGTGCTAGGCCTGTCACGTTGCATGGCTGCTGAAACCCAAGCAGCGCCGTTGTGATATTTCCCAATAAAGTGGTCTTGCGTGTGCTCGTGGGGGGCGAGGCGAGCATGCCTACGATGTGCTTGGTGTATGGGATTGGTCGAAATCATGTACACTGCTGCGAGACGCACAAGCGGATTCCACAGCGGCGTCTTGCGCTGTATATTTGTAGGGCACACTAGGCTTCGGCGGCCAGCATGATGATTGATAATCGTGTCATGAGAATCGTATGTGGTGTATGGTTGGGGGTTGAGGGAAGCCGTTCTTGACGCGGGCGATGTGATAATGTACCTCGAGCAGGACGTTAACCTGGAGTAGGCATAGGCTGGTGTGACTGGCGTCTGGACAGGCTAAACATCAATGAGGTGATTGATCGCTGCCATCTCTGTCAGTCTTTCCATGCATGCTCATACAACACATGACTCATGGTGCATGATCCGCATTCTCATATGCTCTTCCTAGAGAGAGAAAGAGAGAGAGAGAGAGAGAGAGAGAGAGAGAGAGAGAGAGAGAGAGAGAGAGAGAGAGAGAGAGAGAGAGCAGAGAGAGAGAGAGAGAGGCCTGTATCGTGGCTCCTCAGTTCCTCCCCCACAAATTCGATGGATTCTTGGAGGGGGTCGTTTTAGAGCTCTCGCCATTCTCGAAGTGTGCATAATGGCGTATTAAGAAAAAACAAGTGTTACATGGGCTGAAACCCTTATTGTGCAAATGCTCAATCGTCGAGAGATGCCAATTCAATAAACCTACTCCGAGACCTTCAGAGACTTTGCGAATGTGTTGATAAAGGGCACAAGTTTACAGTACGTACAGCTTCTCGAGCCTGGGAACAAGGTTCAAGTCATAAGAACGATGATTTCCTTCGTTCATCCCGGTTGGTCTCGTCTGGTGTCGTACCAAAAATACCTACTACATACCATAGTTTGATACTAGCCATCAATGTACTTGTTGTCCTTAGCGCGACGACAATGCCCAAGGGTACCTACCCGCCTGCCTACAAAGCGGATGGAGGTGCAGTGAGGCAAGTTGTTTGCTGCAGCATGACACCAAGTCGCGTCAGTAGCGGCGGCATATACGCGGCGGCGTAACCTACTACATAATGCCAGGAGTGTTGCTGTTTCTGTTGCTGTTTCTGTTGCTGCCTACAACCTCCTGGCCTCACCGCGCACAAGGTCTCATATTTGAGAATACAGTATGGTTGCCACCATCCTTTCACCGCACCCATCCGTCTAACTTACCCGTCCATCAATCGCGCCATCCATTCATCCATTCATCCATTCATCCATCCATCCATTTATTCATCCATCCATTTATTCATCCATCCATCCATCAGGGTGGTCGTGCACGGTCTCGCAAGCAAGCCCCTCTGACGCTTACGATTGTGTGCTGCTGCTGCTGCTGCTGTTGCTGCTGCTGCTGCTGTTGCTGCTGCTGCTGCTGCGCGCGCGCGCAAACAGGCCCCCGCCATGCCCAAGGCCACCACCGCACCGGGTGGTGGCACACTGACTGTCAACTGATGCTGCGAAGGGATGCCGTCGTGGATAAAACACACATGGGTCTCTTGGTTGCTGCTGTCAGAGTAAGAGCCGTCTCATCCTCGTCACCGTCATCATCATCATTATCATTATCATCAACATCATCATCATCATCATCATCACCCTCGTACTCTTCCTCATTATCATTATTATCATCATCATCACCCTCGTACTCTTCCTCATTCATTACCACCATCGCTATCAACTCACTCCCGCGGCGTCACCAGCAACGAGCAATCTGTCGCCACCCGCCACTCTCTCCATCGCCACAAACACACCACACCTGCCATTCTAGCATCCTGCCCTCTGCTCCCTCTGCTCCCTCTCATCAATTGCGTGCGCGCTGTCTGGCCACTCACCGCTCTTTCTCCCTCCTCCATCGCCCTTCCCTTTACACTCCCTCCTCCAGCGCCATCAGCCCACTCACTCGCACATTCGCAACGATGGCTGAGCCTGTTTCTCACAGCCGACCCGCCGGTGTCGAACGCCTGGCCGACAGTCTCCACAAGCCACTCCTCGACAACCGCTCCTACAGAGTCGTCAAGCTGCCCAATCAACTCGAAGCCTTGCTTATCCACGATGCCGACACCGACAAGGCCTCTGCGGCCATGGACGTCAACGTGGGCAGCTTCAGCGACGTGAAAGATTTGCCGGGCATTGCGCATGCTGTGGAGCACCTTTTGTTCATGGGCACTGAGAAGGTGAGAGAATATCCGTCAGGCGCAAAGCCATTGGCGAAAGCGCAAAAGACTAACCGCTAGATTTAACAGTACCCGGGCGAGAATGAGTACAACTCCTACCTTACCAAATACGGCGGCAGCTCCAATGCCTTCACCGCGCACACCTCCACCAACTACTACTTCGAACTCTCCGCTTCCTCCACCGCAAAGAGCCCTTCCGGCTCCGCAAACAGCAGCAGAACGAGCCTGCCAGTCCCCAAGGCGAGCGCACCCTTGTACGGCGCTCTCGACCGTTTCGCCCAATTCTTCATCCACCCGCTTTTCCTCGAAGATACACTCGATCGCGAGCTGCGCGCCGTAGACTCAGAGAACAAGAAGAACTTGCAGAGCGATCAATGGCGCATGTTCCAACTGAACAGAGAATTGTCGAGCGAGAACCACCCATACCACAACTTTGCGACTGGCAGCTATCACACGCTGCATGACGAGCCATTGTCAAAAGGCATAAAGATCAGAGAGGCATTCATAAACTTCTACAAGGAGCACTACTCGGCAAACCGCATGAAGTTGGTCGTTCTGGGAAGAGAGAGCTTGGACGAGCTTCAGGAATGGGTGGAAGAATTCTTCACTGCTGTGCCAGACCAGAACTTGCCAAAGTTGAGATGGGATGGCGTGCCAGTGTACGGAGAGAAGGATCTGGGTATCGAAGTGTTTGTCAAGCCGGTGATGCAAAAGAGGCAGCTGGATCTGCACTTCCCATACCCCGACGAGGAAGAGCTCTGGCAGTCGAAGCCCGGCCGTTACATCGCACATCTAGTTGGCCACGAGGGACCAGGCAGTCTTCTGGCATATCTCAAGGCCAAGGGCTGGGTCAACGATCTCAGCGCAGGCGCGGCGCCGCTTTGCCCTGGAACAGGCCACTTCTCGAGCAGCCTGACTTTGACTGAGGAAGGCCTCAAGCATTACCGCGAGATTGTCAAGGCATTCTTCCAATACATCGCTCTACTGAAGGATACACCACCGCAAGAGTGGGTGGTCGACGAGATGGCCAAGCTCAGCGAAGTTGAGTTCAAATTCCGCCAGCAGAGCCCTGCCAGCAGGACCACAAGTGGTTTGAGTGGTGTTATGCAACAGCCCCTGCCCAGGGAGCAGATTCTCAGCGGACAGTACTTGATCACCAAGTTCGACCCCAAGGCCATCTCACGCGGATTGGCCGAACTCAGGCCCGACAACTTCCGCTATCATGTGGTTAGCAAGGACTACCCTGGAGACTGGCCTCTGAAGGAGAAGTGGTATGGCACCGAGTACAAGATCGAGAAGATCTCTGCAGACTTCATGAAGGAGCTTGAGGCTACTGTATCCGCGCCGGCCAGCTCTCGCCCAACCGAGCTCTACCTGCCTGGAAAGAACGAGTTCGTGCCGCAACGTCTTGACGTGGAAAAGAAGGAGGTTGAGACACCTGCTACTGTTCCCAAGCTGATTCGCAACACTGAAAACTCAAGGACATGGTTCAAGAAGGACGACCAATTCTGGGTGCCAAAGGCGAACGTGCACGTCTGCCTGCGTAGCCCGATCACAAACGTTACGCCACTCGCCTCAATTCTGACTTACATGTACAAGGATCTCATCGACGACAGCCTCAACGAGTACTCGTACGATGCTGAGATTGCTGGCTTGCGTTATGCGCTTTCACCTCACACTTCTGGCCTGGACATTCAGATCAGCGGATACAACGACAAGATGTCGGTCCTGCTCGAGAAGGTCTTGCTTGGTATGCGCGACCTCGAGATCAAGGAGGATCGGTTCGAAATTGTCAAAGAGTCACTCCTGCGAGGCTTGCGTAACTTCGAGTACACTGAGCCCTTCCGCCAGAGTTCTACATACACTCGCTGGCTCATGGCTGAGCGCGGCTGGGCTCAATTCGAGCTGAAGGATGAGCTCGAATCCGTCACCTCGGCCGACGTGCGTGCGTTCTTCCCGCAAATCCTTCGCCAGATGCACATTGAGATTCTTGTACATGGAAACATGCACAAGGAGGATGCTCTCCACATCACGGAGCTTGTCGAGCGCACATTGCAGCCTCGTCGCCTGCCAGCTAGTCAATGGCCTACTAAGCGTAGCATCTTGCTTCCCCCTGGCAGTGATTACCGCTGGGAGACTACGCTCAAGAACCCCGACAACATCAACCACTGCATTGAGTACATTATCATGATTGGCCAGAACCAAGATCGTGCGCAGCGTGCACGCCTCCTGCTGATGTCGCAAATGCTAGATGAGCCGTGCTTCAACACATTGCGGACCCAAGAGCAGCTTGGCTACATTGTAGGCAGCGGAATGATGGTGATGAACACTGTCCAAGGCTTCCGCATCCTTGTACAGAGTGAGAAGGACTGCATCTTCCTTGAGAAGCGCATTGACAACTTCCTCATCAACTTCGAGAAGGAGCTCGAGGAGATGTCGGAAGGCGACTTTGTGAAACACAAGATCGGTCTTATCAACAAGCGACTAGAGAACCTCAAGAACTTGAGCGAGGAGAGCGGCAGGCTGTGGCATCACGTTGCCTCTGAGGCCTTCGATTTCGATCTCGGTACGTTTACATTCACCATCTTCCAATTAAATCACCCTCAGCTAACAAATAGTCACAGTATATCGCGACGTCGAACACATCGAGCCTCTCACAAAAGCTGACCTCCAAAAGTTCTTCCGCTCCTACTTCCACCCTGCCTCCGAGACCCGCGCCAAAGCCGCTGTGCACCTTATCGCCCAAGGCAAAGCCGTAGCCTCCAACGACAACGTCAAGAAACTCACCACTGCCCTCTCGCAAGCCCTCACGCAGCTCGGCGGCAACAAAGTCGACGAAGACGCTCTCTCCTCCCGCCTCTCGAAACTTGATCTCAGCGCCGGCGCCGATGCGCAAGGCATTCTGAGCGCCGTGACAGGGTACTTGAGCGAATCGGCTAGTGCGGCCGAGGAGCAGGCCAAGAGCTGGGCTGAGCAGGGCGAGGAGTTGTTGAAGCAGATTTTGCCTTCGCTGAACCTTACTTCTGCTGCTGCTGCTGCTGGTGCTCCTGAGAAGAAGGAGGGCAGGACTATATTGATCAAGGATGTACGTGCGTGGAAGGCCAGCTTGCCTGCTAGCCAGGGCCCGCGCATGGTGAAGGATTTGACGGAGTTTGAGGATTTTGAGGCCAAGTTGTAGAGAGTAGATCAATACAAGACAGATGACTCGATTGTCGTGAATCGAATTTGATAGCGAATTCAAGCCGTAATCACTCTTCACAATTTGATCTGTGCATCTGGAGGTTACGTCGCGGTTGTAAATCGCTCCGGTACATTCAGCTACATGTCTCCTCACTCGCGCTGCGGCCAAACGCTCTGGTCACAACATCAGCCCTCGGAGAGACCAAAATGGCTTGAAGCGCCGTATCCGAGCTTCTCACTCTAGACGTGGTGCTATCTGCAACTCTGGTCACAATTTAGAGAAGCGTGGGTGGCCTGTTAGCATCGCTTACGACCTTCTCACTCTACAGGCGATAAATGCCAGTTTGCTCCAGTCATGACTGATATCTCCCAACAGGCAGCGACACAGCTTGGAGCATTGCGTCTCTCCTCCTCATGTTCTACAGGCCGTGCTACCTGCGACTCTGATCACGATATAGGTCGTATGGCAACTGAGACGGCTTGCTTGCTTGCTTGCTTGTAAAATCATGTTTGATACTCATGTCATGTTGACGATAACACCTGCGCCTCTCCGGTCACAAGATAATCTTGACCCATTGAAATGGCTTGCCGCACTGTGTTCGAGCGTCATGTCTCATTCTATCAGGCACGACTACCTGCGGCTCTCGCGAAAAAAAAGACCGTGGTGTGCGCCGTAGAGATTTGGGTAACGTTACTGGTAAATAGATCGTACGGATCATGGATGGGGAGCATTTTGGTTGGGGAGGAATGATATCTCGGTGGCGAGGGCGAGGAGACAAATGTCTGGGCTTCGATGGTACTAATTCTTTGAGAGCTGGAAACCCGATGCAGCAAGCTTGTTTTGCATGTCAATGGCAAACGCGACGAGATTCTACGTTTGGGGCTCGATGGTACCGTACAGTGCGCCGGATTCCGGACAAGGGGTACGGCTCGGGTGGCATCTGGGTGGAAGAAACAGCTTGGATGCTAGCGGGACGTGATGTGATGTGATGAGACGATCCATTATTCATACGATTGATTTCCATGGGTCAATACAATCCCGCGAGAGCACTGCACCCGTGACGCTTGCGAAATCCGATCGAACAACAGGCTCGTAAACGTAGGTATCCGGGGGACAATTGTAGGTAGCGAGATATGCCAAGTTGTCACCGTTGTCGAAATAGTTGTTTTCATTCACACTTGAACAAGTCAAAGCCATGTTTGCATCATCGGGCCCTGGCCCGTCTCCACCAACGGAGTGAAACTTGAAGGTGTTGTCAGGTTGCAAGCACAGTTGAAGTGGAGTCCAGCCTTGGTTTGTAAGCTCCGCGTTTGCATAGAAGGTGGAATAGCCGTTGTTATTGGTCAGATAGGGCACGAAGTAACTGTCATACGTCTTGCCATCACGCGTCGAAACAGTGGAAATCTGACCAGTCTCGCCGGCCGTTGCAGAAAAGATGTATGCGTCGGCGATGTTTGTGGTGGTACCTTGCGTTTGGGTGAAGACCCAGCGGTCAGGGTATAGTGTAGATCTGATGCGCAACTGTTGGTTGTCGGGGATCTGAACGCTTGAAGCAGGGCAGCCAACCGGCGGCACGTATGGTGGCGGCGTGGGCGAGGATACCAAAGTCGAAGTTGAGGTCGACGACACTACAAGCACGACGAACTCTGCTATCAATGTTTGCGCTACACAGTCCGAGGGGGTCGCAGGATTATTGGCAGCGAACATCTGGTACGTCGGACCACGACTAGGACACAGCACAATCGTGCTAGAATCATCCGCCGGGTCCGCCGCATGTTGGCGAAGGTTCTGGACAATGATTGTATCATCTTGCAGCGCGAAAAAAAGAGATCGGAATGTAATCATTGTTGGCGATGGCGGCTTGGGTATTGACGTAGACGGAACCTCCAGGATTGCGGTCTTGGTTGAGGTAGAGAGCTTGGTTGTTGACGTTGTAAAGCACAACCAGGCCGCTTTGGCCGGGCACGGTTCCGAAGACTACTGCTTGGCTCTGGTCCGTTGTTGGCGCGAAATTGACTTCGGCACTGTCTGGTATGGCCTGGCCGACGCCGGAATCGAAGCTGGTCATGTATCCTTCCGTTCCTGGAGCCGCCATACGAACGCGGAATCTTCCTTCCTTGTAGCCTGTAGCCGTCGGAGCGGCTGAAGACATGGACGTTGAATTTGCGATCGTTGGCGGTGATGCGTCCGCGATCTGCAAGCGTACTGTATTGCAGCCACGGATAGCAGCTGCTGCGGCAGTGTGAAAATAGACTGCGCCATCCCCAGGACAGATCTGCACGATGTTCGCATCATCGTTCGGGTCCTGCGTGCCCAAGTCCTGCGCCGCGAAAGTGTTGTCCGACTGCAAGCAGAACTGCACAGGATACATGCTTGAGTCCTCTGAGGTTTGCAAAGTATCGAAATAAATCGGCTCATCACCACTGCCAGTGAGATCCTGATCGCTGTAAAGCGTAGTGCCGTCGGCATGGAGGAGCGTGATTTGGCCGTTCTTGCCAGGTGCTGCTCGGAAGGGGATTGCCTGGCCGTAGTCTGTTGTTGTGACGAGCGTTGACCCATCTGACGATACGGGCAAATTGCCGCCATCTGCTGGAGTCAGGTATTCAGAGTTGCCAACGATGCTAACGCAGAACTTCTGGCCATCAGGAACTGGCACGCAAGCGCTTACCAACGGCGATGGCATTGCAGATGTAGTAGAACTCTTGGTTGTGGACGGATAGCTTGGGTTAATTTGTACAAGCCTCAGTCTTACGGTGTTGCATCTCGGAGACGCGGTAACTGCAGCGCTATGGAGATACAAGACGCTGTCTGGACAGATCTGCACCACATTCGCGTCATCTGAAGTATCCTCGGTGCCCAAGCGGTTCTGTACCAGGAAAGTATCATCAGACTGCAGACAAAATTGCACAGAGAAGTAATCCCCATTTGTCGAAACCGCGAAATTGTCCCAATAGATAGGGCCGTCGCCGCTTCCGAGGAACGCATCCTGATCACTGAAGAGTGTAGTGCCATCTTCGGTCACAAAAGTGATCTGTCCATTGCCATCTGTTGCGGCCGAGAATGCAATCGCGTTAGCTTCGTCGCTTGTGGTCACGAGTCGTTGATCAATATCTCCCTCGGGTACAGGACCCTCCTCGCCAGTCAGGTATAGATTGGTGTTTTCGAGTTGGATCAAAAATTGGCCAGTGGGTGTGGCGCATGCGCTGATTGAAGAGCTAGATGTAGATGTAGTTGTTGGTCCGACATATATAGGCGGAAGCCTAGTATCAGTGCTACTTGAAGCTGAGTACGAGGTCGACTCTATGATTGTGAAAGAGGCGGTGACGGTGACAGTCTCAGCGGGAGCTGTGGTGATGTCTGTGCCCATGGTCAGTAAGTTTCGCTTTCGCCCTAAAGAAATTGTGAATGCTCACCTTTTGAGAAATTATTGCTTGTAGTAGTTTCAGTAGCCGTACCAGTCGTGGTATCAGTGGCCGTAGCGGTCGTCGTCTCGGTAATAGTGCCAGTAGAGTAATTCTCGTTGGTCGTAATTTCTGTCGCCGTAGCCGTTTGTGTTTCGGTAAAGCTCAGGTTGGAAACCCGCCGCGGTAGACGTTACTTTGTTACATCAGTACGCTCCACGCATCGGGCTCCGCGGTACTTACTTGTCAGAGTAGTGGTCTCGATTGTATTCGAAATGACGGTTGTAATGTAAGTAGTGGCGAGGGCGGTGGATATCTGCAGATCTGTGCTTGCTGCTTGTGTGGATGTGACTTGACACCCAAATGCTAATGCCGTGAGAACCGAACGAGTGGACAGCGTCGAAATCAGACGCCTGGATGAAACGAACGAAATGATCGACGGCGTGACTGAATGGGATCGAGGTCAGTGGCGAGGTTAACGCGTTGCCATATCGCGAGTTGGTAAATCCCAGCCGGGTGGTCCACATTGCGACAATACTTGGCACAACAGGTGAGTATGGCTCCCAAAAGGCAGAGTCGGACTTTGGAAGGGGCTCGGTGGAATGTTGAGCAGAAGCACTCGGGAAATATCAGAGATGCTCACTGGCTAGAACCGCTCGCTCCTTTTACCTCACTGATCAGCAACTCCATCTGGAGCCTGCATCGTATAATCACTATCGGCTGCAGAAGTGATTAGGTGGAAAGCCGCGATAGAGACACGTGGCATTCATTGCAGGGCCGACAATCCGCATAGATGGCATCTGCTACGAATCAGGGCGTCTTCCTGGATATGTGTTTCAAGCTGATTGAGACTAGGAAGATTATGCTTGCGAAGAAGCGTGGTTGGAAGACGGTGGCATATCAGCCACCAGAGTCACGAGCAGTACAGGGTGTGGTTTGAGCCGGGTACGGATCGGATCGTGATTGATGATGCTTGGGAGGTTCTGAGACGAGAGGCTGAGTCGAGCCCAGGGATCAACTTCAAATCTCTATGTTCACTTCAGTTTTGGCGTTACATGATGTTTCCTTGAGGCTAACGCTTGATCATTTCGAGCATATTTGAAGCGACCGTAATGATTTTCCATCAGCTTCCAGGGTAGTGCAGCAAACGCTTGCGTCGGTCTGTACAGGAGTCTTTTGAGATTGAAGGGCGAAGGCCAGCTCAGCATTGGGAAGATGGCGCTTTACCATCCTCAAACTTGAAATATGAAGCTCGCAGAAATGCAACATTGAGGCACAGGTAGTCTTTTATATCGGCTTGTCTCCTGTTCGTACGAACCAAGACGCGGGACATGTTCCTTCCGCCGCGCTCCGGTCAGAAAACAGCGAGCAGCAAGGAGGCGCAACAAAAAGTCCAGTAAGCCAAGCCAGTAAATCAGCCTTATTCAAGGTGCGATCCACGTATCTGGCAAAGTACGCTCACTTGAGGCCAGATGGCAGATTCAGTTCATCGTTGTGGATAGCTGTAGCCGGTGAGCAGGAGCAATGATGGGATTGTTATCAGAATATGCAGACAAAGTATCTCCTGCTTAATTCTTCTTCCCACCCGTTGCTGTTCTTGTTCCTTATCGCGATGGGGTGAGGGTAGGTATTTTGCGCTATCTCGATAGTAGAATGTCGCAGCGCGTCTTCGGCGTCCAAGATACAATTCGTCTGACCAGTGAGGAGGATGGAAAGGCGTGCGGACTTGAACTCCTGCTGGTTTATGCCAAGGCGGCGGAAGCGATAACGGCCGGACGGCATCACGTGCGGGAGCCATCATACTGTAGTTGTGCCCTAGTATGTAGTAGTTACTAGAGGGAGGAGTGGACCTGGTGCTCGGGCTGATGATGGAGCGCCTGGTGTGCACGGGTGCCGTACGTATCGCCGGCGCTCGCTGCACCACCACCATCACCATCACCATCACCACCACCACCACCACCAACACCTCCTCCTCCCACCACCACCACCACCACCCACGACAGCGGATTCACAGGCGCTGCGATCTATGCCTGCAGTTGCCCTTCACTGCCACAGTCAACTGCCACTTCTACCCATCCCACCAGCGCCACACCTTCATTCGCCCAGCACAGACAATTATGAGTGATGCCAACTTCCTCGCCTAGGTGTGTACTGACTGACTGCCTTGCCTGCCTTACCCTCTGCCCTGTCCTGCCTGACCTTGCCTGGCCTGCCTTTACCGCCGTGCACTTTCAACACAAACCCTCCCTCACCCACCCACCCACTCGTCCAATCCAAGCAACATCCACCAACTGCACCCCACATCACTCCCTGCACAAGCACACTCTCACACGCTCGCACTCGTTCAACACGCCACCTCCCCGCTCTACTCTCTGATCCATTCTCACGAATGTAACTGAGCGTCCAGCTTCGTTAACCCTCCTCACTGCCGCTCTGCACTGCCCTGCACATGCCCGCCGTCCTCGGCGCCACCGCGCTAGCTCCTAGCTCCTGATCCGACCCTCACTTACCAATGTCACAAAGAGTCACTCGCTCGTCCGCAGCGAGGCTCGCCGCAGATAGCCCATCCAACGATTCGCCCTCGAGCAACCCCGCCGACCCTACACCAAACCCTACCACCACACGCAAACGCAAGGCTACAAGCTCAGAACAGTCACCCGCGACTCAGAAAGACAACAGGCGGACTAAGCGCCCGAGGGCAGACGACGCCGAAGAACAAGAAGCTCCCGAGTCGGCTGAAGCTCCCACCAAACGCAAGAGAAAGTCCAACACAGCGGCTATGTCCAGCTCTGGGTACGGCAGCAGTCGCAAGAAGCCCGAGGATATGGCTGATCCTAGCAGACCTTCTTCGAGCACATCGGGAGAGACCTCGCCACAAAATGGAGCAAAGGACGGCTCAAATCGGAAGAGCAGCCGCCGTAAGAGCAGCAAGGATGGTGAGTCGGCAGCGAAGAATAAAAAGGAGTTAGCTCTGACTGGATCCATCTCAGACCCTGTGGCATCGGCATCAGGAGCCAGCTCGAGGAAATCCAAGAGAGGCTCGCGAAAGGATCACGACACACTGATGAAGGACAACGATGAGAAGGCCGGCGAGGAGTCAAAAGACCACGAAGGCGAAGACGATGATCAGCAGGATACCCAGGAAGGAGCTGATAGCGCACTCGAGGCCAGGAGACGTTTACTTGAAGAGGACATGGATGCTCTGGACCGCGCAGGCGGCGACCCCTTCGGTGCTGGCGGATTCCTCAGTCGCTTTGGAGGAGGTCCTGCTGGCCTAGCTGGACTTGGAGGGTTGACGAGTCAACTTCGGGCAATGACACAGATGCTCTCTGGTACCGCGGCTCGTCTAAGAGGTATTCTGGAGCAACTGAGAGCAAAGGATGATACTTCGACTCAACTTGTGGCGCTGTCAGAGCTCTCCGAGCTGCTTCTGGTCTCCAACGAAGACAATCTCGCGGGACACTTTGCTCCCGATCAATTTGTCAAAGAGCTCGTGACGCTCATGCAGCCCAACGACTTCACAGGTGAGGAGAACCCTGAGGTCATGCTTCTGGCTTGCAGATGTATTGCAAACTTGATGGAGGCCCTGCCTTCTGCGACTGCGAGTGTCGTTTACGGTGGTGCTGTGCCAGTGCTGTGCCAGAAATTACTTGAGATCCACTTCATTGATCTTGCCGAGCAAGCTCTCACCACGTTGGAGAAGATCAGTGTCGAGTTCCCGTCCTCTATCGTCCGTGAAGGTGGTTTGACCGCTTGCCTCACATACCTCGACTTTTTCGCCACAAGCACCCAACGCACAGCCGTGACCACCGCCGCCAACTGCTGTCGCAACATTCCGGAAGACTCATTCCCTACAGTCCGCGATGTGATGCCTATCCTACTGAACACACTCTCGAGCTCCGATCAACGCGTTGTCGAACAGGCTTCCATCTGTGTTTCTCGCGTGATTGAGAGCTTCAAGTACCACGAGTCGAAACTCGAAGAGCTTGTGAGCGCCGATTTGCTGAAAGCTATCCTCCGCCTGCTGCTGCCTGGCTCCACAAATATGATCGGCCCCAGCATTCACACACAGTTCCTGCGTGTACTTGCAATCAGCGCTCGTGCATCGCCCCGTCTCAGTGCAGATTTGTTGAAGATGAATGTCGTGGACACTCTTTACCAGATCCTCACCGGAGTTTCGCCTCCAGCCTCAACAGAGCAAGACGTTGCTTCCAAGATCGACAAGAACGTCATTATGCAATCCATCATCCGCACTCCACGCGAGCAGATCTTTGAGACTCTCAACGTCATCTGCGAACTTCTGCCAGCGGTTTCCAATGAAGGACTCATGTTCTTAGATGATCTCCAAGACGCTGGCTACACCGGACGGGACAACGTCAGCATGTCTGACCGAAGTAAGAATGCACCCAACGACAAGCGCTTAGAGCTACTTAAGGAGTGTCCGACAGAGGTAAGGCGCTTCGCCATCATTCTGTTCCCAACTCTGATGCACGCGTACACATCAACGGTCAACCTCAGCGTCCGCCAGAAGGTTCTGACTGCCCAACTCAAAATGCTTAGCAACCTCGGGACCGACATCCTTGAAGAGGCACTTCGCGGAGTCTCGTATGCCTCACATTTGGCTTCGATCCTGTCACAGCAAGACAACCCGACCCTTGTCACATTCGCCTTGCAGGAGGCAGAGCTCATGCTGAAGAGGCTGGAGTCGACTTACAGACCACAATTCTACCGCGAGGGTGTCATGACTGAAATCGACCGCCTCGCAAACAGAGCGCTGACGTCCGACGAGAAGCCCATCGAGCCCACCGCGGATCAAGCTTCCGACGAGCGTGTCGTCTCATCGTTACTCACAAAACAGGAGAAGGTGGAAGAAGACAACGAGGAGCCAGTCGCGCAGCTTGACGTCGATGTGGACGTGGACATGGATGACGCTGATCACGTCGAGCCTGAGGACGACGAAGATGAGGAGCACGACGATGACGAACATGAGCATGATGAAGATGACGACGGCTCTGACTCGGAGCCTCCCTCTGATGACCCTCCATCTGCTCGTCTTGTCCAGGATGTTCAAGACGTCATCACACTCCGCTCGAAGCGATTCATCGAGGTTCATGGCCATGAAGGCAGCGAGGAACTCAAGCTCAAAGCCACCAAAGTACTAGACGACATCCGCAATCTTGCTCAAGACGTGAAGGCTTGCTACAGCGGTGTTGGCACTCAGGGTGGTGCGGAACTCTTCAAGCGACTGGCCAAATACTTCGACGGTGACGCCCTTGAGAGCATCACGAGTTACGAGTTGATGACTTCCGGGGTTGTCGACGTACTTTTGCAGATCCTCAATGATCCAGACGAGGAAACTCAGCTCGAGGCTCGTAGTGATTTCATCGAGGCGTTCATGACATCGAAGCCAGCCACGACCATTGCTACCGGGTCTGCTTCATCACCCGCCACCTCTTTCTCAGTCTTAGTACACAAGCTTCAAGAGCTTCTCAGCAGGGCAGAGCACTTCGAGGTCATTACTGTCCACCAGAATGCATTCGAATCGAACCGCAGCAGCGCCGCGTCTATGCTGGCCAAGCAGCTCCGCCTTAAGCTCACAGCTGATGAGAACTCCGGCATCCCTCGAACTTACAGGAACATCATGGTGTCTATCCACGCCATTGCTACTTTCAAGTCACTGGATGATCACCTTCGTCCCCGTATCAGCCTGGCTGACCGTGCCAAGTCATCACGCTCAGGTCGCGATTATGCTGGTATCCCTGGCGCGATGGCAGCTTATGCCGCCGCCATGTCTGGTCGCGAGAGAAACTCTGGGGCTGGCACTAGAGGACAATCACACACTACTCCGCCACCTGGAAAGCGATCTTCAAAGGATGAGACGGCAGATGCTCCAGACCAGGGTGAGTCGTCTCAGCCCGCTGGGGAAGAGACTGTGCGTAGATCATCCAGGAGGAAGTCTGCTCAAGCATCATCCGCAGTTGCACAGCCATCGTCCAACGAGCACGCCGGAGCCATGACTCCTCGTAAGCCTACAGGAGACGAGTCTCAGGATGCCCTAGAGTGTGCTGATGAGACTCAAATCTCGGATGATGGCGGGGAAGAGGAGGGCGACGAAGATGAAGCTGAACTTGATGCGCTTGTGGACGATCTCGAGGAAGAGGGTCTTGAGAGAGACGAACCCGATCCCGACGCCGTCAACATGGAGGTCGGTACCAGTGGAAAGGTCACTGCACACACAGACGGTGGCGACCGTATCAACACCCCAACCCAAGGCACTCCTACACCAGCCGCGACTAAGGATCGCATGAGTGCCACTGCGCGCCTGGCTGCTGCGAGGGAGCTGCTTTCAACACCATCTGGTGGCTCATCAAGGCCTTCAAGCTACGCTGCTGCTCTGCAACAGACACCTCAAGATTGGCACATTGAATTCAGCATCAACGGGCAGCCAATCGAGGATGAGACCACGATTTACAGAGCTTGTCACTTCAACCAGGCGGCCGTCCAGGAGGTCTCGGCGCGCAACATCTGGTCTACAACTCACACAATCTCGTACAGGAAGGTCGAAGGTCCGCCCTCGGCATCGAAATCGCTCACACCAACTACTGAGGCTGCAGCTGCGCTTGAGAATGGTGCTCTGCCGCCTTCACTTGATAAGCACCCTGCGACCGCAAGCATTCTCAGATTGATGAGCATCCTGCACCACCTGAACGCCAACCTCGAGGAAGTCATTGCCGAGAACAAGACTGGACTGAAGCTCAATCAGGAGCCATTGACCCAATTTGTCAACACCAAGCTCACTGCCAAGCTGAACAGACAGCTCGAGGAGCCTCTGATCGTTGCCAGCCATTGCTTGCCCAGCTGGAGTGAGGATCTGGCGAGATTATACCCCTTCCTCTTTCCCTTCGAGACTCGTCACCTCTTCTTGCAGTCGACTTCGTTCGGCTACTCGCGCTCAATGGCACGCTGGAACTCACAAGAAAATGAGAACCGCAGCGGCAGGAACAGAGACCATCCGCTATTCCTGGGTCGCCCACAGCGTCAAAAGGTTCGCATTTCTCGCACCAGGATCTTGGAATCGGCGATCAAGGTCATGGAAATGTACGGCTCGTCGCCCTCAATGTTGGAGGTCGAGTACTTCGAGGAGGTCGGCACTGGCTTGGGCCCAACCCTTGAGTTTTACTCTACCGTTTCCAAGGAGTACTCGAGGAAGAAGACGAAGCTGTGGCGCGAGAACGAGAGCGCCAGCGGCGGCGATTACGCTTTCGGCCGCCGTGGACTTTTCCCCGCGCCCATGACTGAGGAGATCAGTAAGACTGAGAATGGCCAGCGCGTTTTGCACCTCTTCAAGATCCTTGGCAAGTTCATCGCCCGCTCAATGCTCGACAGTCGCATTATCGATGTCAGCTTGAACCCGACTTTCTTCCGCGTTGGCGATGGCGGACTGCCGTTGAGCATCTCTGCGGTGGCTACCGTTGATCAAGATCTCGCCAGGTCTTTGAAGATGCTCAAGAAATACGTTGCCGCTAAGCAGCGCATCGACGAGGACGAGCGCCTGTCAGACGTGCAGAAGGCTGCCAAGATCGACCAGATTCGCATCAACGACGCGAAGATTGAAGACCTCGGCCTCGACTTCACCTTGCCTGGCTACCCTAACATTGAGCTCACGACTGGAGGCGCTAACGTTGATGTCACCATTGAAAACGTGAGCAGTTACATCCGCAAGGTCGTGGAAGTCACACTTTCCTCTGGTGTGCAACGTCAAGTCGATGCTTTCCGCGCTGGATTCAGTCAGGTGTTCCCTTACACTGCTCTCAAGGCATTCACGCCTGACGAACTTGTCATGCTTTTCGGTCGCGTCGAAGAAGACTGGAGCCTTGAGACTCTTATGGACTCCATCAAGGCCGACCACGGCTACAACCTCGACAGCAAGAGTGTGCGCAATTTGCTGCAGGTGATGAGCGAGCTTTCCGAGGATGGAAGGAGACACTTCCTGCAATTCATCACGGGCAGTCCCAAGTTGCCTATCGGTGGTAAGTTTCCACACTTTGGATCCTTTTAGTTACGACTGTCACTAACCATTTCCACAGGCTTCAAGGCTCTCACGCCCATGTTCACTGTCGTTTGCAAGCCTGCAGAGGCGCCCTACACTTCAGATCAATTCCTCCCGTCCGTCATGACTTGCGTCAACTACCTCAAGATGCCCGACTACAGCGACATCGACATCCTGCGTGCCAGGCTCGACACTGCTGTGAAAGAAGGCCAAGGCTCTTTTCATCTTTCTTAAACGTCGACCTCCAATGCTACGGCGTTCGTTGCTTGCAGCGTTTGAACTTTTGACTTGCGTTTGGGCGCTCATCAACATCAAACCCCACTGAAACGACATACCACTTTTACGATCAGATTGTTGCGCAAATGGGAATGGAAATGGGAACACGGATTGGGCATGCATAACCATAGGCGTTGTTTCGGTACTTTTTATTCTTCTATTCTCGAATGGGCGTGAAACTCCCAAGATGGAGTTTATGTGGACGATGGAACGGCATTCACCTACGGCCTATATTACTCATTGACTGCTAGCGAACGGCAGGAAGCATTATGTTATAGAATGGCTGGTCTCACGAAATGCAAGTCTTTTGGTGTCTATTGCAGCTTTCCAAAAGGTATAAGCACTGATAAATGCCATGCCTGTCACATGTTTCACCGCACCATCATCCCTGCTTCTCCCCCCCGCAATCACCAGACCCTGTGTGTACGCTCACCACCGACCCAGCAACACTCTCTTGACCTCTCACTTACAACCCAACAATCACACATGTCTAAACACCAACAACCATAAAGATCGCGTCACACATATCCCCAGCCATGGACATCGCCTACGACCACATCCAGGAGGAATCCCTCCCAGCCCACCACGAGCGCAACGCCGCAGCATCATCATCATCCTCCTCCTCCACTGTGGACGGCACACAGCAACAGCAACAACAATCACAGCAGCCCCAAACTCTCAACACAGAATTTCAGCAAGCTTTCCAAGCAGTCTCTGCTTCACCATGGGGCGCCCGTCTCGGCGGCTGGTTCGGCGAAGCGCGCAAGCAGGGCCAGACGTTTTACTCTGAACTGCAGAAGGAAGCTTCCGAGGCGCAGCAGCAGGCTAGCAAAGGGCTGGAGGGGTTGAGAGGGCAATTAGCCCAGCGCACGGCGGGTTTGAATCTCAATGCCGAGGGCGCGCCGCACAGTGAGATTCCTGGCGAGGAGGCCGTGCCAGGGACGAAGAAGGAGGAAGCACAGAAGAGGGAGGTTATCGAAGAGGATCCCGCGAGGCCGGAGAGTCTGACGGCGGATATTGTCAAGGAAGCTGGATCGCTGGTGGCCAGTCTGCGCTTGACGGCTACATCGAAGCTGAAAGATCTGCAGCGTGCTGAGGATGCGGCGGACGAGGCGCTGTTGAAGTTTGGCACGAATGTGAGAGATTTCTTGCGGGATGCTGTGGTTATTAGTGCGCCTACGGCGGAAGACGCGAGCAAGCCCAAGGGCACGGATGCGGCGGGCAATGAAGTGCTGTTCGAGACGACGGAGCAGGGAACGGGCAGGAAGGTGTTTCACACTACGAGGTTGGATGCGCAGTTGCATGCTGTGCACACGACTGCGGCGTCTTTCACGCAGGATCCGCAGGGCGAGCAGTGGGCGGAGTGGGAGAAGAGCTTCGATGTTGACAAGCAGACGGAGGCTATCGCGAGCGATTTGGACAAGTTTGAGGATTTGAGACGGGCGATGGAGAAGCTTGTGCCGGAGAAGGTGGAGTACAGGCCGTTCTGGGTGCGGTACTATTTCATTAGGAAGGCGATTGATGAGGAGGAGAAGAAGAGGAAGGAGATTCTTAAAGGTAAGTTTCGCTCCAAACCCGTTCAATATGAGTCCCGCACTAACAACCTTACAGACGCCGCAGCAGACAACGAAGAGGACGTCGCATGGGACGACGACGACGAGGAGGAAGAGGAAGAAGAAGCAAGGACTTCCACACCACAGAACACATCCCACAAGGCTTCTGCTAGCACCACCACACTCACACAGCCCGCAGCGCCTGCAGACAACACGCTCAAGGTCAAATCACCTCGACGAAGCACAGAAGAGGAGTCGAAGAGCGTGGCGGACTCAGATACCAGCTACGATATCGTGTCTGGTGCCACGAGTCGGGCGCCAGGCAGTCCGAAGGATGAGAAGAAGGATGCTTCGAAGGAGGACAGTGATGATGATTGGGAGTAGGCGAGGGGCGTAGTAGTGTATTATTCATAATCGTTGACGAGGACGGAATATCATAATTATCACTTCGTTTCAAGCTTACACCTACCATTTCTATCGTAACATAAATGTTCTGTTCACGCGCGCCGGTCTTCGTGTCGTTTCGCACAAATGCTTAAATATTTTCAAGTATGTGTGCGAAGAGATGAGATTCATTACTAGTCGTAATCGTCGTTCGCTACATGGTCATTGGTACGATGGTTGTTGTTGTTGATGATGATGATGCTGCGACGAGGTACCGGCTGTCTGCCAGTCACCAATCTCCTGAACTGGCCCAAAATCGGTCGGGAAATTGGCCCAGTCATCTAGACCAGTCAGACCGCCCTGCGTAAGGTCATCCATGTTGTTGAGGAACGCAAACATATCGCTGTCAAGGTCCATCTCGTTTTCCACCGACCAGTCGGTCGTCGTGGAATTTGTACCTTGTGGCTGGCTCGTTGTCGATAGGGCGGGTTGATCTCTGTTGATATTAGGTTGCGCAAATACCTGGTCGTAGCTTTTGATGTCGGGCCCGATCAATTGTGGTGTGTTGGGTATGTTGATGGAGCCTTGCGGTCGTTCTGTCTTGGTCCGTTGCTCCGGTAAGCCTTCTTGAGGGGTATGTTGGAATGCTGCGTTCGTCTCTCCAGCCCAAGCCGCAGGAGTGTTCCATGCGGCGGTCGTGCCACCAGAGCCACCAGAATTGTTCAAAGTATCAGGGGAAGGTTCAGTGGATGAGCTTATCGCTTCGGTAATCCTTGGGCCTTCGAGTTCGATCACCTCTCGCGCTTTCTTGGCTCCTTCGGGCCATATGTCAGATGGTGCGCCTTCGTCTTGGGCTTGTTGTATTAGTTCTGGGTGCGTGCACCATTGGCGCAGTTTGAAGAGGAGTGCAAGGAATAACGACGGAACGTGTCGTGATCGGGGTCCGACAACATCCTGGACGAAGAGGATGAGTTTGTCTACGTACGGCTCTGCATGTAGTCGCTCGCGTTCAATGACGTTCGCGAGTCGACTGTCTGGACTGTAGGCGCTTAGGCAGAGTTTGGCGAGGACGAAAGCTGCGAAAGAGACTCTCACAAAGATGAATATTGGCTGGAAGCGAGCGACCTCTGGGCCCATGCCAACAAAAGCGTTGATGAGATCGTGGGAGCTTGCAATCAGGTCCGCAATGGCTCCTACGACAGGCATGATTGGTATCTCGCGCTTGTCGCAAGGATGGATGACGCCCATTTGGTACGGCGCTTTGAAGTCTTCTGGCGAGTGGTCGATGTGTAGTGCGAGCTCGTGCAGGAAGAGGCGCAATGTGAAGTACATAATCTTGAGACAGGGTGGAAACTCAGTGTCGGCGTAGCGATGCCTCCACTCCGTCAGTTTCTTCTCGAATGCCGTGACCATCAATTGGGTAGTTGTTTCAAGCAAGGAGGCGGTGTCGCCGGGATCATCGTATGAGAGTGCTGTCGCAATTTCTTCGCCAATCATCCAGAGGCGTATCCACGCCACAAGCAAGTGGTCGCCGGGTGCAGCATTGGGCGTGTTTTCAAGGTAGTCTACGCACTCTCTGGTGTAACTCGTGACTCGCATCATCGCTGGACGACGTAAGCTGAGCGATACACCGACGCATATTGCGTAGCAAGAGAGAAACGCCCTTCTGCATTCGATGTTGCCAGTGCCCTCGTTCCATTGAGAGGCTCGTACGGACATGCTGAGGTCTGGATTTTTGAAGTCCTCTGATGGGTGTATGGGAACAGTAGGCATGTCGTTTCTTGCAGCGAACCTGCTACGGTTCAATTTCGAAGGCCTGGTAGTGATACCGATATCTGCTGCCATGGTCGCAGCCATGTGAATGTATTCGTAGTATTTCAGCTGCCCAAACTTGTTGGGTGGCAGATACCACACAGCACTAATTAGAAGAGCTTGTACCAGCTCGACGGACTTCTCGCTCTGCACAACACTGCGATTGGCGTACTCTTGGAGGATCTCGTGGTCTAACGCAGTGGCTAAAGCAGGATCTTCGCTTTCTGCTCCCGCAGCAAGAACCGCCAGGAACAGTGTCGGCTTGCTCTCCCGGAGTTCGTCTGCTGAGCATGGGATGTAGACTTGGGGATATTGAGGGTAGAGGTTCTTCTGGTAGTGCGAGACGAGCTTCCGCGCGACGTTTATGGAAAGGATACCACGGTCTACCACGTCCTGTCTCCTCCCATTCTCAATTATCGATCTCTCTGCCGAACTGGCTTGGATATACGAAGCAGAACCTTGATTCTGATGCTGAATGGCGTTTCGGCCAGCAGCCGCAAGCTGAGAATGTCCATGTAGCAGGTTCAAGGTACCAGTTCCAGACTCGACGTCGCCCGCTCCATCGTCTCTTGTGATGTCTTCCTCCGGCGATTCACGCATGGATTCCAGCTGTCCAGTCTCTCCTGAGCTACTACCTCCATCGCTCTTCTCCTTCAAAAGGGCCCTCATGGCCCTCATCTCTCGCTCAAGCTCCGCGACTCTGGTATCCGTTCGCTTGCGCTGTTTGCGCTTCTGTAGAGGCGTAAAGACACATGGCCGGCCAGAACGCGCACATCTTTGGCAAACATCCGGATTTGACTCGTCTGGAAGGCAGCGTACTTTCTGTGACCGACAATGGGCGCATGCCCGGTGTGATGGGACTTCCATAAGCTTGCTGACGGGATTCACCTTGGCGCCTACAGCTCAACGCGAGAATAACAGATTGAGAGGACAAATAAAAGAATAGACTCCTACCTGTTGGGCCATACACGTGTGCCTCGTTTCGCAAAAGGCTTGGACCGTTCAATAGACGACTCACAGCGCTACATTCAGCCGCATACAGAAGAGCTTCAGCCCGAATTGGGCCTAGCAGAATCCTTCGTTCAATAACCTACCAAGGTTTACTTGGATCCTCTGTCGCTACGGTTTCGAAGTCTACTTGATCCCAAACTTCATCAAGGCATCAGGTATATCCATTAGATGATCTGACAAAGGTTTAAGTGCTGGATCATGGAGTTTCGATCTAAAAGAGCCGGGTGCGAGCTGCGTCCACGATGCTGTCAATGGCACCGTCTGCCATAGCTGGCATCTAGGCGATATCAATCACATCGCGTATTTTGCCTTCAACTTCAGATGCCTGGGCCTCCTGGCTGTGTACTGCAGCATCAAGCATTCTTGGTTCCCAAGCGCTGAACAACCAGCCGCTTCACATTCCTGGATGTGCAGCGAAGGAGGTCATGTACCGACACCATGGTTCTGCACGAACGCCATATAACACTGTGGCACCGGAAGAGGTCCTCAGAGGGGCGTGTGAGATAATGGCGAAGCCCTTCTTCATCTGCTGCCTTTGGCTTGCCATCATAAAAAAGACATTTGCAAGCTCCCTGCCTCGATTTGACTCTCTTGCCGATCGATCGATTGATCATTTCAACGACGACTATTTGTACGAGCGAGTAAGAACGATGGAACTCCTTGCAATATGTAACATCATATAGTATTTTGAGTGTCGGCGAGTTCGCAGACATCAAGCGGCGACAAACGGGCTTACGCTTACCGACCCAGCACAATATCTCCCAGACTGTCACTCCACTACTGACAAGACGATAGAGTGCCAGTATCGATGCTCGGCTCCAAGTAGCACCTCAGACAAATGAGCTGAACCCGAGCTGCACGCTTGCAATTTGCACTGGCCCCAGCCTTTGCGGCGCTTCAAAGGCTATCAGAGTGAATTAGGCAAGCTACCAACTGAAAGTACAACTGCGCGCCAATGAATTGCACACCATTTTGTTTGTCACTACTTGCTCAGCTCCTACCCATGTCGCCTTGAGGAATCTGGTCATACCAGGCTCAGGCAGTACGGGCGCGCCAGTCACCTCGACTTTGATACTGCCTACTACCTTGCCTCCAGAATTGTCGACTACCACAGAGACGCAATTTGTGACCCTAACCGAGATTTTGACATCAACGAGCTCACCAGAATGGTCAACTACAACAGAGACTCAGGTCTCGACTGTGACAGAAACTCAGCCCTTGTCGAGCTCAAGCCAGCTTACCTCGGAACCACGTGACCCGTTTAGCATCCGGTATAATTGGGGATATGGAGGGAATGAGGACTGTGGAGAAGGAGCCGTGAATCTAGTCAGCGCGCCAAACGAACCGGATTCCATGATACCCAGCCGTGACAACTATGACGAAATCCCGTCAACGCTGTGGGAACCGGATGGACAAAAGCATTCTGGACAGTCTCGTACGGCGGCTCAGTGATGGCTCAATATACGCAGCGGCGTGGCGAGCGAATCGACATTGCGCAGAACAGCGAACTCAATAATATCGGCGATGTTCAAGTCACGGTCGATTGTCGTAATGTCCGCGAAGTTCAAACAACGAACAACTGACAACCTCCGATCTTGCTCGGCAAGCCCAGTGTGAGGGACCTACAGTTAGTTCAGCCGTATAGCACCACCTCATTTGGTCCCGACGAGAACGAACTCGGTGCACTTTTCACTGCTCTCGACGGCCAGTACCTTTGCGCGCGCAACGATCAAACGAACGAGGAGATCTGTGACTATGACACAATCGCCGTCGGCCCACTCGAATCTTTGGATACACATTCATTCCAGCTATCCTGTTTCAATGGCAGTCCACCACTGCTGGAAGAATCTGGCCCAAGCATTCCTGTTGAAGCACGAGGAGACATCTTCGACCAGTTCAACATCGCCTTGCAAGTCGGCTGCGAGCCAAGCAGTCTATGTAATGCATTCCACGCGTTCGCCGATTCTGATCCGACACTCACAATTTCTACAACCTACCCTCTGACTACGCCAACGACGCGTCTTCGCGTCAAGGCGTTCGGGGCGGACCCTGCTAGGCACATTTAATTCGCCGCCTGGCAGGTCGCAATTCCAGACAAGCCGACAGCAACCTTTACGCAAGAGAACGGACAGTGGTTGACGGTCGACGTACCTTCCGACGCTCTTTCCATCTCCCTTTATGCAGACGTATCATACGACCCAGTACAACCAGCCGAAGAACCCTCAAACCCAAACCTCACTCCCAACGAGCCCGACCCACAGCCACCAAGAATCCTATTCCTGGGCGCAAGTAACTTCTGCTCCGGCTCCGGCACCATCGCCCTGGGAACCCCGACAGACCCAAAGTACCTGATCCTGACCGCAAACGCAGGAGCAGGTTTCTCCGGCGGCGTCACGGCCGCCGACCCCAGAACGATCTTCGAGTCCCTCTCCGGCCGACGAATCTGCGCGACACTCGATCGCACCGGCTTGAACCAGTGTGGCATCGACGACATCGTAGCGCCCGGCCTCGACAACGGAGACAGTGTGATCATTCAGTGTCCTGATGGCGACCCTCCTGGACCCGATGCCGACACCGCGATTGTCGCAAGCATTGGAACCACGAACACGAGCCCGAACCTCGCCGTGCAGATCGGCTGTGAAGAAGGGAATTACTGCGTATCGGAAGTCCGCCAGGGCTCCGGCACATATGTGGAACTCAACTATCCTGTGCTCGAGCCGAGCGCTAGGTTCCGCGTGCGAATTCTCGGTGCGTCTGGCTATGGGTACGTCTTTAGCTATGCCGAGTGTTTGGTGGGATTCTCTGGGGATACTCATGAGAAAGATTACCAGCCGAAGGGGACATGGTTTGAAGTTGTGGTGCCTATTGATGCTACTTCTATTCAGATCGAGGGAAATGCTGTGGTAGATGGTGAGATGCCGACGGGACCTACTAGTATGCCGGATACAGGTGTTGTGACCTGACGCGCTTTGAAGAGAGCAGAGGAATAAGTGCTGGAAATAGCATGAAGGTCAGGTGATGAGGAGCTGGAAGCGAGCTGGTACCTATTGCTTCGTAAACACCACACTGGAGAACCACATTGTCAGACGGAAGACTTCCATGATACAGGGACCTTGTGCGATATGCGATGTGCGATGTTGCCAAATGCTGTGATGCTCGAAATTGCTATCACACCAGCGAGGTACAGGTGTTCTGTTTCCCGTGGCATAGTGCACCTTGCATCTGCTTTGATACCAAAGGAGCCTAGCTACTGTACGACCTCCAACCCGGCTGGCCCGCAATCGCGACCTTCATTCATATGCGTGCGATGCTACCGGACCATACGGATCGGGCGTGGTCCATGAAGTTGGCCACACTGCTCCAACCGTCGAGGTCATATCACTGGGGAGTTGCGCCGGCGGTGCGCTCACCCCTGCCACCGCCTCATATACTTCAAGGTAATTCACCTCCCAGTACGATTCCAAGAATGCTTGTGGGTTGTTGGCAACGAAGATGTTGCAGGAGCCCCAAGATTGATCTGTTGCCTTTATACACGTTAGCTAAGGTCCTCAGATGAAGCTGACAACCAGACTCACCATCGGACATCCATGCATCTGGAAAGTGTTTCCAGCGTTACTGCCGCAAAAGTCCGTGTTGAAAATCATCTGCTGGTCTCGGAAGTGAGCATCGAAGTTGCAAGAGCCTTGAAAGTTGGCAACCGGAGCACCGAACTCGGCCAGAAGAGGTGTTGCGGATCTGTTGCTGATAGATGGAGGAATGGCATCGCGTTCGAAGGTCCACATCTTCATGCCTTGAGAGGTCCAGAGCATGGCGAAAACGCCTCCACCAACGGCATTGAGATCTGCGCCAGCGAGACGATTGGAAGTCACGGCACAGCCAGTGTACGAACTGGCAAACGCGCAGTCGTTGGTCAGAAGCGTGCCAGACTGGCCAGAGCCAGCAACGCTGCAGTTCGGCTCGGCTGAGGTGTGTAGCGACATAATGTTACGCGGCTGGTTGTTGGTCTGTTCGATGATGTCGATCTCGCCAGACTCCGGCCAGGTGGTGGCAGTGCCGACGAACCAAAAAGCAGGCCATGTACCGCATCTGGACGTGGAGAGTCAGACAAAAACGCTCTCGCTGGCATATATGGGCTCTTGCACTTACACGTTCGCCGGTAGGTGCGCCACGTCAAGTATGAAAAGCCCGTGGGTGTAGGTCCTGACACTCTGCAGACGAATCGACATGCGTCCAAGATTCGCATTCGGGTCCAGGATTGAAACAGTGTCGACTTCCCAGCGAGCGACGCCAGTATTGCCGACTTCAGTGAGGTTGATCAGGCCATTCTGCTCAGCCGTGGCGAGGCTCACGTAGTCAACATAGCCGAAAGTTGGATCGAAGCCCTCGTAGAGAGTGAACGCTCGGTTGAAGAAGTCGAGGCCTTGGAACGAGTCAATGAGACTGAAGATTTGACAGTGAGTGAGGGCTGCGAAAGCGAGGATGAGCCAGGCGAGAGCCATTTTCGCGGATGAGTGATGGAGGAGGAGGAGGAGAAGAAGAAGAAGAAAAAGAAGGAACGTGACTCGAGCGCGGAAAAGATGCGTTGATGAAGCCCAGACGTGGTCGTGGTCGCACCTTCCATTCGTGCTGAAACTGACGTTGCGAGGAAGGCGTGACGGCCTTCAATGCGTGAAACATGTAGGAGTCGTCGTAAGCATGTGTATACATGAAATATACGTGAGTATGCAATCATCTCACTGGCAAGCATCTCCGGTCCATCGCGTGTGCATAGTGGCAGCAGCTGGCCGACTGCTCGAAACCTTGGGAGGTTCTTGGGGGGTGATCTCAATGGCAAGCACCTCCACATCGACAGATCTGGGCTCGGATATGTTGGTGCGTGAGCACTCCAGAAACTCCACCAGAGTAACATTACGGAATCGCCTGTAAGGTCATGTGGGAACCGCAGTCATCTCATGAAGGCCGCCACGGTGTGACCATCGCTGCTTCCGAGTAGCGCGAACGTCGCACGCCCCTGAACTCCAAAGGATGACACGTCGCACAGCTTCATCGCATTGCACCCGGTCGATGGTATCATGACCTGTTATCAAAGTGATTGTCAGGTTGTACGTCCTTCCTCGGTGCGTCGTGCAAGGTACGGGCCCATTCACCAGAAGACACGATAAATAAGAGCCAAAAGGAAAAGCGGAGATTCGCAAAGCATGAGAGGATAAGGTATGATGAGGAGAGTGCTGTCTACCTTGCGTGGATCTTGATGCCACAAACTTTCCGGCTATTCTACAGATGATAATTACAATTTACATGTTCATACACAACACAGGCTTGCGAGACAAGTAAGCGTTTACTTACTCGTCTTCGCAGCAAGCATGGCGTCAGCTCCCCTTCCGGCCGCGAAACGAGCTTTCTGTTGCTGGTTTCCGAGCCTACTCGCAGCGTTGATCACTAGCTTGCGCGTCCGCGTTGGGATCCAGACTCGCGAGCCCAAAAGGAAGACACCGCTCAGCAGTGCCAGGGCGCCGGCCTGGTGGGCGGCGGCCAGAGGTGTGGGAACGAGGTACCACAATGTGCTGATGCCGAGCGCGACTTGGATGGAGACGAGGTGGACGACACCGAGCATGCCCTTCTTTGCATGCTTGGGCAGGGCGCGGCGCACGCGTGGCGAGAAACGGGTGTAGGCCCACAGCGCCATGATGGCGGTGAAGGTCGTGGTGGCCAGGATGCGGTGGTCGAGCTGGACGAGAACGGGGTTCTCGAGCATATTGCGCCACCACAGGTCAGACTGATCGGGCACGTGGCTGTAGAAGGGGTCGAGCATCTCACGCTTGGGCGGGAGGATGTTCTGGCCCATCCAGGGGAAGTCGTTGTAGATCAGGCCGGCGTCGAGGCCGGCGACGAGCGCACCGGACATGGCCGTGGTGAAGACCAGGGCGGCCAGGGCAGCGGTCATGATGCGGAAGGGGCGGAGAGCAGGTGAGGCCAGCTCATGGAGGGCTCTTTGGCTCTCTTTGGGGTTGGCGAGGAGGCGGTGCTGACGGAGGATTGCAAGGCCGTTCCAGAGCATGTAGATGTATGCGACGAAAGCGGTGCCGAGGTGGGTTGCGAGACGGTATTGGGACACGCGAGGCTGGTTACCAGTCTCGAGGAGCTCGTCCTTGAGGCCGGACTTGACCATCCACCAGCCAATGGCGCCTTGGAGACCAATGAGACCGCAGATGCCTCCCAGACGCCAGGCCATGGGCTTGCTAACTCTCTTGCGAAGGACGAAGTAGATGGTGGGCAAGAGGAAGGTCATGCCAACTACTCTGCCCCAGAGTCTGTGTCCCCATTCCATCCAGTAGATCTGCTTGAAGTCCTCAAGGTCCATGTGCGAGTTGAGCATCTTGAATTCCGGGCTGGCCTTGTAGCGATTGTATTCATATTCCCAATCATCCTGGTTCATCGGCGGCATTGAGCCGGTGACGGGACGCCATTCTGTGATGCTGAGACCGGATTCGGTGAGGCGTGTGAGGCCACCGAAGACGACAATACCGAAGACGGAGGCGGCGGATCCAAGCAGCCAGTATGCGACGCTCTTGCTGCTGACCTCGGGGAACTTGGTGGGTGAGGAGGCGGCTTGGGCTTTCTTGGGCTGCTTTGCGATGGTCTGGCTCAATGCGCCCAGCGGTGATGAGGCGGCATTGGACGGAGCGGTGGCAGAAGAGGAGTTGTGGCGAGGAGATGATTGTTGGATGCGGTAGTGGCCTGGTTTGCGGAAGGCCTGCAGGAAGGAGGAGTCGCGGGTCGACTTGAGTGCAGGCTGTTTCTGCTGGTGAATGCACCTCTTGCAGACGAAGGCGTCCTCGAGGATCTTGCTCGCTCTGAAGGCCAGACGAGCGCGTACGGGCGACATTGCCAGAGAGGCCGCCATGATTGATAAAGGGGAATCTGTCCTGTACTGGAGTAATCACAATCACAACGACAAATGGCAGGACAAGAAATATTTTGCTATACTGCGCCAAATCGGGGATGATCGCTGACTAAGACGACTTTGCCCTGCTATCGAGAGGCTCTGGACGGCGATATGCGGATATGGGATATGGTATGCAGATATTTGACGGCTGGTCATACATGGTATGGTATATTCAAATATACGATTCGCGGGTATAGACACTAAGATATCGAGTATCGTATGCGGATATTTGACGGCTGATCATGCATGGTATATTCAAATATACGATCCGTAGGTATAGACACTAAGATATCGAATATTGTATGCGGATATTCGACAGCTGGTTATGCATGGTATGATATATTTAAATCTACAATCCGCGAGTACAGACACTAAGATATGGAATATCGTATGCGGATATTCGACGCATGGTATATTCAAATATACGAGTACAGACACTAAGATATCGGGCCGTTGTGACAACGGGGGCCGCCAGCGATGGATTCAGCATCATCGTCGTCGTCATTCGTGCACCCAAAAGTCCCTGCATTTCGTCGTGAGGGATCGCGCGTGTGGAGGAAGAGGAAGAGGAGGCCTTCAGCGAGGCAGTTCGACATGTGCCCGATGCGCGTAGAAAAGAGACATGCTGTGGGAAACGAAGTAGTATAATAGCCTTCCCTTCGTACCTACACCGCAAATATACGACAATCTCACTCATTAACCTGTCCATCACTTTAATTATTGCTCCCTCGCCTACAATCTCGACCATCCATCTGCAACAAATGTGCCTCCACCGCTAATAGCAGCACCCTGATCGGCTGTGCTGCTGCTGGCTGCTGCTGGCTGCTCATCACACCCCCCCCCACCGGCCAACTATCACCTGCCGTCTTTGCTAGTTACCTTGTGACCAGCATTCCTTGCTTTGCCACGCCGTCATGAACGGCCGCCTCTTCACTGCCGACGATGAAGATGATCACCACACACCTAACAACGATCCTCTCCCATCACCCTGGGGCCACAACGAATCCACCGAGCAGCATCTCTCCACTTCTAGGCAGCGCAGCACACCAAGATCGCTCTTCGGCTCCGGCGGTGGATCCATCTTCGGCTCTGGCAGCAGCAGCAGCAGCAGCAGCAGCAGCAGCAGGAACCAGCCAATACCACAGCGTCCTACACTCAACGTCCGATCACCGAGTTCAGACAACGCCAGGCTGGATTCAACACCACAGTCAACTTCCGCCGGCCTGCCCTCTGGAGCCAGCGCGCCGGCCAGGCGGGAGCGGAGATATGAAGACGAGGTCCGGGCTACTGTCGACCGCCGACGTGTACGATCCGTAGAGAAGGATGCAGACGACCCAAACGAAGCGCCGTCCTCGCAAGCACGCCATGAACGCCAGCGCAGCTCTACGCTCACAACGTTGAGCAGACTGTTCGCCGTGCAGGCTGCTACCAGTCCGGAGGCCAGCCGGACTTCCTCGTACATGCAATACGCAAGACAAAATGGTTATTCGAGGCAGACGCATGGAGAAACTGCTGCACTGCCGGAACACCTGTACAAAAGAGGTCTGCTTGAGGGAAGGCATAGCGATATTACCGTGCACGCATTTGGTAAGGAATACAAGCTTCACCGCCTCATCCTTGACCGGGCACCTTTCTTCGCGACAGCTCTAAGTGAGCCGTGGCTTGAAGCCAACTCCAAAGAGATGACCGTCCGTCCAGAGGAGATCGACGCCAGTATCACGCAACACTCCTTCGAGCTTGCTCTCAAGAGATTGTACGGCTGTCCCGCTGTGGCTGAGGAGGATGCTCATGCTGTTGGTCTGTTCGCTACCGGATGCTGGCTCGAGATGATCGACGTCATGGACTTGAGCGTCGAGAGCATGCTCCGACAAATGACTCCCGAAACACTGGCACCGCTAATCAACCTGGTCACTAAGAACTACTATGGGAAGTCTGGCGATAGAATCCTTGCAAGCGCCAAGGCAATGCTATGCAGAGATGGCTGGCGAATGCCCTTGAGGCTGTGGGATGGCATCCCTGCGGATGTTGTGCGTGAAATTGTCGGCGGTGACGGCTTCTTCGTTGAAGGTGAATGGGAGCGCTGGATCTTGGCTAAACGTATTCTTGACCGCAGACTGAAGGCTCGTGCCCTCGAGGCTGGTCTGGTTGAGCGTGGTACTCGGAGAAAGATTGCAAAGGCGCCGCCTATCATGGGCATGATGGCTGTGCGTTTTGATGCGGTCGCACGTCGTGCGGCCCCTGCTGCGTTCAGTCATGGCTTTCCAGACAATCTGGCCAAATACGTCAGCCTTTACACACATCCGACAGTCGAGCCCATTCTCGTTCTGCTAGACGAGGGCATCCACTACATTCACCTGGACTTTGAGCAACTGCAGTACCTCCGTCGAACCAAGGATGTCATCGGCTTGCCAGTGATGCCAGACAAGGTCGTAAGTAATGCTTTGTGGCAACAGATGGAGCTCCGTCAGCGGGTGATGAATGCCAAAGACACCGATCTCGAGCTTGGATTGGCCATTCAAGCCACGGAGGATGAGACTCTTCTGGAAGCAAATTCGCCCCCTAGCGCCAAGGGCAAACGTAGAGCGGTAGATTCATCCGTATTCGGCAACGATTACGATCAAGATGAAGATGACTTCGACTCGCAATCCTGGGATGGAACAGGCCGGCCTCGGAAGTTCTGGATTCCCAGCAGCGACTGCAACATTGTCATGGGCGGCAACGCAGAACCTTTCATGGCAACGTCGAGCAGCAACGTTCAGCAGCGTCCTACCTCACGTCTCTCGGCAACGATCCTTCCGGAGGATGTGACGTGGGCAGCCGACTTTGCTACTTCTACAACGGCAGCACAGCCAAGACCCAGTACTTCCGATGGCACTGGCGCCGGCGCGGATATCATCCCACCAGCTGTCAGCTACACTCACCTCCCACCATTCCGCTTCAGCGCAGACTTCCCTGCTCCACGCTTGCTTAAGGAGAGGAAGCGTGTATACTCTCGTACCGTCTTCTATGCTGGATCGCTGTGGAATATCTACATCCAAAAGGTACACTCGGCACGCAGCACGAAGCAGCTTGGCGTCTACCTCCATCGTGCCAAGGAACGCGAGACCGAAGAAGCAGTTTATGGCACCGCTGGCGGAGCCACGCGTATCAGCAGTGGGAATGTAGAAGGCCGTATCGGCATGCTAGAACGTGACATGGTTCACGGCAGTGGGCGAAGACGCGGACACAGAAATCGCGGATCTCTGGGCGACAGCGTCAGACTCGAAGGTGAAGAGAGCAGCAGCTCCGCAGGCGAAGCCGAAGGCAATAACAGCGCAGCCGCAAACTCCTCGACCTCGCGCTTCGCTCCCCTCCCCGACCGCTGCCATCGCAAGACTGGCCAAACAGACGTCCTGGCCTCTGCTTCACCCACAGCTCCTCCTACCTTCTCTTCCCTGGCAGCAGCAGACTCCTCCGAATCATCCTCCGAAGACGACTTCTCCCTGCCCCGTCCCCCACCCCTCTCGCGCTCCTTCTCGGCTTCCAAGCCCGCTCTGCCACCCTATGTCGACGGCCGACCTACGATCCGCACGTACTTCAAAATCTACTCGCCCTCACGCGGCGGCCGCATGTTGTCCGTGTACGAATCTGCTCCTGACAAGTTCAATTTCAGCCAGAGCTGGGGCTGGAAGAGTAGCACTCTCATGCTCGACGATGGCATGCTGAGCGATGAGGGCGAGACGATGCAGATTGGCGTGCTGGACATGTCGCCTGATGGGGGCGCTGCCGAGGGTGGTGGTGTGAAGGCGAAGGCCGACAGGGGAGATGGGAGGTTGAGGTTTATGGTTGTTATTGGCAATATTTGAGTTAAGTTGAGGGGGCTCCTGTTGGTATTATGGTTTGAGTCGAGCGTTTTCTTGCGCTTCTTTTAGCGTTTGGGCAGCAATATCTCATCGTGATTTTTGGGGCGCTTTTCGCCGGGGCGCTGAGACTCTATCGCTTTCTTCTTTGCCTCTTTCTTTCCTACCGATACCACGAAGTATGAAACGAAGACGGCCGGCCGGAAGTAACAATCATTCGCAATCTGGGCGGTAGCTACACGCAGACTAAACGGTCGCATACGATCAATGAACCCCATACTCTTTACTTTCATCGTGTGTCTGCGAGACTCGACTTTCTGCTTGAGTGCTCAGTGATCGATCGGTTTGCCCGCCAAAATTTTGGATACTCGCCCATTGTCAGAAAGTTCTGAAATGTCGTCTAGAGGGAGTATTTGTTTCAATGACTAATGTCTCGTCGCATACTACGGTTTGTCATGTTAGTGATCTTGCCAATGAGAGGCAGTGTCTGGTGGCCCGTCGCTATCAAGCCCTATCCGTCACTATCGAGCGCGATAAAGTGAATGACCACCGCATACCATAGCGCGTTCTCAGCGACAAGCGAGCGACGTAATGCCGCGTGTCTCCTAGTCTCTCTGCTTGTTCCTACATAAACTCATTCTTCTTACTTCCGTTCCCACACCGACCACCCACCGCAGCCTGCCAAAGTGCAGCTCACCCTCAGATCCGGTTCATGTCTTCCGTCAACGACGTATCTACCCCATTGCTTCCCACTATGGACGCTCCACAGGCCGAGTATGAAAGGTACGTCTCTTGAATTCGATCTCAAATGGTCGTAATTGACGGTGCCGTAGCCACAACTTCCTTGACACCTTCATCGTATCCGTGGGCCGCGATGGTGAAGACAAGAAAGACTTCACCGTCTACGCGTCGTTCGCCACCGAGTCCTCCGAGTTTTTCCGCGCGGCTCTCAGTCGTGACTGGAAGGAAGCTCGCGAGCGGCGTGTCCGATTGCAAGAGTCAACAGTCGCCGACTTCCAGCTCTACCTCCAGTGCCTGTACACCGACCGCTTGGTCACACTAAACCACTACGACTCGGGCATCAGCAGTATGACTCTCATCCGCCTCTACGTCCTCGGCGATTACCTGGGCGACACCCGCTTCTGCAAAAACGTCATCGACGCTCTCATTGGCAACTCTGCCCTCATGAACACGGGCATAGTCTTCAGCAGCGCAGCGGTGGACTTGGCCTGGGAGAAGACGACATCAGAATCAATCTTGCGCAAAGTCCTGCTCGAACTCATCATGTGTAATCTCGGCTCTGTGCCTTTCGCTCCAGTCTTTTACGACATGGGTGCGTGGTCGAAGGAAGTGTCGGTCGATATCTTCAGATACATGACGGAGTATCCTTGCGTCCAGGCCGCGGTCGACGCAGCCGTGAAGAGCTTTGGGCAAAGCCCGGACATGTCTGGCAAGTCTGACAGGAGCAGCGAAGTCGATTCGAGGGGTTTGAATTTTTTGTTCTAGTGCAAGATCTTCTGAGAGACGGGTCTCTCACCGGATCTTACAAGTGTATGGACTGATCAGCGGACATTGGGGTTGTCATTTTCTTTTTTGCGACTGCATGAGATTTGATAGCTATGACTGAACTTCATTCTTCTGGTTGGTGTGTGTATCTGACCGTCAAATGAGTCAATGCGAAAAGGTATCCCATGAAATGAACTCTTCACACAAGACGATTTATGTGCAAGACGCGCATGTCACTAGCCAAACACGTGCTTCGGTGTCAAAATCTGTAGCAACATGTGAATGGATTGGCAGTGCCCTTCGACCAGATATAACCCTGGGCTTCCTCACTGGCGACGACCGCCACCCCAGCATCTACAGAATCTACCATCGACCACACCGGCATCATCGTTACGCCTCACCATGGCCGAGCCCCCAGCGGAACGACAGAGGTAGGTGCATTGCATGTCTAAAGTACTTATATCCGTGCTAACGATATCAGAGTCGACTTCCTGGAGACAGTTATGCTCTTTGTGGGCGAGGACGACGACGAGAAAGTGTTCGCGATGCACAGAAGCTTCGCCATCAAGACTTCCAAGTTCTTGCAGGCCACTCTCAAGTAAGGCGATGGCTGGAACAAGGCCTTCGAAAAAGGTGTTCCGCTACCATCCGTTACGGTGGCTGACTTCCAGGTGTACATGGAATGGCTATGCACTGGACGAGTCGTCGACCTCGACTACCACAAGGCGCAAGCTAGCGAGACTCTTCTCCGACTCTACGTCCTAGGCGATTACATTGAGGATGAATCACTTCAGCAATGCTATCATCGACACTCTCGTTCAAAACTCTTCTTATTTTGTCTCGGGCATGGTCTGGAAAGTCTTGTCTAGGAAACTGAAGTATTGAGAATTGAATGAAAGCAGTTTTGGGTGCATTTGTCTATTCATGTTTCTTGACTTTTACTGTTGCATTCGCGTGCAGCTTCTCCCAGTGAGAAGCCATGATGGCAAGATCTGGCAAGCGGACCGTCCGGCTAGATACATTCACTTCACTTGAAGACAAACTCATGTGAACCATGTTGTGTGGACAATTGTGAACTTCGTATGAATAAGTATCTCATCGTATCGTCAATCTGACGTTCATAAATGCTCAAAGCGTAACAGGTAAAAGAAAGTCATAAACGCCCTGAGCGGCCCATCGCTCTATGCAAATGCTCGCCATTCCGCTCTCATGATATCCGGTACAAAAGGCACAGTGCTGTTGTGGCCCTTTCACTTGAAGTTGACACCGCCAGTGGCGCCCTTGACGCTGACAGCGCCGACGGAGCTCCTGCGGATGTTCTCGACGGCAGTGATGGAAAGTCTCTTCTCGTCGTAGTGGACGGTCGAAACGACGCCGCCGACAGCACCGCCCTCAATGGAAGTGGCAATGACTGCATCGCTCTTGACGCGGAGGATGTGGAAGCCGTGGCGGACCCAGTGGAAGCCGGTGTATCCGAGAACGAAGACGAAGCCGACGAGGGGGACGAAGTAGGAGATGCGGGTGTTGACAGCATCGGCGATGGCGGCCTGGATTGGGGGGAAGACAGCACCTCCGGAGACACCTGGAAAGAATGATGTTAGTATACTTGTGTTGAGATGAGGGATCTCTTCAAAAATTGCTTACCCATGACCATGATACCGGCACCGCGACGAGTGTGAGGGCCAAGGTTGGCAGTTCCGAGGGTGAAGAGAGTCGGGTACATGGGAGCTGGTTAATTGTTAGTTATGTTTTTTGGGGGGGTTTTTGGGGTCAAATTAGGGTTAGGGTCGGGGTGAAATGCAAGTGAAAGCTTACCCATGAAGAAAAAGACAACAATGAGGACACCGACACCAGCAACACCGCGAATAGAGCAGACAGCGGCGGTGCAGGCAATGGCGAGGGTAGCGTAGACAACGAGGAGGAAGTTGGACTCGAAGATCGAGGAGAGACCGGTAGCGACGAAACGACCGACGGTGAAGGTGATCAGAGCGTAAGACAACATCTGAGAGCCCTCAGAGTCGCTAACGCCGCCATTCTCATGCGCATAATTCACGAATAGAGCAGCGCAGGCGACCTACAGAAGAAATACAGGTCAGTAAAGTGTCTCAGACATGGTGGTGGGTGGCAGCCTTCAAAATCTTACCTGAGCACCAACATAGCAGAATTGAGCAGCAAAGCCGAAGAACAGGTTGTACTGCTTCCAGATGGAACCAGCTCCAATGACGTTTCCGTTGGCATCAGTGGCAAGCTCGAGGGTAGAGTCGTCGACAACGGAGCCTCTCCTCTGAGTGGCCTCCTCAGCAACCTCAGGCAACTTGGCGAAGAAGAACAAAATGCCCACGGCAACACCGAGCAAAGCCACAGCGAGGTAGACATACTGAACAGTCTCGAGAGAGTCCGCGTGTTCCCCAGAGAAGAAGTACTTCGAAGCAATCAAAGGGCCGACAAATGAAGCGATACCGTTCCAGGACTGACAGAATTGCAGACGAGTAGATGCCCAGGCGGGATCACCTTCATGCTTGTTAGCTTATGTTTATAGAAAGAAGAATGGTCTGAGGACACTCACCAATGACAACGGCGTAAGAGTTGGCGGAGGTCTCAAGGGTAGCAAGACCGCAGGCAATGACCAAAGTGCAGGCGAGGAAACCACCGAAAGAAGCAGCTGCGTTGTCGGAGCTAGCGAAGTGGGCAGCAGGCCAGAAAAAGACGGCACCAAGAGAGTAGAGGGTAAGACCCATGATGATGGTGATCTTGTAGCCCTTGCGCTTGAGGACCTCAGCGGCGATGGGAGAGAAGATGAGGTAACCACCACCGAAGTACATGACCTGGAGACCGGTAGATTCGAGCCTTGTGATTCCGAGGACATTCTGGAAGTGCTTGTTCAGGACATCGAGAAGACCGTAAGAAAACCCCCAGAGGAAGAAGAGAGATGTAACAAGGCAGAGAGGGAAGATGAGCCTCTTGCCGGTCAGGAAGCCACCCTCAACGGGGGCAACGTTCATAGGAACTCCACCACCACCCATTGTGTTGGATGTGGTAGTTGGTTGTTGTATGGGTGTCGATTGATCGTTGTTTGATCAATGGGTCGATGAGCTCTTGTAGTGAAGCGATTGGAGTGATGATCAGCGATCGACGGTCTCAGTGGCGAACGATTGACTGCTTGAGATGTGTGTGAATGTTGTAGCTGTTGGTTGACTGTGATGATTCAGTGTCACAGGAGGGACGGGCCAGCTGATCTTATACTCCCAGGGGGCCATAGTGCTCTGGGCGAGGGCGACCACGTTCTGGCGCAAGTGAGGTCGTCTAGCAGCATCCAGGCTCGCCAGGCCTGGAGCTCGCCGTAACAAAGTTGGCTCCATCTCGAACAAGGTCGAGCGCTAACGCTAGCTCCCTGCTGCCAAAAACTCAAAGCCGAAGTCGCGCCAGCGCAATCGGCCCGTATGTATGTGAAGTCTGGCCAAGTCCTCGTGCACGGGCGTGGTCTGGCCAGTGAGACATTGCGCAGCTCTCCCAAAATGGCCCCAAAAATGCCATACCTGGTCTTGTGCCGTTCCCACTGCTTGCGCCCATGGAGAATGCGCGCTTGCACTGACACGATGAGGAGATGCCCACGGGGAACAGATGTGTGACGCTCCACTCACAGCCGGCCAGGCAATCTCAACTCCCTGCACACGCCACCCGTCGATGGTATGCATGCTGGATGCTGGAGTGTGCCGCACTGACTGCATCTTGAACACGTCAGGCCGGTGCATGGGGCCGTCAATACTCGCCCCATCATCAATGATGTGGAACCGTGGAGACTCCAGACAGTCAATTCCTCCCCATGGGCGAGCGCCCCAGAGTTCTCCAGCGAGACCCTCTGATCGTCCTGTCATCTCATGACCACGTCCGACAGCACATGTGCAGCATAAAGTATAGATGTAGTCGTCACAGATTGGCCATGTAGCAAGCGTCGCCCTATCACTCGGCAGCGATCTGCGAAGGCAGATTCAAGCTCACGTGCCGGCGCCCTACGCATCTCAGATGCTGGGAGCTTTCTCACTGGCACTGCCGAGGCGACTTGGTGCTGCCGAGCGAGCAGATTGCTGGGCGCCGATGCCGTCGCTTACTCGAGACCATGCATGGCGCCTTCTAGTGTTCTTCTCGAATGTCTCTCCCAAGCCGCTATTTAGCAAGTGATCGGCCCTTTTGCAACGCCCTCCAAAGCTCCTAGCCACTCACATCCTAGTCTATCTGAGCCTTCCACGCCATCATACTCCATCGTAATCCCATCTTCTCCAGACCCCGGGCCCCCACTGCCCATCAAACCAAAACCTCTCCCGCACGCTATTCCACTCGTATGGCGGGTACTTGCCAGCTGACCTCACCAACGAGACGTGCCAAAATGGCCAAGCCTGCCGATATGCTTTTTCGCGCGTCGTGCGCGCGCAGGGCAATCGCACACAGCGCATTGGCGTCGTTCTGACGAAATGCGCGATATTCCATGACTATCTAATCAATTGGAGCCGGCCACCAAGCCGTCCCGCCGAGCCTCTACAAGTCTTGGACGCACGCTCTTGATGCTTCAGCGAGCGGTTGAGCGCCTCTCAGTGGCTAGCCCGCCGTTTCCAATTCGACGTCTAGCGTCTTACCTGAAGTAGCGGCCGGTCCCAAGGGGTGGAGGGATAGGGATCTTGTGGTGTTGACGACGACTGTGCGCAGGCTTGCGGTCGTTAGTGATCGTTAGTATGTATGGTGTGCGTGCTGAGGCGTGCTGGTATAGGGTTGTTGGCCGAGCGGTGAATTCCATGGCGTTCTGTTTTGTCCTTGTCCGGATCATACGAGCTGTAAGCAGTAGGTACAGCAGCAATATGAGGGCCGTGTTATCTCAACAAATACGATCCTGGTGCGGCTGCAGTCGGTCTACAATATTGTGTATCGTTCTGTATAGCTTATGCGATTGATAGTGGCCTGCTTCTGAGCTGGAGAGAAGTGCAAGTGCTTTCATTCTGTCACAGACAGCCATGATTCACGCGCTATCGACATCGCCACATTGAGTCTGCGTTCATATGAACTCGAACCAAATGTAGGTGAATTCAAACCCAATGTGGTCAAGTGATCACATCAGGACGCCGGAGTTTGCAAGGGTAGACACGTGGAATTCGGTAGAAATGTTTACAGGCACAAAATGTGATGAAGTGGTTCGTATCAGCTCTCTGCATGACGAAGACTTGTGTCCTGCTTGTTGAAGCAAGATTCGTAACCTGTGACTACCTTCCATCCCGTCTGCTGTCGCTCGATGATAATGTTACACGCGCCTTGTCTGCCATAGTAGAAAGTGGTAGTTCTTAGCATGTTTGAGAAAAGACAGGGAGGCCTTGTGTAAACATGACCCTCAAAAACTCCGTGCACTCGCTTGAATCGAATGCAGGATTGACGAAACAGCATATCCTCATCGGAATACAACAACGGCATAGCCATGACGTGATGACCTCCTGGTAAATTCATATACCCAACATACTTTTGCAGTCGATATACCATTGCTCTTGAGCAAAAATCAACGCCGTCGCGGTGTTTCCAATGCTAACGTTATGGACCTCGCGTCCACTAACCCTACTTACCCCGATCAGCACACTTGAAATTTGCTGATGGCAGCTTGAGACCGTTGACCTTAACTGAACAAAATGCAGCAACAAGCAAACACGCAAGCATCATTTCATTCGAGACAGCTGTACCTGCATCTGAGCGGCAGGCCTACCACTAAAGACATTTCATATCCCTCTTACTTTCACTTCGCTTTCACTTCGAGGTTCGTCACTTTCCTTCTTCGATGTTCTCAGTTGAGGCTCTGCGAGCCGCACTTCGGTCCGCGAGGGAGGGTCGTACCGATACTGCCGAGACAAAGCGACCCACTAAGGCAAGACCCTTGGACATTTGCATCACCAGTGGCCAGGGGTCTAGGACTTTTTCTCTGTCGAGGGCCTCTCAATAACATCAACATCTTTCTAAACACGCCTCCGAAAGAATTGTCGCAAAAATGGCTGATATTTCCGGACCCAGGATGAGCTACAGCAGCATGAAGGGCCGTCTTCACGACGGTCTTCTGAAAGGTCTTGAGGTGATGGGATACGAGTAAGCTGATCAACAATAACAATACCCAGAACTGCTCTAGAGTACTGACCACTACACGTAGGACTATGTCTCCCGTCCAACAGAAGACTCTCAACGATATGCCCAACTTCAGAGCGGATGTTCTCGCACAGGCAAAGACAGGAACTGGCAAGACCATCGCATTCCTTCTTCCAGCGCTCCACTCGCTCCTGACACAGCCTTCGCTGCCCAAGGGACAAGTCGCTATTCTCATTCTCTCGCCTACCAGAGAGCTTGCGCTTCAAATCGCCAAGGAATGCGATGCCTTGACTGCGCAATTGCAACAACAGCGCCCGGAGTGCCACACCGCTTACGGTGGCACCAGCAAGGCCACTGAGCTTCGCAAATTCCTCAACAACGACCCTAAAATCCTTGTTGCCACTCCTGGGCGATTGAACGACTATCTCTCGGACGAATACGTTGCTGAGAGGTTCCAGAATGTTCAAACACTGGTTCTCGATGAGGCCGATACCATGCTGGAAACCGGGTTCCTTGTTGCTATCAACGACATCCTTCGTCGTCTGCCGCCCAAGTCCAAGGGATGGCAGGGTATGTGCTTCTCGGCTACTGTGCCACCGAAGGTAAGTCAATGAAGGATGCAACCCAAGCTCGCGGTCTAGATCCAGACTCCGTACTGGTCTCTCAGCGGCAGAGTGACCAGTACGGACACTGAGGCTAGATCGCGAGCCAATGTAATGTGCGAGAGACTGTGCTGACCTGAAGTTTTCGCTCTCTAGGTCAAGGACGTTCTCTCCAAGGTCCTAAAGTCTAACTACACTCACCTCACGACCGTCGACCCCAATGAGACACCTACTATTGAACTCGTCACCCAACACTCTGTTGTCATTCCCTCGGTGGCCCAGACATACGCGACACTGTATGCGGTGCTCATGAAGGAATACGAAGCATCACCCTCTGAGTTCAAAGCCATCGTCTTTGGTACCACCGCAAATGGCGTCGCCCTTATGCATGCCCTTTTTTCGAGACTTCTTGGCAACCAAATGTCTGTTTTCCAGCTGCAATCCCGCCTCTCACAAAACGCTCGCACAAGGACTACCAACCAATTCAAGGCCGCATCTGCTGGCCTTATGTTTGCCAGTGATGTCATTGGTCGTGGCATGGACTTCCCTAACGTCACTCTAGTCGTTCAGATTGGCCTCCCATCAAACGGCGAGCAGTACGTCCACCGTGTGGGCCGTACCGCCAGAGCTGGAAACGAGGGCCGTGCTGTCATTGTTTTGACTCAGCGCGAGTCCTTCTTCCTGAAGGTCAACAAGCAGCTCCCTATCACCCCATACCCTCACAACATTACCGCAACCGCAGACTCGGCAGCAGGCGCAGTCGTCTCTGCATTCGGCTCTGTAGATGAGGCAACAAGAACCAAGGCCTACCAAGCATGGCTCGGCTTCCATAAGACCTTTACCAAGCAGCTACAGCTCAACAACGAAGGCCTTGTCGCCGCCGCGAACGACTACGCCGCATCAATGGGCATGCCCGAGCCTCCGCTTCTCGACAAGCAGGTCGTTGGGAAGATGGGTCTCCGCGGCGTCCCCGGCCTTAACGTCGGCCACATCGAGAGGACTGGTGGCCGTGGCGGCGGCGGAGGAGGACGCGCACAGGGTGGTGGACGCGGTGGCCGCAACCCTGCGACTGCGGGCAACCACGCTAACGGCGATGCGCCTTCCGGTCGCAGCCGCGGTGGCGGACGTGGCGGCCGTGGTGGCAGGGGAGGTGGACGCGGCCGTGGTGGCATTGAGAAGAGATAGATGTAGTCTCCAGGACGATGAGCATTATTGGAAAGCATAGGCGGACTACGACATGCATTACTGGGCTTGGAGCAATAGCATTGGTGAGGCATGTTAACTTTGATACCCGTGTACTACTACTATGATAAAATGGATTCTGGAAAAGTGAAAAACATTTCACAACACCGGTCTCGCTGACCCACACCCTCTGGTTGTTCGAGCCGCACATGCTTTGTGCGTCACAACGTTATGCACTGCTTTTGCATTTGGTACAATCTCCTCTGTCTTTCTCTCGCTGGTGCTCAATATCACACTATGAACGTGCTCGCACGGAAAACCTGATCAACGAGTGAGAATCTGCACGCGACATGCTTAAGCTTTCTCTAGTATCGTGAACTTATCACTTTTCACACTGCTAGAATTCTGACATGGCGACTTGAGTGAAGTGCTCCATTCGCGTTCCTCATTGGTGTCCAACTGGACCCGGTGAACATGCTCGCACGGAGAACCTCTGCGAAGAGTGAGCATGTTTACATCTAGCCATGCTTTTAGCACCGAAAGCACATGACTAGCACCCATTCTCAGTGGCAATCCGCCTTAAGTTTGGGACAAGCTCGCACGTCGAGCCTGTTCGACATGTGGACACTGCCCTTTCTCAATGGCAATTAACTTAGCACCTTGCAAGTGCTCGCACTTGAAGCCTTGCCAGCATTTAAGCGTGTTCACATGACAGCCATTCCGAAATGTTCGTCGCGTCGCAGGGCCAGTCCAAGGTACGACAAGCTACAAGGTCTGCAGTGGAGCACCCAAAGGTCAATGAGAACAAATGCGGCGACTACCACGGGTACGACGAGAGCTATCCCAGATGCGACTAGAACTGCAGAGATACTTCACATCTTTGTGCTGCGTCAACAGCCCTATGGGCTTGCTGATGTGCTAGCGTGAGCACGACGAGAACGACGAAACCTCCCTTCGCCCGGTCTAGATTGCCATCTTTTCGGCTTGAGTCACTCGGCTATGACAGGATGACAAGCACAGCGGGCAGAGGAACGGGTACATTGTTTACTTGGTTCTTGCATTTTGCTCTGCTGGAAGTGAAGAATCTGCAAATGAAGAAATAATGGGTTTGAGGGCATCTCAGCCGCTGTCGTGGGCGTCACTATGCTTGAGCGAGACGAAAATTCCATACTGACTCTCAAGATATGCGGCCTTTGATAGTGTCACAACTTAGTTGAGGACCAAGTGCAATGTATTGGATCGAGCTTTGCATGACCATATTGTGAATTCTTGGGCAGAACAATAAGCAAGCCAGGGGCAACCATAAGCCCTCATAGAATTACCATGCTGAAGGCCTTGAATAGGAAGTCCACACAGTAGCCTGCCAGAAGTGCAATGACAATACATATACTCAAGAATCATGTATCTGAAAAAAAGAAAATCCAAAAGTACAAGACTACATACGTCTAGGGTTATCTACAGCCTTGTTTAAAATAACGCCACAGCATAGCGATTTTGATCGGCTCTGCATCAGAAGACATCCCAGCCTCCCAATAGTCCCAAATTGCAAGATCCCCGAAGGTAAAAACAAAAAAGCATAAGCATAATTTCGTAAAGAGTATGAGCATTAGTCGGAGCCAATTTAATGGTCCGATCCAGTCGCCGTGTTGCGGCGCATGCTCTGCAGTACCTGAGCGACTTCCTGCTCGGCGAGATCGAAGCCTGAGCCAGAGGATCCTGGGTATGCGTGGAACTTGCCTGGGAACAACTCGCCGATTGATGGCATGTTCGGACCCAGACGGTCGATTGCACTCGAGCAAGACATCATGCCGGGTGTTGGTGCCAGTGAGTCGGTGCGCTGGTCGATGTTGGAGGTGTTTTGAGTAGGACGCTGGCTGAACTCGGCCTGATCGGCCATGGCTTTGCAAGCGGCAGCACGTGCAGGATCGCGGATGCAGGCATCGCAACCTCCAGGCATGATCACAGGCTGAGTCTGAGGCTGCGGCTGTGGCTGGGGCGGTTGCTTCTGGCTTTGCATGCAGGCGCAGTTACTATCGTCGGTGCAGAAGCCGCACTGGTCTTTCTCTCCGTCAACGTCCATGCTGCTGGAGAGCCATTGGGTGTCATTGTCGTTGTTCTGGACTGGGTTGTTCTGAGCTGCGTTGTTGGTCTTTCGGCTGTTCCAGCTGGCGGTCATGTCGGTCTCGTACTCAGCCCAGTTATTGTTGTTGTCGACGGCAGGAGTGGCAACAACACCACTCGAAACGCGAGCATGTTCAGCAACGGGACCGTTCCAGTTGGAGATCATTGGAGGCAAAGCTGTGCTTGTACCAATGTTCTGCAATGTGGCATGAGGGAAGCCTAAGTTCTTCACGACCCCATTCGAGTGATTGACCATCTGAAGCTTGCGTTCGGCGTCTTCGGCTCGTTGAACGGCAGCCTGTAGTTCAGCCCTGAGTTTCTCATTCTCCACGGCGAGTCTAGTAGAACGATCCCGCTGATGCTCAAGCGAGTTGGTGAGCAATTTGTGTGCTTTATCGGCCTCATCGCGGATACGCTGGTTGTCTTGTTGCAGCTCGGAGACCTTCTGCGCACGCTTGTCGCGGAAGTTCCGCTGAGCCATGCGATTCTGGACTCGGCGTCTATCTTGGGCATCTTCCTGTGGCAGCGGCTTGCGTCCAGGCTTCGGCCTGGGAGGCATCTGCGTTTGCCTGCTGCATGGTCCCAGGTTGGCAGCGGGCGTGAGAGCAGCATGCGTAGAGGGTTGCGACTGAGCGGTGATGGCTACCGTATTCTCGGGCGGGCTGCTGCTGCTGCTGTCATGTCTGCCACTGGCCTCGGACACGCTGTGCGTCTGGCCCGGTTGGCCGAAGCCGGTAGGACTCGGGTGTTGCTGCAGGGTGGTGTTGGTGTCCTGCGAGTAGCGAAAATTGCCGTCGTGGGTGGCGGTCAGAGGGACTAGAGATTTGGCGTTAGCGGGCGAGGCTCGTGAGATGGTCACTGTGGCAGTCGCCATCGTCGCGCAGGTAGGAAGCGGGCTGGATATATGTGAGGATGGTGGATTGATGTTCGTGCAAGATGATCAGATTAGATTTGCAGCAAGGGATCAGAGAGTGGTGCGGTGCGCGGGCGAAAGAGCTGCACCATGCACGTGCCCGCCGCTCGGCCGATGTCGGGTGTCGGGTGCAGGGATTTGACCTGCCCTTGGCACATCGTACGAGTGGGGTCGGCGGGTTGTGTATAGTTGCTGCTTTTGGTCCTGTTTCCCTTCTGGTCTTGATATGCTGTGTTGTGAATGGGTGTATTGTGTGCAATGGAGAGATGACTTCTCCCTTGTTGTCTTTGTGAAGGGAAGATTTGTGTGGTGTGCGTGGGAGGGACAAGTGAGTATCAACTTACCATAGTCAGTGTCTATGCTCGACATTGCCGTGAGACCACGCAGGCGCTGATGTATGCCATCAATAGTCAAGGGCTCCTGCCCGCTGTTCTGGAAGGGATAAGGAGGCAGCAGAGGCCACCCTGTGGAGTCCATCGAATGCTGACCACCAGGCGTGCTGTCCATCGAAGAAACGTGCCCATTCTGCGGGCCAGTTGTGAATGGCAAGCCATGCATGCCATACTGCTGCATGCCATTCATGGAAGGCATGCCATCCTGTGGCTCACCCGAAAACGGCGACAGTGGCTGTTCCTGGTCATTCTGCGCCGCTGGACAAGATGTCAACTGGTGATTGCGATCACTATACGTCCGACGCGTGATGCTCACCTGAAGCCTCGAAGTGCAAGTTCGGTGTCGTGAAGTACGACGAATCCCCAAGTCCCTGGCTTGAGAATCCGGGCCAGTCCATGTTCAAACCCGTTGGAGCTGTCATGCTCAGCTGCTGCTGCATCATCATCGTCGTTGCTTCTTCATTCGCATTCTCTGGTATCTGTGGGTTACCCTGTCCGATGTGGTCGAATGGCGCGCTGACGTGTAGAGCGGCTATGGACGACCTTATCGCTCGAGCATTTTCGTTCGTCTGTTCTTGGAGCTGTTGTTGCTCCTCAGCTGCCGTGAGTCGGGGTACCAATCTCCCCTTGGGTTTTTGAGGCTTCTCCGACACCATCTTGAGGTCTGAGGATTTGTTGCAAAACTAAGTAGTATGTGAAGACTGGAGCGAAGTCAGATATGAGGTAAGACAACTGAGGTAAGATGAGTATAATCATAAGAAGAAGCAAGAAGGCTCGCGTGGGTTTTTGTAAGTCGCGACGGATGATTGCAGGCCTCCATCCTTCACGTGCGGCACGATGCGATTGCTAATTCTTTGGTACAGTCGAAGGCAGTTGCCATCGTCTCGTGGGGCGAAGTCAGAAGCAACTGCCCAGTCGACGTCACGGTATAGCCGTTATACTTCACCACGAACTCAATTTTCGAGGGGCTCCTCGCCAGTGACAGTCTCCAGATCACAAATCCATCCCTCGTCGCGATCATTCCACCCATTCTCTGCCCCACCAAGTAATGGCGCAGCGCGGTCGCATTGGATCGCTCGAAGTCGGCTGATCGAGATCCAGTTCATAGCAGTGTGTACTAAACCGCATTCTGCCACAAGCTTGAGCTTGAAGCTTACGATGGCTCTACCAAAGTGTCTTCACGTGAATAGCACGTATCCACAGTTCCAGAGTTCAAGTCTTCTGTCACTTTCACGGTACTCCACTGAAGTAATTTGATGACCACCGGCTGCAACATCATTGATGTATTCATGCGGTATTTTGTTACAAAAAATTTCCGCGCGCATTGTGGAATCCTGCGCACTTCTATTCATATCATCGCTAGTACACATTAGTCCATGTCTACCGCCTGTTTGATATCAAACCCCTCCAACACCTCGTCTCACCTCACCCCAGCAACATATCATCATCGCGAGGTTTGGAACCGTTCGTCTCATATGATCGCTAGTACATATTCGTCCGATCTACAACAACAACAACGACCCCTCCTCCATCCATAATTAGATCGCACTTCCGCCAACATCCCACAACACCCACCACAACCACCATCCCCAACCAAACCCAATTGCCATAAACCCCATCTAAGCGATTCGCGCGTCCTTCTCCGCCAATATCCCCACATCCTCCCCCTCACCATACATCAGATACTGCGCGCCAAGGTAGAAGTCGCAGCAGGCCTGGAATAGGCCGCACAGCTTGAAGGCCCACGGCACGCCACCCTCGCTGAGGAAGAAGTACGTCATCTTGAAGACGTCGCCGACGATCCAGTTGACCAGCACGCTGAGCCGGAAGCCTTTGCAGCTGCGCGTCCGCGAGTTCTCCCAGATCTGCGGCAGCGGGAGGACGGCTTCGACGCTGAGCGCCACGTAGCCTTGGATGGCCGTGTAGGAGGCGCTGCTGGAGCCGACGAGGAGCTGTGCTACGGCGAGTGTGATCGTGAAGTAGACTAGTGTTTGCCAGTAGGGGCGGCGGGAACGCCATTGCCAGAAGCTGTAGGGCCTTGTGCTTGCTGCGTCTGACTCGCTGGAGCCGGCGAAGGGCTTGCTGAGACTGTGCTGAGCGCCCATGGGCGGACGATAGAGCAAAGCGACGTGTAGTAGTAGCAGTTGCACGAAGACCATGATGCCGGATTGGATGAGCAGGGGCGTGTCATAACGCGCGCCAAACCAGTAGAATAGCCTAGCACGCGTAAGCCTAGTGAACATGCCATCCATATGCAAAACAACGAAAACCTACTTGAGAATACTCGCCACCAGCATAATCAGCGGGATATCCAGCGAAAAGCCCGCACTGGACCTCTTCTTGCTCATCGACCAAATCTGATCCGCATACGACGTTACGGGCGAAGTGACAATAAACAAAGGCGCCACATGCGTGACGGCCCACTTCACGAGAGTCATCGTCCTGCCGTCACACAAACAAACAACCTGTCAGCGCCACATGTCCTCTAGTACGCATTTGAAAGGGAAGACATGCGCTTCAATATTCTCCTTGCTCAGCGAGAAATGAATCCATGCGGGCAGACTCTCGAGGTACGAGTGCTCGGCTGCTGTCATTATCCTAATATGGATGATCTTATAGCGACCGGGTATGTGGTAAGGGCGTAGGAGCGACTTACCTAAAATCTCTGGGCGCTGGAAGCAGGGGTGGGCGTTTTCTTTGAGCGGAAGCCCACGGAGGAATGATGCGACTTTTGGAAGAGAGTTTCTTGTTCTCACTGCTGCATGCTGGGATAGTATCTTGGAGCGGACGAAACACTTCTTCAACACGGGTTTCTCGAGAGAAGACCAGACACGCGTCTGTCAACAATTCGCCTCAGAATAGGAGAGGTCCCGCAAAAACAAGCCCTGTCGTGGCTGGTAAGACATAGATTGCCAACTAGGATAGCGGGCCGTTGCATACGCGTTGTCGCTTGTGGCGTAGGGCTTATCTGCACCATTGCATATAGCGACGACACTTCTTTGTGGGAGTGTTGAGAAGTGATCGAAATACTAGTATAGATTGTTTGCTATTTGACGACAGGTCTCGATTTGCTCTACATTTCAAGCCCTGCTTTTCAACAAGAATTATAGACAAGCGTGCAACATCAAACATCCTCTTGAAATCCTTATCTAGCCAAACAACATAAATACATCGGAGCTCCCAATCACCGCTCCAGAAAACATGGCCCACAGCAGTAACCAGTTCGAACCTCCTACGAAGGTCCCCCACCCAGATGATGGCCGAACCGCCTTCTTCTACGGCACCCTCATGGCCCCCGAAGTCCTCCACCGCGTCTGCCACGGCTCCTCCTCACCCACCAACCCCATCTTCGCCACCCACAACCTGAAAACATACCCAGCAATCCTCCCAAACCACCAGCGCCACCGTATCAAAGATGCCGACTACCCAGCCATCCTGCCCCACGCCACCAGCACCGTCCGAGGAACCTACGTAACCGGGCTCACAGACTCGGACATCTGGCGTCTGGACATCTTCGAGGGCTCCGAGTATGAGCGGGTGAAGGTGACGTGCGAGCTACTGGAGAACCAGCCTCCGAAAGTGTACAGCGGCATTCACACCTCTGGCGCCGAGAGGGTGCAGCTTGGCGCTGTGTACAACGCCAGAGGACGGGAGGAGGTCGAAGCCGAGACGTACCTCTGGATCGGCGGCGAGTCGAGGCTGGAGGAGCGCGAGTGGGATCATGCGGAGTTTCAAAGGGAGAAGATGAGGTTTTGGGTTGGGGAGGAAGGGAAAGAGGAGTATGCTGGTGAGTTGTAGTTTTGCTTTTCCAGCCTGGTTGATTTGTGAATGAGCTGACGAGGTTTGTCTATTGCAGAAGTCGATGAAGCCGTTGCGGAGGCGAAGCAAGATGGCACTGGCGGACGAGGCGCAAGCGGAGCCATTTCGAGTGTTTTGGCGGAAGAGCACAAGAAGGACGAGGTGATGAAGAGTGCGGTGTAGCCGGAAAGGTCGGGTTTCTTTTGCATGCTCAACCTCAAGCCTTCGACTAGCAAGGCACGCATTTCAGACTCTGTTACACCAATACACCGCGTATAGAATTTGGTAGAACGGCCTCCCATCGATACCGTAGGATGGCAAGAGTGTCGCAATAGTGCGTGTGCTGCTACCGGAAGGCCTAGATAAGATATCGAACTGCACCATTGACACGAAGCTCTGACACCACTTTCAATACTGATGCCACTGTGAGTCGCTGTTCTTGCATGATCATTTATCTCATTATGTACTTAATGTCGGCTATTCATGTTTATCTGCACCATACCATACCGCCCCAATCAATCGTCAGTGAGATCAAGGACCACGCTCGTCCTCGGCGGCAAGCGCCTCTGACCCGGCGCAGCAGGCCTGACCGGCAAATCTGCTCCCAAAGCCCTCTTCGAAAACGTAGTGTACATGGGAGTCTCCCCCTCAGCAACAAGATCGTCATCATTCTACGGTGCCTTCTTGGCTGATGGAGGCCCCTGCTTGAAAATGGTAGCGAGCGCATCCACCTCAGGAGAGAGGACCTTGTGTCCGTTGCGACGCTGCGCAAAATCGCGTATGTTGTTCTTCTCATCTTTCGCATCCGCGGCACCATCGAGCGTACCATCGAGCATCTCGCCATTGTCTCCATCTTCGGCACTCGACCCCGCGAGGCTCGTGTCCTGAGTTGGCAATGATGGCTGCGCATTGATCGCTGAGATGCCCGCTGAAGTACCGGGTACGAAAGGCTTAGCGGGTTCCTCATCGAGACCTTCATCGTCGCTTGCATCACCGGATTCTCTAGTTTCATGGATAGAACCCTCCGTGGCATTGAATGTCGGATCGGGCCTAGTCTCGTACTGACTCGTGCCTAAAGCATGTTGGATATGCCCAAGCTCCTCGGATGGGTTCCGAGAAGATGTGGGCAGCGCCTCGAGGGGTGACTGAGCTTTGGTACTCTGTCTTGTTGACAGGTGGGGCGGATCTGGGGCGGGTGATGGGTGCTTTGAAGTAGCAGGCGTAGCCGAAGTCTGTGCTGTGACAGCTGTAGCGCCAACCTTGCCCTTCGACTTCTCCTCCTTTTTGGCTTTCTTCAAGGCGATTCTTGCCTGATCTTGCTCTTCATGTAATTTCAACAGATCATCTCTTAGTTCCGCACGCTTTTCGGAAGGATCGAACGATGCAAAATCGCTCTCTTGGTCTAGCTGGCGTGTGAGAACCTTATTCACGAATCCCTCAGGATCCTTGGCGAATTCCGCCACATACCCCACCAGGTATAGACCACAATCGCAATAGTTGGACTGAACAGGTATGCCAGCGGCAGTCATGCCCTGAATGCCGGCAGCTGCTGCCTCCATTCCACGCTTGTCCAGAGCCTCCGCCTCAACATACTTTTTTAAAGTCGAGACTTGACCTGGGTGACCAACCCCGAACGAGTCGAGGGTAATGATGGTCGGCTTATCAGTGGGGTATCTTCGCAACGATGGGGCAGCCCGCTTCTTCGACTTCTTGCCGGATTGCTTGCCGTTCTTCTGTGTCACAAGATTGTTACTCTCATCGAACTCGAAGATCTCGTCTCCAGTGGCCTTCCTCTTTTCAGACTCGCCCAACGAAAGTTGTCGCATCGCCTGCTCGTCGGGCTTGGGCGGGTCTTGAGAGTCTGGTATCTCTTCGGGATCGCGGATCGGCGATGGCTGAACAGACGATATTTGTGAGGTTGCGGGAGTCTCAGCGACATCGGCAGCTTCGTCGCCCAGTGGTGCAGGCTTGCGCAAAAGATTGGGCAGATTGCAGATGATGGCAACAAACCAGTGGAGATTCTCATTGATAGGGACCACAACGTACGGGGTATTGAACAAATCCTTCTGCTTGGTCCACTTCTTGACGGCATCGTAATTGAACGCTTTGCGCCCATTCTTGGACGTCAGAGATGTGAAGAAGTAGGAGTTAAAGAAGTGCACTTTACTCTTATGTCCGGGCGCCATGTCTTCCTCGATGCGACGCAACGCGTAGCCCACGAGGTTGTCATTCAAGAACTCGCCCTCGTCCAGTCTTTCAATGTCTTGGAAGTCCACGGCAGTTCTACGAGCGCCGGTTGTTGGAAACATCACCGGTTGATGCCAGGGCTTCAGCTCATGAGTTTCCGTCCAGCGAGGTGGCAGAGGAGGAGGCGTAGGCGATCGCTCAATGACTGCTTTTGACTGGCGAGTCGACTTGCGTGAAACGCGGTTGCTATCTCCTTGGAAGTAGGGTGATGGTAGTAGCTGACTCGAGGTTGGCTCCGCGCTTCCTTGCATTCTTGAGCGCGTAGAAGGCTGCCATCTATCTCCTTCATCCGACTGCTCGTATATGATGCTCTCAGCGGTTACTGACTGATCGTTCACCGTCCGGTGAGGGTCACGTTGCGTGGGCGCAGCAGTGGCCGCTGTTTTCTTGCTGAGCTGATCTTGCCGTCTCTTTGCGTCCAACTCAATATCCTTAGCCAGAGTCCTGTACTTCTTTCCAATCACCCCATTGGCTTCGGATACTGTTTTAAAGATACCGGCCGAGGCCACCTCCAGCCAGTCCCAGCATGCGTGCATTCCTGGTTCATCCACGAAATACAGCAAGATAGCCCCACTGCTTCGGTGCTCACTTGCGGAACCCTTGAGTAGGACCTGAGTGGAGTCTTTGCCCGAGTGCCATGTTGTCGCTTCTGGCTTGCCGATAGTCATATATTCGTTTGTACCGGGGATCTGATAAGGCTGACCATTTCTCTCGACAACGAAAGCTGCACTTTTAGTCTGCCAGACAAGATCAATGTACTGCTCTCCAGCCCTCGTCTCAAGCACGCACCCTCTACTCAGGATTTGCTCCATCGATATGCGTGGTTCGGCCTCTTCTTCTGAGATATTTTGAGGTATGCGCGTGGCCTGCATTGCCCGAGCAGGCTTCTGTGTTGTTGTCGTGAACTTCGCTGGTACTATATCCGAAGGTGAGCGCCGATGGACAGGCGGCCCGGCGACCGTCCGGGCTGGGACTTGCTGCATTTGTCTTCTGTGGATCATGGTATTGCCGCCTTGTAGTTGATCCGGGCTGTCTTGAACAGTATTACCTTTGCCGCTGTTTGACTCAACCTGCATCCTGTTGACAAGCGACAGGCGTCGTGATTGCTGCTGCTGATGTGGTTGTGGTTGCTGTTGCAGTGTGGTTGCTGTATCGCGTACAAACTGTCCCCGTAGTAGCTGCTCGTGTTCCGCAGAGTTGGGCACTCGAGTCGAACGAGGCTGACGCGGTGTTGTCTGCTGCGCCGCTGCGTTGGCATTCCGCTTTTTCTCTGCAAAAGCGTCCTGTATGGATCTGCCAGAAAGGTAGTTGAGATTTTCGGTCATCTTGTCGAGACTGTGATTGTCTTTGCGCTGTTGCATTCCTTCGACGCCGAAATCATCATCGACTCCTTTGCCGAGTGTTGTGCTGGGGTGTGGCAATCTGTTGTTTTTCTCGACGCGTGATTTCTCAGACGACTTCATCAGATGAGGAAGGGTAGGAACATTCAGGTCGTCGATTGAGTCCGGCTGAGCTTGAGTGCTTGGAATTGTATGGGAAGGAGGGTGGGGTCCATTCGGCGCAAGTGACGATTCACTCGGAGTCTTGTGTCCACTAGATTTTCGCCTTCGCCTGCTCTGTGATCCGTTGACAATATGTTGATTGACATTACGTTGCTCTCGCGCGGCAAAGTAGTCGGTGGACTGAGACTGGGACTGCGAATCGATTTCGACTGGGGCGCTGGTGCCGTTGCTAGAGACAGGCCGTCCGTTCACTGCATGCACTCCATTAATCTCGCGAACGTCATCGTCGTCGTCGCTCAATTCCACGGGATTCTGCTGATTTGAAGTTTTCGGTGCGCCATTTGTCTTGCGGCGTTTTGAGGGAGAAGAACTGAAGCCGTCGCCAATATCATTGTCCAAAGCCGCTCCTCGCGCCGTATATCGTGTGGATTTTGGCGGGACCGCCGATTTCGTAGCCGCAGGTTTCCACACAGGATATGACTTGCCCACTCGCCCCATCTGCGCCGCACCTATGGTGTTCTGTGTTCTATGCCCAAAGCCAGCACCAGGTTTCGACGTGCGCACAGGGTTGGCCAGTGACTTCTTCGCCTCAGCAGAGGTTTCGTTGTTCATCCTGTCATACGTCGTCGGAACGTTTATCAGGGACCGATCTTTGGGCACTCCGTTGGTGTTGTTGCCCGTCAATCTTCCTTCATCCGAGTTGTGCATCTTCTGCTTCTTGTTGTTGGGCGACATCTGCTCATTTGAGTCCCTAACTCTTTTTCCCGACCCAGCGCTAGGGCGCCCCGCTGCCGCCTCTCCGTTCATACCTTCACTCTGACTCTCATGCGATTCTGCCGTAGTGTTCTCAGTTCCGCTGAGGAGATGTTGCAGTGTGTTCCAACCACTTTGAACCCATTCTGTTCCAGGTAAAGGCGGCATTGGTGCGTCGCAGAAAGCTCCCACTCGCCGGTCCACTCCAGTCCAGTGCAGCAGTTCAGGCCCTTCAAAAGATCTCAATGTCTACGGCTCAGCAGTCGCAGTCGTAAAGTGATATCGTGTCGCATTCGCCGGCCCGGGCCTTTCGTCATGACTTTGCTGCGGTTCCAATCGTCTCGGCAGAATTATGGTTCCTTTTCTCAGTATGTGAGAGAGAGTGTGTATGAATTGTCGCGCATAAGAAAGAGTGAGTGTGTGAGCGCACGGAGCGTGTGGTGGTGGTGTGCTGCTCACTGGCAGACAGAGCAATCGATAGGTACCTTTTGAGTGGACGCGAAGCGAGCAAGCGCTCTCTCTCACACCTGGAGAGCTTCAGTCCTCAGCGGGCCTGGCCAGCAGAAAGCCGGCCTGTGAGAACGCCCCGCCGCCGCATGCGTTATTGTGACGTGTACGCGCGGTTGATTTACTTTTTGATGAGATGAGAAAGAACATGTGCATGGTACTTGTGAAGACGGTGGTATATGCAGATTCACTAAATTACAAACGAGACGGGGAATTGTGCGGGTTTCACATGATTGAAGCATGGGACATCGGGTCAGATCGCATAGACGACGACCCAACAATTAATGAATTTCGTTGCCACTAGACGCTGGCGAGTGGTGTGGTATACAGAGAACAGCTACATAAACGATCGCTTGCCCGCCCAACATCAAAGTCAATAACGGCATGCCCATCCCAAAGCAATAATGACCCAAGCGCCGGCCAGCGGGAAAAGTGAAGGACGAAAGTCGCGGTCAAACCTTGCAAGGTCGTGCACGAAGCGTGGCCATCGCTTCAACCCTGCGACGTCTGCCTAGTGTCTCGATGGCAGGCGTGGATGCCATGTTGCTTATGACCAATGGGCTTGCCGGCGTCGAAGCGGAGCAAACTGCCCTTTTGGCCTTCATAAGCAGATCCTAATTCTGCTCCATGGGGTCCAGTGGCCAGCTGCCAGGCATGGGCCGAGAATAAAAGGCGTCAGCACGCTATGCCTTGCTCTCCTCCTCGGGTGCCTGCTTCGCAGCCATGGTGTTTCTGCGCGAAGCACCCTGGTTCTTCTCCTGTCTCGCTTGGTCCACAGCGTGGCGTTGCGTGATGGAGTCGTCGTGGCTCTTCCACTGGAGAACGGTGTCGGCCGGCAGATCCAAGACACGCTTGAGTGTCTCGCGGATCTTAACGTTGCGGCCGCCATCATTCTTGGTCCAGATCGAGAATACATCCTCGCCCGAACGGACGCTCACAACCGCACCGCAGACTTCCTCGCCAGCTTCCGCGAATTGGTCGCCAATCAGCGCAAGCAGCAAGTCCTCCCAGTACCTGTCCGCGATGCCCTTCTTCAAGCGCATGATCCACTTGCCACCGCGTTTGTTCTCCTCATCCTCCCACACAGGCCTTATTCCCTCCTTGAAGAAGTGGTAGTCGCTCACTGCGGGCAGCGCGCTGGGTCGCTTCAGGTGGACGTACACCTTCCAGAAGTCTTGCGCAGTACTTATCTTACACATAGGCTTCATAGACTTTTCGTAATCCGAGTTCTTATTGGTGGGAGGGCGGTAGTGGATGATCCACGAGCTTCTGAGAGGCCATGGCTGCTGGAAGTCCTTGTCTGGCAGGTTTTGCACAGGCGTCTGCACGCCCGACTGTTGCCTTCGGACAGGCGGCTTTTTACTGCAGTCCCTCTCGGGCTCCTTGTCTGGTATTTGCGCCTCCTTCCTGTCACTGGCGATCTTGCTGAAATCGAAGGCCGTTCCTGGCGTCTTCAGAGTTTTGGTCGCAGAAGCAGCGCCAAAGGACGCAAAGGCTCCGTTTCCGAGAGCGAATGCTGAAGAACCAGTGGCGGTGGTAGGGGAAGAGACGGACGAGGTCGAGATGTGTCCGATGGGGTAGTTAGCTTTATTGTGGCTGGAGGTGTTGCTGCCGAAGCGCTTGGAGGAGGAGTTTGCGTCGGCGCTGTCTCTGCTGGTCGATTGTTCTCCCTTGTTTGTGGTCAGGCTGAGCTTGCTGTTACTGCAGGTTGCGAATGCGGTTAGTGATCACATGCTCGTGCTCTCGAATTCGGGCGGCGCAGGGCGGGCGCAGCAGGGACTTACTTTGAGCGACGAGTCCACAGGCTAGAGGGGCTGTTGTCGTCTTTCTGAGCCATTGGCCTGAGGTGGCGGCGAGGTATGTGAGGGTGTGGATGTGCACGAGCGCAAAAGGTGGGTGGCAAGCGAGCGAGGAGAGTCGGCTGCAGGCGTAGAGACTTCCGATTGAACGATTTCGACTGGAGATGCGCGTGGTGGAATGGAGGTGGCGATGGGGCGATGTCGATGCGATTATTGGTATTGCGGTCGGAGGTGGTGTGGTGGTGTCGAAGGGCTGGGTGGGCGTGGTGGGCGAAAATGTGGTGGTTCTAGGGAAGAGGATGGTGGGTGGTGGTGGTGGATGGGTATGCTGTGCTGTGCTGTGCTGTGCTGCGCGGCCGCTGTCTACACGCCGAAAGTCAGCCCAAAGCTCAGAGGAAGGACGGAAGAGACAGAGCCAGCATAGCGGGCCGCCGCAAACTTGTTCCCGAGGGGGTCTGCGCTCCTCATACAAAGTTTATGCTTCGTCTGCTTTCTCCTGTTTCTTCTTCTTCTTCTTCTTCTTCTTTTTTATAACCAAGACCACCAACTCAAATCATCGTCTTTGCCGCCCGACTCTCGAGTTGACATCCTGGCGCTGGCGACTCCGATGGACCGGTCGAGAGCGAACTGTCACTTTTAAAACCGTCGTTGCGAGGGTAGTTTCTTCGGAGACAGCGCCCATGATACGGTGACGACCTACTAGCTGGCACAAGACAACCTTGTATGAATGCATCATGGTGTAGTAAGATCTGTACATGTGTACCTGCTGCAGCCATCTGTAAGAGTCAATGGCTTGCACGCAGTTTGTACCCCGTAGCAAGGTAAGCGGCCACGGCTTCTTTGAGTCAACTTTTTTCCATCCATGATGCACAAATTTCAATCTGGTAAACCAACTACCAGCTCAGCCGCATTACACGTCGTCCATGTTTGTGGATGTGCGGCAGGTTGAGCATGAGGAGAAATTGGCCCTCGTCTGAATGTATCAATTTCTTTTCATACGCGTATACCACAAGTCAATCTGCATGACCACGTACACTGACTTGCGATTCTAGGATTCAATGTTGGCAAAAAGCTCCTAACTTGTCGCGAAGCTACTGGGATTAAGTCCCTCATTTCAGAACTGTGCACATTTCTTTGGCTGGCTAGCAATGTGTAAAATCTGCTACGCGCTGGTATTTGAGCACGCGTCCGAATCGTGTTGTCCTGACGGGTTTTCCTGTCAGGGACTGTGCATAAGATTATGCCACCAGGAGCCACAAATGTAGAAAGTACCATCTCGGTGGTATAGACAAACTGACGATCATCAGCGAGGTACGAAGTGAGTGAGTGAGTGAGTGCCCCGATACCCGCATGGAAATATGGAAATTGCTTGACGATGTGGTGTACCACCGAGACGACCGAATAGTATGCAAATTAACGACTCGACCAAATATATACATCCCTTGCCTTCGGCTCCTTCCGTGGTGCTCTCCCCAGATTCTCGAACTCCTGTGGACCCCGCAGCATCAGGGTCAGCGCCACCTGCGCACGAGCGGACACCCTTAGCTTTCCTACTTTGAACTACTTTCATCTTCACTCACTCGCCAGACCCCATCATGGCGAACGATGACGGTGATCGCAAGGCATCGTGGTCTACCTGGTTTGCGCCGGGAGATATACGCCATGCTTCAAACCAAGATAATGATATCAAGCACTCGCCCCCCGCTGTATCGCCCAGCCAGGCTCAGGAAACACCAAGGTCGGAGACCAATCCACTCATCTCCTTCAAACACTTCGTCGATGATGCCTTCTCTGCCGTCACGAACTTCCAAAAAAATGTCAGCGATGTGCAAGAAGCTCTAGAGGATGAACACGACAAGGTGTATAAGAGGTGGACGGGCACGGAGAACACTCGTGTTCTCATACAAATCCAAGGCGCATGGGCCCAAGCCACAAAGGCTCATGTCGAGGTGATGGGGCGGCCCTCGGATGAAGCAAGAGCTACAGCAAGGATGCTCCTGCTTGAATCTGCACGAAGAAACAGCCATGTGAGCCCATCGAAGATCACTGCTCTATTCGAGGATCCTGAAGGCGATTATCCCCACTGGCTCGGTGTAGAGTGGTTCAAAAGTAGTCCAGACTCGCCTGTCAACCTGGAAGCTGACCCAGCACTGGCCAAGTACGATACCAAGTGGCGACACGCATTTGAGGACCTGCTCGAAGCAGCACTCGACAAACCCATGACGTCCCGGGAGAAATTTGGGTACAGAGGCTCAATAGGGCCGACTTCAACTTGGCGTGGACCGGGACTCGACTGGATGCTAAGTTTGCAATGTCGTGGCATTCTACCTCCGCACTTGCCAACCATGTACTCAAATGCAACTGTCGCTTCTGAATTGTTTGCCGGAGAGGGCCTGTCCCATACGACGCTGGGGCGCTGGTGTCAGCAGCACTCTCCTGCCTCGAAGCCTGAAATGTGGGCACGTATGCGGATCAAGTCTGAATACAATGAATTGTTGATGGCGATCGATACCCCTGCTCCCGAAGATACCGCGTTCGTATATGACAAGCTTGAAGCACTGGGATTACCCTTCCAACCTGTGACAGGTAGAGATGCGGTTGGTGCAGGCAAGCATGGGCCTCTCCTTCAAACACAGAATGCGCCCACACAGGAACCGACCTCGACGGGTGAGTGTCCGGATGAGGTAGGCCGTGCAGTCAGCGGAGCCATCAAATCATCACATGAGCTTGATCCTGATACGGAGCTCGACATCTACGAGCAGATGTACAACGACTGGTTGCAGGATTCCGCACACCGGTCCGACGAGAGTGAACATTTCAGCCCCGAATCTCGATGCCCGGATGAACTAGGCCGTGCTGTCGGCGACGCTGCTAGACAAGAAGCCGCACGAGCCTTTGCTGATGAGGAGAATGGCCTAGTCGGCGATAACCACGCACTTCAAGACCATCAGATGCAGCTGATGCTGCTGGATCAGCAGAACAAGAAGCGCATGGCCATGGCACGAGCAGAGTCGTTCGCCGATAATGAAGACACCCTCTCGACTGCATCTGAAAGAGTCTCCGCTCTCAATGGCTGTGCGCCGAGCTCGTTGGTGGAGTGCATGATCCAGTGGCTCGAAACACTGAAATCTGACCAGGACGGCGTCAACTACGATCACGAGGCTGACATAAATGAGCTTTTCCAGCAGGTGCAGGCCTTGCAGGAGAGTCACGATGACCTGTCTGAGCAATTGGCGGACGCTCTCGAACGTCTTGAGTGGAAGTCACGTATGCTCGAGCAGCAAGACCGCCAATCTTCCCTTGCTCATACCCAGAAAGTCGCTCCGGCTCCAGCAGATCCCAGTCGGCCTCAGGTTTTGTCTACCCTGACGACCACCGAGACCACGCGTCTCCCCGATGGTAGTGTGAAAACTACCGTCGTGCTCAAGCGCAGGTTCGCCGGCGGCCTCGAGGAGACACAGGAGAGCACCCAGACATCGTTCGAGGAGCCAACTGCCCCTACCTCCGATGGCCAGGAGCCAGCTAAAAAGGGCTGGTTTTGGTCGTAAGAACATTGTATCTTCACACTTATAGCGGGCGGGATTGTCAACAGTGTCTGGTAGTAGCAAGCGTGTTTCGGAGAGAGGCGTTCGGAATTTTGCTCTCAACGCAGGCTCGTGAATCTTGAACAGTGCGTCTCGTAGCACCATCTATGTTCCGAGGGGAAGGCCCAATGTCTCGCTTTCTGTGTAGGCAGAGCCCGACGAGGACATGGAATTACGATGACCACGCTGGTCGTGTAAGATTGAATGATATTGTTTTCGGTTCATGTCGTGGCGCAAACAGAGCTTCTCATCATTAGGCAATATCAGTACAAAGAAACGACCTCATCATTACCACTGTGCCAGAGACTCCAGACAACACTTCCCTAAGCCTTCCACTCCGTCCTTCCGAGCCTCACGACATCACTCTGCCCGATCATCCACACCTTCTCCTCCCTCTGCTCAGCCTGCAACGCCGCACTCACCGCTGCCCTCGCAATGACCTCAGCGTCCTGAGCCCAGAAATCCTTCAGCGCCCCACCACTGACCGATCCCATAAGATTGGCGAGCTTGCGCAGCGCAGCCTCCGGCGGCCGGCTGTCCTCTCTCGTGCCAACAATAAGTCCAGGCCTAATGATTACCGTGCGATCGAAGCCGAGCTCTGTGACAGCATCTTCAAGCTCGCCTTTCATCTTCGGATACGCGAGCATGCTGGAGCTGCTGGCGCCTCCAGACGAGATGAGCACATAGGTCTTAGTACCGACTTCTTTGGCTTTCTTGGCCAGGGCGAGGTTGAGGTCGTAGTCGATTTCGCGCTGGGCGGCGACCGAGCCTGCTTGGCCCCGGGTGGTTCCTAGGGCGGAGATGAAGATTGATGGCACCGGGCCGGTGGTTGGGTAGAGGGTGGGCCAGGTTTTGGAGTCGGGCGAAGATAAAGGGTGGATTTTCTCGGAGATGGTGAGGGATTTGCGGGCGAAGGCGTGGATGTGGTGGATTTGGGGGGAGGCGGTTAGGGTGCTGAGGATGTTGGAGCCCTGTTTGGTGTGGTTAGCATTCATTCATTGGGATTTGAGCGATTGTCGGTGATTGCTTACTACTAGGCCGGTGGAGCCGGCGAGCACGATGGAGGCCATTTTGGATGTGTGTTGTAATGTTGGATTGATTTGCTTTGGGTCTGTAACGATGTATTTGTTTAGTTACATATTCTATGGGAACAGGCAGCCACATGCTTGAGTGGCAAATCCATCTGTGAAGCTACTGTCTCTTTGTGCACTCACCTGATGTACACCTTCGTGAGGTACGACAGGCTATAAGGCCACAATTGACTGAATCCTTTGATATGCCTTGCAGATATATTGGACGCCTAAGCTCGTTAAGGTAGCAAAGGATCGAGTACAGTACTGCGATGTTAAGCAAGAGCGCATATAGCTTCGCTTACCTTCGGCCGGGTCGGCGCGGGCGAGCCTAATTCGGCGCCTTGTCTCCGCGCCTGGTTCTTGAGGAAGTCTGGTTCCAGAATTTCTTCGCGCGCCTCGGCTGTAAGATATTCTTTTCCAACATCAACAACCAAAATGGCTGTAAGCAAAGGTCGCAATCGCGCAAGCGAATTCGAGGAGCTGGTGGATGCTGCTCCCAAAGGTATGTTGTCTCGATATTCAGGAGATTTCCAGGCCAAAATGCTTACAGTCCATGCAGACTTCGACCCCGAGGCCGACATCCCCGAGTCCGACAGCGATGATGCTTCTGGAGACGATGAGCAGGAGGACAAAGATGCTGGTGCGCGCGAGCACTATGCGCCAATGGGAAAGAGCAAGTTGAGGAAGCCGAAAGAGGTTGCTCTCGGCCCTCAGTACAGCGGGTCGCGCGTTGCTAGGGATGCGATCGAAGGAGACGATGACGACGATGATCCTTTCGCGAGAGGATTTGACGATGAGGATAGTGAGGAGGAGCAAGACGTTGACAGTGAGGACGACGATGAGGAGCTTGAGGATGGTACCGACGCTACGGACGTGAGCGACGAAGAGGATGAGGATGATGCTGCGGAGCAACAGAACGAGCCACAAGATCGCGCGGAACTACGCAAGATGATGGCAACTGAGCAGAAGGCAGTTGCTGCAACAATCTCGGCTGCGAACAAGCAGGATGCGGAGAAGGGTCGTGCTGTCAAGAAGCAACGCACCGCATTCGATTCCATGCTCAACACCAGGATTAAGATGCAGAAGAGTTTGGTCGCGACCAACACTCTTGTTGCTCCTACAGACGAAGGTTACGAATCGCAAATCTCGGACGCGCAAGATGCTCTTGACGCCGCTGAGGCAGCTGCCTACAACCTTTGGTCCTCTCTCACTGCTTTCCGGGACGAGCTGACCACCGCCCGGACTGGCGAGAAGCGCAAGAGACCTACATTCTCCGCCAAGACTCCCATGGAAAAGCTTTGGGCATACACCCAGGAGCAGGAAGAGCAAGCTTTGCCCCAGCGTAATACTGTCCTTCAGAAGTGGTCTGTCAAAGCCCGTGGCGTGACCGCCCAGCCTCAATCCGGCCGCTTGAACAACACACAGCAGGCGACCATCATCGATGTCCTAAATGAACACCTCACTGCACCCGATCGCCTCCTCAAGCGGGTGCACACTCCTCGCTCTTGTGCACCTGTGCAACTCGCCGCAAGGGTAGTGGAAGACCCTAAGATCTACGATGACGCCGACTTCTACGGACTGCTTCTCAAGGAGCTCCTCGAAGCCAAATCAGCGTCCTCTGAGGGTTTGACAGCTGCCACCAACCTGGACCTGAACAACATGAACACAATGCGAAGGGAAGCGAAGACCAAGAAGAACGTCGACACCAAGGCTAGCAAGGGCCGCAAGCTCAAGTACACTGTGCATGAAAAACTGCAGAACTTCATGGCCCCTGAAGATCGATGCAAGTGGGGTGAGAGGCAGACGGATGAGCTGTTCGGAAGCTTGTTCGGACAGAGACTGCAGAGTCTTGCGGAAGGTCTGGGTGAGGACGATGAGGAGATGGCCGATGGCGACAAGGATGCGGCGGAAGAGGAGGCTGGCTTGATGATGTTCAGGCAGTAAGTGGTAATGTGTACAATTTTTCATCGCTATCGATTTCAAACTGAGCACGTCCATGGGTGGATGTGCTCTGCTCATTGACATATCGTTTCACATTTCAACCCTTTCCATGAACATCATAAACACGCTCAAAGCTGTTCATCGACAGGGCCCAACAGGGAAGTCAGCGCCTCCCCGACCTCCTGTAAATCTTCACCATAGTACAAGTATCCAGTGTACTGTCGTCGTTCGAGTGCCGTCATGATGCTTCCCGCATCCACACCCCTCGGTCAGTCCTGGATGCCCATGAATTTGGCGCAGCCGGGTTTGCCGAGGACATGGGCAAGTATACCTTCAAGGAATGTGGCCCGCAAGACATCATCGCGATGCAAGTTTCTCAAGACTAGTCTGACGGCGGCGCTCTCGAATACCGTGGACTTGTCGTCATAGAGTTCGACGATGATCTTGAAAACAGCGTCTGAGGAATCCTCATCTTTGAGATATACTAGGCCAAGTTGTAGAGGCGGATGAGAGTCGTGCCATAAGTGTTCATGCCTTTGGTGTCGGTCGTGACGAGTTTACTGGTGTACAGCCAGTAAACGTACACTTCGAACTCAGCTGGTCTCTCCCTTGGCAGGGGGACTGGGTCATCGCCCTCCTCCTGGGCTTCTTCGCGCTTGTTCAAGGTGGTTTGAATGGCGAGGGAGGACTGGGTAGCGAAGCTCTTGGGGACTGTGAAGTCTTGCTTGTTCTCGAGTGTGCCGACACGGACAACAATGGTCTTGGTGGAGTTGGGGCTATAACGGTGTGAGTCTTGACGATCGGGATGAATTGCGACAGATCGTCATACCGTGAGCGTTCCACTTGTGGCTCGGCCATGATGGAGTGCAGTGATGTTGATGATCGCTTGGTTAGCGGGTATTATCGTTGATATCAACGCTGTCCAGCTGTTCTGTTGGTTGAGAGTAGGGCAACGGGTTGCATGTGAGTAATGCAAAGAGTTGGGTGCACTGGTGGAGCGGAGACCAGAAAGATGTCCTGGTAACACATGATTGCGCTTCACTGAGCGAAGCACATTCTGTCAGCATGCATGACATATGAGCATGTGAAGGATATTGATTGTGGGGCGTGGTTCTTCACTGACGCTCGACAAGTGATGGTTGTTGACGATCGCCACAACCAACGACGCTCAACGGGACGAAACATCACAAATCACCCGCTGAACCAAACCCTGCCAGCATGCATAATACGCAATCATGTGACAAGCGATGAGCATAGAATACAATCTTCGCTAACGCTAGACTCGCCGGTGTAAATTATGGGAGGCGGCACACAAGGTTGGAGCGGCAAGGGAAAGGATGCCATCTGCTTCACCGCGGAGATCCTTCGTTGGTTCTTTCATTAGGATTTCTCAGACAGACTGACTAATGCAGCTGATCGTTCCAATCAGACTACGTATTTGCGTACGATGAACTATGATTTTCGACGGGGCGAAATCGACTTTCAGGTATCAAATCGTTTGCACGACTAATGTCACGGCCCGAAGGATCTCGAAGGAGATCATAACAAGTGGTATGCGCCTCTCACATGTCACCACCTCCCGAAGTAAGTCCTGTCAGCGTCAAAAGTCATACGCACATGACAGACAATCAAACGATTTAAAGTCTAGCGTGAGGCTTGGAACATGATGTTTATTGACAACCACGACTCATGATGCTCCTCGATGCTACGTAGCGATACAATTTACGGGTCAGAAGGAAAGTAAAATTGTGTCACTATCATTGGCACTGTGTCACCCGTGTCAATATCGTGTCGCCTACGTATCTCTTAGTATAGACACTCCGTCTTCTCCATCTCTCTCTAGTGCAACCTAGCCTCACCTATACTCGCTTACCTCGATCAAGTAGTGGACCATCCTTGCGACACTATATCGCAAAAAGCAACGACACAATGACACCAATAGAAACCTCTGTCGTGTAGTTTCAGAGGACGTGGCGCTGCATCCCTAATTCAGTTACACCAACAAGCTCAAGAGACGTCGATTGAAGCCTTATCCGGGCCTTGGCTTTTTATGCTTTCCACGTGAAACTATACGCTGACAGCTCATGCGAATCACATGAAACGGTCAGGCAAACCTTGAATCGCGCAAGGGAGCAAGCTCGCATGTTATACGTCGTTCGTCATGCTTACTCGTGCATGCACATAATGCGGGTTTCTCGGCAAGACGCCATCTGAGAAACGCCATCGTTTCACGATCGTGCTGTACTAAAACGCGGGCCCAAAAACGCTTTTCCAGTTTGGCTACGGTGGGGGAAAAGACAGAAACAGAGGATGCAAAAGAGACAAAAAGTGAAAGACATTGTCATACGAGTTCAATCGAAACGATCCAGCGTTTCCCTTTTACCCATCATCCAAGAAAAAATGTGAAAAGAAAAACAAAGAAAAGTCTACTTTCTATTTCGCCGCCCTGATGTAGATCAGATCGCTGTGAAGATCGGCCGAAACTGATAGACGTGCGCTTTACATGCCGCCGCGCATGCCGCGCATTCTGCTGAGCCAGCCGCCCCAGAGACTTTGGCCACCAGTGAGTCCAGTGCCAGCACCAGCATCGGCGGAGCTATCAGAATCAGTGTCCGCAGCAGGCGAGCTGCCACCGCGCAGGCGACCCAGGCCACCAAAGAGTCCAGAACCGCCAAAGCCGCTTGAATCATCAGAAGCGCTGCTATCGTCCGAGGAGGCGGGACTGCTAGAGGAGCCGCCGCCGGAGCTTTCTTGAGCGCGAATGCGCTCCGCAAGCCAGTTAACGGCCATAGGGACTTTGCCTTGGTAAGTGAGGTGACCAGGAGTAACCAGAAGGGTGCCACCACAAACACCATCAGAAGCATTGCAGATGGTGAGAACCTTGTCCTCAGGGAAGTTAGGGATCTTGCCGTGCTCCTGACGGTTGCGAGTGTTTCCGTAGAGCACGACGCCAGCAATCTTGGCCTTGGTAGCATCTGGCAGACGTCTGACGGAAGCAACCATGACGGCTGCACCTTGAGAGTAGCCGCCACCCACAATGATGGTGTTGGGACATTTAGAGGCGGCCAGGTTGAACATTTGCATGGCCTCGCCGTAGGCAGCGGCGCTGGTGCCGTCTCCGGGAAGAGCGTTGGTTCCAAGGCCAGCGTTGTAGGCACCTCCGACGCCCTGGCAGGTTACTTGGCCTGGAAATTTCCTCTTAAGACCACTGCAAGTGGGGGGACCAAGGGAATAGCCCTAGTGACGTTAGCTCGAGGAACCATCCCGTATTTGATATATTGGTGCTGTAGGCAAGCATACCATGTTGCCCATTTCGGTGGAGCCGCGGGCGTAGATGAGTGTGATCTTCTTACAGCTGCCGGATTTCAACTCGTTCTCGGTCATGCCGCCGAACTGTCTGCGCTCGAGGCCAGTAGGAACGGCCGCAGCGGTGGCCGCGAGCAGCGCAACGATTGCGGTGAATTTCATGTTTGCGGTTGAGTTGCTTTGATTGGGTGGTGGTTCGCTGGAGTCGATATTCCTTATTAGTGGGTGTAGTGGGCGAATGTGGGTTTAGAACAAATGTCACAAGAGCCGACAGCCAGTGTCGGGTTGAGGAGAGTGTTGATGTCTGAAAGACAGATCCTTCCGCCACGCACTCGCTCGCTCTTCTTATACATCAGGTTCAGCCCGGCCAGCTACGGCCGTTGTCGATCTCCATGCATTGATGTGATGCCAGGAGTTCCTAGTGTCCGTCACCAAACCGCTTGAAACCTCTTAGCTATGATCCCTTCGGCTCCGGACAGCATGGCCCTCGAGTAAGGTTAGGGAAATGTAGCTAGTCAGGTTGACGGCCCAGTTAAGGCGTTCCATCTCTTCGTGGAGGAGGTGTAGTTGCGTGGGAGCGGCGGAGGATTCTCGTTGCAGACGTGAGGAGTGGGTATTAGAGTTTGACATATGACTCCTAGCGAATGAGCTGGCTGCGGAAGATACCTGAAATGGTGTACTCCATCCGTCGGAGTGCTTTGAAAATTGGGCAAATAGGTGAGTGGCTAGGCCAGAGTGTCAAGAAGTTAGTTGCAATGGATCGATATGGTGAATGCACGTGTTAGGTGTCGGAATGCACACGGTGTATGTATCCATGTCGTAGATCGATAAGCGACCACATACAACTGTAGCCCATGCCGCCGGAAGCCTACCAGGAGCCAGGGTGTCACGGATATTTGAGCTCGAGTCTAAGTTGCAGTCCTGTCATTGAGCGCATTGGTCAGTCGTAGTGAGCAGGCAAGACGTGATAAGATGTTGCAGTGGTCCAAACCTCAAGTGCGAGAAAGCAGTATCGGACCTGTCAAAAACGCGGCAATGCCGGTGAGCAATGAGAGCAAAGTCTGTGCGCGATCACACGCCGGTGTTGCACGAGATTCCGCAATCAGGAAGTGTGACCGGTCGAAACCATCGATGGGCATGGCATGCCTTGGTCTGTGGAGACAAGCGACGTCTGAAGTCCGCTGCATGACGGCCTCGTGCTGACAACCGTTGACTGGCTGAAACGTGCCGCGGCACTGCCGGCTGTCATGCAGGTACCTACATGTAACGTACAGTACAGTATAGTACAGTACAGTACAGTACAGTACAGGCCTGTTCACTTCTTCCATGCATGCCAATAGCTTCCTTCATGATTGCGGTGCTCTACCAACTTCACCTCGTGTATGTGAGACAATTACACCGCCGATTTTGTGTCATCTCCGCATTTGTAATGGTTGTTAATCGACCATCGTGCCAAGTGATGCGAGGCAGTGCGAGCTTCTAGGCGAATTTTGCTGGCTGTTGCACTAACAGCCGGCAGCCCGAACATGACTCTTGACAAGGACCCACGCAAGCGAGAAGCAGGGTGAAGAAGAAGGTCGATTGCGGATGCAGAGCTCACCGGAAGGACCAGGAGTTCCGTCACGACTAGAGGAAATCCTCCGCACCCACCATACCACTTTCAAAATGATCGGCGTCTGTCAAAGCGCGCCCAGGCATTTAGAGCATCGATGTGAGATGCTACCTCGACAACACTTAGATGTCTACTTGACGTCCTTGTAACACCGTTGCAGGATCAACTTCAGCTCCAAAACTTGTCCTACTTACCGTTGGGAAGGTTGTCGGATGACGCTGTTCATTTTGGCTCATGTTGTGCATGTCCATGGGCGAAGTACCAGCCCTACGCGCTCAAGGGCTCTGAACTCTAAAGCCACCCAGATAAGGTTGAAGTTCTTGTCATCCGTTCCTCCATACCTCAGTCGAGACTTGTCCGGTTGGTCGATGGTACGAGTTCTTCCGAACAGAAGACCGAATACTTACGATAATGAACAGATATCTTATCTGGCGGATCGAATTCCTCGACAACACTCAAGACCGACCACCATAGCGCGCGGAGGGCTATTTCACGGCAATGGTTCCTGCATAGGGCAGAAACTATGGTGGTCAAACTAACGTTAGACACTCGCAACTAGCGTACCGCCACAACTTGTGGATTCGCACCTCGGCCCGCTGTGGCCAAACAGAAAATGGTCCGAATGGTGTACAGCACTTGCTCTCAAGTTTGTGTACAACTCATGCACTCGCGCTTTATCGACCTCCCTCTACATGTATGCTATCATCATAGCCTTCGGGCGATTTTAGGAGTATGCTAGCTGTTGAGATACTACTGCCCGCATTGCCTCTGCATCTCAATATCTAGACTGCTAGTACCATCTGCATTAGAGACTTAATTTCCTTGCCGTTACCATTGAGAGTCCGTAGACAAACTTGAGCGCAAGAACTGTACAGATAACAACACCCACAGATCGCAGATCATGAAAAGACCACTGCTTGATGAGCCTCCCAGCATCAGCTAAGGCGTTACCTTGCATTTGCATGCCTTAAAGTCTGCACATACACCCGTTTCTATCCAACTTCCGAACGAGTACCACGTGAAGGCATCAAGGTGTGAACGTAGCAGCGATCAATCGCAGCGATGTTATCCAAGAGCATTCATGCTCGGATGTGTATCTACATTCCGCGTCAGTTATGCTTGCCTATCGAGATTTTCCTGCTTCGACGCACGACCAGCCGAATATGATTGCGTCCGAACCAGCGTTGTCTTGGATCAGTCAACACGAGAGAGGGTACGGAGTATTTGCCAAATCGTCCAGCAGTGCTGCAGAACGCAATTATAAAGCCTTCAGCTCCGCTCGCCCGAACGAGATCTGGCGTACGAGAGATGACATGCAAAAAGATTCAGTAGAATTAATGCTGACTATTTTTCCAGAAAGCTTATGGAATCTCCTGGAAAGACCAGAGGCAGGCCGAAAAATTAAGTACTAATTGGGTATTATGTCGTAATTCATCATAATCGTACTTTCAACAACGTTCAAGCTCCATACGTCCCGACCTATTCAATCTCAATAGCGTCCTCCACCGAGATACCATTATCGTGCGCGGGCCTTGGTGGGTCTATCCATCTCGGGATCTTCTGCACCCACTCGTCGACTGGAGCGCCGGTGTCTCTGCGCCAATTGATCCAGAAATATTTGATCTCATTCGCTTCGATGACGATTTCCAGCACATTCTTGTTTGCCAGCGGTCTACGGAACTTGCATTCTTCGGCAATGATCTTTTCGAACACCATACTCTCGAGTGGCGCAGGAGTGTCGACGTGGTTTCTGAGAGAGGCCTCCAGGGCGGTGCTCTCGTGTTCCGTCCACATGCCTCGCCTGCCTCGCAGCGTTGCTGGTAGGTATGGCTGGCCTTCGGCGTCAGTCTGTACGAGCTGCATGCCACAGGAACGTAGGTGATGCTGCTTCTTGATGTCTCCTGAGTTCTTGGAGACGTCGAATCGCGCCTTGTTCATACGCTTCCACTTGTCTTGGTTGTGCAATTCCAACTTCCTCCATTGAACCTGGCGTTCACGATCCTCTTCTCTCGCTGCCATTTCTCGCTTGAGTTCTTCGTTTAGCTGTTGTTCTTCCCAGCGTCGGGATTCGGTTTCGTTCATATGCCCATCTTCGTCTTCATCGTCGTCGTCGTCATCGGCATCGTCATCTTCAGAACCTTGATCGTCGGTCGACTCCCTGCTCTGATCGATCTCCTCGCCTGCAAATTGTTCATCTGCGGCAAGAGTCTGATCGTTGTCCTCAACACTATTCATATCGCCAAGCTCTGTCGGTCGAACAATGTCAGGCCGGTCGGTGTCATGATCCTGAACGAACAGCGAATCACCGTAGGTACTGGCAGAAACTCGGTGTCTCGAATTTAAGCCATTCCGAGCAACGTTCTCAATGGATGCCTGTCTTGGTCGAATGTTCGATGCCGACGGTACGGGCACTGGCTCTACAGCTGCTGTTTGCAATGATCTCTGGAGTCGCCGGTTTGGTGCTGGTGCAGTAGTAAATTCAGCCACCTGTGGAGGACTAGTAGAACTCAATTCGTCTGTCATCCCCGCTAGCACTGAATCGATAATTAGCTCTTCCACAGCTTCATGAGCAGCTGTTCGGCGGGCTTCGGCTGCTCTCTCTGCATTTGAAGGTCGACCACGTTTTCTTCGAGATTGTTCGCTCGCCTGCTCTTGCTCCTTGTCATTGGGTCTCGACTTTCGGGGTCGCCCGCGTTTCTTCTGGGTAGCACTTTGCTGCGGCGGCTCAGGAACAGACTCTTTGAGCGCATTTATCAAGATCTCTGATCCCTCGGCGTCCGCATTGGACTGAATACCACTGAAGCCCGATTCTGACGCCTCGTGCACCGCAGCATCCTCGCCTGACAATCCCGCCTTGGATCCTTCACGTCGGCTCTCTATGTCTTCCACAACTCTCTCACTCTCGCGTTCCCAATCCAAATCGAGTTGCCGATTCAAAGCTGCCTGTCTTTCCCGTTCTTCTTGCCTTCGTATTTCCTCTCGCGATTGCTTTCGAATCTGGCGCTTTAGTGGAGAAAATTGTGTCGTGGTCGCTGCTTGCCTTTTGCTCGGGGCTGGTTCGTCGTCGGAGGATACATTGTAAGTGTTCGCGTCGGCCAGTGTGTTTCTGCCTAGTCTGCGCTGTCCAGATACCACATGCGACAAACCTCTAGAACGGCGTGGGAGTTTGCCTGCTTTGGGACCAACAGCCTGCCCTGGAGCGCGGTGTAAAGCGTTATTGCGTGCTCTGACTGTTTCCCGCGACTCGTTTTGGCCCATTGCGCCGGCGTGGGTGGTGTTGCTGAACTTACCTCTAATTCCTGGTGAAGCGTTGTCGCGTTGGCGCGCGTTGATGGAGGCGTTGCTGGTTGCCATTATTGCGCCTGCTCCGGTGGACAATCGCTCTTCACTTTCCTCCGTCTGATCAGGCGTGGCAGGCGCTCTGGCCGCGGAGAGACGCGCCATTGAGGTAATTTTGACAATGTGAATGTTGGTATTTATTAATGGCGGAGCTGTTTCTGTGCTGTCTTCACTCTCCACGCGACCACCACCATGAGTGTGGGGGAGGTCGAGCTTGACGTCGGCGTGAGACGAAACACCATCTCCAACACCAAACCACGTGACAGTCATCAACCATCAAACCTTGTACCATCAAACAACAGCACGTTTTGGCATGGCGGAAGAATCACTAGCGCCGAGCAAGCGTATCAACGACGGTGACGACCTCAACTTCTTCCTCGCCTCTACCGCATATCGCGATATCAAGATCTGGCTCCTGCAGCTCAACAGAGCCCTGTTCCCAACCAAAGACGAGCATGGCGACATCTCAGTCTGCACCCTTGATTCTCCGCCCTCACATTCACCCTTAGTATCCAGCTTGAATGCACTGGTTGGAGATTTCGAAAAACTGCTCGCGCAGGCGCCACCAGATACGGGACCTCGTCGTTTTGGCAATGTGGCGTTTAGAGGATGGTTTCGCCTAGCAGAAGAGCAGGCAGGTACCTTACTGGAGAAGCATCTTGGATCCAGCCTCACGCAGCACGCGAATGATCCGGTGGTGCTTGCAGAGCTCAAGGCCTACCTGCTCGGAGGCTTTGGCAGTGCTTTACGCCTGGACTACGGCACTGGACATGAACTAAGCTTTTTGGCATTCCTTGCTTGTCTTTCTAAGATGAATGTTTTCGCACCGGGAGAAGAACGATCAATTGTTATCGGAGTCGTGCAGCCGTGAGTACAATGTTCAAGGGCGCCCCATGACGGATCTGACCGCATCAATAGTTACATCGAGCTTGTCCGCAAACTCATCCTGAGATACACCTTGGAGCCCGCCGGATCCCATGGTGTATGGGGTTTGGACGACCATTCGTTCGCGCCTTATATATTTGGCTCCGCGCAGCTCGGCCCACCCATCACATCACCTACAGCGCCGACACCTCTTCAAGGCTCTCTAGATTCTGCACCAGAGCCTGATACCATCACGTCGAAACCCACTGTCGCGCAGCACCAGTCGAGTAACATGTATTACAGTGCCATCCAGTTCATCTTTGACGTCAAAAAGGGTCCATTCTGGGAGCACTCGCCTATTTTGTTCAATATCTCTGGCATCAAAGATGGCTGGGGAAAGATCAACAAGGGCATGTTGAAGATGTATGACGCCGAAGTGCTTGGCAAATTCCCAGTCGTCCAGCATTTTCCCTTCGGGAAATTCTTCAAGTGGGAACGAGACCCTGAAGCTGCTACTTCTACTGGACCAAGCGTACATGCGCAGCAACAGCCAGCTTCTTCAGGCGCGGGCGTGGGCATGAACAGTTCCACCGGCACAGCTGCTCCATGGGCCCAGCAGGCACCAAGCTCACAGCCACAAGGCGGTACGCCTTCTACTAGAGCCCCTTGGGCGAGCGCCGCTCCAGGAGGAATGCCGGGTGGCGCATCCACCGCTCCTCCTTGGGCATCTACAACGGCTTCGAGATTACCACCGCCAGGATTGGGCACCAGCCTCCCTCCGCCTGCGACAAGAGGTAGCACATATGGGCGCATGCCTCCGCCCGCTGCTAGAGGGTCTGGTACGGAGGCTCCATGGAAGAGACAAGACCGTTGAACATAATTTACGTAAACCCAGCGTTACACAAATTTCGCTCAATGTCCAACCATCATAGTCTGGTACCGAAACTGGAGGTGTCGACTGGTAGCTCGTCACGTGCTATGACGCGCGAGCGTTCTACAAGACCGAGCGACTGCAGAAGGTCTGGCGGTTAGATCTTCTCTGTAAGCAGCAACAGTGGCTTCTGTTGGACGTCGCTCCTTCAGGGACCATCGCTGCATTGACTGAGTATCATGTACGAGCGTCGAGCAGTCAGGTGCATTAACTGGGCATAATCAATGGCAGTAGCCTGTCTTTCAATCGGGTCTTAGCTCTGTATGATAGCAGCTAGCGTATCTACAGAAGCGTGTTGTGGCGAAGTCACTTGGCCATTCATGGTGGGTAGCTCTATCCTCGGAGGTAAGCAGATTGTAGCGGAACCTCATCGCAGAAGAAAGCGGTGAAAATGCTAGAAATCATGCTTCATTTGGACAAGAGTCCTCTATATCTATCCACTTCCTCTAAGTATATGCGCTACTGTCGCACGTGAATGATCCCGAGATCTCCCCACTGGCATACTGGTCCGCAATCTCCTGCACACTAGCCCAAGTTCCCATGCCCAAGATGACCAGCCCGATGATGCCGACCGCGAAGTTGGTAATGCTAAGAACAATGTTCCACTTCGTAGCGTTCCACTTGCCCTCCTTTAGCAGGAAGAACCAGAACAGACTCGGGAAGTAGAAAGTAAATCCTGAAATGAACAAAGACGAGATCAGACCTAGGAGAGCGTTGAAGAAGGGCACCGCCTCGGCGATGATGAAGCTGATGATTGTGATCACGGCGATGAGTGTGACCCATGCTAGCCAGCCGGCTTTCGTGTTAACGTACTGGATCGGGCTATCGGGGAAAGCGCGCGTGAGGACGTATCGGCCTACAACCGTGCTGCTAATCGAACCAGAGATGAAGATCACAGGCAAGGCGACTCCAAAAGCTACTCGCGAGACAGTGAAGCTAGACGAAAGAAGAGCCGGACTACGCACTTCGGAGCCGACGAAAGCGTAGATCAGGGCGCCCGTGAGAGTGTAGATGAAGATCTCCATCAAGCCTAGGGACCAGATGGACTTGATGTAGTCCTTAGGCGTGTGCATCTCGGCCATGAAGCTGAACTGCGAGACGGCGAAGGAGTAGGCGAGGACGATGTTTGTTGTGCTGAGGAAGGCTGACTTGAGGGAGATGTCCTCAGGAGGCCAGGCGGACCATTCGACGGCGGAGAGGCCGGTGGTTGAGCTTGCCGAGACGCCGGTTGCGATGATTGTGATGCCGATGGCGGCGATGATGGAGACGAAGTCGATGTAGCCTAGGATTGCGAACTCAGCGAAGCTAGGCGGGAGGGCAAGGAGGAAGAGGATGATGGCAGAGATCACTGCCCAGACAAGCGCGCAGAGCGATGTGTCGTCGACGATGCGGATGAAGGCGATCGTGCCGGAGAGGGTATGACTGCCAACTAGGAGGCTGAGGTAGCACACAAACATAGCTCCACAAAGCTCGTAGCCTGGCCGGCCCCAAATCAGTCTCACTGCGTCAGCGTAGTGCTTGACGTGTGGATATTTGACTGCCACCTGGCCGATAACATTGCTAGTGTAGATAGCAATAAGGCCAATGCCGACGGTGAGAATCACACCTGCGATCATTCCGAGATTGGCAAAAGCAGATGGGATGCTGAGTGCTCCCAGGGCAATAGCCTTAACGATGAGGCAGATTGTGAGTTTCTTCCAGCCCAGCTGGTGGAACTTTTGTTCACCCTCGATGAGAGCTTCATGTCGGGCTAGATCGATCTCCTTGTTGGCATATGCAGCATCGTACTCTTGTCGAGGTTGGCTTGCTTCGATGTGTTGGTCCCAGTCTTTGTGTTTGGTTTCAATGTCGTTGTTTGACGGCTCAAGGCGATTAACAGGTTGGATTGACATAATTGAGGTTGTTCAACAATGCAAAAGCGATGAGGAAAGAGCTGACAAGAGCAAGGCAGACGACCTCATAATGGGATTAAATATGATACGACAACCCCATGTGTATCGTAAGGAGATCCACTTCTCCATGGGCGTGTGGGTGATGGCTTTTCCCAACGCACGGTAGAGCGGTTCCACCGTGCTCAAGCTTAAAGGCGTTCTCTTGACACATCATAGGGTAATGCTTAAGGCCGCTTGGAGTCCGACAAGGCGGAGTGTTGTGGGGATCTCGGAGTGGGTGACGATAACGGAGTGAACTGTGCTTTCCGGTCTTCTTGCAGACGCACTAATTTGTTTTCCTTTCCTCAGGGATTTCATGCAGTTGTATCTTGGCCTAGCTATATCGTCCGAAGGGTCATCGTACTTACACTTGGGTCCAGGGGAGTGGCAGACGTAAGATGTCAAGCGACGTTGTGTCATAAGTGAGTAGACGCCGGTTGAGATGGAGTAGTCCGGGTAAGGCGTTATGTTCCAGCGCTGCAAGTAGCCATAACGCGTGATCGACGTCTGTTGCTTTCGGCTCATCATGTAACATAAACCCTATACGATCCGATACTGCCCGTTCATGACGGTCAAACGCCGAACCGGGTAGAGTATCTTTTTAAGGACCCGAATTTACGGACTTACATAAGCCCACAAAGTTTAACGTTATTTGGCTCAAGCATCTTCATTACGTATGATCTTCAAATGAATTCTGCGCTACAAAAGACTATAGGGTAAGAGAAAAAATTCAGATGAGGTGGTTGGAAGCCCTGTTCTCGTCCTCTCCGCAGTCGGCGTCTCCGCCTCCGCCCGCGCCCCAGACTTCACCCTCTCCGTGTGTTTCATCGGGCCCTTGCTGAACAGTGATGGATGCTCGAAGAACCTCCATACTCGCTGCAGAACCTTGCAGCCCTGCAGACATAGAGATTTGCTCCATGGTGACCGCTTCTATACCCGGTGCGAACCCTACTGACCTGCAGTTGACGAACTCCTTGCCACCCGACGTCCACCTCAAGTACTGTGCGATGGTAATGGCTGCAGGATGTTTGGAGCGACGAAGAGTCATTACCGTTCGGCGTGAGTAGGTTGTTCGAAAAACTTCAGAGAAGTGTAGGAATACTGTAAAGAGCTGTAATTCGAGACAGCTGCCGATGGAAGCAGAGCTGTGTGGATTGTCGGAGACATGGGAATGGGTGATTATCTCACTGATCAATCGTTCGATGTTAGTGGGAGCCATCGCCGTTCAAAGTGGTTATGTCATTCAAGAAGCTGTGGATGAGTGTGGTAAGCTTCACTGGGAAGTATTCTGATGCGAGTTTGGGGTTCATGGAAGCAGAGTTGCGCGAAGTATTGGGAAACAGGAAATCGTTGATTATCTCAACCCGTCTCAATCTGCCTCTAAGCTGTCGTGACTGACTACCTATCAGTTTCAGTCAAGGCCAACCATTGAGAGTGCACAAACTTCTTTAGCCATCCTTTGGCGACTGCCCCTCTGGCCCACGATCGTGCATACAGATTTGCGAAGTAACATTAGAACAGACGATGAGTACGAACGACCTTGATTGCTAACATGTAATTGAAAGCTCACCTACTAACGAGACCTTCATCGCTAAAGCGGGCCTTCAACTCGCTTTGCCTTACGATGATTTTCAACTTCAAACACTACCGACAACGTTCACTGACTGCTCATGGTATCATCACTCGATCATTTCTGCTCCACATCTCCGTACCAACCTGCTTGAAAGCTCTGGTCGCCACCTGGCTCGAGCAACCCTGCATCCACGAATACCTGCTCGGGGATTTTCAAAAGCTTAGCTGACGGTGATCTCAAAATCGTGGCAACCTCGAACTTCTCCTTGTACTGCAAGTTCCTCTGCCCAACCACTAGTACTGATAGCCTTCGCAAGTTCTCCTCCGTAGAAGCCGTCCCGGAGTGTACCGTGTTGATGGTGCCGGAATTTGTAAGGCGTTTGATGAGATCCTGCTTGAAGTGGCCCCGATTCGATTGCGGTATGAGGGCGGAGCAATATCAGGCCGGCCACGAAATGGCAGCGAGATCATCTGTCTTTTAATTCCGTCTCCTGGCTCACCGGCGTCGTCTACTCGCTTTCTTTGGTCCCCAGTGGCTGCTTGTGATGTAGACGACGCGTTCGAGGGCGATGAGTGGGTTGTGCTTTTGCTGTGGCTGACCTCATGCTCTCCATTCATGTTGTCTGAAGCTGCATCTGCAGTCTACCGCTCGGCGCCTTCTGCTCCTGCCAGTCTAGGAGCCTGATTCGGCGGATCCGGAAGCATGTTTGCTGCAGTATGCGTAGTCTTGGGGACGTCCATGGCATAAGCCGATAGTTCAAGGTATGAGACAGCGGAGGTAAGCAAGAAAAGCTCGGGGTTGTGAGCGATTGGAAGGCGTCGGTGTCTCGAAGTGGAACAGTCGCGAGATCGTAGCGCAGCTTTGTTTGTGCCGCTTACACCACAACTCACTCACTGACTGGCGAACAGTGCAAGACCTCACACAGACTTCCTCAGTGAATGGGCACTGCCAAGATCAAAGTCTTCTCTGTATACCGGCGAGACCTTCCAAGAGCAGTCCTTTCCTTCTCCACCCACCACCACATTCTCACCTGGCGATTTCACCTCTGTGCCTATTCCTCGGAGATCCCTCAAGTGTTCGCAGCTCTGGCATTCAAGCATCTCTCAATCGTCTTCAACACCTACCAACTGCTCTGCGACAACCGTAAGAACCGAGTCATACACCTTTGCATGACCTGCCAAGCTAACAAGACCATCGGCAGGAAGAAGTCGACCATGTCAGGTCTAGGCACGCTGTCCAAATTGCCACCGGAGCTGCGCATCCCGATCTTCAGCTATGTGCTGTTCGACGACGACGAAGAAATACCTGTAGTCCTTACCATACACCAGAAGCTGTCCGAATACGCGGAGCGCCGGTCTGTCTTGCGTCTCGATCGCCGCGCCGCAGAAGGTCGTCCTTCCAAGCCGGTGGCCGTCAAGAATTCTCTCCTCTATGTCAGCAAGCAAATTTCGCACGAAACATGTCAGGTACTCTACGGCAACCACAAGTTCGAGCTCGGGACCGCCCAAACTCTTGACTGGTTCTTGGTCCTCATCGGCGATAACAGGCAGCACTTACGCCATGTCTGCGTGAGTGGCGAGCTCGGCATACGCAATCTTCCCGCCGTGGACCGCATTACCAACAACGTCCTGCAAGCGAAAAACCTTCGCTCCTTGACATTGCGTCCCAAGGTCAGGGTCTATGTCGATTTGCACGGGACGATAATTCGTTTCTTTGGCGACGCCGACATCGCGCGAAGTCAGATCGGTGCTTTCATTACGAAGCTAGCCTCGGTGTCTGAGAACCTTCTGAGATCACTGCGCAAAGCTCAGAAGTCCGAGGACAAGCCTGTCGAAGTCAGCGACATCTTCAGTCTCGATTTTGGTGCGTTTGGGGTTGCCCAAGAACAGCTATCGGCATTCTGGAAGAGTGCGGTGAATTCCCGCATCAACGATTCTACTTGAAAGAAAAGTGGTGATGTTGAGCAGCTAGTGACAACTGTCATTCCGTTAGATCTTGCGTGAAGAATAAGATCTGGCGGCGTGGTTCATCTCGAGATGTTACGCTCCATGGTCGATGTGGAATCGGAGTTGGGAGATCTTAGTGGTTACTGTGCTGGTCTCGTCGAGTATAGCATCGGAGCCGACTGGGCTCTCAACCCAGACACGAGGCGAACTCACAACGGTCTCTTTGGACTATTATATGTCCTGGAAATCACTTTGAAATCTATCTTCCAGAGTCGAGCGTTCGTTCTGGTAGACACATTGTCCGTAGTTGGGAGTAGGGCGGCAAATGCGACGTTTCTTTATCATCAATGTTGATACCTTACCGCTGACACTGAAGCATCGACTGCTAGCGAGCCCAGACATACATATCAAACGATGATTCGAGCGCGAAACCGCGCGAGACAGAGCTAAAAAATGCCGAAGAAACGCACGACTCGCTCATAGGGCTTTTCCGACATCGCCCTGAGAAAACGCAGAAACCCCGCTGTGAGAATGTGGAGAGGTGCAGTCCCGGGTGGAGGGAGGCGGAGAGGGTGATAGGCTGTCACCACTCTTTTGGTCTACTGCTCGGAATCATTGAGGTTGCTATGCTGGTTGGTGGTCACGTCAGTAGTGGATTGGGAGGTCTACCGAGTGTGTACATGTATAGGTTGAGTCGGTCGCGTAAGCACTGCTTTCTTTCCTCTAGGTCTGCATAATCTAAACTGTACCATTCCATCCTCTAAACAGCAATACAATCATGCCAGTCTCTACTATTAAGCTGGCTTCTGGCCACGAAATGCCTCTCGTAGGCTTCGGTCTCTGGAAAGTCCCAGCCGACCAAGCCGCCGACACAGTCTACAACGTGCGATTCCAAACCACCTCACAGACTACGAGTTTAGCAAATTAATAATCCACAGGCCATCAAGGTCGGTTACCGCCTCTTCGACGGCGCCTACGACTACCAGAACGAGCACGAAGCAGGCCAGGGCATCAAGCGCGCCATCGACGAAGGACTCGTCAAGCGTGAAGAAGTCTTCATCGTCACCAAGCTCTGGAACAACTACCACCAGAAAGACCATGCTCTCGCTCAAGCCAAAGCTCAGAACGAGGCTTGGGGTTTGGGATACATTGATTTGTATCTCATTCACTTCCCGATCGCGCTCAAATATGTCTCGCCCGAGACACTGAAATACCCTGTACGTCTCTATCGTGATTCGCAACACATCGAAAGTCACCCAGAACTAATTGCTTACCGCAAAAGGCATGGTGGCAAGACGCAGCCCACACCTCCATCGCCCTCGAAAACGTCCCCCTGCGCGAAACCTGGGAAGCGCTCGAACAAACCGTCGACGCCGGCCTCGCAAAATCCATCGGAATCTCCAACGCCCAAGCCCAAACCCTCTTCGACCTGCAAACCTACGCCCGCCACCCCGTCTCCTCGCTGCAAATCGAGCACCACCCTTACCTCGTGCAACCCACCCTCATTACCCTTGCGCAAAAGCTCAACATCGCCGTCACAGCGTACTCCTCTTTCGGCCCGCAATCGTTCAAAGAGCTGCCGCCTGCATTCAGCGCTCGAACAAACGATATCGCGTTGCTGTGGGATGTTGATGTTGTGCAGAAGGCTGCGGCCAGGACGGGCAAGACGGCGGCGCAGGTGCTGCTGCGGTGGGCGACGCAGCGCGGGATTGCGGTGATTCCAAAGTCGAACAACAAGGACCGCCTTGCGCAGAATTTGGAAGTGACGGACTTCGATCTGCAGGAGGATGAGATTGAGGCGATTAGTGGACTCGATAGGGGGTTGAGGTTCAATGATCCGGGGTATTACCTTGAGATGCCGATTCCGTTGTTTGCGTAGGCTTAGGTTGGTATGGCAGGGTGTACATTCCTTGCGCTCAAGTTTGTGTGCAGCTGTAGTATTGAAGCTATTTTAATGTGCTGACGTTATAGGTAATATGGAGATTTTCGGGTATGCCGACCACTGAGAGACTATTTGGTCTGCCTATTAGATCATGAGCAAGTGTGCTAGTATTGAGGATCATAGAGACTAAGTAGCCTTGCTTACCATCGAGACTTCGTACACAAACTTGAGCGCAGCAGCTATAATGGTAGATGATTGAGGGAAGTCATCGCGTTTTGAGAAAGATGCCCGCGAGGAATTATGAGCTTGTCGCAAGACACTGTGCTTTGATGATTAAGTTGTCATTGCCGCATCTGTTCTGGGTGTCACCATGTGTTCTGTCCATGGCTTTTCATTTCACTGGTCGTAACAGAGGTTGAACCTCACTGTATCGTAAAGCTGCTCATGTGTTCCCATTTTCCGTCAACCGTGTTCTTGCGAGCGACGTCTCTTGACACTAGCGCGCTCCTCAAACCGTATAAAGCAAAATCAACTCCAACCGACATGCCTGTCAGCACTCTCACTGAATACTCTCCCTGCATCTATTGGAACTACTCAATCTCTGTCACAGTTCTGCTCGCACTGCGCATTCTAGGCGCAGCGTCAGACTGCACGCAGTACGAGACGATTGCCTTGAAGACCACCACTTTGTTTTTTCCAAGACTTTCGACTTGCAGTAACCTTTTGTGCTTCTCAAACATCCATTTTGCAACCTCGGCCAAGAAGCCAAGAGTGATACCCGCGTCGCAAGACGTTTTCGCATGAGCCATTGGGGCTGTAGTCTGCTGGTATTCAGGGCTTGTAGTCTCCGAAGTGACGTCGTGGGCGTCTACAAGAAAGGCTTGCATTCCCTTCAGGGGAGGCTGCGTGATGAAGAGGTCGGCATGGTTAGGTCGCAGCAAAAGTACTGTAGGAACGGGCTGGAGAGAAGATCTTTTGATCTTTATCGCAGTAGCCAAAATCGCTTTCGCCGCAGCGAGATTCATTCGGACTTCCACCCATTGACCGAGGTGCACATGATCGCCGCGCTTGATCTGCAAGCCAGGAATAGCGAGAAGCAGCAATTGGAAGCTTGTAGCCGGGTGACTCCACTGTGGCTCGACGAAAAGGTGAAGGGAGAGTTGTGGCGAATGAACGACGAGGGAGTGCCATTTCTTGTTCACCAGTCGAAGCTGAAGGACATGTATTGGTGCAAGGAAGGTGCAGATATGCTCGAGAATTTCTATGATGTTCATTGCCTTCACCATTGCACAATCCAGGCTGTCGCATGCGTGCGGGAGGACTGATCTTGCGCTTTCACGCTCGTGGATAATTGGCTGTGATGGTCTGCCGCTGGTCCTGCGCGAGATCTCAACCGGTGCAGGCGGTTTGCGTGGGGAGGTTCGTCTCGTGACTAGATTGGGTGATGGATTCGATCTCGTAGCCAGCGTGACTGATGGACTTGAATGCACCGTAGTTATAGCATTGGGTGACGGGAATGGCTGCTCGGTGTATTTGATTCGCCTGCGCGGCACAGCAGTCGTTGGCGCCGACATTTTAAAGTAGTGATCGCGTAAAGAACAAGCATGAGAGCGCGTGGGTAACGAGCTTACCGTTCGGATCGGGCGACGATAGTATTGAAGGTGAATAGAAAGATCCAGCAGGGACTCACGCAGCACACAGAGTATTTCACCATCATACGTTGCACGGCAGTGAGTCGACGGTCATCAGCGAACTTACATTGTTGACCTACGCATCGCTCAGAACAGGCGACAACCATCTGGTTGGCTCCTGCCGTTTGAAGTATACTTGACTGTGGCGCTAAGTCTTCGGAAAGCGGCATACCGCCTCCCGCTACTTAGCGCGAACCCACCTCAGCATTCATGGAGCAGGGCTACTTTCACATGCTTGCAAGTATTCAAACGAGATGAATATTTCGAATGCATGAGTGAGTATAGCTGTATTTCCTGACGCATATACCAGCAGCCAACCAAGCATAACAATCACAAATTATGACAAGTATCCCTGACTCGCAGCGTGCCTTCCGTGACGCGGTGAGCTCGAGCGCAAGCGAGCCCAGCCATTCGTGTTGCAAGACCAGCCACCAGCCACCCGGCCGGACACGCAACCAGCGCGCGCCCGCCACGCCAGCACAGAAGGACAAAATGCCTTGCTTCTGCTCGACACATTCCTGTCTCTCCATTCACTAGTCTCTCGCAGCTTGTCATACAATACTATTTTTGCAAAAATCATTCACAACGTACAGTCGTCGTCCATTGAAGAAGCTGTAATCAACATCAACGCCCGCTTTGAGTTTCACGACATATAGCTTGATCAACCACCAGAAACAACAACCACCACAGGGCTTACGAGCTTCTGCTGAATCACGATCACCACACCAAGCAACCAACCAACTCGTCTCAGACTGCAGAAAAACATAATTCCAAATCCAAACGCAAGCCTCTAAACCTGTCAACAACTCCACCCAAAGAACCTCCCACCAGCAACCGCCAAAATGTCCGGTAACATCGTCATTGCGATCATTGTCATCGTCCTTCTGCTCGTACTCGCCATCATCGGCTACTTCATCTACCGCCTGCAGTCTGGCTTCAGCAGAGGCCGCGGCGGCGGATCCGAGACCAGCGGAGAGGAGGCTTAGATGCCTTGCATTGGGCTTGGTCAGACGAAAGACACGATTTGGAGGGCTTGCAAAGACTTGCTCGAGGAGTGCACTTGAGCTCGCCAGAATAACGCTGCCACGACATGCGCAATCCATGAAGGACGAAGCACTTGGTGCTGGAGGGAAATTAACAACGAGAAAGAGGACGAATGTTACGAAAAACAAGAAACATGTCGGCGTGAAGCTAGACGTCTATGGATTCATCTTTTGGCGTTTGGGATAGGGCTGATGCGATGCCCGTGAATCATCGCGCGAAAGCATAGCGAAAAGGCGCATTTTGGGTCATTACACATTCTTCTTATTACTTGTACAGGCGCAGCATCGCTGCTAGATATCCGTACTGTACAGACTGTACAATGCATAAAGACTCCCAGCATGGGATTGTCGTTCATCATGTTCATCATTCCTGTTCTTTCCCACATTGCGTTCCTCACGTCTTCAAGTCTCGAGGCCTTTCAAAGACCCGACCTTAATCCTTCCTCAACATCCATCCCATCTCCTCCAACTGATCCTGCGTAAGCAGTGCCTCCGCCCTCTCCCTCTTCATAAAATCATGGTCCGCAAACTCAAACCCCGGGACAACAGTCTCGCTAATCAAACACCCCTCCTCACTGTCCTTCCCATCCTTCGCATCCGGCAGCAGATAACTAGCCTTATACTTCCCACCGTCTACAATCCACTGAAGCTTCTCCCCGCCCAGTACATCCTGCCCAACGACAAACGTCTCCACCCGCGCCTTGCCAGTCCACAGCTTCTTCTCGTCGGTGCCGCTCTCGGTGTCTGCGGAACCGTAGCCGCTGGGTCTTTCGCCGGGAGCGACTTCGTCCGCGTGGATGATCACGTACCGCGCGCGGCCTTTGTGCAGGGTGTGTACTGTGCGGCCGCGGTTGCGGTGGAAGGCGCCGAGCGGAGAGGCGGGGGTGAGGAGATAGTGGATTGTGGTGCTGGCGGCGCGGGAGGAGACGTCGTTGTCGGAGGCTGTGGCGGAGGGGTGGGTATTTGCTGGGTGGGCATTGTTAGTGGGGAGGTCTGGTGGTCGGAATGGGTGCAGTTGAGAGGGATATTTGCTTACTGAAGGGATTGGGCACGCGGAGGGTGTCGCGGTCTGTTTCGACAAAGTAGCCGCCTTCGATGTGGGGTTGGAGGTTGAGGTGGGTGATTAGAGCGCGGGTTTGGGGGGATTCGCGGTCGAGAGAGGGTTTGCTGGGTGGGTAGGATGGGGTGAGGGGTGCGAGGGAGGAGTCGATTGTGGAGGTCATTTGGGCGATTGTTGTATTTGTGAGGGCAGTTGTTATGTTTTGAAAGTGAGGAGTGAGAGACCGAAAGTGAGGGGTTGTTAAGTGAGATTCGTGATATTCAGCTTGCAGTAGGTGACTAATGGTACCTGGCGCTGCTGTGTAACCGATCTTAAGCTTTCAGTTCTGCTGCGAGTGCATATGCGTTGAGATTTGTGTAAATATCAATTGAACTATGACGTCGTTTGTTGACGAGCATCACTTTGTGAGAGCATGTGTTTTGCACTTTTTTTTTGCGACATAAGCCTCTCTTTCAGTGAAGTGAGCGTTTGCTTGCCTGCACTGATGAATGAAGACGCGGACAAGGAGGTCGGTGAACACATGCTTGCTTATGTGATTGCGCAAGCCAAGCCACAGGTCAAGACAGCAGACCGAAAGAGACATTGTATCCAGGCAGATAAGCATGTCTTGTTATTCTTAGGGCGGCAAACAAAACTTGGCCGTCAGGCATCATCAATATGTGTGAGGTATTTAGGTTCAAATAATTCAGTGCTAGCATCAATGTATGTAGAGATTCGTATGCAGTATTGTCACCATCATCGTCGACACTTATCGGCTAGGGAGCCACCTCATGATTATACTGCCAATGCCGATGATCTAATTTGAGAGATCCGGCTACACCGACGGAATGAAGCACATGGTCCGTTGATAGGGCCGCGCTCCGCAGGTGCCGCGCATCGGCTGCTAGGGGCCGCCAGCCTCACAAGTAGCTGTGGCATCCTCCCGGCATCGCCTCGTGCATTTTGGATTTCTTGGTGAATCAAACGTGCAAAGACTGCCGAGGGGGATATGAACGCCAGCTGCCTGGTTCATCAACCCGACACGGGGCAAGACGCCAATCTTGGTAGTCGCTCAGTCCGGCTCGCACAAAGCACGATCTCCCATGCAGCTCCGGCAGGCGACAGCCACGAGCCGCGCACGAGATCTGACACCGAGCGCGCGGATTGTGAGTCTGATAATCTCTTCTCCACGCCACAACGTCTGTGGGAGAGTGCAGTGAGTGTTCATGATTCAGCATCGCCACCACTCTGACTGCCTTCACCCTTCCACCGGTGCACCGGTGCTTCCTAGTCCACACCGCCCCCAGGGAACCCCAGACCCACACCTCAATTCGACCAGCGCCAGGCGGGTCATCCCCACGCATATCCCCGGTATCACACTGGGGGTGCTAGTCGTGCTAGTAGTTTCGCTGGTGTGGTGGATAAGGGTTGAAGGGTCTCGCGGAAGCGGCTCGGCCGATGGCACTACACCAGGCGCGACTGCCAGATACCAAACCAGGCCGCGTTGCATCGCTCTATCCGGTTCAGGTGTGGTGGCGATGGCGACGGCGATATCACAGAATCTGTGGGATGTCGACATGAAAGATTCTGCTTGTTGAGGCCCCCAAGTGCTGATCAGTCCAACGAAACGGCAAGACAGGCCCCATCAAGCAAGAAAAGCACATGCCTTCTCGCCTCGTCTCATGTCAGTATAATAAGTCTGACCGGTCTTTGCGCGCCGCCTTCTCCTTTGCGACTTCTCCTTCTGAACACCCTTCCTCGTGGCTTCCTCTCCGACTTCCAGTCCCTGCCACTGCCACGCCTCACTTCTTTCCTCCTTTCTTTCCCCATCAAATATCCGCTCGCCGCTCGTGTAACCGATCGACGTCCGCACGTGCGTCTGCGTTTGGTTCCCATCACCACTTGATCTAGCTTGTGTCATCGTGTCACAAGCTTGGCCGTTGGCTCCTGATCTACAACGACAAACGCCGACTTTGACATCAATCGCTCACAAGTTATATAAAACTACTCCCACACGCTGCTTCATTGCCACTCACCTCCTGCTCCTTGCCTTACCTTCACCACCCTCAGCAACTCAATCCTTTTTCTCACCCTCAACAACTTACACTCCTTCCAACTACAACAACAAGAACAACAACAACAACAACAACACACCAACACACCAACCTACCTCTCTCACAAAAACATCCATGAACATGTCTCTCTTCGCCCGCTCCACAATGAAGACCGCCGCTCGCGCTGGCATGAGCTTCCGCGCCGCAACCGCCGTCGCACCCATCCGCACATTCCAGACCTCCGCCATCCGCAAGGATGAGGCTCACAAGGAAGACTCAATCCACGTGGTCCACTATGAGAAGGGCCAGCGTCGTGAGCACGACATTGAGGTGGACGAGACCAAGCCCGTCATTCCGGCTGTTCAGGATGTCGAGATTCGTGCCATTCCCCTCAAGTCTCGCGTCTATGAGACTCTCACCCCGACCCTCCAGAAGTTCTGTCTCCCTGGCAAGGTCGCCGTCGTCACTGGGTAAGCTCGAGACACTCACTCACTCACTTGTCACACTCACTAACCGATTCTCTCCAGCGGTGCTCGTGGTCTCGGGTACAACATGGCTCAGGCCCTCGCTGAGGTCGGTGTTCGTGGTATCGCCATCATGGACGTGCAGCAGGAGCTCGGCGACAAGGCCGCTCGTGAGCTCAGCGAGCAGACCGGCATCGACGTCCGTTTCTATCGCATCGACGTGCGCGATGGCCAGGCTATGGGCCAGACTATCCAGGACGTCGTCGACCACTACGGCCAGCTCGACATCCTGATCAACGCCGCTGGTATCGCCGAGTAAGTCATTTGAGCTCCCTCGGGTGGTTTTGGCAGCTGCCGTGCTAACAGATTCCAGCTCCAACATCAAGGCCGAGACCTACGATCATGACAAGTTCCGTCGCCTCATCGACATCAACATCACCGGAACCTTCCTCGTCGCTCAGGCCGTTGGTCAGCAGATGATCAAGGCCAAGTCTGGCGGCTCGATCATCAACATCGCCTCCATGTCCGGCACTGTCGTCAACTACCCGCAGGAGCAGTCCTGCTACAACGCCTCCAAGGCCGGCGTTGTCCAGCTTACCAAGTCTCTCGCTGCCGAGTGGGCCCGTCACCAGATTCGCGTCAACTCCATCAGCCCCGGCTACATGGACACCGCTCTCAACCGCGTTCCCGCCCTCGACGCCCAGAAGCGCATCTGGATCGACCAGACCCCGCAGAAGCGTCTCGGTGCCGTTGATGACCTCAACAACCTCGCCGTCTACCTCGCCTCCGACGGCTCCCGCTTCATGACCGGCAACAACTGCCTCATCGACGGCGGTTACTCTGTCTGGTAAGCGGTTGCGCCAGACTAGGTGTTATACCTTCACCCAAGACAAACAAAAAGGTAAATCACTTGCTTCCCTTTTTTTTTCTCGAGCGTTGTTTAAGCGATATGGAGGAGTCACTGGAACCTAGGAAGTGCTCCTAGGAGAGGCTCGGTGCATTTTGCTTGGCTCTGCGTTACTGCATGGAAGGTTCGATACTGGCGTTGCTCGGCAACAACACAGAGCCTGCGATTGGCGAGCTCATGGAAGGGAACTGGACCCAGCATATGTTAGATTCCTGATACCCCTATCACCCAAAAGAAACCCATTCTCTTTCATCAGCTGTGTCGCAATTTGTACCGTTGTGCTCGTTCTGGGTGCCAAAGTTGATCAGGTAGTATGCTTCTGGTGTGCATGCGGCTGTGCAATTTGTCGAATCAAAGAATAGGAGCTCGCCGTGGCAACCACTATTCCTCGGTTTGGTTCGGAAATGACTTTGGCGCCTTCCTGACAAGGCAACGTTGCCACACCGCAACTGTCAACGTTTCACGTACATGTATCGTGAGCTGTTAATCTTTTTCTTCTCTTCTCGGGCAATTTACTTAATTTTTCCTTGGTGCTGCCAGTCTAATTTCACCCTCCAACCTCGGCTTAGTGCGTGGCCTGGTTCAAACTCTGGACCAAACCCTGCTTCTGCGAGACAAAAGTTTGGGTTGTCTTGACAAGATTTGGCGACCTCAACGAGGCCTGCACCGCAGTTGTGTACTCTCAGAGATTGCCAGAGCACAAATACTCCTGTAGATATAAGTTTTTCAAGTTCACCAATGCGGCATTGAATATTCAAGGGTCCTGCCCTACAGACCCCGGCCCATATTAACTCCAAGCGTTAAGCGAAGCACCAACATGCGGAGTAGTATGTGGGCACCCGTGTTCGGCCACGAGGATCTCGATGTACAGAGGTGGGCACGAACGGATGGAACCCCTGCTAGTTCCCGAGCTGACAGAGCCAGTAGTATATTCTGTTGCTTGGAGTTGAGCCAATTGGAAACTTGCTTGACTTACAGGGGTTCCATCCATTCGTGCCCCCCTCTGTACGCGAGACCTTGGTAGAGAAACGTCAGGTGAGTACGAGCTCAGACCGGTCCTTCCCATAGCTTCTGGCCTCTCTTCGCACCTTGGTTTCATCGCGACTATTGCTTCTGTGAAAGGTCTCGACCCTCATGGCGACGGTCCCGGGCCCGTGAGATATTCATGTACTGCTCCTACGGCTGCTACTGGGACCTGGCATGCGAGAGAGTGGTTGCGCGACGACCTTGTTACAGTCACGACGACCACTACCACCAACATGGGCCTCGAGATCTCTTTCGCCGATTTGGACGACACGACCACCTTCTTCTCGGGCAACTATGATGTCTCTTCGGTCTTTGTCACGATTGGATGCGCGCTTTCTATCTACAATGGACTCGAATTGCTGCTGCTCGTCTTCACGACTTTCCGCCGCTTCCAGGGCTTGTACTTCTGGTCGCTGCTGATTGCTTCTTTTGGACTGCTGCCGTATACAGTTGGGCTCTTGATCATGTACTTTACGTTCATCAATTCGCGTAAGTCTTGTTTTGCATTTGTCAACGTCCATCTACGCAAGCACAGCTGACAACGAACTTGCAGTCGCCGGCCTGATCTTCACCTGCCTTGGCTGGCCAATGCTGGTGACTGGCCAATCGCTCGTCCTGTACTCTCGCCTACACGTTGTGCTCGGCCAGGAGAACCGCAAGCTCCTCAAGGGCGTGAAATGGATGATCATCATCGACGGCTTCGTCTTCCACGTCTCCACCATAGTCGTTCTCTTCGGCGCATACTACGCCGCGCAACAGACAGCTTTCGCCGCTGCCTACAAGTACATCGAGAAGATTCAGATGACCGGCTTCACCATCCAGGAACTCATCCTCTCTAGCTTCTACGTCTGGAAAACGCTGGACATCATCCGCGCCACGTCACTTGCCTCAGCGGTCGGCACAGTCATCAAGAAGAAGCGCACGTCGCGCATCATGTGGCAGCTCTTCAGCATCAACGTGCTCATAGTCGTCATGGACGCCGCGCTGCTCGTCATCGAATACCAGGACCGCCACGTCTTCCAGCAAGCGCTCAAAGGCGTCATCTACAGCGTCAAACTGAAAATGGAATTCGCGATCTTGAGCAAACTTGTGGCCTTGACATCTCGAGACGGCGGCTCAAGCGCGGCGACTTTCACCGGAGCTTTCGAGGATTACAATGGCCCGGACGATTCTAGCCGCCGGAAACGCGCAACTCCCAGCAGCGGATCGAGACTCTCGCCTGGATCTCCAGGGCCGCTGGAGCCTGTGCACAATGCGCGCGGGGATCTGGAGAAGTATGAGATGGCGTGTGTGGAGCGCGATTCGGGATCCTCTGGAGAGGTACTTTCGCTGGATGGATGGGCGATGGTGAGGCACACAACTTGCGTTTCGTATACACCTGCTGCTACTGTGGATGAGCAGCAGAAGAGGCGCATGATTGATGAGGACTTGTATGCTAGTGCGTTGAAGGGGTTGTGTGGCTGAGGAGCAAAGGCCTAGGAAAGGTGAAGTCTCTGGATGACTTTGTCGACCCACTTCTCCCACTTTGGACCACCAACATCGCTCGAATGAGGTTGCTCTGCAGCTGCTACGCCTCCACTTCGTCACTGCAGTCCTGGAAGCTAGCCACTGATTTCTTCGGGACGACCTTACGAATGTGCCTTTCTGGTGAAGCCGCCACCAACAAGGTCCCCCGACGCGCCTTCTGCCGCTGTAACACAGCGCTTATCATAGTGCTACATGCGACCCGGGCGCTCCAGGATCATCGTTTGACGTCCTGGCAGAAGATCCTCTGCGCAGAGGGTCGCAAGAAATTTCCGTACCCCTAGGACAAGCGAGAACCCGCCGACTGTCTGGAGTGGGGTTGGCCCAGCACTGGCGGCCATTATCATGCCTCCGAGTGCGCTGTTCGCGTTTGATGCGAAGCTCTGCTGTGTATGTACTACCAGCTCTGATCGACGTCCAGGCCCGTCGACTTATCGATAAATGATGGGTGGGGAATTTTTAGGATGGATGGAGCCTTCGAGCAATGGGAGCAGGAGAAGGAGAAAGAAGAGGACCGAAAAACAGTGGTGAAGAAGAGAGGCGCGGAGCAAAGACGAAGAAGAAGGGCAGAGAAGGAGACTCAGAAGGAGCACCTGGGGCCTGTTCAGTCCCTACCTGTCACCGCCCACCGTGGAGCCGGAGCCGAGGCATGGATCGGTCGCCGCAATAGCGATGTAATTGTCCCAAAGCCCGCTTTCCTTCCACGCGCATGCAACGCTCGCGACACTTAGTCGCCATCATATATCACCAGTCATCGTCCAAGACTAGAAGTTAGAGATGGCAAGCCGTTTCATCGACACCGAACCTCTCACGAAACTTGCTCGTCCCTCCAAGACATTTTCTACCTATACCGGCAATGGTTATACAGTCGCGTCTGTTTAAGACCACAAATGGCTGCGGCAAGCCTATTCAATCACTTGACCCAGATCACTATCCCTGGACATCATTGATCGACCAACACCTCTCGAGGGTCGTTGCTCTCGCGGATCGATGTTTTGGCATTCTCGCCAGCGATTATGTTATCCGTTATGACAGATTAGTCATCAACCAGCAAATGTGGTCTAGCGGTTATGATTTCTGTCTAACAATCAATTGCAATACAAGCTCCATTGGCAGCACAGAAGGTTCCCGGTTCGATTCCGGGCATTTGTAACAGATGTTTCAACGTCAATTTCTTTTGACTTTCTTAACGGCTGTCGCCAGCCCCTCAGGACGGCGGGCAAATTCTTGGACCGCAAAGTGCTGCTCTACTGCTTCTTTGGGTGAGTAGGATCTAGCGGGATTTAGGAGGAAAAGAGAGAGACATGTCGTAAAAGCTTTTTGTCCAAGAGAATATTTTTTCGAGAGGACTTGAAGGGTGGTGTGTATGTATTAAATAGTTAGCCAATTTTGCAGTATGGCTACAGGAACAGTAGTAGAGAATCTCTCATTGGAAGCAGTTCACATACAGTATGCACAAACTGGGAAAATACAGTAGATTTCTCTCACCCTCGGCAAGCCATGTCGATAAAGAAGCACAAGGACCATCCACAGACCGTGGCTGTTGACCAAAAAGACAAAAAACATACAACAGGCGGGATTCCCAAATGGTCACCCACTCTAGTACTAGTCGCCCGGTTCAGTGCTTATGTATGGCAGAGCGGACGGGATGCCCAGTTTTCACTGACCTATGGTCGTATGTGTTTTTATGCGACTGACGATGGTTCATGAAATCTGCAACATTGGATCAACTTGTGTAAAGACGACGTCCGAGTTGGTTGTTGCCATATAGGTTATAAGTAACAGGCCAAGATTCCCAAACGGGACATGCACCAGACTACGCAGCCAACGAAGCCCAAAGCCCAGAAAAGCCACCTACGAAGAACATAGCACTCCGCACGTAGTTCTGCGTAACCCACGCTTTCAACAAAGGCAAGTGCTCGCCACTCGCTTCGCTCTCCGCCTGCAACGCGGCATCCACACTAATAGCGATCAACCTATTGATACCCGGAATCATCACAATCCTTGTCCAGGCCAGAGTCAGAAGCGTGCTGCCGGCCGCAACAGTCCACAGACGGCGCTGTCTGGGCAGCGAGTACGCGAGATAAGCACTTGCCAAGACGGAAGTGAGGGCTGTGGGGACGACGAAGGAGCCTCCGGTGTAGAAGACGTGGGCGAAGATTGGAGTTGCGACGCCGACGGGTTCGGGGTAGAGGCGTGGGACGATGTTGTGGGAGGCGCAGATGCCGTAGCCGCTTGCGATTAAGGCCAGAGGGACGGATATCGCTTTTGCGGCGAGGATGGCTTGGGGAGAGTCCATGTTGGTGGACTGTAATTGATGGGCAGTCGGAGGTAGGCTTTGGGTGTATTTGGTTACAGGACGAGGCTATCCGGTCATAGATGGCGGGAAGACTGGGCGTAGAGTTGGTAGGTGGAAAGAAGGGGAGGGGGAGGGGGAGGGGGGTGAAGACGCGGGAGGAGAGATAAGACGAGGTGAGGCCGAGCTGATACTTATACTCGAGCTTCAGGTGTCGACAGGGAATCGGGGTCCAGTGTTTCCGAGTACTGGACGCGTCAGGACATTGAGATCTGGTATGATTAGGGCGAAATGTGGCTTGCGATTGCCCGAAGGATTCGCCAGACGGGGTTGCGGCTGGGAAGTGTCTGTTCTCGACACGACATTGACAGGTCGAAGATTGCAATGCGAATCGGTGTATGTGAGTCGACCGGATCTGACAGGTGTGAACAGCCATCGGTCGACCTTGAATTCGACGATCACCCGCGATGCTTCTTGGGGAAGATGTGAATTAACCGTTTCCTGCTCGATTATGGTTTTATGTTGGTGGGGTCGAGACCAAGCTTCCCAGCTCAAGCTTCTGCTGTCCAGAGGTCTACATATCCTCGTCGACATAGTGTCGATTCCCTTGTATGAATGGATGTGTGGATATGTGGAGGATCAAGTGGGTGCGTCTATGCCTGTAGATAGATATCAGGATAAGTCTACAGCGACGACTAGGCTTGTGAGTGGGGGTTGAGGTGAGGTTAGACTCACGATATCAGTCATTGGTATATCGTATCCAGAGCTACGACTTCTTATCGGACGGGCTGAAAGCTCGGGCACCACCAGTACGCTATCGAGCCTTCCTCGTGCGCGCGCGCATGTGAGTCGAAGGGTCCCAGATTGGTGTAGCAAGAATAGTTGCATATACAGCTCCACTTTGCTTTATTCCCTTCCCTCCCCTCCCCCTCCTCCATTCGGAATACATGCACACACTCCTTCGGCCTCTCACGCGTCAACTTCCTCTTCTTCGCGTAACAACCTCACCAAAGCCATTGCCTGGCCCGCGATCAAGATTCGCCACACATCTTGGACGAGCATACACAACCACAAAACCCCTCTCAACACCCGCAATGGCCTCAGTCCAGCAGGCGGAATGGCGCCCTCCTGCGCCGCTAGCCGGGTCAGCCCAAGCAGCACTGCCCAAGCTAAGCATGTACAACTCATTGACCAGGAGCAAGAATGAGTTTGTTCCTCTGGATCGTGAAGGAAAAAAGATTGGCTGGTACGCTTGTGGTCCCACAGTGTACGACGATGCTGTAAGTGAACCTCTCTGTAGAAACATCTATATGTATGAACGGGGACGACTGGCCTTTTGAATGTCAAGAGCCGCCTCTGTTTGCTTCCTTCTGTCTTGTGTGAGACAACAACTGATCGACTGATCCCAGCACTTAGGCCACGCCCGCAACTATGTCTCCACCGATATCATTCGCCGCATCCTGCAAGACTACTTCAAGTTTGACGTCAACTTTGTCATGAACATTACCGACGTGGACGACAAGATCATCCTGGCTGCGAGACAACAGCATTTGCTCGCTGAATGGCTCGCGAAACACAAAGAGGTGGACCAAGATGTGCAAGACACTACCAACAAGGCACTTGCCGCATACTTGCAGAAGAACCTCCCACTCATTCCTTCCGAGACAACACCCGAAGCATACACGAGAGAGGCTGAGCGCGCATACGGTCATGTCTTGAAGGGCAAATCTGTCGCAAATGACGGCACACCGCCTGGCGACAAGGAAGCCAAGGTCAAGATGCATCTGAACACCACCCGCTCAGCCGCCGAGGCTCTGCAGCTGGAACAGAAGGATTTGGATGTATTCTCCTTGAAGGCATCCGGTGTTCTGTTGCCTTACATCGACTCATTGTACGGCAGCTCGGTCCAGGGCAACGACCACGACATCTTTACGAAACTTACGAAGAAATATGAGCAACGATTTTTCGACGACATGAAGGCACTCAACGTGCAATACCCGAGCAAGCTCACCCGCGTCACGGAATATGGACCGCAGATTGTCGATTTTGTCAAGCGCATTGAAGACAACGGATACGCCTACGAGCACGAGGGTTCGGTGTACTACGACACAGGCAATTGGGAGAAGAACGGTGGTGTATACGCTCGATTGGAGCCTTGGAACAGGAATGATAAGGAGCTGCAGGCTGACGGCGAGGGTTCACTTTCCACAAAGAAGACTGGCTTCAAGCGTTCTGGTGCCGACTTCGCGCTTTGGAAGGGCTCCAAACCCGGCGAGCCATCCTGGTCATCGCCGTGGGGCGAAGGCAGGCCTGGTTGGCATATTGAGTGCTCAGCTATGGCATCCGATGTGCTGGGCAAGACATTCGATATCCACTCTGGCGGTATCGACCTTTCCTTCCCACACCACGACAACGAGCTTGCCCAGTCTGAGGCTTACTGGTGCACCAAGGACCATGTGGACCCGCATGCCCAATGGGTCAACTACTTCCTGCACATGGGCCACTTGAGCATTCAGGGTAGCAAGATGAGCAAGAGTCTGAAGAACTTCACCACCATCCGTGAGGCTATCTCGAAGGGAGACTGGACACCCAGAGGTCTACGTATCGTCTTCCTGCTCGGTAACTGGCGTGATGGTCTTGAGATTACTGGCGAGGTTGTCAAGGCCGGTGTTGCTTGGGAGGAGAAGCTCAACAGCTTCTTCATCCGAGTTCGTGACATCCAGCAACGCTCTACTGAAGCTCAGGTCAAGGGTCTCTCCCTCAACGATTCCAACGAAGGCTCTGGCTCCGACCTCCTCCAGCACCTCAGCACAGCGAGTCAAAAGTTCCATGACGCTCTCTGCGACTCTTTTGATACCCCGACCGCCATGCGTGTCATCTCCGATCTCATCACTGCCTACAACTCTGCATCTTCCGTTCCTGCAACCACCTCCATTGCCATCGCCCAATGGCTTACCGAGCAAGTCCACATGTTTGGCCTTGATAGCCAAGCTCTCCAGCCTGCCCAACTCGGCTGGTCCGGCATCGACATTGCTGAAGATGCCAAAGCACACATCTACCCACTCGCCTCACTTCGCGACCGCGTTCGCGAGCAGGCCATTGCCGGCACTCTGGAGGTTGCTGCCCTTGGGTCCCTCTCAGGCACCCCAAGCGAAGCCAACAACCCCTACGCTGAGGTCTACGCAGACTTCCAACGCCGCATCCTCGAGCTCTCATCTGCCTCTGCTCCTCCCAAAGAGTACCTCGCTGCCTGCGACCACCTGCGCGACACTGCTCTGTGGAACCTCTCCATCTACCTCGAGGACCGCGAATGCCAACCTTCCCTCGTCAGACCACTCTCTGCTTCTCTCCGCCAGGAACGCGCCGATCGCGAGAAGAACGCCGCGGCAAAGGCAGCCGCCAAGGAGAAGGCGAAGCGTGACGCTGAGGCTGCTGAGAAGGAACGTCTCGAGAAGGGTAAGCTGAGCCACCTCGAAATGTTCAGGACCAGCGAGTTCTCAGCTTGGGATGCGGAGGGCTTGCCCACGGCTGATGCTGAGGGCAAGGAGGTTGCGAAGAGCAGGGCGAAGAAGCTGAGGAAGGACTGGGAGAGGCAGAAGAAGCTGCATGAGGCGTGGGCTGCTACGCAGGCGGAGTGAAAAGTTTGGTTCGTTTGCTTTTCTTTGAAGCAATTGCATCGTAGTCTAAGTACTCGATTTTTCATGACTCCTTTTGAAATTCAGGTCATGGACCACTTTCATATTTTTTCACACTTGGCCTTTTTCGCGCATAGCGCCCACTGGTCATCAGAGCGTGAAGGCAATGTGGACGTGTCCCGTCTCGTATCGTAAGGGGCGAGAAACATGACGTATCGCTGACCCATATATTCCAGGAGTCTGACGGTGTAACGATGGCTGGCAGACGTTCGCACTTACAATACCCAACTCCATCGACAACCTCAACACAGCAATCATCGTCGCACATCATGGCATCTCCACCTGACTTGTCTTTACCGGCTGCGGTGCCCGAGATGGGCGTATACCGCGAACAAGAAGCCAGCGACGCACCTTTTGCCATCTACACACTTTGCAATGTAAACGAGTATGACATCGAAGTAATCACGAAGGCTTGCGATTCCGCCTGTGAGGTCGGGAGCCAAGTTGTCCGCCCGCGGCATCACCATTTTCCTGGAGGACGACTCGGAGATATTGTGGAGTACCACGTTGGATTGGCCCGGGATGGACAATTCGATCCGAAACATCTCATTGTGGTCGCCTGCCCCAAATGGCGAATTGAAGGAGTGGTTATTGTGGCTCTCTTGACGACGATGAGATGCAATGTAAACCTGATCTACTCTGGATCAAAGCAGAGGATGCGGGATTGGCTTTGATCAATCTGCAGATGTCGAATATGAGCTGGATGGAGTTGAAGGAAAGTTCTTTGGACTCTGTCGCGCCGGGTGATGGTGGCTGACGGCCACGATAGGCTATGATATCGGCGTTTATACGCGAACCGACGTCGATGCTGGCGCTATGCTGGCAGAAATTGAGCCGGATGTCAAACAACCCTCGGAGATCGTCTGCAAGGTTGCGAGAGCTTTTCCGGAGGATAAAGGGTCGCGAGGAGATCTTGTTTCACGAGCAGCAATGGCGCATCCATACAAAGTCAGCAGACGCCCGACGTTGCACAAGAGCATGTTCCTGGTTGCGGATATTCTCGATTACACCCAAGCTGGTCTAAGACTAGTCGAATTGGACTGGAATGGCGAAATTGATGGCAAAAGCGACGAAGACCTCAGAGAAATTGGCAAAGCCGCCAGTCTGGATTTCATTAGACGACGCACGACCAGCCCTGACGCTCGTCAAACAGCAGGCGTCCCACCTCTGACCAACGACAAGCCTCAGCTCCATGCCAATAAGAACCAATATCTCTATCTCGGCATCCAGCTCGACCCTCCCACCTTCGAACCCTTAATACACAATGGTGCTGCCATTCGAAGATGTAGCTTCCTCAGACGAGGACTCCATCTCCATCACATCAACAGCGTGGTAATGGTTCAACGAACAAGATGTGTGATGCCGTTCGGCTGCAATGACCAAGCTGGCACAGTGGAATGTACGACATGCTCAAAGTTTATCCTGAATGCGGTCATGGTATGCTCGGTAACATACCTAATATTCCCTCAATTCAGTCGGGCCTGGAAGTTTGGGCTGGAGGTGTAAACAGCGTTGTACGCATGTGAGACCCGATGCAACAGCACAGCCAGCTGGACCGCCTGCAATGCAAATGTACGCTTATCAGACACCACAAAAGGTTTTAGTTCATCTAGACAGCAGGATGGTGGCCATGGAAGTCGGAATCCGCTAAGGAGTGTGTAACAGCTCACCTGCTGAATGAACTGAGTCGGTGCACACGCCGACGAAGCAGGGGACTGGGCAGCCGTTTTCACATTCTCTAGAGTTGCAGAGAAAGGTAGCCTAGCGAAGTGGCGGTCGCAACATTTCTTGGTTAGTGCCTACTCATTACCTTACCCAGACTGCGATATCAAAGTCCAGTCAGCCATCGACCCGAGATGGGATAGAAGGGGATATGGCCAGGATCGAATAATCTACGCCGGGTCGCTTGGAGGGACAGAAGCGCTCGACACGTTGCAGGCTCGTCGGACATTGTTTCTTGCACAAATTTGGTTCTGCGGATGTTTCAGATTCGCCCCGAATCCCTGTGCGAACTACTTCATTTATTGCGATACAACAGAGTTGAAGGGAGAGGGCGAGGCGATGGTAGTCAAGGCGATGATGCCAGCGGAAGACATCCTCCAGGTCAAGGAGAGTGATCTGCCGGATCTTGAATGAGGTCAGATGGGGACCATGAGGCGCCAGGCCTCAGAGGCCCATGCTCTTATCACTGATATGGTCAAAAGGAAGAAGGAGTGGAGGGGAGTCTCCGTGGAGACCTAGGTCAACCAATCTGACTACTTGGACCAGAGGTGATTGATCAAATTGCGTCGTTGTGCACGACGCAATAGTTATGCTTTGGCGACTGGTTGTGCGATTGCGTAGTGAAACGATGCAATCAAACGACGCAATACCTGTGCAATGCCAGCTGTTGCGTCGCCTATTGCATCGATTGCCTGTATAAGAGGCAACAAATCTCTCCAAAGACGAACAACCACCACCAATTGTCACCAACTACCTATGAATAAAAGAATCAGCAAACAACACACAAAATCCGCTCCACCCAAGTCCACGCCATGGTGTCTCATCACCAGGCTTCCAACATCCTCCTCATCCCCGACCAGGACTCGCATCTCCTCAAGCTTCCGCTGGAACTGCGCAACCGGATCTGCGAGTACGCTCTGGTTTCCGAGGCCTCCTTGGTCGCAGAAACCTACGCGCCTCGCAGACCAGGCCTCCTACAGATCTGTCGCCAGCCTCGCATCGAGTTCCGCCTCAAGTACTTCGAGCTCACCAGGTTTCACATCATCGTCACCGTCAACAACACCGACGAGATCCGCCGCTGGGCAACCGCCATCACCGACGAGGAACTCCGCAGCATCCCGAGCCTCACATTCCAGCTCCGCACCAAATATGGCCGACTCGCCGGTGCCATGGCGGACAGGTATGAAAGAAACGTGACAAGCATTCGTACGCAGCACAGACGCTGACAAGCGAACAGACAGTCCCATGCCATCGTGGCCTTCCACGAGATTGTGGGGAGATTGAAGCAGAGATGCAGCAGGGGAAACATTACCGACGTGCGCTACAGGGCCTTTGCGCCATACTTCTTTGAGGGACATGTTTGGGTATGAATGGTTGTTGAATGCCACCGGGTGACTTGGCTGTATCTTGGGTGTTAGATACAGAAGTAGCTTGCCTGACTGAAAATGCCACCCCTTCCACCTCTTCTTGCTCTTCTTGCTCTTGCCCGGGGCTGTGAAACAGTCCGCAGAAGCTCAAGGAGTAACTCCGAAAGTCGCAGTGTGGTTCTACCCGAGTGACCTAGTTTTGAGCTGCAGAGGTTGCCTCTCACCGAGATTTAGTGAAGGGAATAGTTACGTCGAGCGTAGCGATGGAATGCGAGGAGCCCATTCTTCGTCGCTGTTACCACTTTGCACATTTGATATTCTGAACATCTTAGCTATCGGATCACGATTGGATCTGCAACGTGTTGTAAGCTGTATGTTGTCAAACTTTGCATAAGTTACTTGGACAGTCCTGATGAATCAACGACTTGCCGGGCTACCAGCCAACTGATTCCGCATGAAAGCAAACCGTAAAATTGGATAGCTATCCACTGACGTGATGATGCCACAGCAGTACCGCGAAAGACGTGTCACGACCCATGAAACCAACATGAAACACACACATAGTTGCACGAACAAGATCTAAAAAGCCAACTCTTCGATGAAGGAAAGCATGACGAGATCATGATATCAAAGATAAATGCAGATCGTTTTGCAGCGTAAGCTGGGTATCGAAGCTGTAAATCTAATCGTACACATAAAAAAGAGATGAAGACATAAGAGTCTGGAGCCGCTCATACAGCTCGATTGGTCGTAAACCAGCCCAATCCCAGAACCCAATGTGGAGGTAACGCCTTAGCCGATCCCATAGTTCGCTTAATGCAAGGCGAGTCCAATGAAGCGCCAATAATAGTAGAGAGAAGAAGCCGTGATGAAAATGATGTCGCTAAGGTGGAGATGGTCGTACAGAGAAATGCCGGCTCGTGGGAGTCATGAACGAGGCCCGGATCTCATTTGTTTGTATTGCTCGTAATAAATCGTCATGGTAATCACACCTAAGACCTGGTGGAGTTCATGGAAACATCCGAATCAACTGAGCCGCGGGACGAGTCGTTCGGCATGGATGAGACAGGGCCAGATGAGCGTCTGCGCGATGAGGCAGTGGCGTTTTCGAACTGCTTCTGAGTGTGCTGGTGCATTTGCTTCTGGTATGAAGACATGGCCTTATCAGGGCGGTTGAGGTCGAAGTTCTGCTGGAAGTGGCTGGCAGCGACATTGGGGTCGACGTTGAGGTATTCAATTGAGCCGGCCATTTTGTTGTTGTGTAGTGAGGATGGTTTTGATCTGGTTTAGTTTCGTTGAAGATTTGAAGCGATGTGTGCTGATCGTTGGTTGAAATGAAACTGGTCGTGTGATGTGCTGATTAGATTGAAAATGTCAAAGGTCAACTGGGGCGGGAAAACAACGATCATATATCCCTTTCCTCGCTTACCACCTGGACCACCAACAAACACAATGTCAACAGGTCGAAAGTAGCCCTGCGTCAGAGGGCCACTGAAAGATCTACACTATGATGCATCTTCTACCCTCCTATCGTCACTCGTGCCGTCAAGCGACTGGGTCCACAGCAGTTTAAACGCACGGCGCACCAATCTGTGAGACTTGGACCCTGCACCACAAAAGAGGCAGAATATGCTAGTGCGGTGGCCACCAACTCAGGGCCGAAAGTGCCTGAAGGAAGTGCCGATTCACATGGCCGCTCCACTTCAACGTCCATCGATGGACAGCGACATGCTCGATGGGCAAGCTCAAGCTGAGAGTTCGACGACTGCAGGGTCCAGCTAGTGAGCTGCGAAACGCGGCACAATGCCGATCTTTTGCCTCCATAGTTGAATGACGGCGAACGATCAACCGAAGCATGAGGAGCAGGAATTCCATATGGGGGCCTGGGGCACGATAGCAACTTAACAGTATAAGTGGTTGATTATCAGATGCAAGCCACACGCAACAGCAGCAAGGATACGTGCTTATACTCTGTATTCGATACGGGTTAGTGCTGTAGCTGCGCGTACACACCCAGCACCGAGGAGATTCGGGGCTTACGGGACATTCACCCGTATCAGATTGATGACCTCAGGGCCATTCAACAGTTGCACGTAGGTACGGACACCATTCCTTGGGACAAGACGTGAAGTGAGCGTTTGGCTCCACAAACGATGTCATGCACATCCGATGCAGGGTCCCCTAGCGTCATTTCTGGCAAACTCAAAGGCCTGTGACGACAAGTTCGCCCCTTCGTGCTCCTCTGCCAGGACCTGGCCCTCCCGTGGTTTTGCGTCAACTCTGTTAGCACATAATCTCGAGACAACAAGGGCTCACATCAGCGGATCCAGATCATGAGGCTCAACTATGTGGACATGCACCACATATGACAGCTGTCTGCGGACGTTTCCCTTTCTGGAGACAGACTATGACGCTGAAGGCGTATGCTCGCGAGGCTCTGCATGAGGCTCCGTCAGCTAGATTCGTCCGTACCACCACCACGGCGCAATATGACGCACAAATGGCCAATTCAGGGATTGGTACCGCGTACTGTACTCCTCGAGCTCCTCAACAGCAACAACATCGCCGTTCCCAATCTACTCTCACCGAATGTCGATCATGACAAGGGCGTCACCTTTAGACATGGGTTCATAGCGAATAGTCTCACAGCTCTTGCATATCATCAGTCGGGGAAAGGGTGTGTTCGTGCGATCAAGACACGCAATAGTCTGAAAGTGCCCTTCGACCGCAAGTCGGTCTATACATTTGGACCCCTGCACGCACTCACACTTTGGCAAGGTTCGGTATGAACCTTCATTGTCATTCTGTACTTCAGATGCCTCTGTGTCAACGTCGGCCTACTTCACACGGGCCACTACTACTGTGCTGGCGCGCATTTACTCTTGCCAACATAGAACCTGGTCTACTTCGACTTGTGACGAACGCGTACTTTCTCCAGGACGACACTCGTTTCAAGGATTCGGCAAGCTCACGAACTCCCCGACCTAGTGATGCTTGGCGGTGCGATCGGTCGATGGGATCGAAACATCGCCTATAATCGACTTGACGCTTCAGGGTCTTACACTCCTTCTGTCGCCTGCCGTCGTGCTCACGATCCTATCTTCTACCACCTAGGAGGTAGTGATAGTCTCGACCTATATCCTACAGATGCGATTGGTCTGACTTGTTGCGATGTCCTGGTTCCCCTTCGCGGTCCAGATCCCCAGTTCTTACTGGTCACACAGCAACATCGTGATTAGCCCTCGGTCCCGCGCAATCTCAATCAACAATACGACGTAGCTTCAATTTGTGGGTAAAGCTACACAACCCCGGTTTTGCTATTTCTGTATGATGAAGTAGGTTGCTTTGTTTTTTTTTTTCTACACATCTCAGATTCTCGATTCGATTCATCCCATATCATCAATCGAGACTTTGCCATCCTCGCCATCTCACTCCTGGACTATTATCTCATTGTGTTTCCTCGCCATGCGAAGCATTACTCAATCCCATGTTGATATATCTTCACATTGTATGCCTGAGCGTGTCGTCCCCGGACCCTTACCTTGTCCCTGAAGATGACATAACCACGACCGCAGCCTGCATCGAGATATTGCGAGGCACTGTCTTCGATTCCGATGGCACGACGCGCACGATGGCAGAAATGAAACAGCTCCAGGCCAGTCTGGTGCAAAATCCTTGTGGCTTCTGTGTTCGCTGAATCGTAGCTCTCCTCAACAGTCTGAGGTCAGTGGGTTGTTTATGCGCCCGCGGCTTTCGATCGCTGTTTTCCTTCGGTCTTATCACGGCTCACTCGAAGACGACAGGTTTACGTTGCTTGGGAACTCCTCGAACTACTGTACCCATAGTAACGAACCGTATCTGCCCACGTGAACAGACTTCTTCTGCAGTAGGCCATCTACTATGATTTCGTTGAACTGTAAACGCAATTGCTCCAAACGTGATATTCACCAGAGCCATGTTGTCCGGATAATCGGCTCTCTTGCCTTGTTACTATCTTGTCAGTTTGCACCTATGACTTAAGTTCGGGGTTTGGTGAAACTCAAAGATGATCGCCGCAACCGCACGCTTCGCGCGTGACACCATCCTAACTGTCCTCTAAGCTTCACCTATCCGTGTAACCTAGCAGACGTGCTGTTTTCTCTCTCTTCCGCCTCAACCGCGCAGATAATGTACACGTCTAATGAAACATGAAGGAATGCAAATGTTAGAGATTGTGAGACAACATTAGGGTTTAGGGTTGGGGTGCATACTAACATCGATTATTTCGATCAAAAATAAAATGGCCCTTACAGCATGGAGAAGATGTATGCGCATGAGTAACTACATAACCACAGAGACTATCCAGTACCTGGCCCTATTGATGAGAGTATCTTGCTGCACAAACCGTATCGCATTACCTTGTTGCCTCAGCTCATCGGTCGTAAACAAGCTCATTAATTTGAATTTTGACATGTCACAATTTCAAGTATTCGTTCGCCACTACATCGAAACACTCAATTACGTGACGTAAACAGAATCCTTTCTATGGTTCAACCCAAGAAATATGGACGGACACATGAATACGTGGAGCGCGCAAAGAAATACCACTCATACTCTAACAAACCAAAAGCCTTAATGCCTATTCAAAATGTTCTTTTGCCCACATCCATCCATCCCTTCGTCAAGCAAACCAAAGGATCAAAACCACACAATGTTCGATCCACGCACAAGGAAACCCACCGACCTCTCTAAACGCCTGCCAGCACGTATCATCTTCTCTTCTACCCATGGATGTCTCATGCAAAAGGAAACAACAAATTTTTCAATTACAGCATAAAAACAAGAGCATAACTTGGTCTAGCCTGAGCGTAGCAATGCGTCTTTGTGTGCTGAGAAGAAGAAGGATGATAATGATAGGGCCGAGCAACCCGCCACCGAACCATCATCAAATCTCCAAGCGTGAAAAAACGATCCCATGTACAATATTTCCTTTGTGTGCCGCGTGCGACAAGAGGTGCTTTAGCGGCCTTGTCGTTCAGCGGTGTCGTGACATCCTTGCTGAATTGCCGTCACTTCTCTATCGGATGTTCAGGCTCTCGTACTTGACCCATTGGCTGCGGTTGCGGTTCGGGTGCTCGAGGCCGAGGTGGTCGTCGTGGCCTAGTTTCTCGGAGAGAACATCATCTGCGGCAACATGTTAGCACTGTTTCTCCCAAAATATACACTCCGCGTGGAGTTTCTTCATAGGTACACATACCATCCTCAACCCAGACAGGGCGGCTGTAGTTCTGGCCGCCCTTGACGATCGCAAATCGGACCTTTTCAAAGTTCTTGCCCTTGATACCGGTGCGCTTGCTCAGGCGCTCCTTGGTCTCCTTGAACACCTCGCCTTCCTTGATGATGAAGATGAAAGGAATGGAGTGGTGCTTGCTGGGATCCTTTTCGAAGTGGAAGCACCAGAGTGGGCGGTCACCCTTCTCGACGTCAAGTTGTTGCTCTTCTTCCGGCACACGCTCAGCGTAGATGGTCAGGAACTCATTGAGTGCCACGACGGAGTGCGAGAGCGGGAGAACCTTGTAGACTTTGCCGCTGTGTACCTCGTAAAAGCGAATCTGGCCCATGATCTCATCGGGGATCTGGGCGCGTTTCTGCAGCTGTTCGCGGACCTCGGCGAAGGTGGCTTGCTTAGGGACCAGAATGTCGTAAGGGGTTTCTTGAGTGATACCATTCGAGAGCCAGTTGATCTTGACATTCTTGCGCTGCTCGAGATCCTTCAGGCTCATTTCAAGAACTTCATAATAGAGCTGGTCAGGTGCTTGCGCGGGCTGGTAGCCATAGCCATAACCGCTGCCACCAAGGAGAATGTTCTGAACGGTCAAAGTTGCCTGTGGCTTGATGATGGTCCTGGGCTTACCAGACTGCTGTGTGACCGTCGTGAATCGCAAGAAAGACTGGTCCACCGCTGTCGCACTCACACTGGTCAGGTGCTCTGCGACCTTTGAAGCAAGAGTTTCGTACGTGTCCTTCTTAGAAAGGTAAAGAGCAAACTTGTCGTCGCCTTCGTTCTTGACCGGCAATCCTTGGGGAGGTGCAGTTTTGGGAGTGAAGTTGACAAGAACACGGTTGATCAAAAAGTCATAGAAGTCCTTGGCCGTGAGCTGCGCGGCGGGCTTCGTTTGGCGAATGGCACTAGCTTCATTCTCGCTAAGGTGACGCTGGAAACAGATGATGTCGCCATCTTGAATCTCTGACGAGTGTAAGGTCTGCTTGGGCTTCATCTGTTCGACGTAGTTCTGCTTGATCTCCTCGTAGAGTTCCAATGAAACACCAGGCTCCCAGCCCATGAGCTGGAGGATCTGCGGTGCGAGATCCTGGACTTTGTCGGCAGGATCCATGTATATGTGTCCCATGCCTTGTAGACTCTGACGTTCGATGTCAAAGTACTTCAAGAAGATGATGATGGGTTTGTGAGTAGGTTGCAGGGCGGCGCCATTGACTGCAGGCGAAGAAGGCACTGAAGGTTGGCTGTTTGGCCATATGGGCTCGCCAGCATCGTTCCTCGTTGTTTCTTCCATGAACACTCTGAAGCCCGAATTACGAGTGCTGAATTTGTCAGCAGCCTCTTGCAGAGTCATGTCTTGCCACTGCAGAGGGTGGTCAGGGCGGACAGTGCCGTTTTGGCGGTTAACCATAATCCAAGGCCTGATGAGGTCCTCCTCCGAGCCTTGCTCTTGCGCGATGAACTTGGTAAAGTCGGAAATCGTCATGGTTCGCAACAGTCGGTGCATCTTGGGCCCGGCAGGTTCGACCTCAGGATCGGCAGTCCAAGGGATCAGGTCAGTGCCGAGATGAGACCTGTAGCTCTGTTCAGAAGCCACAGACACGTTCATGTACAAGTGAGCTTCTTCGCGGTCTTTCCTGCGCTTTTCAGCCATCAAACGCTCCTCCTGCATCTTCGCGGGCAGATGTGCTGGCGGCTCCATCTCAGCGGGCGGCAACAAGATCTGATCCAATCTGCTTTCGCGGATGTACACGAGCATGTATGCGTTGTTTGAGCGCTTGGTAGACCACTGTCGTGTGTAGGGATTCTGTCCTTTCACGCCGCCGTTCATGCCATTGAGACCATAGTCTCCACCAAAGTTGTCTTCGATTGCTTCATGCTTTGTTGCACGAGTCACACGGTCATCGTCGTACCGGAAGAAGTCGCCATTTTTCTCCGGCTTCAAAAAGGCGTAGTAATGTCCAGCATTGAGATCGCCCGAGTGTACAAGCACGCCGTGAAGATGGTAGATGTAGGGCTCCGACTTGTCCGCCGAGTCCTCAAGGTAGGGTGTGCAGTCCAGGACTTCCGGGAACTCGTAGCGGTCATTAACCTTCATCATGGCATCGCGCATGAAATCATACTCGAATCGCTTCAACTGTAGGTGAAGGACCGAAGGGAAACTTTCGAAGATCACGCCCTTCTTGGCGTCTTGAAGACCATATCCTTCGGCAGCGTACTTGTTGTCGCCTTCGAGGGTCTCTTCTTGAATGTATGTCTTGAAACTGTCAGTCACACTCTTGCATCCGCCAACGTTCAGCTGCAAGTCCCAGTAGTCCTCTATCCGACTGGATTCATATTCCACGTTGATGCATCTGAGATATGTCTTCATCTTGCCAACGAACATATCTGGCAAGGCCTTTTCGGCTACAGTGCCCTTCATGCGAGCCTCGAGTTTCTCCATCAGAATTCTGGACAACTCTTGTACGTCCTGTTGCTCGAAAATTTGTCGGCTCTCCCATCCGAAGGAATGTGTGAGTTCCTGTGTCGAGACTGCCACAGGATCGGTCTGAAGGCGGTAGAACAACCTCTGTAGTGCGTATGCTGAAGCTGAGTCTGCCTTGTCCTCGTCATTCTCCGTGGGTATTTGATATACAGCCTTCCTGAAGGCGCCAGTAAGATAGAGCGATTGCAGAAGAGAGTTGAGGTAGCAAGTTGCACCTTGGTTACGGAGACCGACCATACCAGTTTCCTTTTTACTGTCGTAGTTGACAAAGTTGTGCCACAGGACACCTGTGGGATCTTTCAGCACACGGACATATGCGGTGACTGTGGCGCTGTCGTTCTCCACAAGCGGCCTGTCGGATCCGTCGAACTTGGCCGCAAAGATCCTGTTCTTATCCGCGAAGCGAGTAAAACCCCAGTCGCCTTCATCCGCAGTGAATCGGTGGTTCGCCTCGTGGTGAATGTACAAAGACGGATCATTGGGGTTGTGGAGGACAAGCATGAATTGCGCGCACGCATACCAGTCCTCTGGTGGCTTCTCGTCCGCGAAGCCTTGCTCTAGGTAGAAAGATGTGCTTTCTGAAGCGGCGTTGCCGGCCGGGAAGAAGAGTATGCGCCATGGGTGGCCGCCGCAATGGAAGACCTCACTGTGCGAACGCTTCGGTAGTTGCCTCCAGTTTGTGATGTTCCATGTGAAGATGGCTTCGGCATGTGTCTCGTATTCGGGCAACGCAGGCAAAAACCTCTCTTTCATGGCTTCATGGTCGTCGGCCAAGGGCAGCGCCGGCTCGGCTGATGTTTCGGTCTCGTCCGCCATGCTGTCACCGTCGTCAGGTGATATGAGAACCACGTTGTCCTCCGTTGGGGTCAAACGCTTCTCATCGTAGTCAGAATCGAGCAGCATGTCGCTGCCAAGCTGATGTGGCCTGCGTCAGCACATGTCCTTTGTAACAGCGGGCCACTTGCGGTCACGAATCGCGCACAGACACATACACTTGAAGGTGTACATGCGCAGCCCACAGCATTCGGTCTCTTCCAGCAGTGCTTACCTGATCCATAGCGAAGAAGATGTGTGGGGATCCGACTCAGTGATTCGGGTAGGACGGATGTGGTGTTGCACTTGGAGCGGAAGCTCGTGGGACAAGGCGAGTCCTGGAGGAATGCGCCTGGGCTGGCAGGCGCGGGGAGGAGGGCGTGTAGGCGGAGGTAGCGATGCTTCCGGCGGTGGGCGGAGGGCTATTCGGGGGCGGTGTTGGCGGTGAGGGTCCTGCTATGGGTGGGTGGGTTGTTGTTGTTGTTGTTGTTGTTGGCAGCAACGGTGGATTTGGTGCGGTAAGGCAGCGATTCTGTAGCAGCAACTTGAAGACAAGCAGAGAAGCAAAGAGTACGTCACATAGAAGGAAGCCGCCGCGGCGCCGCATTGCCGAGCCACGTGCAGGCAGTTTCCATCCTCCAGTCTGCTATTCATTGTGTTCACAAACATTTGCACGTGACACCCCACCTGTCTATTTTTGCAGCCTCGAGAGCGACCCTCAATGTACTTGCAAGCATGTTGTTAATACCGTAGCTTGTGTATAACAGCAGCTCTTTACGCTGTATCTTCTCAGGTGACTGTTTCGCCCCCCACCATTGCTTGGCACGCCAGCGAGCTTCTTCTTGCTGTGTGAACTTTGATACTCCCAGCATGTTATCTTTGAAGAATACAAAGAAAACAAAAACACTACTCCGCATAGATGGCGATGTCTTGGACTTGAGTTGATCAAGCTGACATGGCGTGAGAACGAGAGTGCTTAGCTTGCCGAAGTCGTCCGAGCGTAGCACGACTACTGTGCAACGAGACCAACAAGCATCTCGCAAAGCTAGCCCAAAACACTATGCTCCTACTAGCAGGGGGAGCCGCGAGGTTGCCATCCCAAATGCTGCGTCTTCCGGCTTTTATCAGAGCTCAAGCCTATGCTACTGCAACCGCCTCGACAACCTCTTCAGCATCTTCCATTCCGCCACCATGGAGACCAGCTTCTATACTCGACGACTGGGTGCAGCGTGAGGCACGACCGATCAGTCTACGCCAGCTCACTTTCTTTGGCCGTACTCTGACGGAATCGAGACTGATCAGCTCAGCCAACTATGTCCGCACGGAGCTGCCAACAAGGCTCGCACACCGCCTGCGGAACATGCAGACTTTGCCGTACTCGGCGTTGACCAATCCTCACATCAGCCATGTCTATGAGCTATACTACACTGCCTTTGAAAGACTACGCAAAGTGCCAGAGATCACCAGTGTCGACGACAACGATCGATTCTGCGAGGTCGTCCAGTCAACCTTGAGGGAGCATCTCAGCGTGATCCCGAGATTGGCCATGGGTGTCATCGAAATCCAGAACGCCATCTCGCCAGAGGAATGCGACCGGTTCATGACAACGCTGCTTCGCTCTCGCATCAGCCGCAGAGTAATTGCAGAGCAGCATCTAGCCTTGACGGAAACATTCCATGCACCATGGCATTTCCCCAACTCTAGCAAATCGCTCACCGCGCCAGAAGATGACTTTGTCGGTGAGATCTTCCTGCGATGTAATGCAAAAGAGATCGTCGAACAGTGCGCAGCCGCTGCGCGCAGCTTGATGTCTCAGGCCTACGGTCCTGAAGTTACAATTCCGGAGGTCGTTATCAAGGGCCACCTGGATACCACCTTCCCTTACATCCCTTCACACATCGAGTACATGATTGGTGAACTGCTGCGTAACAGCATGCAGGCCATTGCCGAGCGACCAGGCTCGCAGAGCCCACCAATCGAAGTCCTCATCTGCGAAGCTGCCCAGCACGTTATTATTCGCGTTTCTGACCAAGGTGGTGGGATCGAGCGCGACATCCTCCCATACCTTTGGTCCTTCGCCAAAGGTCCTCGCCGCCAGACTCGCCTCGAGAACCTCGAGCGCGTGCCCAAACTGGCAGGCACCATGCAGGAGCTGCGCTTCGCCGACCCCAACCTTGCGACGGAAGTCGAGCGTACAGTCAACGGCAACGACTCAAAACATCGGCATACATCTTCTCTCACAGCTCTCTCCGGCCGGCAGCCCGATCTGCGTCTCGGAATGGGGTTGCCCATGAGCAGAATTTATGCCGAATACTGGGCCGGCACTTTGGAGATTCATAGCCTGGAGGGCTACGGCGTCGATGCGTTTTTGCAGATTTCAAAACTCGGAAACAGGAACGAGGTTTTAAGTACCAGGGCGGCTATGGATGCGGTATGATCCTGGAGGTCAGGGCATCCAACTGTTACATCGTTATTTGAGATTTTTGCGTGTAGCGCTTATGGCGCTTGGTGTCCACTAGGGATACACTCTACGGTGAGGCGCCAACAGAAGAGAAGGATGTGTTGCACTGGTTTGCTAGTTAGAGGTCGGATTATTATTTATAGTTTTAGCAGAACGTCGTTAGTTTCATACTTACGTCTCGAGAAAAAGGTACCGCGCGTGGTTTTCGTGTACCTAAGCTGCTCCCAGGCAGACAAGAAACGGCCTTTCCAGTACAAGATCGAGACGCGTTCATCGATGCGGTTCCGCGAAACTCTTCCAATGCGACCTTGTCGACCATGCCTCCGGCTAGGGCAGGCAGTGGGACGATGGTTTTGAAGGCAGCTCCAAGCGCAGCCACTTTTTGGTGGAGAAGCGCTTATGCATCTCGTTTCAGGTGACTTTTGGCGCCATCCTTCCAGCGCGTCGACTTGCTCTCCGAAAACTTCCCGCTTCCACTTCCACCCTTTGCCGGAGACAACAGCACCATGCATGCGGCAGGTGAATGCACTGCAAGCATGGCGCGCGGATGGTTAAGTAGGGCGATGGCGCCTGCGAGTGCTCATGCTCACAAGCCATCTTTGCATATTCACGCCTTTACCTCTTTTTCCTTTCTCAAGGAGTGCGTTTGTTCAGACAGTCTTTCTCGTGCTCCCATACGCCCATCATGACTGCTGCGAACGGCGTGACCAACGGTGTCTCTCATCCTGTAAAGACGAAGAGTACGGACTATGGCAACGAGGCGGCCGACAAGATTCTGGAGATGACCGTCGGCAATGACGCGAAGAGTAAGCATCCTCTCGTCCTTCAGAGCTTCCGACTGTTGATCGCAGACTTGTGCCAACAATTCGGTGGCGGCCACCCTGGGTAAGTGATAAAACGAAAGTGTAGCTACTGGATCTCTACTGACGTCTTACAGCGGTGCCATCGGCATGGCTGCCATCGGCGTTGCTCTGTGGAAATACACTATGCGCTATGCTCCTCACTCGCCAGACTTCTTCAACCGTGACCGCTTCATTCTTTCCAACGGCCACGCTTGCTTGTTCCAATACACATTCCTACACTTGACTGGATATAAGGATATGACTTTCGACCAGCTCAAGTCATACCATTCGAAGAGATACGACGCTCTCTGCCCTGGTCACCCCGAGATCGAGCACGAGGGCATCGAAGTCACAACCGGCCCTCTTGGTCAAGGTGTTTCTAACGCTGTCGGCATTGCGGCAGCCGGTAAGCACCTCGGTGCCACATACAACCGCGAAAATTTCCCTGTGGTGTCAAATCACATCTGGTGCATGGTTGGCGACGCTTGTTTGCAGGAGGGCGTGGCCCTCGAAGCGATTTCTCTTGCTGGACACTGGCAGCTCAACAACCTCACGGTGATTTACGACAACAACCAGATCACTTGCGATGGAACGGTAGATATCACCAACACCGAAGACATCAACAAGAAAATGGAAGCGTGCGGCTGGCGAGTAATTGATGTTGAAGATGGCTGCTACGACGTCCCTGCAATCGTGCGTGCTCTGCATGACGCGAAGACCAGTACTGATCGCCCGACTTTCATCAATGTGCGCACTATCATTGGACTTGGAAGTGCTGTTGCCGGTCAAGCCGTGGCTCATGGAGCTGCATTCGGCGTTGCAGATGTGGCGAAGATGAAGGAAGCCTACGGCTTCAACCCTGAAGAGCACTTTGTCATTCCTGACGAGGTCCACGGATTCTTCAGCGATCTACCCGAGAAGGGCGAGAAGGCTGTCAAAGAGTGGAACAGCCTCCTGGAGTCGTATAAGAAGCAGCACCCGGAGCTCGGTGCGCACTTCCAAGCTCGCCTCGATGGCGAAATTCCAGAAGACTGGGAGTCGATGATCCCAACCAGCCTCCCCGAGAAGGCCACAGCCAGTCGTGCAGCCTCAGGGCTTGTCTTCAACCCTATCGCAGAAAAGGTTCCCAGCTTCATGGTCGGTACCGCTGACCTCACGCCCTCAGTCAACATGTCCTGGAAATCGAAGCAGACTTTCCAAGCAGATGGCAAGGCAAACGGAAGCTACGCAGGCCGCTATGTCCACTACGGTATTCGCGAGCACGCAATGGCAGCTATCGCGAACGGTTTCGCAGCATACCACCCCAACATGATCATCCCCATCACATCGACATTCTTCATGTTTTACCTATGGGCAGCACCAAGCGTCCGCATGGGCGCCCTTCAACGCCTCCAAGTCATCCACGTCGCAACCCATGACTCCATCGGCACAGGCGAAGACGGACCCACACATCAGCCTATCGAACTAGCGAACCTCTTCCGCGCGATGCCTAATGTCCTTTACATCCGCCCTGGCGACAGCGAAGAAACAGCCGGCGCCTGGACCGTCGCTATCAAAGCCAAAAACACCCCCAGCATCATCTCCACATCCCGCCACGCCCTCCCCCAACTGTCACCGCTCACAAACCGCGCCAAAGTCGCCAAAGGCGCCTACGTCTTGCGCGAAAACGCCTCTGCAACCCTCACCCTCATCGGCGTCGGCGCCGAGCTATGCCTCGCTGTCAAAATCGCCGACGCCCTCGAGGCATCCGGCCAAGCCCAAGTCCGCATCATCTCCTTCCCCTGCCAGCGCCTCTTCGACGCCCAGGACATCGAGTACAAGCGCTCTGTTCTCCAGCGCCGCGCAGACAGACCGATCGTTGTCATCGAGCCTTACACGCCGAACGGCTGGGAGAGGTACGCGAACGCTGCTTTCTGCATGGCGACGTCGAGGTTTGGACAGTCGCTTCCGGGCGCTGTTGCGTATGAGTACTTTGGGTTCACGGCGGAGAAGATTTCGGAGAAGTTGGTGGGTTACCTGGAGACTGTTAGACGGGAGCCGGAGGCTATGAGTGAGTTTTACGAGTTTACGGAGGCGGATGGTGTGGCGAGTGTAAGGATTCATTGAGGGCTTAGGGTATGGTCATGGCGTTTCTTTGGCGTTGGCGTGCTGCTTGGATGCTCTCGTTGTGATGAATACATACATAAGTAATCAATGATTTGCAGATGAACATCAGCGCATGTTCCCAGATCGCATTTTTCTGGTGTATGACATGAAATCCGGTCAAGTAGCCGTGCGATATCTTGTTATGTACGATGACTCCTTCGAACATAGATCGTTCTTACGGCCATGTTACACCAGCCTCCAAAGATCGACGGCACACGAGCGGGCATACACGACATACATTTACGCAATGGAGCCGGTGTAACGACATTTCTGCAATAAACACTAAGAAACGGAAACGGAATCGAAAGATAGAGGTGTGTCTCATTATATAAGTATTTACACAGCCGCAGTATGTCCGCCATCAACCCGGAGATCAGTACCAGTCATGAAACTGCTTCCTCGCGAAAGCAGAAACACGGCAGGCGCTTTGAAGTCCTCGGGAGCTCCAAGACGCCCAAGTAGTGCGCCGGCCATCCAGGTCTTCTCGACTTCTGGCTCGGCGGCGAGGAGAGCGTCGGTCATTGCGGTGCGGATGTACTAGGAAGTGGTGTCAGTATGGGCGTCGAAGGTGGATCTGGGGTAGGCAGTGGATGCTTACGCCAGGTGATAGAGTGTTGATGCGGATGCCGTGGACGCCGATTTCTTGCGCCATGGATCTGCAGAGTTGGTGCACGGCGGCTTTGCTTGTGTTGTAAGCGCTGCAGGTTAGGCCCTGGGGTTGGTGTTAGCAACCAGACAGACGAAGGAGGTAGGTGGCAGTTTTGGATCATGAGGCTTACTCTGTTGGCTATGCTGCCTGACATTGAGGCGATGAGGACAATGCTTCCTTGAATCTTATTCGCCACCATGTCGTTTGCTACGGCTTTTGCTGTGATAAATGACCCTTAATTTTGGTCAGTAAGAGGCTCCGGTTGCATGATAGTTTGCAGACGTAGCATACCGATCGTGTTGACTTTCAACATGCGCTCAAAGTCCGCTACAGGGTAGTCCAGAGTAGGGATCTTCTGTTGAATGCCAGCACATGCGATCGCACCCTGGAGAGGAGCACCGAGGCTCCTGCCTCGCGAAGAGATCTCCGCAACGGCGGATTTGAAGTCTTCTTCGTCTGTGATATCGGCCTTGCGGTAGGTAACAGTCACATTGCGTTGCTTTGCGGTCTTCTGGAGATGTGCCCACTCGTCGGAGGGTGTGTCTAGGATATCGAGAGCAGCAACATGGCCACCGTTCTCCACAACGCCGAGAGCAAGCTCAATACCGAGTCCTCGTCCGGCGCCTGTGATGAGAATGGTCTGGTCCTTCAATGAGAAAAGCTGGTCTCCGGGGACTTTGGCTGCTGTCTGGTTGGACTCTGGGATGTCGTCGGGCAGTGAGATGTCGCTGACGATCTTGTGGTCGATCACGTCATTTGTCACTGATGGAGACATGATGTGTGATGTGTTTGCTGGAAGAGTCACTAAGGGACAAGAAAGATGGTAATACGAAAGATGGGAGATCGTATCGGAGGAGCTAAGCTCATGACGAACCTACACATAGCTATATACATCGTGATCTAGTGGGCCGCAAAAGGGATACTGATGGTTGGGGGACACTCGTTCTTTGCATAGGCAGGCGTAAGCACAAAATGTGGACTGGAGGCGGAAGCGCTTACTGTTGGGTGTTTGCGGGCGCCCTCACGTTTCAAGGTCGGCGAAGTCGGGTACTGAGGCGCTTGAGATCTCTCGAATGAGGATAGTGGCAAGGGGATCCTCCGAACGAGTGGCGTTTGGCAATACGATTTTCCCCACGCGCTCCACTACATTACTCCGCCCTCCATTGTTCTCCATGCCAAACGTTTGCGCCCATGGACCAACCGCTGGAGATTTCTTCATAGGCACATGTCGCTACGTGTGCAGCTGGCAGAAATGCCCTGTTTTGTGAAACAAGCCGAGAAACGCCAGAACACCAAGTCTTCGCGATCATTCAGACGATGCTTGAGAAGTCTAAAGGATCGACTCTATCTAGGTCCTGGCGGTTTACACTGAAAGGCAAGTAAACAACGAGACTACCCTGACAATTTCAGGACTGTACGACCATCAGCCATGGGCTTTTCACTTGACGAGTGGCGCCTGCATCTTAGCGACGCTTGCCGTTATGCATACCACCAGGTACATACCATACCGGCTGAGAATGTGGTGTTGTGCCGCATGCAACTCCCGCAAGCCAAACAGGGAGAGAGTCGGAACCGCCCAGCGCTTGTGAGTCCAAATTGGGATATCACTAGCGCTGCTTTGCCCTGCCAATGTACGAGTCGTGCGATCTCTGACTCCACCACGAGCGTTTGGTATAGGAAGAAGCGGTTGCGATCGGGCAATATACCGTTGACGTCGACAGTCGCGTGGAGGAGATCCACTTGGCATACGAGTACCACCATCACGTCAAGCGAATACATATAGTCCCACCTTCCCCAGACTCAACCATATCGATAGATCTCCTTACCCCAGGACGCTATAGCCTTAGCGACTATTCTTCGCTTGTCAGACTTGCTTGACATTGGTCAGGCACACGTACCACAAGAAGCCGCAAACATGCCTCAACTCTTCACGGGGCGCATGCTCAACTGGGCTATCACGGCCACTGCTGGCACTGGCTTCCTGTTGATGGGATATGGTACGTTGCGGAGAGACATCATTGCAGTACTCCGGCTTACATTGAACGATCAGATCAAGGTGTGATGAGCGGTCTCCTGACCGGCACAGCATTCACCAACCAGTTCCCCGAGATCAACACCACGACTGGCAACGGCAGTGACACCCTCCAAGGACTTGTGGTAGCCATCTACGAGATTGGATGTTTCGCTGGATCTCTATTCTGTCTGTTCGCCGGAGAGAGTCTGGGCCGCAAGAACTGTATCTGGCTTGGATGTTTGATCTTGTCGATCGGAGCCGCACTCCAGACGACAGCGTATGGCATTCCGCAGATGATTGTCGGAAGAATCGTTGCAGGAGTCGGCAATGGCATGAACACCAGCACAATCCGTGAGTCAGACACGTCTGCCGAATCAGGCATCCGGCAAAAACTGACAAGAACTAGCTGTCTGGCATGCGGAGCTCATGCAAGCCCATAAGAGAGGAAAAGGCTTATCGATTGAGTTCGCCATCAACATTTTTGGCGTAGCCTTAGCCTACTGGGTCGATTATGGCTTTTCTTTCGTTCAGAACGAGGCTCAATTTCGCTTCCCACTGGCACTACAAATTCTTTTCGCTATAGTGACAGCGTTCAACCTTTTGTTCTTGCCGGAGTCACCTCGATGGTAAGCTCGTTCAAAAGACCGCTCATCGTTTACAGGCACTGACAGGATGTAGGCTAATCGCACACGACCGCTCTGACGAGGCTCTCGTAATCATTAGGCGCCTCCACACCAACGCCGGCCAACTAGATGTAGATGAATCTGATTTGAGCAGAGAAGCCGCTGAAATCCAGTACACTGTCGACGAAGAGCGGGAAGCTGCGTCTGGCAGCTCGTGGACAACACTCTTCAAGAATGGAAAGCAGAAGTTCAGATACCGCATGTTGCTCAGTGTCGGCGGGCAGTTCATGCAGCAGCTTTCTGGTGAGTATAGCTCTTGGATCAGTGCCTGCAGCATGCTAACGATATATCAGGGATCAATCTTATTACATATTACGCGCCGAGCATCTTCCAGCGATCGGTTGGTCTTTCGCAAGAACTATCGCTACTACTGGCAGGTTTCAACGGTATCGCTTACTTTCTATCTTCACTCCCGCCAATCTGGATCTTGGATAGACTCGGACGCCGCAAGTTGATGCTGTTTGCCGTCATTGGCATGTGTTGCTGCATGTCAGTACTTGCCGGGACCGTTTCCAATGGTAACAAGGCCTCCGGAATTGTCGCTTCAGTGATGCTTTTCCTGTTCAATTTCTTCTTTGCTGTTGGTATGCTGGCAATTCCATGGCTACTTCCTTCGGAATATGCGCCATTAGCAGTGAGGACACCTATCGCGGCGCTATCTTCAGCAAGCAATTGGATCTTCACCTTCCGTAAGTGCCGAAAGGATAAGGCGATGATCTCAACATCATTTGCTAACCATACTTGCAGTTGTCGTACTCATTACTCCCGTATCGATTGGAAGTATAGGCTGGAAGACATACGTTTACTTCGGCGTATTCAACGCCTGCTTCATCCCCGCTATCTACTGCTTCTGTAAGTTGGACGTACGTCGACCAATGTTGAGGAGCTGGCGCTGACTTGGAACACAGATCCTGAAACCCGCAATCTCTCGCTCGAAGAGGTCAATTGCTTGTTCACAGGCTCGAAAATTGTCATGCACATTGCAGACGCCGAAATCGACATGGAGACGATGCGACCCCCTACGATCAAGGAGGCTGAGGTGCAGAGGAAGTACTCAGTCGAGCGCATTGAGAAGTGATTGTGTTTGGTGGCAGTATTTTCCAGACATATTGAGACCCACCAGTGGCAGTTCAAACAAGTATCTCAAACGTACTCGCAACAGCGATGTTGTGACTGAAGAAGCGGCTACTCCAGCCGCCCTAATTTAAGCTCCGCAACAGAGTTCCAAGAACTGCCAAGAAACATGGGGTTGCGAGCGGCTGCACTTGCCGCAAGAAAGCAGCCATCTCTAGAAATCCATCTTACTTCGATCCATCGTCATTATTATGCTTGGGAGCTCGATTGCATTGTATCTGGCGCAATTCGCGCGTCTCTTAAAGAGATCATTCGTTACACCGGCATATCATGTCTGATGAAGCCTCCGCGTCGACAGGTCAGAAACGCCGACGAACGCGGTCTGGATGTCTGAATTGCCGCCGAAAACGCAAGAAATGTATGTGCCAAACGATTCATTAGCTATACCGAACTATCCGTCCTTTTATTTTTTAGATTCTGATAGTATTTCAGGCGATGACGTTCGCCCCATATGTACAAAGTGTAAGCGTAGTGGCGAAGAGTGCGAATGGGATGCCTTCATCAAGTTTCGCCCGCCCACTGGACTTGCGGGCTCCAGGGATTCAACACCGTCTGGTCCGATCACTTTACGTGTACAGTCAGACTCTGAGGTATGTCATTCAGATCTGTACAGATTCATGCCTTTTGCCCCGTTTTTGCCCTGGCTGACAAATGCAGGGAACTGTGGAAAGCATTACAGGACAGCCCCATGGCAGCACTTTCGTGAGAACACCCTCTCGAAACGCCCCACTTGATTCACAAAACTCTACCAGTCGACATCTGAAACGGAGGTTTGATGCTACAAGTGGCAGAGACATCGAGACCGTACATCATCCAGAACCACAGCTCCATCGTGACAGCCAGTCACAACAACCTCCTAACGGCGTCACTCTGCTAGAACGTAGTGGAGGCCTCTCCACAGAAGCGAGATCTACGGACCGGAACTACGGTTCTACATACAGTGGACCGGGGTCTGGCCGCAACAATGAGGATACGAGCCGCATAAGCGGCACTGCGCTTCAAGCTTCGCCCACGTCGGCCGAACTTGAAGTCCCTGTGGAGGAGGCTTGTAATCTACCTTCACATACCGACGAGACATGGACTGCCCAAGATATGTCTTCACTTGGCGAGATTACATCTTTGGACATAGCAATGTTGCCAGAACATGTGCTTTCGCCCAGCATTTCGTCAAGCTACAACCTTGAAGATGGCATCTTCGAGCCTGGATCAGCGTATCAAAACCTTTTCCAGTCACTGCGAAGCCATGTATTCCGTACTGCGCAGATTGAGAGCGATGTATCAGAGAACAACCAGGCATCAGTTTCTGGGCGGATTTCAATTGCGCCAGGCCACAGCGATGCAATCGGCAGTCAAACGACTGCGATCACTGGAAGTGCTGCCAGAGACGGCAATACTAAGAATGCGCAAAGATTTGAACTCCCGCCAGCTCAGGAATACCTTCTCTGGAAGGCATGGACCGAAGAGGTGTCAATCTGGGTATGTAAAGCATTTTTAAGTTCTGCAACTCGGAAGACTGACGAAAATCTAGCTTGACAAGTTCGATCCTCAGACTCACTTTCGCGACACATTTCCAAATATTGCCAAAGAAAGACCGCATCTCAAGTATGCCATGCTCTCACTGAGTGCACGCTATCTGGAATCCCGGGACAGAAATGTTCCGCCATCGCTCACGCTGGCATTGTATCAGCATACCATTCAGCTACTACTGCCCCAGCTGTACATGCGAGACATCGCTGTGATAGCCTCTTGTGTGATACTCTGTGTTCTCGAGATGTTCAGTTGCTCCCCAAAAGCTTGGCGGCGACATCTGGACGGATGCGCAAGTTTGATGCAGTCACTCGATATTCGCGGAGATGCTGGAGGAGCTGAGGAGGCCGTGTTTTGGTGTTTTGCGCGAATGGATCTGTGCGGAGGATTGATTTCTTTGGAGCGAACTCTAATACCAGTCGAGAAGTGGACAACAGGCTCGATCTCGGAAATGATTGTCAAGACGTATCCTCGCTCTGGCAACTTCCACGATTATGCGAAGATCGCCTCGAATATTATTGCACAAGCCATGCACCTTTTCGCATCTTATCATGCTTCAGAGGGTGCATTCGGCTTCTCCGCCGCGAACCGCACAGAGAGCGAAGCATACGGGATACGTTGGCGACGCCTCTTCGATGACATCCAGGAATGGTTCTCCACTCGTCCAGTGGAAATGCTACCAGTCATGGCTATGTCTGCTAAAGATTGTGGCTCGCCCTTCCCGACCATCTTGTACACCAATGCTGCGGCGATATCGGGCAACCAATTTGCCCATACTGCAGCAATCATGATGCTGCAGCGCAAGCCTCGCGAAATCATCTTGGGCAAGATACGCTCGATCCTGTGGCATGCGAGGCAGATTTGCGGTATTGCTTTATCAAATGACCATCACGGTGCCTGGACCAACACTGTCCAGCCAATCTGGATTGCCGGACGCTTAATGAGCCATCCTCAAGAGCATGACGTGATTATCCATCTGCTCAAGAGAATTGAGCGAGAGACTGGGTGGGCGACACAGTGGAGAATCGATGACTTGATGGAGCACTGGGGCGACGCGGAAGACTGATCCGTGGCAGACAAATGACTTACATTCGTGACGCCCCTCTCATAATCACCCATTCCACTGCTGTGGATTATCGTGTTCTATACACCAATGCTGCACGGTCCGGCGGAATGTGCTCCTCCGAAGCGAAAGCGCCATCTCCGCTTCTGGCGGGGTTTGCTTGTCGCAATCCGCTGCTTTAACCATGCTCTACTACGACCAAAGGAACGCCGAGCGGGAAGTAGCAAAAGCTGAGAATGAGCGTTTGCTGGTCTTGAAGCATTTACGCGTTTTGTGGCACTCGGTTAATTTACGGTTCGATCTATCACTGCTACGACTAACTAGTTGTCAGATACTCAAAATCGTGACTTTTCGACGCCACGTTTTCATCTCAAACAACGAATAGTAATGCGAACTAACTTCTATGGACACTCGCTTGATGAACATCACTATGCTGGGCACATGCAGAGCCATCAGTGAACACCAAAAGTAGCTTCTTGGTGCGTGAAGCGGTACAGTTTCCCACTCAGTTGGCGCCGCCTTGGCTGGCCATGATCTGCTCCAGGTACTATAAGGCGGGACATCATACGGAGTGATCTATCTTGCTCGGCGATCTCAATCTTTTGGTTATAAGCGGGCAGTGTGCCTCATAAACATGTCTCGCACGAAGCGCTTTGTCCTTCGAAGCTCAAGTTCGCATTGTCCGTCATGGTGAATCCGTCGCTTCTCATACTGCTTTCTGCAGCGGAAGCCTTTGCACAACAGACCGCATGGGGTCAATGTAAGCAGTATCCGATGTTTAGTAGAAGCGTGGCTAATGTAGTCAGGCGGTGGCAATGGATGGTCCGGCGCAACAACATGCGTCTCAGGTATGTTGATGTGGAATAATCATGAAAGCATGATCTAACGCCATGCGATGATAGGATACGCCTGCAACAAGATCAATGACTTCTACTTCCAATGCGTACCAGGCAGTGCTTCAACCACCTCGTCCAGCACTACCACAGCTCGCACTTCAACCACGACCTCGAGGAGTAGCCCGGTCACTTCTTCTACGACGACACCCTCGGCTACGACTACATCTTCTGCCCCCACTACATCATCAACCAACAACCCAGGTGCTGGTACTGGAACTTGGGCGGCAGCGTACACTAAGGCTAGGGCGGCTCTGGCCAAGTTGAACAACAATGACAAGGTCAAAATTGTCACTGGTGTAGGCTGGGGAAATGGACCCTGTGTCGGCAACACCGGTGCTGTCTCTAGCATCGGCTATCCTTCTCTGTGTCTTCAAGATGGTCCTTTGAGGTATGTCCAACACGCTTCGTGCATACTTGATGCCCTGGTATTGACCACTGAAGTATTCGTTACGTCAAGGGCGTGACTGTCTTCCCTGCAGGCGTTCACGTTGCCTCTACTTGGGACACTTCGCTCATCTATGCTCGTGGCAATGCAATGGGCTCTGAAGCAAAGGGAGTTGGGGTCCATGTTCAACTTGCGCCAGTAGCTGGTAGGAAACGCAGTCCCAACCTCTTGCAGAGATACTGACGAGTACCAGGCGCTCTCGGCAAGATTCCACAAGGAGGTCGCAATTGGGAGGGTTTCGCCGCTGATCCTTATCTCACTGGAATGGCAATGGCCAACGCCATTAAGGGTATGCAAGACGCTGGTGTGCAGGCTTGTGCTAAGCATTACATTGGCAACGAGCAGGAGCGCAATCGTGAGACTATGAGCTCTAACATCGACGACCGCACTCTTCACGAGCTGTACCTTTGGCCCTTTGCCGACTCAGTCAAGGCTGGTGTCGCCTCGTTCATGTGCTCCTACAACAAAGTCAACGGGTCTTGGGCATGTGAGAACGATAAATTGATCAACGGGATCCTTAAGGGAGAGCTGAACTTCCAGGGCTACATGGTGAGTTTTACCAATGGAGGACATCAAGCATTGTCTTCTGCCTATCTGCGCGCATGGCTGACACTTCGAATCAGATGAGCGATTGGAACGCACAGCACACCACCAACGGAGCCGCCAATGCCGGCATGGACATGTCGATGCCAGGCACTGACTTTGGCGGGAACAACCTACTCTGGGGCCAGAACCTGCTCAGTGCCGTCTCAAGCGGTGCCGTTCCCCAGTCTCGCTTGGATGACATGGTCACCCGCATTCTGGCTGCATGGTACCAGCTTGGACAAGACGGGGGCTACCCTCCAGTCACTTGGTCGAGCTGGAACGGTGGTACTGGCGCACCTAACGTTGTCGGCAACCACGCGGTGCTTGCAAGGCAGATCGCGAGAGATGGCATAGTCTTGCTAAAGAATAGCAACAAAGCTCTTCCTCTTTCGAAGCCGGCCAGTTTGGCTTTAATCGGATCAGCTGCGGTTGTTAACCCTGCCGGCGCAAACGCTTGTACTGATCGCGGATGCAACACTGGCGCACTCGGACAAGGGTGAGGACAGATTCTGCTGCCTTCGCAAGGTCAGATGGCTGATATCGTTCTTCATAGTTGGGGATCCGGTACTGGAGAGTACCCTTACCTGATCGGTCCGGCCGATGCGATCAAGACACAAGCTTCGAAGGACGGAACAAGGATCGTTACCTCCGCCACAGACAGCACTTCCGCGGGAGCTTCCGCTGCTGGGCAGGCCGACACAGCCATCGTGTTCATCACGGCAGACAGTGGCGAAGGCTACATCACAGTAGAAGGCAACGCTGGTGACAGGAACAACCTTGATCCTTGGCACAGTGGGTAAGCAGTGCGAAGTTTGTCGTGTAACTGACACTGCTGACAACATCTAGGAATGATCTCGTCAAAGCAGTCGCTGCTGTGAACAAGAATGTGATCGTCGTCGGTAAGTTCATGAGCAAAGTCTTTGCTGTAGTATTGTTTGATGCAATGCTAACATTTTGGTGTAGCTCACAGCGTCGGACCAATCATCCTGGAATCAATTCTGTCGAATGCCAATGTGAAAGCGATCGTGTGGGCTGGGTGAGTGCTGTCACTGAAAGCATATCATGTCTGTGGCTAACGAAACTAGTCTGCCTGGTCAAGAACTAGGCAACGGCCTCGTCGACGTCCTGTACGGCTCTACTTCTCCAAGCGGCAAGCTTCCTTACACCATCGCAAAGCAAGCCTCCGACTACGGCACTACGGTTGTCAATGGCAACGACGACTACCCCGAGGGACTTTACATAGACTACAGGCACTTCGACAAAGCAGGTATTGCTCCTCGCTACGAGTTTGGCTTCGGTCTTTGTAAGTAGCCCTGATGCTGCCCTGACGCATGACATACTAACAGCATCGAAGCATACACAACATTCGACTACTCCAGCCTGACGACAGCCTACACCGATAAGACCGCAGGCAGCTCCAGCCCAGGCCCAGGCGGCGTCGTCGGCCTGTACGACACTGTCGCCACCATCACTGCGAAGATCACAAACAACGGCACCGTCACCGGTGCGGAAGTCGCTCAGCTATACATCGGCTTGCCATCGAGCGCTCCGGCTTCACCTCCGAAGCAGCTTCGTGGGTTTCAGAAAGTCTCGCTGACAGCAGGCACTTCCAAGACTGTCACGTTTGACATTCGTAGGAAGGATCTGAGCTACTGGGATGTGGGAAGTCAGTCATGGAAGGTACCCTCGGGCACTTTCAATGTATATGTGGGTTCGAGTTCAAGGGATGTTCGTTTGACTGGTAGCTTCTAAGATGGCATAGAGGCTACCGTTGTGGCAAGTTCTGATTATCTGTAGGCCTGGAAGCAGTTGATATTGACTCTGAACCAGTCTTACTGTTATATTGCCTCAGTAGCCGAGATGGAAAATCTACCGCAATGTCACTATTCGTGCCACTATTACGAAGAGTGAGTGCAGCAAAGAGCTCTGGAATCCAATTAGTAACCGACGCAGGTCCTTGTGTACATTCAAATTCAACAGGTCTAGATCTAGAGGAACAAGGTAGAGAGCGTTTGAATATGCGTTGGATACTCAAGAAGCTCAAGGTTTAAGACTGCAGAGCGCCCAAAGTGAGCCCCAAGTCCTTACAGTTGCTTTGGCCTTGTTGACCACCTCAATGCCAGACCGAAGACCATCTTGTGTGCAAGGCGCTTATGTGTGCACTCGCGAATTAAACCAGTTATGTCATCACTTCCACAGTCTACCAAGTCATCTTTGTAGATATCATCCGTCATCACAAGTACTAATTTATCGCTCTAGCAACTCTCACTTCCCCTGCTCGATCGTCATCCACTGCACAAGCTTACGACAAAGACCCTTAATCTCCTTACGACTCCTTCCCGAGAATGTCGCCTCCTTCACAAAGACCCTACAAGAAATCATCTCCTTACGTAGACTCAAGATCACCCATGATAGCCAGGCTCCGGTACCGTCTTAAAGCATCTCATTACCTTGTCTACATTAGTCGACATCCACAGCTTGACCGTCCTAAGCGGCGAGTCCGGCTCAGTACGCTCTCAGATGAATCGTTTGCTGGGGAATCCTGGGCGTGGTCTTGCCTCGTGCATACGATGAACATCTTCAACTGTCGCCAGTACTAGCCTTGCTTGACGACGTAGTCCTTGTTTGGTTACGGCTATCATAGGCGGTGGTCGCTTTGGTGCGTTTCCGTGCGGACCACTTCAAATCTCAATCAGACGTTGCCTTGTGATACCGTAGCCTGGCCCGGCTGCTGCGACTTCGCCCGTCGCTTGCCAAATAGTTGGCTTATTCCTTCTTTAACCAAGTGAGCGCAGCAACGGCATAGCTACTCAGGCCAACTGATAGAGTTGGCATGATCGCAGGCGCAAATTTGGCGTCGGTACATCTTCGCAATCCATGCCCGGCCGCGCACTTCGTCTGATCGACAAGCATCAGGATGCTGACAAGCTCGCCAGGATATCTGACGACATGAATAAACCGGGGCGATCCTTTACAGGCGGCGTGCCTGTTTCTCCGTCCGATTGCTGCGAATGCTAAGCAGGAAGTCCTTTTGACGTGACTTGCGTGCGTAGGCTGAGTCGATCGGACGACGACGAAAACGTGCGGAAAGAGCTGCGTATGCGCTGCCAAATCGCCATTGATCGTGATTGACGACGTCTGTTCCCTCGACCAGACCCTTGACCACTCAACAGGGACAACTAACCCTAAAGACTTACTCTATCTAGGAGAGCCCGGCGAACATCAATTGAGAGTCAAGTTGGTCAGCCCAGGTTCTAACTAGAACGCACCTCTAACGACAGCGAATAGTGTGAAGCAGAATTGCTAGCGCTTAGGCTCTGCCGCACTCACTCTCGTTCACTGAGTCGACGATTGGGGAAATGGGTTACGGCTAAACGAAGAGCTGTAGTCCCCGCGGTTCGATATACGTTGTTGACAATTACCCAATCCGGACTGGTCGTCTTGGGATGTTGGTTACCACCAGAGGACAAATGCACGGTCGAAGTCAGAACCCCCAGGACCTCGCGAAGTATCTCCGTACTGGCTTTTCCAGCGCGAAACGCGGCAACGCACCGATATCCGGAGTCCGGAGTCGGGGTGAAGTCAGGGCATCATATGGGTTAGGAAAGACCCAAGGGCTGGGCCAGCTGGTGTGAAGCCATAGAGACAACCCACAAGTACGCCTGAACCAAGAGCCGCGCTGCTGCGGCCAAGCCGAGTCTTGCATGGAGATTGATTGTCATTCAGCCGAGCTAAGTTATACCGCATGTGGCATTTGCTGGGCGCCTGCAGGCTCGTGCCGAGGTGCTGGTGAACTTGTGGGATCGGTGACTTGTTTCCATCCTTCTTATTTGCATCACCCATAATGCGATCTTGAGATCTGGAGATCCGCAAACATGCAAAAGTTGCATCTAAATATTTCGAAAGGCTAACCCCACACCGACGGATTTGGTCACATGCTTTTTCCCAACATGCAAGCTTTCACGACACTCTACTATACACTGCCCAAGACCGGGCTAAGCCAACCAACACAGCTAGGTGGAATCAATACTTGATGCGGTCGAGCCAATAGATGTCTAGAGGTACTTTGTGCGGCTGAGCCAATAGTCTGTGCGACACACATGAAAGAAGCTCTGCCAAGGTGGTCTGCAGGCACGAGACTCTCAAAGATATGGCCTGGTCACTTTGCACCTGCATTAGAACACGAGCAGGTGCATCCTATCCTGCGAAATATGGCACAATGCAATTTAGTTTGCAGCTGCTTGTGCTAGTTTTGCAGGGTGGGACGCACTTAACTCGTATTCCGATGGAAACTCGAGCGCCATTGCGATTGGGGTCTGGTAGCAGCCCGGGCTGGTGTGACTAAATACCATATTCATATACACTATAAGCAGAGCTGGACGCAATTATTGGTACGAAAAAGCTCTCCATCGCCACCGCATCACGACACTTCTTCCAACATGTTGCAGGCTCGGGTTCTACTGATTGTTACTGCTGTCTTCACCGGTGTCACTGCTCTGCCTGCTACTGGTCTATACGAGGACGACTTCGCTTGCTTCTCTTCCTTTCGCGATCACGATTCCTCTTCCCGCTCTTTTGAGGAGCTGTACACTACCGAAGTTGTCAGTGTCCGAGAGCGGATCGTTAAGCAAGTTGATAGAAATGTACCATTAACTACGCTTTGTGACGGCCGCCCGAGGGCTCTCGAGCCGTACAAGACTTTCGAAGTCACATCCACTGAGACGCTCAACCCTCTTGAGACCACAACCCAGTACTCAACATACACCAGTCCTTTCCCGACTTGCACGATTGCTGCGACTGCGTGCGCGGCCATAGAGTCTGCATTCCCGGATGAAGCCTCTCACTGCGAAACCCCGATTCCCTACATTCCCTGTAGCGTCGACCCGGAGCACTGCTACATCCTTGCTCTTGGTCGTAACACATTGTTCTACTGGCCCGTAACGACAGTTTCTGGCGATTTTTGCGCACGCAATGGGTCGACTGTCTTCGCGGAACCTACAAGTCCACCCGAGCCTGACAAAGTCATTATCGACGGCTACACCTTTACGAGTCCAACAAACTACATTTCTATGGAGGAAGTCCACGCACGTCTTCGTAGCATATGGCCGCAGTCAACTACCTGTGGTGGTCCTGCCCACACAAATGTGATCCTGCCTATTACCGAATCTTTCTACAGTCAGGGCTACTATGATGGTGGGAAGCGTAGCTTTAATTTCGCGGATCTGGCTCCGAATCCGATCCCTGAAGATGCGTATGGCAGACAAGGAAAGTGTGGCCAGAAACGCACTTGCACTGGCGTTATTGTGGGAAGCTACACTCCAATCCTTCCTGTGCCTACCGAGATACTGAATCTCGAGCCAGAGGAGTGGAGAAGTGCAGGCTGCAAAGGCTCGAGTTTAGGATATACATTCACTCCGATCGCGCTTGCGACGCCTACGCCTACTACTTCGATCTAGTCGTTGTGACAGATGCAGTCTGGAAGATTATCTTTAGCAACGTAGTTACATAGTTGGGGAAGCTGAAATTTTGTCTGATATTGGGTCCTGTCCGATCTCCAGTACATTTAAAGCTAACTTATGACGAAGTGGCGCTAGGGCAGCAACGGCATGACGCTTTATCTCTCGTCAGTGGACGTTTCGCCTGTCATCCAGTGGCGGTAATCTCGTACCTTCCGAAATAGACTAGTAAGAGCAGTAAAGCAATAGTTACTTTACGCTGGGCATTCTTCTCTAGTCTCCGCTGCAATCGATTCTACCTACCTGGATGCATGATACTCTCTTTCTCCAACACCGTCAAAGAATCATCAGAAGTCCGCCTCGTCCGCTGCAGCGAGGCATTACATCTCGTGAACCGCATGGATGTCAATCAGTCTGCCAAGGCAGTGACCCACAAACAAATACTTACCGAACAAGCTATCGATCGGCTCGAGGAGATCTCTTCGCGGTCCAAGACGTATCCTCAGTGGCTCCGAGTGCTGCTTTGTGGTCTTACCTCACTATGTTTTGGCCCAATCTCATATGGAGCTCGGCCCATCGATTTGCCTATTATATTCACCCTCGCAACCTTAGTCGGCTTCTTACAACTGACGATAGCGCCATGATCCGAGCTGTACGGTTACGTTTTCGAGATAACGGCGGCTATCCTTGTGTCGTGTCTTGGTCGCGCTTTTGGCTCCATCTCTTGGGGTTCGGGCTCGATGTTTTTCTCCTGCAATCTCTCAAGCCTCTATCGTCCTCCTACTTCCAGAATTCGCGATCACGATGAGCGCCTTAAAGCTGCAATTCAAAAAGATGGTTTCAGGTGCGGTTCGCATGGTTTATGCAATAATCTATACACTCTTCCTTGCATTCGGCTTCATGGTAGGAACTGCTATTTACGGAGCCATCGACTGAAATGCAACTTCAGCTACCACGTGCAGTAACGAGTGGCCATTCTGGTGGCAGATCGCATTCGTGGTACCCTTTGCTGTATTCTTGTGCTTCTGAACGGAGGCAGCTGGATCAAGATACCACCTATGGTTTAGTCACAACCGCTGGTTGGGTATTCAATCACTTTTCTTTCCAACAATTCCAGTCCAATACACAGATTTCCCGAGTGCTTGGCGCTCTCACTATAGGATTGTTGTCGAACTTACATATTAGACTTCGATAAGGCCTTGCGATTGCCATAATGCATCCGGAAACTCGCCTTTCGTGAAAAGCTGCCGCTTCTTCAGCATCACCTCCCACCATTGGCCAGTTTGCGACGCTGTGCTCAGAGGTTGGGAAGCTGTCTCGCAGCAAACTTGCACGCCGCTGCTAGCTGCATGTGAGCTTTACCTCGCCGGAGCTTCTGTTGAGGGAAAAGTCGATGATTTCCCATTGAAATGGAGAATTATAGAGGAAGAAGAGTCTGAAGAGATAAACGAGATCTTGTCAGATGCACAACAGGACTCTGAGCCGCTTGGTACTGAGCTGGGTCAATTAATTTCAAAGTGGACCGCTCATTCCCTAGCAGTGTGAGCGTTCCACTTAGCCTCAGCCTCGATTCTGTCCTCAAGAGTTGAAGAAATGCGGTAGCATTGCTGTCAGCCTTCTTAGGATCGAAGTTGGCGTACCTCTCTATAAAGACTAGGCACGCTAGGTGGTGGTAGACTCGGTGCCGTGCCATGGTCCATCGACCTTGGAGCCAGGATTGCTGCATGGTGGCGTGTCAAAACCACGATTCGGATCCTCCTCCCAAACAGCGATTCGCCTGTCTGGAGTTTGAAGAACTCGAATCCAACGCCGATACCTGGCAGCCGGCTTGCTTTAGCTCGCCAGGTTATTGAAGAATCCGGCCATTCTCTTGCGTCAGGCAGTAATCCGCCAGCAGTATTCCACTCTCTCAGCTTCGGCAGCAATCACACGACCCGAACGCTCTTGCCCCATTCCTTTGAGTATGTCGTTTCGAAGGCTACTTCAATATCGCACGACCTGCTGGTACAGACGAACATGTCTGGGTAAAGTTTGGAACAGTCATCGCCATTCCAGCTGAAGGAGTCGTCCAGATAAGATGTAGTGGTCGTTAGCGATGGTCCAGCATCCATCTTCACTCCGCACCTTATATAATGCAGTGCGCTTCTCAATCTTTCCAGATGTTATTTCTGACTGGTAACCGGACATACCAGCCAATGGATGCAGGTCGTGCATCATACCGGTCTCTGGATGTCCTCTGGCAGGTGCCGCGATCATCTCGAACAGCACGGCGAGGCCAACAATGAACACATCTCCAACACCACGCCAAGTGTCATTCAATGCCAACTCAGCTGGCCGTCTCCAAGTGCAGTCAACGACGTGCACATTCATGCCCTCGAATCGAGCAGAGTCACTTCTCATATCGCCAGTGAACGTGAGGCTGGCAAGCATGGTGATGCTCGCTTCGTCCAAGACCAGACAAATGTTCTCCTTCGGAGTTGGAGACATGAACACTCCAACCAGCCGAGGTGACTGATCTCCTCTGGCAATAAGACCTATACCTGCCATCCAAGCCCTGAACTCTGCTCTTATGCGGTCATCGGAAGAACTCTCACGCGAGTCTTCGGAAATGACATCTAACTTGAAGCGCTCGATCACATCCGCGCGGAATACGGGGTTCAAGACGTGCTTTTCGAGCCACAACTCTTGAGCCCGGATCCAATTTTCGAGAGCTTGAGGCAAATTCTCTTGCGCTACTGAAGTTTACGATGTGACAAAGATGGAGAAACCCCAGGCCGGGTCGTCGCTGGGTTGGGTGTCGTCACGATAACAGGTCGTAGCGTCGTGCTCAGTCTCCCGAAGCAAGACTTCATACCAGTCGCCACCCCAGCCTTGCATGGACCCAGGACAGCGCTGGAGTTCAGCTACAGATCTGATGCGCGACTTGATGTCTGCTGCTGCTCTGCGACCAACAGAGCGTAGGTTGATGAAGATCCTTTCCTGAGGCACTAAAAGTGAGTCTGGCGCAGGTGGCGTCACTGGCTGCATAGGCACTTTTGGCACTCCCAATGCCTCCTCGTTGCGTCATGGTTCAGTCTGACTTGGCACGCGAAGTGATCACGAAAACAATTCATGAGATTAGTGGAGTTGTAGTGGAATGCGTATTGAGAAGCAATGATGAGGCAGCGTGATGTGTGCTACTACGCTAACTCTTCATTAGCGCTTGTACTATAGACTTGCTTTTGTATCCATCGTATAGTTTCGCTACTGTATCCTTCCCTGAAGACTAATCCTATAGTAAAGTCCTGAAGGCGAAAATGCTAAACTTGCTTTGTTTTATCTATGAAATCGTTTTCGACTATATAGACCACAGCAACGTTCTACGCTCACTGTACAGCAGACCTTCACGGAGCCGCTGACTTCCGTACTCATCAATCACAGAACATCTTATTCTCTGCAATTGATATGAAAGAGATTACGCGATAACGGATAATCGTTCATAGTCCTTAGATAGCTACTACCACAGATACACTATCATCTGCACGTCGGTTGAGAGACCACACTCTTTGCCAGCTTCACCGAGCAGAAGAAAGCTTGACCCTCACACTTTCAGGATTAATAGTCAGCTCCTCCACAGCCTTGAAGTCCATGAGTGAAGAGTGTATCACATTCAGCTCGAAATTCCAAAAGATGAGAGAGTAGAAGATGCGCATCTCTAACATTGCAAACTTCTGCCCGAAACAACCACGCGGGCCCTCGCCGAAAGCAAGCATTGGTGCAACTGTCGGATCAAAAACGGCATCACCATCGTCATCTGTAGCCAGCCAACGCTCTGGTCTGAACCGATCGAGGTCCTGCTGGTCCCACTTGCGCAGGCGGTCTTTGTCACTTGCTCGGCTCGTCTCACTTCGCAGTGAATCGTCCACTGGTATTGCCGGAGACACAAAACTTGGCCCAGCAGTCTGGATGCGCATCAGTAATCGGAGCCTAATCACCGAGTAATCGGTTCCACTTACTGCAAATATGACCTCGGTGTCCTTTGGAATGTCGTGCCCTAGCAACTGCGTATTCTCCGTTGCAATACGAAAGTGTCCACACGAGATTGGCCGCCTCCGCATGACCTCGTACATCAACGCTTCCAAGTACGGATTACCTGGCCGACCTAGAGCGTTAGCCGGTGGTTGCCTTCCCTCTTCGAACATCTTTGGATGTGCGCCTTTCATGTAATCGCGGATCTTCTTCTGGTAGTCTTGCCTCAAGGACAGCTCCTTCAACCCCCATGCCAGCGTGTCAGCAGTCGTCGTTGCGCCAGCGAAAAGAAACAAGCACAATTCGTTGTGGATCCTGGAGACCATGTCTGGCGTCATTGGCTTGCGATTCTCTTTCGTCGCGGTCGCAATCTCCCGTTGTACGACCAAGTCTACGGCGCATGTAACCTTCGACTCTTGCGATACACCCGCCGTGAACTTCTTCTCGGCAGCAACAAGCCTCTCACGCACCAGAGCATCGCGGGTCGCTCTTGCTTTGCGATACCTCGGCACCACGTTCAAGACTACGGCATGTATCTTGTAACCAAACTGGATGGCAATCTTCGAGCTGTGTGTCAACAATTTGATGGCCTCAAACGCGGCTGGCGGCGCTTTGGCAGGGTAGGCGACCAATTCGGTATCGATATCGGTGGGCAGACGAATTGATGAAAGGCTAGCAAGATGCGACGTCTGCTCCTTGCACGTCGCAAGTCCCTCCGTGCCAAACGTCATGGCCCAAATGGCGTCCGTGGTGGCAAAATGGAGATCTTGGCGACATTCAAAAGTGTGGTCTGGTGCCAAGCGCATCTTCTCTCGCCAAAGGGCCACAAGACCACGCATGGCATCTGAGACGCGCTCCGCGGCCACGTTGTCAAGAAATCCTGGTAACATGGTGTCGCTGACTAAGCGACGATTGTACTTCCAGTCGCTGCCAGTCGGCTGTGTGATCTGGCTGCCCGGAACATATGCACGGAAAGCGTCACCTGGCTACAGTCAGAAAAATGTCCAAGACACGAAAGAGACCCAGAATTTGTTGACTTACTCAATTCGCGACTGCGATCAAACGTCTTCGTCCTTCGAGTCATGACATCGTATCCTTCGCGCCCGTCGGTGACGACGACCCAAGGACGTGCGAATGGTCTGATCCAGAACTGCATGATGGGTGTGTTCTGCTCTTTACACTGGTCGTGGAAGTACCAGGTAGACGGGTACAGTTTTCCATGTGCGAGCATACGAGGCAAGTCCCCAAGAAAGGTGTTCCTGGACACATGATGGTAAGGGATTCCAGGGATAGTAGATCGTGGGACGAATGCTCGGTGGAGCAGGTAAGATACAGCGACTACGAGGAGAGTCGCGTATATGATGGTCTCTATCAATGCAAACATGATTGTACTGTTGCAAATCAACTGCGCCAGCAGTGGCACCAATCATATATGTCTGGATGGACGGGCCATCGCAGCGGTAGCCCTATATGAAGAGGCTCAGCCGCGGCTGAGCCCAGTAGCATCTCGTCAATTAGTAGTGTCGCAAACAAGGTCTTAGCTGAAGGCAGACTTGGCTACATTTGCTTTGACGCATTTATTCCAACAAATACGAGTCGCTATTGCCTGAAAACTACTAAAGGCTAGTAGTGTTTGGAAGTCAGCCGCATGGAAGATGCTTGGTGCTTTGACCAGCGCCGACTCTTTTCAATCCTCCCTGCCAGCAAGTGCTGCAGTCGGCGCCATGTCGAAAACTTTCACACGTTCGAGGTTGGGGAGCCATGGCATCTTGCGCGCTGCATAAAATTCAAACTCCGGTCGAGGGATTTTAGGGAAAAGACCAAGCGGAACAGAGCAACCATCCTTCCAGTGCGGGATCGTGAAATGTGTAGAGCTGACATCAGTCAATCATCATGACCTCTGTATTTTAAATTGAATTCCATCTCACCTGCCACATCTCGAGCAAAAGTGTCGCTCGACGCTTCGCCTGCTGTCAGTGGCCGAGTCCACGTATGTTGATATCAGTTCTTCAGGGTCGCGAATCTCGACTTTGTCCTTGGTCGTTGAGAGGCTGTTCAATCCACTCGTGCCAGTTGACTTGTGACAGCTGTCGCAGTAGCAGATGTGGCTATTGGGTTCAGAGAAGATGTCTTGCTTCAAGATGATGGTGATGCGGCCGCAGAGACAGGCACCGGTCATACCTTCACAGAAGACATTCTCGCTCGTGAAGTCGTTCGCAGGCATGATATATCTACTGATATGCTTTAAGCTGCATTCTGATGGGAGTCTCGTGGTATATGTTGTCTGGTGCTGCAGACTTGCACGTCGACAAGGTTCGAAGGCCAGCCGCACAGAAGACAGCTCATCCTTCGATCTGCATTCTGTATCGACTTTGTTCAACCGTTACCGCACCCTAATCAAGAGCAGCTTTGTCGTTTCTTGTGATGCTAGAGCAAGGCGATACTCTACCACTTCTTGATACGCTTCCTTGTATATTTGTAGTAAATCGTGTGCACGTGCTCTATACTGATCCAAGCTCACTTCCGCTCCGACGTTCTAGCTAGTATCGCGAACATGGAAATGGCTGGCAGGCAATGGTAGCAGTCAGTATTAAATTAATACTCACCACCACAACAACAACAATGGCCGCCCAACGATACTGCCCCTCATGCCTAACCAAGGCTTCACCAACACCGCTCTTCCGCGCCACCCCTAGAGCGATAGCACCGCCATCTTTCCTCCGCCCATTCCACACTTCCTCACCCCTCGCCGCCGTACAATCCGCCAACGCAGCAAAATACAAGCGTAAAGACAGCAACAACCAACTCTTGGCCAACAAGAAGAAGAAAAAGACCTCCACAAGCTACGCCACGCCCGACCTCCGAGATGCGCTGCAATTCAGCTTGGTCGATGCCATGCGGTATGTCGAAACCCGGCGCGCATTCTTCTCTACGTCCACGCAAGCGTCTAACACTCCATTTCTAGCTACCTGCGCGCCGCCGAAGTAGGCCGCAACCCAGCAACCACCAAATACGAACTGCACGTCCGCTTCAAGACGCCCAAAAACGGAGCCGTGATCCGCAACCGCATTCGCATGCCCCATCCCGTCAAAACCGACCTGCGCATCTGCGTGATTGCGCCAGAGGACAGCGCTGCCGGGAAAGCAGCCAAAGCCGCCGGAGCCTCGCTCGTGGGAGAGGATCACGTCTTCGACATGATCAAGGACGGACGCATCGAGTTCGACCGCTGCCTGTGCCACGTCGACAGCCTGCCGAAGCTGAGCAAATCCGGTGTTGCGAGGATTCTGGGTCCCAGGGGTCTGATGCCCAGCGCGAAGACAAACTCCGTCGTGAAGGATGTGGCAAACAGCGTCAAGGACATGGTCGGTGCGTCAGAGTACAGGGAAAGGATGGGTGTGGTGAGGATGTCCATTGGACAGTTGGGCTTCACACCCGAGGAGATGCAGAGGAATATCAAGGCGTTCATCGACGCATTGAAGAAGGACATGGCCGCGCTGTCGGATCGCATATCAAAGGAGATTCACGAAGTGGTGCTCAGCAGCACCAACGGCCCTGGCATGAGCCTGACTGGCGAGCTGAGGAGCGCCAACAGCATTCCCACGAAGGACTTGAGCACAATGTAAGGTTCCGAGCTGATGCATTGATACCGGAACGACGTTTACGCGGAAAAGCGTTTGTACAACCCATCTATACATTTCTTCATTCAGGCTAGTCTATTGGCCGCGTGTATTCACACCAGATCACCAGTTTCTCTTTACCTTCTTCTAAATTTTCGAGTCGGTTCCCACGAAACCATTGACCACACTCGTAATGAGCTGGTTCGCAATGGCTGTGCTAGGAGGTAACCTCAGACCACCCTCCTTATACTCCGGACCAGCTGGGTCGCCCAGACCACTTGTACCAACTCTAAGCGCATCTCTCACTTCCGCGAAGTCGAACCACTTCGCGTCATCCAACTCAGGATCATTGCCGAGATCGATTGTCTCGCCTTCAGGGACAGCCTGACCAACAGCACCGATCATCAAGTTCGCAGGATACGGCCATGGCTGCGTGGAGTGAATCACAACTCTACCAACAAAGACGCCTGCCTCCTCGTACACCTCGCGGCGAACAGCTTCCTCAATGCTCTCAGCAGGCTCCGCGAAGCCCGCAAGGGTTGAGTACCAGTAAGGCGGCCAGCGCCTCTGACGACCAAGCAAGATCTTGTCGCCTTTGTGGTTCACCACGGCCATGATGACGGTGGGATCTGTGCGAGGGAAGCTGACGTTCGACACTCCTGTGCGGGTAGCGCAAGGAGGACGCTCGTTGGTGTCCACGGGAGTGGCAGATGTCGTAGACAAGGGTGCTGCGGCTTTCTTCGCGAGGTCTGTGGACGGGCAGGCACGTTTGAAACCGCCGTTGACTGACATCGTGGGCTGACCGCATTGCGCGCAGAATGGGTTACGGGCGTTCCAGTCGAGGAGTTGGCGGGCTTCGGCGTAGATGGCAGCTGTGGGTGTGTGTTAGCATCAAACCCTCATAAACTACCTTGATGTCCATATGACGAGCGAGCATACCATCACTAGCTTCCAACTCCATAAGTCTACCCTTCCCAAACTCCACACCTCCTGTCTCAACCTTCTTAAGCAACTCCTCGCACGCCTCCTTCACATTCCCCCTCGGCGTAACATCCACGGCAAAGAACGGCGCGCCCACGTATCTGTTCTTCCCCTGATAATCCAACCCGTCCTTCACACTCTCATCAATCCCCAAGAAAATAATCTGCGGCACCACCTCCTCCGAATTATACTGCGCCAGCATCTCCTTCTCATTCCTTGCATACGGGTCCTCGCCAACAATAGCCTTGACATCCTCGAACTTGACGTACTTCAGCTTCTTGTTGTCTGCAGACTGGACGAGCGGCTGCAAGTCTTTGCACAGCATGAACGAGGTGCTCGGGTGCTTGAGCGCGCGGCCCAGGAAGACATGGTCGGCGCGCAGGAATCCCAGGCGGTTGAGAGGCGAGCCGGAGAAGTAGTTTGCTACTTCGCGGCCGAATTTCCGGGAGAGCATTGAGTCGACGTCCGGGTGGGCGGGGAGAGGGAGGTCGGGTTGTTTGGTAGGCATTTGTGAGGTGGAGGTGGTATCTCCGTGTTGGCAGGAAATATAGATGGCTGGGGGGTGGTGGTAGAGTGGACGTATGTTTATTCAGTTGGTTGGTACTATGGAATTGCCATCTATGAGCGTGTAACAACACAGATGTGTTTGATGACGTGTATGCAAGGGCTCTTGGGCTCTGGTGTGTAATCAACATTAGAATGCCGATGGAGGGGAGCCTTGCTGCCCTAGATCCACCTTTTCCACCTTTGGGTTGCCGAGGTCACTTCAAATACAGCAGCGTCTCAAAAGCGGGAATACATAAGTCTAAGATTTTTGTGAATTCGAACTACATTCGTGGCGGGCCGTTTTGCTGTCCACTTCGAAACCCTCACAAGTCACAACTGTGCGTGGCTTTCAGCGGCATCGTTCGTCCGTTCCGCCGAGCAGCTGCCGAGCCGTCGTGATCAACCATGAACCGCCAAAATACGCAATAGCCGAAGGCACGATGATTTGGAGTAGTCGCTGGCCTTGATCTTCTGATGAACAAGGTCACTCAAACTACCCAGAACGCCATCGACCTGCGTTGGAAAAGTAATCCCATAATACTACATCAAAAAGATCATCTGACAAAGGAGATATATTATGTCGTATTACAGCCTCGTCGGACGAACATTCGAGCTTTCCGCCACCGTGTGCTTCTCGGCCCTAATGCTATGCAAAGGAATCTTATCTCCGCTCTCTCCATCCCTCTCATTCGGCGGAAGACTCTCGAGCGTGTAATGGTACGTTTTGGAGTCGTGCCTCAGCTTACCGCCACCTGGCGCCGAACGCGATGAGTTGTTCTCATCGGGCAAGCGGTAGAAGATAGTGCCACTCGCTCTCTTCCCGGTGGGAGGCGGAACTGCTCCGTCAATGTCGCTTTGCGAATAGTCCGATCTGTCCTGGGAGCGAAACGGGTTGGAGGAGCCGGTGCGCGAAGTGCCGTTCTTGCTTTTGATTCCGAGCATGCGCAGGAAGACGTCCAATGCAGGCAGCATCGTCGGCAGGTTTGCGGAAATAATGCCGGCGGCCATCTCAATGGCTGTCCATCCAACGGTCGGTGCGAGGGTGTAGCTTGGATCGCTGGCTGTATATGTGAACAGGACACTTGTGCGGTAGGCCGACGCGAATACAACGCTGGGATGGTCATTAGCCGAAATCACCCATGGATGAATCAAGCCCTGGAGGATAGGTAACACATACAAGGATCCGAGTCCGAACGCGGCGGTCAGATCAGTCTTCTCTCTATTCCCGAGCTTCAGGCCCCAGACCGGGGGCAGCGGCATCAGCAAAATGATGAGATCGGTGAAAATTGTGGATGCTGCATTAGCAATCCACGTGGCGACCTGGTTGATGCACTTTCCAGGCAGCTCCGGATACCACGTCTTCGCAACCGGAACGCAGATGAAGACGGAGAGGAAGGTGATTGTGACCACCCAGACCATGACGAACGTCCCGACCGCCCATGCCATCCTCTTGAAGTACGGCACACGGAAGATGCGGTAGTACGTCAGGAGGAGACTGATCTTGGTCCAAACGAGATTGAAAGCGTACAGGATCTCGGCGACGACAAGCCATTTGGCCACCATGACGATGTCCGCGGGATCGAGCAGGTCGGCGTGGATGCCCATCCCGCAACTATGCATTGCAAAAATAAATCCAACGACGGCCAAATTCCAGCACTTCGAGAAATCAGCAATGCTTCAAGGCGCAATAGATCAATAATATACAAGTCATACCATCGAGAAGATAATCATGTAATCATCCCACCAGAGTGGCTGTGCTTTGATTCGACGACTCGTCAATCGCAGAGCGACAGACAACAAAGCCAAAATTGTCATCGATACCACGACTGAAATGGTCCATGGTTGAGTGTCGTGTGGGTCGAAGCTCGGCAGGCCAGGAAGCTGAGATTCGGCCACGATCTCGGGGTGTTGCAAACGAATGTGGCGAGTTCCTTTTAGAAAGACTCAAGATGCCCGTGGCATGACGTCCAGGACGTCCACCTCATCTTGATATACCACACACTCATGGGTCCCCTGTCGAATTCTTCAACTGCGCTCCGGGCATCTTTGGCTCCCAGTTTGTAGAGAGATATCTAGCGAGTTCTGAGGAAGGTGAGCACTTCGATAGACTTCCGGGGGCCACAGAGCCCCCGAATCCGGGTATGGAATGGCCAATGAGCCCAGCAAATTTCGACGATCTTCGCTGCTAGGCTTGACGGTCTGTCACTAATAAATCGACGCTTGAGGCGGACTAGGCTTTCCCTCCGCCAGAGGATCCTCTAATTCGCTCCGCAGTCGCAGGAGCCGTGACTTTTGTTTTGGTATGCCACACTCGGAGGCTCGGAGGTTACCTTATGCATGCGCAGCTATACACAACCTAAGTTCAGCTTCTATAGGACGCTCCGGGAACTCCGACCTTATACTCACAGTCTGTAAATATATATGTCACTACCTTCACCAAATACGGGCAATCCACTCTGCACCACACTGATGTCCAACATCCTAGAGACACTGTTGTTCTCAAGCGTCATGTCAAGACGTCGGAGCTTTCTGTCGCGTGGTGGAGGTCAACAAAAGCGCGCCGTCACTGTAAATAGCGCAACGCTATGCTGTATTTCAAATGTCAATCTTCTCGGCTCGGAACGAGCCAACGACCGCGCGACGATGGTTGGCTGAACGGGTTTTGCCCAAGTGCCGCTTTTATCCTGTCGTACTAGCTATCACCCTACCGCGGCATTGGGACTACTGAGTGACAGCTAGGGCGAATCCACTACTGCTGCCACCAGGGGCGTGGGCCCTGTCCACTGTGTCCAGCCATGTAACCGGGTAGGCGTGTGGACCTTGACATGGGTGTTGACACATGTCGAGCGTCAACTCTGTGACAACATAAGTCAGGAGGTCCGACGAACCACTCTGTCGGGGTTGATAACTCTTCTCCTTATACCATAGTTTGCCGTCTCCATTCTCCCAGCCATCCACCATCTAATTGGATAAACGAAAGTCACACACACTGTTCCTCATCAACCCCAACCTGCATCACTCGATATCATGGCGGCGAAAACCACAATCAATGTTCCTCACCTGGGCGGCATCAGTGCTGGCTACCGATCCACCGGCATTGACGCCGCAAAGCCCACGCTTGTGCTCATCAACTCCATGTGCACGACATCGGCACTGTACGATGAGCAATTCAACAGCAAGTCCCTAACCGATGCCGTCAACCTGCTGGCAATCGAGCCCCTCGGCCACGGAGCCACCGCCTCCGCCACCGAGCACTTCACCTACTGGGACACCGCCACCATGGCCCTCCAGGTGATGGAGACCCTCAACGTGCAAAAGGCGTTTGTGCTGGGCACCAGCCAGGGAGGATGGATGGTCGTCCGCATGGCGCTACTCGCACCCGAAAAGGTAGGTCTCTTGTCCAGGATTGTTATTCTTCCACATCAGTGCCGTTTCCGTCTAGCTGGGCGGAAAATCTAATCACCACTCTGGCAGATCCTCGGCGTGCTTCCTTTGGGAACGTCGATGGACTACGAGTCTGCGAGCTCGCGCGAACTGGGCGCCTGGAACCCTAGGGCCGATCTCGCGCCTTTCCTGGAGAAGTGGACTGTTCCCAACCCCGACTTTGTCGTTGACAAAGTGTGGCGCGGTATGGTCGCTGGTCTGGGCTTCTCGGGCACTGTCGGCCAAGACGTCTTATCATTCTGGGACCAGACCGTCAAGGAGGTCTACAGTGGCGAAGAGGGGCGAAAGAAACTCCGTATGGCGCTCATCAACCTGATGGAAAGAGATGGTTTGATCCGCCGCCTTCCTGACATTAAGTGTCCGGTGTACTGGCTGCAGGGCACGCAAGATCCTGTCTTCCCAGTTGCTATTCCGGAACAGCAGATCAAACTGTTCACTTCGTCGCCTGAAGCGACTCTGACCCTTGTCGAAGGTGGTGGCCACTACCTGAACGCGACTAGTCCCAAGGAGACTGAGGAGGCGATCCTCAAGATGGTGGGCAAGTATGCTTGAGGTACTTCGATGGTCGTACATAGATACACAGACAGGCTTGAATGGTGCTGGTTCAATGCAATGATTTCAATGAAATCTTCCGAGTCCAGCTACGACGAACTTTATCGCAGGTTCCGTTGGTATCGCACGTACGGGTGTAGGAATGACGAGATGGTTGATCGTTTTGTCGTCGGCATTTCACTCGAATTGGAAATGAATTTCCATTCATTTGACAGTAATGATGAAAGATATTTAGTTGTGTGCAGGGCGTCATGGTATGCGCCAAGACATGAAGTGTGTGTACCACAGCACAGTGCAGTCGCACGATGTGTGCAATACTACATGTATGCAAGTGAAACATTACTAGGGTTGGGGCTAAAGTAACATACATCTATAACTCCATGAGCCATCGGAAACTTGAACCCAGAACATCAGCATTTTTGATCGTCGAATTCTCTGTTCTCCCGTGGTCCTTGGTCCACGATGTCTGTTTGGTAGGTATGTTCGAGCTCTGCTTGTGCAACTGGAAGCTTTCTCGAAGGTTGCTTGGCTTCGATCCAGACCCACCGCCACGAACCGCGGCAACGACTGCGCACTGTGTAGCTGTCAAATAGCAGTAGCCCATCGAAACCAGCATGTGTTTAGTCTTTGAGCCACAGCTTGATAGTAAGCAAGTTCTCAACCCTATAGTGGCTTGGCGCTGGCAGGCAAGAGCAACCTATATCGTGAGGATGCACACGTCGTCTTATTCTGTTTCCCGTGATTGGTGGTCGTCTTCGATGAGAAAGCTCCTGTAGGGTTTTCGAATGGTGTTGTAATTTATCTCGAACGTTTTTAGTCAGTACCTACTGCATCAACAAAGTTTTGTGACCAACCAAGGAAGAATGCAGAAAGGAATTACGATAAGAGAAGAAATACGATATTCACGTTTATTGGACACGAAAAAGGAAACAAAACAACCGATACCGCCCCATAACAAGTCGTGTCTCCTCGGCCCTTCAACGTTTCCTCGTGTCCTTTTTGACTTTTTCATTTTCCAAAAGGAAATCCGTGTTCGGTCAACGTGTTCCCATGCAAGCAGCTCACATTTCTATGAAACAAGTCGAGGCGATAATGCGCTGCTCCGAACCTCAATCTCGCCTCCGCGAAGCGAGCAATTCATTGCGAGGATTCTTCCTTCTTTATCGCTTCCTTCTTGAGCTTCTCTTCCTCCGATTCTTTCTTGTACGGACCTCCATCGTGCATGTCACTCTCAGACTTGACTTCCTTCATTTTCGTCTCTTCTATCAGCCATGGCGTACAAGCAGCAGCATCCTAAGCCCCACCCGAAGCGCCCAGCTTAGCCGCCAAAACCGAGATGTCGGTCCTAGCACCCTCGTCCTCAACCAGAATCTTCCTAAGATTTTGGAGTTTGTCCTCGCTGATCTGCGGGTCCGCGGACAAAACTTGCTGTGCGGATGGGCAGAATTGTAGGTCCCCGAGGATCTGGGCTGCGAGAGGATTCATGATTGGTCCTGGTTGCTGAGGTATGGGTGACTGGTATGGTGCTGTGTGCGGTTGCATATGGGGAGGCGGGTAGTGCTGTTGTGGGTGCTGATGTTGTGGGTAGTTTGGTGGTGTGTTGCCGGTCGGCATCTGGGGCGGAGGCTGTGCATTGTATAGGTTCGGAGGGAATGGACTGCCGGGTTGATTCTGCGCGGGTGAGAAGTGCGGCCCCGAGGGAGGTAGAGGCGAGCCTTGGGGCCCAACAATTGAGTTCCTCATGTGTTGTGGGAGGTGGTGGCCATTAGTTGATTGTGGAGGTTGTGAAGGCGTTGCTTGTGGGTCCGACATCTGCGGAGGCTGTGTTGTAGAAGGGGTGTCGTTGGCCGCTCTCGCTACGACGAACGTAGCCAGGAGAAGGCGTTCTTCCACAGGGCGCTTAATGGTGCAGTGCTCGAGCATCTCGATGTGGTCTGGAATCTTTCCGCCGGGCTCGATCGGGATGATGTAGAGGTCCTTTACCAAGGAAGGCTTGTCCTTGTTAACGACAGCGTACCTTTGGCGGGACGCGAAGTACTCGAAGGTCTGTGAAAACGCTGCAGCATCATCGTGTGGTGTGAAAGCTAGAACAGAAACGTCGGATGAACTGCTCCACTGAAGACCACAAAGGTATTCTTCAGCCTTCTGGATCTGTAGACGACCATCGATGTTCAGCTTATCAGGCAGCATCTGCGTCCAAGGTACTGTCAGTGACACGTCACGGCCAGCAACAAAACGGGCGTTCACAGTGGGCTCGCTGTCGCCCGAGCTCTGTACAAGCTTGCCGCGCCAAACAATGCTGTCCGGGCCGGTAGCCTCAGCGGGTGCATAGTTGTCATCGTCATCATCCTCGGCAAGCATGCGGTCGACATCTGCATCCTCTTTGGTTCCGTCGGTCTGCTGCTGAATCGAGCTGCGACGGCGAGGCGGTATTTGCATGGGTCGGGGTGCGCTCGATTGTGTTGGCGATTGCGCAGTCTTAGCCCAGATTGTGTTGACGTCAAATTGCTGACTCGATTTTCTCCTCTCCTGCTCAGCGGCAGAAGCCTTTCCAGTGTCAATCGTCATTGGTGTCTGAGAGGGCTGCTTGGGCGAGCCTGGTGCGCCGTCTTGTGTTGGGCTCATACCTGCCGTCTCAGCGTCCGAGACACTTTGCCTCACAGGTCGCGAGACCGGAGCAGAGGCTGTGAATGCCGATTCGTCTTCGACCAGCTCGTCACCTTTGTGGGTGTGCCTGTAACGAGGAGGCGCGTCCTTCTGGTCAATCGTAGCATGGCGATCAGCTTCCGCCTTGATGGCCGCGCGCTCTTGTACCAGCTTGTCACTGGCCATGTCGCTTGATTGCATAGTTGCCATGCTGTCTGCTGTTCGTGAGCCGGATAGGAGCTCGAGAAGTAAGGTCTTGTTCTGCTTAAGGTTGAACATGAGCATACGGAATTGAGCTCCGTATAACTTGTTGTGGGGACCCTCGTGGTTCATAGTAAGAGCGTACTCGATTCTCGAGGCGTGTCGGTCGCCGAGGGATTTCGCGGTCTGGCCATCGGGTATTCTGTAAGCAGCAGCCTTCACTTGCTCTGCAATGCTCTCGGAAATGACCTTGCTAAGTGCAGTCGCAATGTTTTGGCGTTCCTTAGGCAGCTTCTCAATTGCGACAATTGCAGTGTCTGGGTCCTCTGATGCCACTTTGGCCGCCGCCGAGGACTTGCGTCGCTTGTCCTTCGGCGCGCCGCGGACAGGCTTCTCTTCGATAGACGCTTCGGCATTCTCTTGGCTTGCAACTTCTGACTCTCTCTTGCGCTTGCTGCTGGTGTCCTTCGTATCAGGCGCCGGCGCCGGCGCCGGCGCTGGCGTGTTCTTTTGCTCCTCTGTAGCAACGCTGTCTCCTCTGAGCTCTTTCTTCAACCAGCTTGGCTTTCCGCTTTTGGACTTTCGGCTCTTGCTCATCTTCTTCTCTTGTAGGTAGGTCTTATTTCTCTGCTCCCAGATCTTTGTACCATTTTTGATAGACTCGACCGTCTCCTCGTGTTCCTCAGGCCTGCACTCTTCGCAGAAGTAGTGCTCTCCGACCTCATCCTCATCTTCCGGCACGCCCATGCAGATGTTGTGCTGCCAGACGGAGCAGGCATCGCACGAAACGAATGCGCGCTTGTCTGCCTCGTTGTCATCGCCGCAGACGCAGCGGATGACATCCTCCTCGTCTCCTTCGTCTTCTTCTTCTTTTTCTTCTTCTTTGACTTCCTGCGACGCGGCGGCCTTCTTGGTTTGCTTCGAGGCGGTTCCCTTGGCGGCCGGCTTCGGGTTCGGGGCAGGCGAAGAAGACGCGTTCTTGTGTTGGCCTTTGGTGGCGCGGCCTGAGCGGCGAGGTTCGTCTAAGTATGCGTCAGCTTGGTGGCTCTCCATGGTATATACCCGCATCCCTCGGGCCATTGGCACGCCACGTACGCGTGTCTGCCGGTCTCGGGATGCGACATGACGGGCCTGCTTACCGGCCATAGCTGCGATATGGGAAGGCGCTCGTAGAACTTCTATCGCCGTACGAGTGCGCTTAGGAGGATAATGCGACAAGGAAAGGCGAGTGGAAACAGTTTCACAACAAGGACTAGCTAGGTTTGCGCCGCCTGACAGCAGTACCAATGCACGCGTGTCACTCTGAGGTGGATATGCCCAGAGTGATGCCTGCGCGCGCGCGGTCACAGCGCGATCCTCCAACACAGTGCGCGACGACCTCTCTGTCGTTATATGCTCGCCCTGCGGTGCGGATGGTGGTGGTGCAGGCACGCGACTTGCTCTGTGGTTGCTGTAGCTTTGAATAGCTAGGAAATGATGTTGGAGTATCACTCTCTCGGGCGTAGTGAATTGAACAGGTGATGTGAATGGTGGTGGTGGTGGTGGCGAGGGAGTGAGTGGTGTAGGCGGGCGGAGCGGTGCAGTGAGTGAGTGAGTGAATGTTGCGCGAGGCGTATCAGGCAGGCGGAGTCGACGGCGGGATGGCGGGCGCTTGCTTGCGATGTGGCCTAAGCTCCCCGCATGGAATCAGCATGAAGAAGCGCGTTGTCTTTGTCAGCCGGTACTGTAGGGCTATTCTGCTTTGCTGAGGCTGTACTCCTCCAGCTTAGAGCGGTACAACAGCGTTTCCTAATTTCATTGTAATACATGGTTCCGTCTAGACAGGGTACAGGCAGGCGTGCTAGTTCATCACGCTCCAGAAATCATTACAACCCTATTGCAAGAGCCCAGATAACACGACACATGACAATGGAGTGGTATCTACTGCCTCTTGTGTAGCTATATTTTACACGTACTTTCCATTGTACGCTATCATGCTATTGCTATGTCAACGTTTGCAAGACGCAATCTGTATCCTGCGATGTAATTGAGTTATAGTCGAAATGAGTTGATATAGACTCCTAATCGAATGAGAAAGTGAGTGCTCCCTCAACTGTGTCTCCACAAGACTCTGTGTCAAGTGTATCAAGGAACAAACTTCCTATGATTGAGGAAACAGACAAAAATTCTGTAGCAGGATGGGTAGAAACATCAAGTATCGTCAGTGTTGATTCTACAAGAAGTCACAGAAGTGCAAGATCATCCAGTACTATGGAACCAATGTCCACAGCTTCTTATGGATCATCCAGACGTGGATCATCATACGCAGTGGAAAGACAAGTTGTAGTAAGAGAGTGAATAGTGAATGATCTTCTGTGTAGCACGTAAGATAGAGTTGTTACCTGGCCTTAATGCCTTGAAGTCGTTCGACATAACTCTAGATATGACCTTAAGCAAACTAAACCACCCCCTCTTCTCACAAACTCTTCGCGTCGCTTGTCCAACATTGCCAATGCTGGTAGTGGAATGCTGCTGGTGGAGTGACGACCAAAGTCCCGACAGCCAACATGTAACCTGCTGTTTTGAACCCATCTCACATGGCATCCTTCGCAATGCTGTAACAGATGTCAACAGCTGCACTGCTGGAGATGAAGACCAACCCAAGCGCTGCGAGTAGACAAAAGGACAGAATGCGTCGCCATAAGTTTGTCCTTATGGTGGCTGGAGATTCGTGTCTCAGTTGTTGCCCTCCCGCTTCAGGTGTGTACGCTTTGAGTTCATCGTGTTACTTGTGTGATTCAGAATCTGCATGGCTTGCGGCATCGGCAGGTCCACCTGCCTCTGCACATGAAAAGGCCTCGACTGGATCTCTAGCTGCAGTCGATGCGTGAGCTGGATTTTGTTGCGCGGGGGAACGGTGTCGGGTTGTTTGGTTCTTCTCGAAGCCGGAAGTGGTGGCGATGTTCGTGTCTGCTTGGTTGAGCTCTAAGGCATACACGGCTGGCTTCAGACGCCCTTGGATGTTGGCAATGGTGGGCTTCAGCTTCGCTTCTACGGTCGTCAAATGGAATCGGGTTCTCACGCTCGTGACCCGGCTACGCTCTCCAAACTTCCAGTTCTCGTCTTGCTCATGAAAGTCTTTAAGATTTTCTGCAAATCCAGGAATGCGACGACGCAGCCGGACAAGCAGGTTCTCACGCACAGGGTCGTCTCTTGATCTAGATCATAGCGCAGCTGAAGCGGCCTGAAAAGCAGATTCAACACCTCGCTCAAATCTGCGATCGAGTTGTACACACCAGTGAGGGTTAAGGTGTAGGTCTTATCGCTTTCGAAACGTGAAGGAGCCCCTGGCAAACCTGAATTCTAAGCCGGACTATGCCCACTGTAGAGCTGGCGGAATTCATGTTGATATGTTATCTGCTCTCTCATAGCAGAAGAAAGGGCATCAGCACTGGAATGAGAGCGTTTGGAGGGCAACCTAGATTGTAAAGGTGAACAGTAAGCCCGCAATATGTAGGCCGTACATGCTCGCAGACCGCCAGCCGTGCGACCAATTGCCGCATCGTACAGCTCCGCCACAGGGCGAAGTGCATGGCATGCAGCTTGTACGCGACATTATTATCGCAGCACAGATGCCTACCGCCAGAGAGTTTCTTCGCCTCTGGCAAAAAATTGTCTACCCTAGCCTGCAAAGCCTCCAGGTATTCATGCCGCGGTGTTGATCAGGCTCTATGTAGAATGATGTGCACGACTTTATAGAACAAGCAAGTCATTCGCGTTCCGCCAAGCCGCTGGCTGCACCTTTAAGCTTCCATGTTGACATGTTTGCCTGAACACCATCAAACCATGGAGATACGATAGGACAGAAAATACAGCTACTCAGTACACATGCGCTCGCAACCATGAGCAAGTTCTTCATCGACAGCACGTCGGAATCCGCAGACACCACGCCGGCATACGTGGACTCACCCAGCTTCGGCTCAGACGATGAGGACACTCTTCCCTACCCGGCCGAGCTCGCTCGCAACGACTTCCTGACACCAGACTTCGACGCTCAAACATATCTATCATCCCTGCGGAACCGACATCAGACACTTGAGGATCTGCGCAGCGACCTCCGCCAGCGAAGCCAGCTTCTTAATCGCGAGCTGCTGGATCTGGTCAATGGCAATTATGAGGAATTCTTGAGCTTGGGCGGAGACTTGAAGGGTGGCGAAGAGAAAGTGGAAGGTGTCAGGGTTGGATTACTTGGGTTTCAACGCGAGGTTGAAGGCATAAGAAAGGCGGTGCAGGACCGGGCTCGGGAGACGGGGGAGCTATTGCAAGAGAAGAAAGGCTTGAGGAAGGAAATCGTGCTTGGCAGAGCGCTGTTGGAAGTGCACGAGAGGCTTGAGGAGCTTGAAGAGAACCTAGGCATCAAGACAAAGGAGGGTGAAGACGATGATGAAGACGATGACGACGACGAGGAAGACGACACCTCCTCCGACCTGGAAAGCTCACCATATGCGAGTACCGCCAAGCGTCTGCGCAAGCAGTCAGAGCAATACCTCTTGATCACCTGCCAGAGTAGCAAGATCGGCTCGAGTCACCCCTTCCTGGCCTCGTTGCAACCTCGAGTGGACGAGGTCCGGAAGACCCTGATTCTGGATCTCTCAGCGTCTTTGCGGCAAGCAAAGGCGTCGAACGACAGAAATGCTTTACTTGGTCTGAGCCAAGTGTTCGGAGCACTTGATGCGCAGAATGACGCGCTGAAGGTGCTGAAAGGCGGATGAGCGCAACACCCAACCTCAGCAATCTGCACAACTTATCGAGTTTCACCGCCCTTGGTGGACTGGCAGAACAATTCCCCATCGCAAATCTCGACAATCTCGACAATTTCGACTGAATGCCCCAGCCCGTATGCTGCGCCCGTGTCTACCGCTTCCTCTCTATACCAATATGACAGGCCTCTTCACCCCGGTGGCCTAGAGAGGTGTCTCTCAACGCCCCAGCCAAGCCTATGAGTACCAGCCACAGAGAAACGCTTCGATCGAAAGATGATCGCCTCCGTGCTTGGAATGGGGCAATCATAGGGGCATTCCCCTGGAGCTGAGCGTATCCAGTAGTCGATGGCCTTAGGTGGATGCCAAGAGCGGCTCGGTGGATCATCTCCTGGTATGATTTGCAGGCACGCCGTCGAAATAGTGGTCGTGGCATCGTCATGGTAGACAGTGAGATTGACAGCACAACCCGTTCGTAAATAGTAGGCATGGAGATACAGCAAGCAGGCCGACCGAAGCCTTGTATACACGTCGAATACCGAAGCACCGAATTGGCTTGAAAATCGAAATACAACCAGTATTAATTACGTCCTATCAAATCCACCTGGGTATCTTTCCAACGCCTATTCCCTCCAAACTCCAAATTGCATGCAAATTAAACAACACATAAACGCGGTCAGACCCTCACACCATCCTTTCGCCTCCACCTCACACTCCTCACCATTCTCCGCTTCATCGCCCCCAGAGCCTTCTTCACACCCGGCAAAAATCCCTGGTTCGCGTACGCTTGGCTCGCATCCCACATCATAACACCACCAAATCTATCAAAGCCCTTGCAGTACTCGATAACTTTCGCCAGAGTATCCACCGGCACATAGCCCGACCCTGCGGCCGTAGGCCCAGCCGGTACACCGAGGAAGACTTTGACGCCCTTGTTCAGCGACTTGTTCTTCGCCCAGTCGTCCCAGACGTTGAAGTTGAAATTCGTCTGTTCGGTGGCGTTTGGCTGATACGACTGCACGCCGCAGTAGTTGTTGTAGAACTGCACAAACACAGCATCGAATGCGACTTTGCCGTCCAGCATCGCATCGTCCGCGGCGTCGGGGTACGGGCACTGCGGCGCTGCGGTGAGATAGTACTTGTCTCCCGTCCGGGACGTACGATCGTCCATCAAAGCGCGGAGTTTCTGGCCGAAAGGGACCATGTTGGTGTTGACCGACTCGAAGTCAAAGTCAAAGCCATCGACGCTGACATCGCCGAAAGGTCGAAGAGCGCTGGAATTAGACTGGCGAGGGCCGAAGGTCTCCCAGATCTTCTTGGCGCCTTTCTCTGCAGCCTCCGCGGTGAGAAAGCCGCCTTCAGTGTACGTGGCGCCGCCGATGGAGAGCAGGATGGTCTTGTTGTGTTTCTGTTGGCAGGTGGCGATGTCGTCGCTAATTTGCGGACACTCGAGGAGGCCGGTGCCGTTGAAAGGCTGACAATCTCTAGATTGGGTTGAGAAGTCGATGACTGGCTCGCCGCCTATGCCTGTGGTCATCTGGAACAGGAAAGCCATCGGGATGATGTCGATGTTGGAGTCTGAGTTGTGGTCAGCTTTGTCACGCTTCGTGCCGTCGCGAGAGTAGAGCGGAGCGCACCTGCGCAGTATGTTGATAGGTTCTGCTGGACCATGCCACCGCTTGATTGCCCTTTCAATGGAGTCAGCTCAAGTATTCATATATGGCGCAAGAATACCATAGCAGGCTCACCCCAATATACAGCAACATTACTCGACCCTTGTGTCGCAAACCGGGCATCGGCGTTGGAAAAGATTGATGCTACAGCAATTGCAAATGCTAATTGTCGTGCCATGATTGCCAGAAGAGAGGGTGAGCAGAGCAAGAAGCGATAGTATAGCCCGGGAATGGCAATAATGACTCTAGAGCAGTAACATTAACTATTCCAATTGGCAGGCGAACAGGTAATTCACGGTTGCATTGTATTGGCCTTTGCGCTATACTTCTATACCATAGCTGGCGGAAAAAAAAGAGAGAGGCGTGCAGATACTCGAGAGTGGCAGGTACGTGAATACTGTTAGCAAATTAATCGTGGGATCAATGTACTTCAGACCTACAGCCACCCGGATCGTCGAGACAAAGGTGGTGACTGTGTATGTAATGGCCGTGTCACAACGGAATAGCTCACTATTTGCGATCTCGTTTGGTTTGATGTTTTAATGGGCATCCATCTAGCAATCGCATCATTGTATGCCATAGTCGAACCAAAGCAGACCGGCAAGCGCCCACCTAGCGAGACGAGTCAACAGGGGCGAGGCGATTGCGACGGTCTCTGCAATGAAACCGTTGTCTTACATCTCCCGAGACAAACTGGCCACATCCACGATAGGCGGCCGGGGAGGAAAAGTATAAGCGACGTAAACCTAGCAACGCCAATATCTGGTATGCAGGTCAGCTTCGACTTCGAGACAGAATTTTGTTTTCGTTGCCAGGTCTTCAATTAAAAGCTGTTTGAATAGCGACTTTCCAGGGAAAGTAAGTCTTCGGTCGTGTCATGACGACGATGCGTGTATTCATCCCCGGGCCGATGTCTCACTGTGACGCCACTCATCCAGCGTCGTGATCTTATTATACAGCTGAAACTACGACTGTGAATAGCGTAGCCACGTGGACTTGCTAGCGATCTATTGCTTCCGCATAGACTTACAGCATGGTGGCAACGAGAAATGTCTATACCTTATTTCTCAAGTTGCAAGTCCTATGGCGGTTTGATACAGCAACACGCAAGAATCACAAACGGGGCCATGTTGTGTGCGTGAGAGAATGAGAGATTCAATGGGTCATTCCTAAATCACGCTGTACTATATCTGAAGAGGCCGTGCAATGACCTGCCGGTGATGAAGCACTGGCAGATGTCAAGTCACGCCTCAGTCCTGTAAGCGACATCCTGCGTTCTCTGCCCCTAGTAGCTAAGAAATGAGAAATTCTTCTTTAACCGACTCCATTCAACTCTAATCTGTATCTTTCCGATTCCACGATCCACACAAGCTTGCATAGCCATTCCCCTTTCTTGCTTTCTCAAAGTCGTACTATTATAATCAACTTCGCCGTCACACACGGTTATCTTGCACGCTCCACAGCCACCGCTGTTACAGGAAGACATGACAGCGAATCCTGCTTGGGTCAAAACTTGCAGAAGTGTCATGTCAGGCGGCACGGTCAACTGTTCTCTTCGGTCCGTATCAGCCTCGCAGGCCTCGACTTGAAATTGGAATCTAGAAGTACTTCCAGGGACGAACCCTCCAAAGTACTCCAGGTGGACGAGATGTTCCGGATATCCCAGCAGATCTGCCTTTTCCTTGCACGCTTTGATGAGACTCGGAGGATCAGAGCAGAAGATGCGTGTTGAAGATCCGTCATGGTTCCTGGGCTCAGGCAAAAGTCTTTTGACGTCCATTCGTTCATTCCTGGATTTGGCGTAAATGTGCGATTTGCTTTGGACAAGCAGATTTGCGAAGGCCGTATCTTCCATGCTACTTACAGCATGGTGCACTTCATAGGACAGTCCATCTCTCTCCCATTCCTGGATCATCGACAAAAATGCTGTAACGTCAATTCCTCCCACGATCACTAAGCGATGCTTGACCGACTCGGAAGAGGCGCAAATCGTGTCGTCCTCTCCGAATCTCGGGTTGCTGCAGGGGGACATCTCGATTTCGTCGCCGATCTCAAGGCTTGTATGGAGAAATTTCGACCCGCCCCTAGAATTTTCATCGAGAGCCATGCCTAAGCTGAATCTATTGAGGTCTCCGCAAACGATGGAGTACGAGCGTGTGTATTGGCCGAACTTGATATTGGCAAGGGTGTGTGGTCTGAATGCGGGTTCACAGATGTTGACGTCGTCTTTTAGCTGGAACGAGAATTTTCTCACGCGTGGTGTAACGTGTTCTAGACGTACCAGCTTATAGATTTTTGGCATGCTTTCAAGCCGACGTTGCGCTCAATTCTGAAATTTGGCAGTCAGAATGTCGAGGTTGGCGCATTCATTGAGTAGGTACAACGGTACAGACCTTGTCTGGATAACTCGTTGCACGTTCATGACTGACCAGCGTGGATGGGGTCTCTCGACCAAGGTAATGCTATCACCCAGGCACACATATCCTGTCTGCAGGACGCGGTAATTCCAACCCACCCTCCCTACACGCTGTATACGATTGAGCGCTTTTGGCCACTCGAATCGAATATTCAGCTTGTAACACGGGTTGCGTGGTTCGCTAACCTGTAACAAAACGTCCTCACCCACGCGATAAACGTCACCAATGCAGACGTTGGCCTCGGTCATGTTGGTGGCACTGAAGCTCTCCCCGAAAGTGCCCACCTGAAAGAGTTCCGGATGTGGCTGATTCTGTTCGCGCCAGGCTGGATAGTGGTCCGGGTTGTACTGATGGACCACGCGATCAATGCTACCATGGTCGTGGTAGACATGCTCATCACTTTCGAGCCCAGTCTTGCCAACCAAACCCGGGCCTTTGCGCTCCAATTTGAAGATTCCCGATTTTTCTTCGCCTAGGATGCCTACCGAACCAGTTCGGACCTGCAACAGCGTCCCTTGCTGCGGCCAAGGCGCATTCTGCAGGTCAGCGACGTCTTGTTTCAGGATGTCCATCTTGGCTCTTCAAAGCAGGATATATGATCAGCTGCAAAAGCATGAACAGGTCAAAAAAGAGGCAACATTGTGCTATGCAACATGACTCACCTGTGCTATTGATTGTGATGCTCATCCAAACTTCGTGAGGCACATAAACCCGATTAGCGACTACTAAACTCCATTCATGCTACGTATACTTGCTTAGTGTAGCTAGACATACTCTTAAGCCTAGGGACAGTCTGGCTAGGTAGCGCTACTAGATAGTTGCGTACGCGCTCTAACAGCTCGAATGTAAGAATACCAAAGAAGCAGGTAGGTTGAAGGGCACAGGTATTGAAGCACAAATCAAGGTTTGGCGCTAATGTCTCGGACCGAACACGAGGGCTCAGAAGCCGAGCGTAGAGAGATCGGCATTGGCACTTTTTGAAAGAAGCTACTCGCGCCTGGACAATATTTGCTACAGCCCGACAATCCACAACCACAAAAATGCCTAAACGAAAGCGTGACGACGGTACAGAGGGCACTCCCGAGAAGTCTCCCGAACCAGTCGCCGATCCCAAACAGAAGCGACTACAACTCAAGCTTCACCAGGCCACGGTCAAGCTGGGCCATGCTTTCAAAGTCGCAAAAGGATTCGAGCGCCAAAAGCTGGGACGAAGACAAAAGACTGCGGCAGCAGCAAAGAACGAGAAGGATGCGCAAAGAGTAGAGACTGAGATCGCGGCGTTGAAGGTGCGTTAATGGAAAGGAAATTCCACTCTGTACATTGGCAAGAAGCTGACGGGTTCGGATGATAGGCACTTGATACCACCGTAGCAGCACAACATCACCTGTACAAATGTCTGTTGAAAATCAAAGCTGTCCAGACATCCCCGCGACTCGTTCCGGAGCTCTCGAAACTGGCCCCGGTACAACGCGATGCTGCCACACTCAACATCTTGTCGAGACTGGCCAGTTCCAAGCCAGCTAAAGAGGCTCTGAACACTGTGATTGAGGACGTACAATCGGCCGCCGGTGTGGTACGCAAAACGCCCAAGAAAGAGGGCTCACCACCGGCGAAAGAGAAGAAGTCGGCGCCGCCTGTCTTGAACCCTCTCGAGATCACAGACGAGGAAGACGCTGCTGATGGAGACTCTGAAGAGGGAGATTCTGAAGACGACTTCGGAGGATTTGATGACAGACTCGGCTCAGACGACTCAGACGACGACTCAGACATCAGCATGGCTGACCGTCCTCCACCTTCAAAACCAAAAGCATCCGCTTTCATACCGTCTCTCAGCGTTGGTTACGTTGCGGGCAGCGGCTCGGAACCCGAGTCAGACATCGAAGAACTCACCGCTGTGAAGAAGAATCGACGCGGACAACGAGCGCGACAACAGCTTGCGGAGAAGAAGTTCGGCGCAAAGGCGAAGCATCTCCTCAATCCAAAGAATGACCGCAGCCAAGGCTGGGACGCAAAGAGGGGTGCTACAGACGGTGCAAGAGGTGGACGCGGAGGTAGAGGTGGATTTGGAGCTGGCAGGGGTGGATTTGGTGCTGGTGCTGGCAGAGGTGGCAGCTTTGGTAAGGGTGCTCCGCCTACTGGAGGCGATGCGCGCCCGCCACCGAAGAAGAAACACAACGACGACGAAGGTCCTTTGCATCCCAGTTGGGCGGCTGCAAAGGCGGCGAAGGACAAGAAGGCTGTACCAGTGGTCTTTACGGGAAAGAAGATCAGCTTTGACTAGACGTCGAAGACTCGGACGAGAATCTCGTGTTTGAGTTTCGTAATGTGTATGAAGAAGGCGCCCGCATTTTATCGCCATTTGACTAAACCCTCAATGGTAGGTAAGGCAGTTCAATTTCTATAGCCAGTGCTAGTGGCATACTAGCTCTTGAGACCAATAGGTCCTGCGAATAACATATCAACGGCTGGCGTGTTCCCCAATGTGCCTACAGTCTATGGCACTAGTACAAAATGATAGTGACAAAGCTGTAGCTATCGCTGTTGCTGAAGTGGTACAGCACTTATGCTCATGTTGGTGTACGACTCAAGCACTAGCGCTTTATCGATACCACTCTAAGCTACTGTTATAGGCTTTAGGTAAAGCCGTTGAGATAATATTTACGTTGCCTCTATATATTAGAGTCTAGAGTGCTAGTACTATCTGCTTTAAAGAGATAATCTTGTCGTTACTATTAGAAGTCCGTACACAAACTTAAGCGCAAGATACACGGATTTGTGCGCTTATACTGTTGAGGCAACTACCATGATAGGCTCAACACAGGCAAATATCCATCTCCTCGCAGATACTGACTGTACAACCGGTCAGATAGCCTGCAACAACTGATAAGGGACTCGTCAGCACCAGCAAATAGCCACACTCGCATTCGTACCGAGCCAGAGCCTGCGAAACCACATCTATAATTGCGCCTACCAAATCTGCTCTGCCCTAACACCGCCAAACCGCTGAGCCTTTCTTTACCATGACGACAGCCAATCACAACCAGGTCCGATACCGAGAAGTGGGTTCGCGACGCCTTCGCAAGATCTTCCCCAGGCTCGCAAGAATCCCGAGAGGGCTTTCTCGGTTTCGTACAATGGCTGGACTGGTGGAGACTGCAGGATTGAACATGGCGTTTGCGACCAGGCAGTGATGTGGAAAGGAGAGGGTAGGTGTATATTAGGTAGGCGTTTCCTTGCTGGTCTTCGAGCAGCCTTCTCTACATCCATCTCACTTACCTCAACACCAAGCTTTCCTCGATCACTACCACCTCAGGAAACCTAGCAGAAACGAGACCATAGACTTATACAGTGACCACCTCCATTCTAAGCAAAGAAGGATATCGCCAACGCTCGCAATATGCTGTTCCCACGTCAATCTACAGACGCCGACCCTCATGGCGGTTTCGTCTTCTACCACTACGAGCCTTCAATGGCAGCGGCAATCATATTCGTCTTACTGTTCGGCGCATCGGCCATACTACACTCAGCGCAAATGGGAGCTACACGTACTTGGTTCATGACTCCCTTCCTGATCGGAGGTTACTGTAAGTGCGGACCATACTTGCTCTTTGCAAACGAAACACATTCTGACCGCGGCAACGATCTTCAGTTGAGACAGTCGGATACGTTGGACGCGCCATGTCGGCAACCCAAGATTTCGGAGAGTATACTATGGGACCATACATTATGCAAAGCGTGCTGCTGCTTGTTGCGCCTGCGCTCTTTGCTGCCTCTATCTACATGGAGCTGGGCAGAATTGTGCTTATGGTTGACGGAGAACGTCATTTGTTCATCAGGAGGACCTGGTTGACGAAGTTGTTCGTGGCGGGTGACGTACTTTCATTCCTGATGCAGTCCTCTGGTAATTACTCCAACTCCAAGTGATGAAAGATTTATGCAGTTACTGATTAAACCTCTCAGGCGCCAGTCTCCTAGCCACCGCCGACAGCGCCGACGACAGCGACATGGGCACCAACATCATCATCGGCGGTCTCATCGTGCAAGTCGTCGTCTTCGGTCTCTTCGTCATCGCAGCAGCGGTCTTTCACTCGCGACTTCGCAAGCAGTTGACTGCAAAGTGCCATACCACGCCGTGGAAGAAGCATATGCGCTCTCTTTACATTGTCAGCATCCTGATCTTCGTCAGATCCATCGTGAGAGTGGTCGAATATGCCCAGGGCAACGATGGTTTCATCATGGTCCATGAGGTGTTCCTCTACATCTTCGACGCTCTGGTCATGTGGATCGCGATGGTGGTGATGAACTGGGTTCACCCGAGCGAAGTCGCCGCGTACCTCCGTGGCGGCAAGGCTTTTACGAAAGCTTGGAAGCTTGAAGAGGTTGGATCCGCTCGAGAGACTGGATACAGTGGTGCTTGAAAAGGTCGGTCCGCCAGTGGGAGGAGCGCGACCACAGCAGGCGCGCCTTCAGAAAGAGAAAAGACTTTGGTCTATGCAGCGCATGAGCATGGCGTTATGGGATTGTATTCATCATGGACCTGCCAGCGAGGAATTTCGCGTTACAAATGAGGTGTCATAGGGATCAGCGTGTTTTTCCTTTTTCGATGAAGGCGATGGAAGTTCTTCAGATACATTGGGATCGGGGTTTGGCATGGCCGTATAGAAGCGTATTCAGCGTATTTGCGTCTCCCGCCGCCTTACCCGTGCTTTTAGGGCAAGGGGGTTCCATCACCTTGCCGAATCATCGCAAAATCATCGTCCGAGCCACTGAACCTTCGCATGCGTATTATCAACGACCTATTCTCGACCAACGAATGTGACTTGCATTGCAGGCTTTCTGCGAAGGTCATCCATGTTGTTTGTGTCGTACTTGTGTCGCACCTGCGTCCGCTTGCATTCTCAGCCCCGCGAAACTTGCGGAACCCCAACACCACACCATTAAGAAGCAGTCTTAGAGTATCACATAGAGGCTTAGCCTGACAATTCCATTGCTATCAGGGCTGAGACAAGGCTGTTGCGGCTTCTTGAGCGCGTCGCAGAATGACTCAGCTCGGCTCGAAGAAGTCGCGGAAGGGGTGTGCACAATGCAAAAAACGGCGAGTGAAGGTGTGTACGCAGACAAGGCAAATGGCTGTCTAATATCGCTGAGAGTTTCGCCGAATCTCCTCTAATGCAAATCACCATCTAGTGCGATGAAAGTACGCCGTGCGCCAATTGCGTGCGAAGGGCAGAGCAGTGTAGTCTGCTGTACCCGGCTTCGCCAGCAAGTGTACGTGAGCAGACATGTTGCAAATCATGGCCATATCAGCTAATGACGGTGGTAGGCAAGCAACCTCCCTGCCCCAGCCACAGATACCGAGAGTTGGCTGCAAGATCTTGAATTGATGCATCATTACAGCCACAGGACCAGCAGAACGCGACTGGGTGCCAAAGTCCGACTCCAACACGTATGGCAGGAACACATTCCCAAAGAAGCAGCAAAACACCCATTTCTGATGCATGGCGTACTGGCACTGGCTGCACTTCACATCGCATGCACAAGGCCCACGCAAGCTTCCAAATATGCTTCGCTGTGTGATAAGCACCAAGCCTCCGCATTGGCATCCTACCGGCAGATACTGACGCACATCACGGATGATGTCGTCGATGCGCTCTTTGCTCTATCAACCATACTGTCGATCTCTTCGATAGCTCGGGCGACTCTGCGAGCCTCGCAGATGGAAGTTCCACAATATATTAGCGTGGAGAGTATCTGCGAGCTACTCTTCTTGACAAGAGGTGTCCGCGAGGTCAAAGAAGCTACAGGGGAGCTCGTCGCCGAAGGTCCCTTCTCTGTCGTACTCTTCGGTCACGACCTATCTGCCGATGTCCAGGTCACAATGTCTCCCAGAATCGTCGGTGTCTTCAGAGAACTCGAACGTATGGTACACGATTACTGTATCGAGGCAGACCAGCGAAAACACTGCTCCGAAGCCCTTGCACATCTTCTTGATGTGTACGAATCTTTGCTTGCAAAGTACTCTCTTGGGGACTTGGAAATGGGCACCGTCTGGCGCTGGACAGCCATGCTCTCCTACGACTTCATCAAAATGGTTCAGGCAGAATATCCACCAGCCTTGGTCATAACTGCACACTTCACGGTAGCAGCGATGATGCTGCGAGACACGTGGTCTGTGTCTAGCTGGGGGAAGTATGCACTTGATGGAATACGGATCGCCTTGAAAGGCCAACTCGAGGAATATCTAGCGTGGCCAGAAGAGCAAATGGCTTCGGACAATGCAGGACTGAAGTACGGCGCGGCAACGATTGAGACTACCGGCGGCTTCCAAGAGGAGCTACTAGAGTCCGGTAGTCTTGCGCAATCGCCAATGATACAAACACCACTTGCCGAATGAGCGGTAACACTGGCCGGGTGGATGTGCAGACGACAAGCGCGAGCTCGCAGTGTGGGTTCAACCTCGCTCGGACCTCTCAGTATGGCCTGTTGCAACAAAACCATTAACTCAGTCATCTCCCAGGCAGACGCTGGGTGCGCCTTTGCAGAGTTCCAACCTGGACGTTTTGAATCTAGATTCAAAGAATTTGCGACATTGCCAAGATCCACACCACGGCGAACAGAAAAGAGTTCATCCTCACGGGGCCTGGGTTCGAGGCCATATGAGCTTGTCAAAGCGCACTATGTTACGTAAGTGGATCGACGGCCACCGCGACATGGTGGCCCGGCATTGACAACGATGGTCCACAGATCATTGATCCAAGCAATGCGCGGTCCAGGCGAAAATTGGACTGGATACTACCCTGCATCTTGAACAGAGATGATTGTACTAGCTCGCAAGCCTGGACTGTCATTGCTTGGAAAGGCTTACGTGGAAGGTTCCATGAATTTGCATCTTCGGGAATCATTTGGATTCGTCTGAGATGAGGATTTCCTATCACAGTAGATTTGAATGGTCGAGACAGCAGGACCACTTTGCATTGTCGAAGGCATAAGCTAATTGTAATGCTGCCTCCTCCCTTCAGAACAAGTTTTCCAGTGGTCCGTGGAATTGGTTGTGGGATAGATATTTGTGGGACAGATGTATTGGCACGGCACGTTTCTTCGGTGTGAATCGCATGCCTTGCAGGTGGCAAAGAGGAAACGGGATGTGAGGAACCACTGCTATAAGCACCGGTCATCAACTAGCCACTCTCTAGTGTTGACAACACGTGCTTCTCTTGGCTGTTTGGTAAAGTCGTATCCGATGTGGACCTACCGGCTTGCGTTGCATCGGAGGATCGTCTGGTAATCAGATGCTTTCTCACATGTAATCGCACAAATCCATGAACGCGTGGCGGCTAGATTATCATTTCCAAGAGAGCACATATGTCTTGGAGGGATCCTTCCACAGCTTCCCCTCAATCTATCCGTCTGTAATAATGCACGCGACCATCATCGCGCACTCCGCGAAATCTCCAACTCTCCACAACGTCATCGCACTCTACCCCATGGCACGCGTCGTTTGGTCGAATCGGCACCCTAAACCGAGCAGAAGCAATGCCACGGACCGCCACACAGCGCGGTGGCGTTCTCGAGGCTAAACGCCAAGGGCTACCTTCCCGCCGTGCCTAGCAATTTACTACCAACGCCGCGCCCTCTGCCACGGCGCTGAGCCTTTAGTGCACGTGTTTCTCACCTATAGAGTGCACGGCGGAGTCTTGGTTATCTTGACCAGCGCCGCCCTTTGACGTCTGCCAACGTTCACCCACTGCGTGCCATGGCATCGAGATGGAGGGTGCGGTGGAGGGTGTGGGTAGACCCCATGGGTCTTGGGGGTGGGTTGAATGCGGGTGCGACGAGCGGTATAAGAGTCAAGTAGCAGAGTACGCGCTCATTTTGGCTCTTGTTGTTTCGCCTTGTCACCGATATCCTGCCTTAGTTCGATCGCCCTGATCCACAGCCATCATGCCTGCTCCGAAGGTCGACGACGAGGCTGTCTACGAGGATAAGCGTCCTTCACCTGCCACTGGCAATTCGAGCAACGATGTCACCCACGATGAGCATCCATCGCAGCGACGCGCGAGCGTTGCTGCTGTTGCTGCGAAACTTCGCAACCCTCTCGGTGGCATGACCGACGAGGAAGTCATCAGGGATGTCGATAACTTCATCGAGACACGCGGTCTTACAGACAAGCGAGAGATCTTCCACAAGGGTGCTCTGATGGCTCGCGTACAAAATCGCCCGAACGGATACGAAAAGATCGATATGTTGTCTGAGGAAGAGAAGGGATGGCTGCGACACGAAGACGCTCACCGCTGGAGCCAGCCATTCCAACTGTATTTCCTTGTCATTCTTTGCGCTGGTTCTGCCATTGTACAGGGCATGGATCAGACTGCTGTCAACGGAGCCCAGGTTAGTGATATTATACCAATCATACACCATCATCGTTACTGACACCTCGTAGCAATACTATTTCAACGAGTTCAACCTCAACGGCCCAGAGAACGAGCTGCTGCAAGGTCTGATCAACGGTGCACCCTACCTGTGCTCTGCCCTGATCGGCTGCTGGTCCAACGCGCCTTTGAACGTAAGTTGACGATTCACCGGGACCGTCAAAATGGCTATGACTGACTAGACCCTCAGAAATTCTTCGGACGTCGAGGAACGATCTTCATCTCATGCGCTATCTCAGCTATCACCGGCATCTGGATGGCCGCTGCGAACAACTGGCCAAACCTCCTCATTGCCCGTTTCGCTCTCGGATTCGCCGTCGGCGCCAAGTCAAGCACAACCCCCGTCTATGCTGCTGAGTCTGCACCCAAGAACATCCGTGGCGCTCTCACGATGATGTGGCAGATGTGGACTGCATTTGGTATCATGCTAGGATTTGTCTCATCTGTGGCTTTCCAGCGGACAACCATCTTCGGAGAGAATACACAGTGGCGCTGGATGATGGCCTCCACGTCGATCCCGCCTTTCATTGTCATGTGCCAGGTCTATCTTTGCCCAGAGAGTCCCCGTTGGTAAGCTGGAGTCGAGCATGACAGCTTTTTTGGTTGCAAATACTGACCGATTACCCAGGTACATGGAGAAGGGACGATGGACAGAAGCCTTCAAGTCCTCCAGCCGACTCAGATCCCACGAAATCCAAGCTGCTCGTGACATGTACTACGCCTCAAAGCTTCTCGACGTCGAGGCCAGCCAGCGCGAGGGCAAGTCATTGTGGAAGGAGTTCTTCGGCGTCAGACGTAACCGTCGTGCTGCGCAGAGCGCGTTCTTTGTCATGTTCATGCAACAGGTGAGTTTTTCCAAAGTATCATGAAGTTGCCACATCATTGCTGACCAGATATAGTTCTGCGGTGTCAACGTCATCGCATACTACAGCACCGACATCTTCGTCTCAGGCGGATTCTCGTACTCGAATGCCCTGTTGGTATCTCTCGGTACCGGTATCGTCAACTGGCTGTTCGCTATTCCTGCGTAAGTTTTCGAACGGTCCCCGCAATACCATACACAATGCGCTAACCATTCTGTTTCAACAGCATTTACACGATCGATACATTTGGACGTCGCAATCTCCTCTTGACCGGTTTCCCACTCATGGCTGTCTGCCTATTCTGGGGAGGCTTCAGCTTCTTGATCGGCGGTGGCCCTCCCACCGAAGACGACCCAGCAAACCCAGCTCAACTCGGCTCCATCGCCGCCGCCATCTTCTGCTTCATGGCCATCTACTCGCCCTCCGAGGGTCCCGTGCCATTTACCTACTCCGCTGAGGCCTTCCCTCTGTACATCCGTGACATCGGTATGTCCTTTGCAACCGCGACATGCTGGGGCTTCAACTTCATCATCGCCTTTTCCTGGCCCGCCTTGCGAACAGCCTTCACACCCACCGGCGCTTTCTGCTGGTACGCTTGCTGGAACCTGTTCGGCTGGGTGTACTGCTACTTCCTCCTGCCCGAAACCAAGGCTCTTACGCTCGAAGAGCTAGACACTGTCTTCAACGTCGGCAACCGCCAACACGCCAAGTACTACACTGAGAGGCTCCCCTGGTACTTTGGCAAGTACATTATGCGCCGAGACGTAATGCCCATCGCGCCGATGTACGAGTTCGAGGACGAGCCCGAGACGCGACACGGAAGTGTGGTTGATCCGCGAAAGGCGAGTGTGTTTGAGCCGAAGGACGCTCCGAAGGCGACCCCCATGGACTACCAGCAGTACCACAATCATTTGTAGACGATGAGATATGGACATGATTAGGATGATTTGGTACGGAGTAGAATAATGTGTAGCTTTGTCAACGATTTAGAGAGAGATCCCTTTACTACTTACTTCACGACATCTTCCTTGATTGTGTGAAAGCAACCATCGGTTGTGAACATAGACTGCCATACGCGTGTTGACATGGGCACTTCGACTACTGCTGACAGGGGTGAGCGCGACTATATCATCGTTGTCAGTGAGACACTACTAGATGTGACTCTTTACACCAGTGATTGATCATATCAGATGGTTAGTAACTGAGTAGGTAGTTGCACAGCCCCTAGCTCTGCAACAGGACACGGAATGCGCGAAGGTACTCCTCCGTAGATGGAAATACCAAGCATGTACCACTACACTCATCTTTTCATCAGACACTGTTCATTAGACATAACTTCTCGCTCTATATCCGTCAAGCTCGTTTGCGCAATCGCCAACCCACACCCTACAACCTCGATGTCCGCACGGGATCGTCAAAGTCGTTCATCTCATGTCTTGGGTAGTCTGCAAACAGGCAAGGGTCGGGCCTTTCGCGATCCCACGCCCACTTGTTCATAAGCTCGGGCGACAGACCTCCTTCCAGCATGTCGACAATGTACTTGCCCAGCACAGGGAAGAACTTGAAGCCGTGGAAGTTGCCGCCGGTTGCGATGTAAAGGCCCTTGGCTGCGGCGTGCGGGGAGATGATGAAGTCGGAGCTGGTGGTGAAGGCATCCCTGTGATGATAATCAGTATGCTGGACATGCTCCCATCTCGTATCGGGATGACTTACCAGCAGATGCGGTGCTTCTCCATCTTGAAATCTGCTCCATTCTTGCCGTAGAAGACGTGATTCGCGTATGCAATATCCTCCTTCAGCTTTCCTGTCACATTCCATTGCGCGTAATCGCGCTCAGCAGGCGGTGCTGATATGAAGCGTCCAGGTGTAACTTCCTGTGTGTTCCTGAAGATCTTCTGTCCCCACCACTTCAGCTCATGGTCTCCAGGCGTGGGCGGAAGACTGCCGATGAAGGGACCTGTTGCCTGTTGTTAGCATTCAGCTGTGAGAGCAAAGTTGAGTGACCGTGTACTCACCAATCTTGGCGTTGTATCCCTGCACACCCACGGGCATGTCCTTGAATCGCTCATAGTCCTTGTCGCCGAGTTTTGTCATTCCTGTAGTGATGCCGCCGGCAACAATCCTCGAACCTGCACGAAGATCCTTGTTGCCACTGCTCTGTGCGCTCCACTCAAGAAGCTTAGGCGTGAACGCACCAGCGCAGACAATGGTGTGCGATGCAGAGATGATGTTGCCAAGCACTGTCTTGACACCAGAGCAATGGCCCTCGTCGTCGAACTGCAGCGAAGCCACATCGGCCGGGATGTACCTGACGCCGAGCCTGATGCACTCGCGAGTAACAGCTCGCAGAACATCTCCCGCTGCGACCCAGCCGCTGGTCTTGTTGACGAGCACCTCCTTGACGCCATTGTAGTCGGCATCTTCGAACAGTCCACCGTACAGCTTTTTCGCCTCCTCTACTGGCACTGCCTTGAGATCTGCGCTTCGGCCGAGCTTCTTGTAGTTGTCAATGACATCTTGTGCATAATCACTACGGCACATCCAGTAGATGCCGGTCTTGTGGAAATAAGGCTTCCACAAAGGATCGCTCTCGAAAATGTCCTGTGCCTCGAGAGCCAATCTGCAGTAGACGATATCGTCGTAGTCAGCGCGTACGACTTTGTTCCAGTCCCAAGAGGCGGCTACACGGGTTTCGGCATCGTAAGCATCGCGGTCCACGATCGTCACCGAGGCGTCTGGAAACTTCTTGATCAGGTGGTATGCGGTTGAAACACCAAACACACCAGCTCCAACAATGAGGTAGGAGTATTGGGGCTGGCCGTCGGCCATGCCGTCAGAGCCAGACATCTTGAAATTGATCCTGTGCGTAGGAAAGACGTGGTATCGCGTGTACTCCTGGTGGCGGTTTCAATGGGTACGGTAAGTTTGAGGAATCTGTCTGCGATCCTGTTGACAGCGACTTGATGAAAGAAAGCACTTGTACGAGTGAAAGGCTGTAGGGCGTGTAAAGAAAGTGGAGTGGCCGTGGACCGTCTTTTACCAGAGACACTTACAGGGCGTGAACAATCGACGTTCTTGGTATGGAGCTCCCCCAGCTGGATACGCCGCCATTCTTGTGATGGCAAAGGCCGGAAGCTCGACGAATTGCGGCATTGAAAGATGCGTGGATCTGAACTCCGGAAGGGTCGCCGGCACTTTGCACCGAAGATGCGCGTGGGGAGAGGAGTTGGCATTACTGCTTCGGGACAAAAGACCCCAATCTTGGTCGCTTATCGCCGGCTGGAGCGTGGCGTATCCCGATATCGCTCTCTATCGTTGCCGTCTGGTGTCTCGAGTATCTCTATCGCATGTGGCCTTGAAGACATCTGCTGTGCCATCGACTCACGCCCGCTAGATCAGCGTTGTCTCTCCAAATACATCAAGACCACTAGCAAGATCTCGTGATCGAAATATCAAGTAATTGCCACAGTGGCGTAAGCATAGTGCAATCAGCAGGTTTAACAGTGGCGCAGTCCCTCAAGATGACATCACACCAGGAATCGTGAACATTCCCATTCCAGCTCCGTCCATTGTACATGTAGCACAATCCCACCAATAGCTAATAAAGCTCAAGCAGCATCTGACAGACTCACACTTGCAATACCATAACACTCATACCTCCACCTCGGACAACTCGACCTCTAAACCTACAAACGACATTAACAACAACAACAACTCAAGTAAACCCCCACCAACCACCAACATGTCCTCCTCCAACAACTTCACCAGCACCTCCTCCTTCAGCTTCTCCTCCACAATCAACAGCAGCAGCAGCAGCAGCAACCACAACGGCGAAACAACATCCCACCGCAGCACACAACAAACCACCTCAGACCCCATCAACGGTACCACAGTCAGGACTTCAACTCAAGAGCACGGTCAGCCCGCCGTCGAACAGACCAAGCACTACGACCCCCAGGGTCGCGAGCTTCTCGAGGGTTCCGGCAGTACGGGTGGTAGCCGCCGGATCGAGGATGTGAGCGGTACGCAGGCCGACAGGGACGCGGAGTATGAGGAGAGGATGGAGGAGGAGTACGCAAAGAGGGAGGGTGGTGCTTGAGTCGAGGCGAACCTTTTTTCCCCCGAGGCTCTTTGGTGAGCGCTCGTGTTGGCGATCAGAATGTACGAAGGGAAGGCGATAACGACGGTTTACGAAGACAATCAAATCATGCTCAAGGTAGCCGAGCAGGGAAAAATCTGTACTTTATGGCAAAAGGGAACCGTGTCGTTCTATCAGTAATGAAAAAAAAAAAGAATTCCAGCTCGCTAAAAATCGCTTTCTCACCTCCTTACGTCTCCCATCAAACAACCCCACCTAACTAGCAACCTCAGTCTTCCCCTCGAACCTCAACAAACTCTCATCGTCCTCAAACTTAGCATACGCCTCCCTCCCCAAACTATCCCTCGCGACCTGAATATCCGTCCTAATATCCTCCACCAGACTCTCCAAACTAACATAATCATACTCCGGGCGAATGAACCCCAGAATCACCAGATTCATATGACTGCCGTAGAAGTCCTGCTCGAAATCGTGCATGATGTGCACCTCGACGCTGCGCACCGTGTTCTTGTAGAACGGATTCCACCCGATGCTCATGACCATGGGGTAGACGGCAGGCGCGTTGCGCGTGGCGGCGGAGGAAGAGAGGCCGGCCCAGCCGTAGTAGACGCCCGAGGCGATGTCCGAGTGGCCGCCGACGGAGAGGCCTGAGATGGGGATGTTGGCGGTTGGGATGCCGAGCTGCAGGGGGGAATTGTCAGCTTGAGGTTCTCTCGTTTTGTTTTGTTTGGACTGTGCCTTTTAGTGCGAGTGGTTCGGTTCATGCATGTGGTGGTGCAGGATTTTGACAGGAAGGGGATATTGGCTCGCTCGCATCAGCTGATGCACTGGGCCAGTCTGCACATGCGGGTCTGTGATACTGCGAAAGTAGATACGTAGCCACGTCGCTTTGTATCGCCGCACACCGCACTGCACACCCACCAAACCAACGCCGCGGCACCGGGTCAGCATGCGAGGCGACCATGTGCAAAAGCCAACACATGGCCTTCGTATTCGTGTCGCCTCGCAAGGAGAGACAAACCCAGCCGTATCGGTTAGTGACAGCATGGCACTATCAATACAGCATGTATCCCCAAGCAGCCGGCATTGCATTGCTGGTGGTGTTGTGACGGGCGAGTCGACGGGCGAGGAGAGTTTACGACATACCTCCTTACTCCCCCTCCCAAATCCCTTGATCACCTTACCATCCAGTCTCAGAGGAAACGGCGCCTCAGGTCCGCTATCGGGGCCAGCTGTAGGGTCTCGAGGGCCGTCCGGTCTCATGATTGTAGTGGTGGTGGTGGTGAGATATTGTTTTTTTTCTTAATTTCTTAACAGTCAATCCTTCAGCAACAAATCCAGAGAGCAGAAACTGTTCGCGAGAAAGTGGTCGCGATGTTTTTGTGTGGTTACACGGGGTCGGTCCCGATAAATGTACAATTGACCAGATTGAGTAATCCAAATTTAGAGATTCCGCGATGTCACCATTTGGTTTACAGGCGCCTCAGGCATCAAAAAGCCGATCTTCAGCCTCGCAGTCTTCACGTCTTCACGATTAAGAATGAAAGCAGCGATTGACTAGACCGAATTGCCGGGAAGAGGCCGCGCTCCATTGCACGATCTATTACATGATGGCTGCTACTTGCCCAGACATCACACGCAAATCCTCAAGTATAAGATCGACCACAAAACTGGTCTATTCATAACTATCATACGTGAAAGAAGCATTTTATGAACTTGCCTTTGAAGGCATCAGAATTCTAGCCGCCCGCCTCCAATAGGACGGAGAAAAAAAAAAAAAAAAAGAAACATGCACGAGACACTTCCGCCAGCAAAAAACCGTGCCAGCCGGTGTCTCAGAATGCCGCCGCCGTGATGCCACAGCAGTAATGCAAAAATGCAAAAAAGAAAAAAAAATGCATCATGCGATCCGATGCGTGGACTTCCAAGTTTTTATATGATGGGTAAGAACTGGAAAACAGTCAGTAAATAAATTATGGAACTTTAGAAAGGGGACCTGGGAAGTATTTACATTCATGACAATAAGCATCTGCAAAAAACGTTAGCATGTACCCTTACAAGTTCATGGGAAATTCGACTTACAGGAATATCAAATGTGTCTCGTTTTATCGTCCAACACATGCTGCACTCGACGCGACCGTCTCGGTCACCAAGCGCTTTGGTGCCGGTGTCGCCCTTCATGAACTGATCCATCTTGACTTCGCCACTGGACAAGCGTTTTTGCCGCTTGCCGTCGTCGGTGAAGTCAGCTGCGCTCCAGCCCATGTCGTCTTTCGTCTTGTACTTTAGTAAAGATACTGTGCGTCCAATGATGGACGCGCGCGAAGCACCAAAGGCAAGTTCCGCGAAGTCCTCGTAGAATTGGACAACGCTGTCCTCGTCCATGAGCTCTGCGAGGAATACGGGTTGTGGACGTCCAGGATCGACGTCAACATTAGCAACTCGAGGTGTCAGAGCACCGCGAGAACTTGTGCCTGTGTGCGTTCCTGACATGTTGCTTCCTGTGTTGACGCTCAGATTTGGCTCGGTGCCGAGTAGCACATCTCGCCGCCAGCCAGTGACAAGAGAGAACTCCTTGCTGACCGAAGCAATCTGACCTGTCCGTCGACAAATGATCGTAGGCGTTCCGTAGTGGTTGACGAAGTCCTCGTATTCACAGAGTGTGCGCTGGAAACACTTCTCCATGAAGATGAGGTCCTCGTGGCCTAGATTCTTGTTACAAGAGATGAACGATGGTCTAATGGATGCCAAGGCTTTGGCGATGCGCAAAGTCTTCTTTGAGGGAAAGCGTTTCTGGAGGAATGCCGTCAGAGCGTGGAAACCTTGTGTATATGGGTAAGGTGCAGTGACGGATGAGTAGATCTCCGAAATATCTCGTCGTCGCTTCCTCTGATGGCTGTTGCCGTTGTATTGAGGTACTGATTTTCGATGTGGCTGCTGTTGCTGTGTTGGCTGCGAGAAACTCTGTCGCAATAAGTCATGTGAAGGATTCTGATTCTGATTTTGTTCAATTTGTGCGAATGAGTTCTCTGGTGACATTGTTCCACCTGATGGGTGATTGTTGTTCAGATCTTGACTTTGCGAAGCCGGACTCTGTCCAATGATGGACTGCTCGCCAATCGCGAACGCATCCATGCCGTTGGTCGAAGCTGTCCAGACATTGTTGTTACTCGTTTGCCGCGACAGGCCCTGCCATCCTGGGAACTGGTTGAAATTGAAGTTGTTATTTTGGTTGAAGCTAGACGTATTGTCATATGACAAGCTGCCATGGTGTGACTGTCCGCCCATAGAATTCAAGTCGATGTCAGGCGCACCAACAGCACCAGAGGACATGTGCCCAAGCATACCAAACTCAAGGGCACCGTAATGATTACCGAAGTTGAGTCCAGAGATGTCAAAGTTGAACAAAGAGGGATCGTTGGGATCCATGAAAGATTGATCGTAAGAAGGGTTGCCCGAAGTTTCGATCGTTGGTGGCTGATCCATGGAACCAGGTATCGTCTGCACTGGCGACACTTGTTGCGTCGGAGTAGACTGATACTGTGAAGGCGTCTCCACGGTCTGTCCAAAATTGCCACCCAGCATTGGGTCGTTGCCCTCCATCATGGGCGCACCCATGCGGCCTGCGTGATTCACAGGATTGAATTGAGGGAAATTTCCAGATGATGGTTGTGGCGTGAAATTGGGTGGCTGTGAGATGGCCATGCCATTCTGCGGCATTTGATTGCTTCCTTGGGGTAGCTGCACGTTCTGTGAACCATTGGCAGGGAACTGATTGGGTGGGAATCCTGGCATGAGGGCTTCAGGAGGAGCATCGTGCAGATATTTGGCTTTCTTCCTAACGCCATCGTGGCATTGATCCTGAAGGCCACGCTTGATGCATCTCAGGCAAGGCCGTTCGTCACCTGGTCACGTGGTCAGCAATCGTTTCCAGTGTTGTGTAAAGGCTCGCATGAAGTACCGCAAGTGAGATGCGCCCTCTGACAGGCGAAACAAGCCCGGCGAGCCTTCTTCCTACGAGGGCGAGAAGGGTCCTTGGGATCGCTCTTCGGGGCAGGCTTGTTGTCGACGCCGGCTCGGGCAGGGCTTCGCTCGTCGGTGGAGGCGCGTTCAATCTTCTCTTCAGCCATGATGCCTGAGCTTTCCCGGTCTAAGCCAGGACCTGGAGAAGGCGAGCCATCTTCGGCGCCAGGCGACATATTAAAGCTTCGGGTGGTCGGTGTCGCAGAATGAGCAGCACGATCCACGAGGGTGAGGTGCGACAGTGCAGACAGCGTGGAGGGCGGCACACACGCAGGGAGGCTGCGGTGTCCCGCAAGCCGATGTCTCGATATGGCAGACCCGCTGCTCTGGAATAGAAGCAGAGAACCAAACAGTGGGAGCAGTCGAGGGCTGCGTAATCGCCCGCTACCTTGTCGTCGGTACCAAGTCACGCGCGCGCGGTTGCGCAGCGGCGGGCAGCAGGTTCGCGACGGCGGTGCGACGGAGTCAAGCCCTCAGGTGGGCGGACAGTCGAGGGCGGGCGGACAGGTGCGTGTCGCGGGACTGCCTATAGTGGTTTGTGCAGCGCACGCGTCGGGGCTTCTTCTGTTTCTTCCCCACGCTGGGTCGGCACAAAGCGCAAAAGAGGGCGGCGCAGCGGTGCTGTCGCTGGCGAGGTGCAACGGACGGGCGGCCGATGGGTGGTGTCGCGAAGGTGCCTGGGGCGGTCCGGTCGGACGATCAGCCGGGTTCGAGTGGGCGCTGGAGGTGATGTGTGATACGGCGTTGCAGAGGCGAGGGCGCATACGACGGAAGCGGCAGGCGCATGGGCAGGCCCAGCGGCGTGTTGTTGTTCGTGTAAGTTGTGCGACACACGGTACCAATCATGACGCGGCGACGACCATGCTGTCGGTTCGCTCGCGTGGTAGGGATTGGGTTTGCGACGCACGCGCGGGACTGGGATCAAGACAGCCGTGCAGACAAAGGCTGCAAACGAGCTGGGCTGGGCTGGGCTGGGCTGGGCTGGGTTTGCTGCGTGCGGTGCTGCTGCTGCTGCTGCTGCTGCTGCTGCGCGACGTGAAGTGTGTGTGGACAGAGCAGGCCTCAAGCTTCCCACCTGGCTCGTATTCTGCACACTGCGCTCTGGCTGGCCGCTGACCCTGCGAGCACGGAAGGGTCTGCTGTGCGTACGTGTGTATGCGCGCGAGAGTTCGTGCGTGCTCACTGGTGCAGTTCAGGTGGGGGTGGTGGAGGGGCTATGAGAGAGTGAGAGTGAGAGTGAGAGAGAGAGAGAGAGAGAGTGAGAGAGAGGCGTGCAGAGAATGCTAGTGGGGGTGAGAGGGAGGGAGGGAGGGAGGGGTGGTGAGGACTACACGGGCGAGAGGGTGGTGGTGGTGGTAGTGGTGGTGGTAGTGGTGGTGGCAGAGGAGGAGGAGCAGGAGGAGGAGGAGTAGTAGTAGTAGTAGTATGGTACGGTATATGCAAGTGTTGCAGCCGCTTCGGCGAGCCGGGATCTGCTCTGCACATTACAGTACATTAGTCCCGTCAGTCAGTCAGTCAGCAGAGAGCAGCGTGGCGACGACCATGGAAAGCTTCCCCATCTTTCTCCGCGCAAACTCTCGACCGTCGGCAGCGGAAGCGTGGCAGAAAATCTGAAGGCCCTGCCCCACTACTAACAATCACAATAAGTTACTGTACAGTAATACCAAGACCAACGCCCAAGCAGAACAGGGCAGAGCAGAGCAGACGCCGAGGCAGCCCATGCACTGCTACGCTACCACCACTACCACCACTAGAGACTTTACAACAACACCCTACACCAAAGCTCACCCCTTATCCATCCCTACCCATATCTGTCTTTGCGCCCAGCCTCATCTTGGCTACCACTCCATCTCCACTACAGCCTTTCATCTGTCTCGGTCACGTTGCGTCCCATCCATCTGTGCCATCAATCCCTCTCCATCCTGCTGGACAGCCCCTGTCACCAACGCCGTCATGAGTCGTGGCACCGCGTGCGGCTGGTGCGTGGGCGATACGATGGCACGCGGATCGTGCCATCTGTATGGCTCACTGCCGGCCCACGTCGTACAGGAGGATCTGGCATGCTGTGCAGCATTGGTAGATGCATCCCCCGTATCACGTGCACGTGCACCCATCCAGTCTGTCGCAAGCGCTCTCGCTGCCTCGCTACATGTAATTTTCCCCACCAGCGAACGGTGGAACTGCACGCGAGACCCTCCCAACCCTGCGGTCCTGCTGCAAGATTGTGCATGCGAGAGTGAGATGGTTGGGACGGATGGGCGTCATAGAACGAAAAGAAAAAGAAAGAAAAAAACACATCATGTTCATGCTGGATTAGTGCAGCGTCTATTCCTGGTCCGGCAAACCCCTCCACGTTCCTCTGCTTGCTCGCCTGCAACACTGCCGGCCACGTTCCTAATGTTATGTACGGTACTTCTACAAGCCCTGCGCGAACCGCGAGTTTCCCCTGAGCCGCTTGCCGTACTTGAAGAACGTGATGGCTGCGATCGTGATCAGCAATGCCGTTCCACGGTACTGGGTCAGTGGCTATTGCAAAACCTACGGAAAGGCACCATTGCGAGCGCGATAAAGGCCAATAGTGAACTTGCCCACTGGTATCCTAAGGATGCTTTGCCTGATCAGTCACCGCTTTTTCACGCACAATAAACTAAGCAAACGTCACCTTGTAGCACATACAGTATAACTGGACGCCAAACAACTAATGTCTCAGGTTAGCGAGTTTGTCGAACCTCTCAGCGGTCACGAGAGGGGTTGCAAGGTACGTACGGGGAACGCCGCTGCGAACTGATTTGTCCCTGTCAGCGAGAGAGATCTTCTTCACAAGACACAAAGTAAGGATCCTGAGTACGTACAGAAGACCTGGCAAAGCTGTTTGCAGCAAGCCCACTGGCCGCATATAATGGATACTATCACGCTGTGTTAGCATCCCGTACCAGACTTTGGCTTCTCGATCTCGGCTGCAGGCACGCAAGCAGCAGGAGCCTGAGCACGAGCATGGAGCGGCACTCACGCATTCAACAAGAAATGTGCTGTTCAATCATCGTCAGCAAACACGTACCAACACGATACTATTCGTGGAAGAACTCAGGCAGTATGCGCGCGCGCAAAAACAGCAGCAACTCACAATATGCCGGAAAAGCACCAGATATTCGCGAGGCCGAACAAGACGCTGAAGATAATCGGCACTGCAAGAGAGAAACAGCATCAGCATTAGCACCCTTCCCACTGCTTGCTTCCTTCTTCCTTCCCGCTGCATCGATCACCAACACATCATGCGAGCTGATCGTACCTATCCAATGCACCCTGCAAACGCCAAACGATGGGTCAGCTTCGCATCATATCACTCAATTTTCCCAAAACAGTTCGTTTTCTTCCCAAACCCCAGGAACAGGGCATTGCAAAATGCACTATGCAATGTAATGCAATGCATGCATACATGCAGTATTTGTTTTTAGCGTACCAGGGAAAAGTCGTCCAGCCAAAACCTGCGTGAGCAGTTAGCATCGCCACGCTCTCGATATTTGCGTCCAACGTCGCCATTCGAACGATCGTCGTCGCCCACCCTCCATCACCATCACCACTCACCGAATAGGCTGATAGGCACAAGAATTGCTCCCCTGGTTGCACATGTCAGTCCTCTTCACGAGGCTCTCGTGCACCCTACAGTAGCTGCTGCATCCAGGCCGCTGCCGCATGTCGGCTTCTCCGCCGCTTGCGCAGTTGGGGCTCTTTCGCAACACTGCAGCGCATCTGGCATCCAGGCCTGACCATCATGCGCACAAAGAATGTTGGGACGGAGATACATACGCGATCGTAGGGGCCAGGCGGAACTCAGGCTCGGATATCCCGCCGTTGTTGCGCACGAGGCGGTCGTCTGCTCTTGCGTCGGTCATCGAAGCCCTAGTTCAACACTTCGCTTCTTCCTTTTGCGGATAGCACCTACAGTTTCGTCGCCAGAAGGGATCGCATGATACGCCTATGACGTTACCTACGAAAAGACCTAAAAACGTGAGTCCGGTTTGCCACAAGTTGAAGCCGTGATTGTTGCCGAAGACCAGTGGGAAGGCCTGATAGGTTGTTAGCTCTTGCGTGGGCGGGTTGAGAGATCGCTGGGACATACCCCAAAGAACAGATACAGCACGCCCAACAAGACGGCTGACAAGAGACACAGACTCGTGCACATTGGCTACAATCGAGGTCAGTTGCAGCTTTAGCAGTCATGCGCACGTCATCTCCCTACCTCGAGCGCTAGCAGTTGGAAAGGTCGAATACAGCTCCACATCACCGTCTTCGTGACTGACTTGTTCATCATCTCGATGGGCGCTTTCCAACGATCGTCGCCGGTCTCTTTGCGAAGCTGTCTGGCCTTCCTCCTCAGCAGAACTGGAGAATAAGTCTCTGGCACAAAGAAGAACAGCATCAGCCAGTTGGCACCAGCCCACATCATGAGGACGTAGAAGCACCACCTCCAGCTCTTGTAGCTCGCGATGAAATTGCCAACGACCGGCCCAAGCAGTGGTCCGCAGAAGGGTGCCGCCGAGAAGATCATCATCGGCATGCTCAGCTTCTCCTTGGGGAACGTATCACCCACAGTACCGCCAGCTACACTCAAGAAAGCAGAGCCCGCAAGACCATCCAGGAGTCGTGATATCAGCATCGTTGCTAGGTTGTTCGCGAGCGCACATGGGATCAACCAGATAAAGTACATCCCAAAAGCGCAAAGATAAATCGGCCTCCGTCCATAGAACTCAGACAACGGACTCAAGAACATCGGCCCAAGCCCCAGTCCGCACACAAAGACGCTCAGTCCCACCGTAGCAGCAAGACGCGAAATTCCAAACTCTCGTTCAATACCGCCGTACGCACTGGTATACAGCGCCGAGCCAAAAGTCACACACATCGACGAGACCGAGCCTAGAATCACGATCGTCCACTTGCGCCAGTAAGGCGCCCAAGCTTCGCTTTTGGGGTTCATGGGATCGTCTGGTCCTTCCCAGCGGACTTCGAAGGCTTTCGCGTCCTGCTCATTTGTATTTGGTGCATGGCCGTTCTCTTCGTCGTTTTCATTTTGGGGTCTTGAACAGTCGTGTTGCTCGTCGTGCTCGAAGTGCGTATACCCATCTGCGCCCGCGTACGATCGTTGCGACCTCACCGACGGTCGACTGCGGGTCGTATGTATTGGCGTGAGAAGATTGGAGTCTCTGGGTTTCTTCCGTGCTATGGATGTTTCCGCATCTTCGCGGCTGTTGGTGTTGCACGACTCAATGCTCTCTCTCCTGTGGTCTGCGGTTCTGGCCGAGTTGGCATTGCTGTCGTTGGCATGCTTCTCCAGATCCGGATCCATTTTGTCAAGCGTCTTATCGAAGCAGTAATACGTGGCGAGTATCGATTATGCCGTCACTCTCGCGTCCCACTCGTTTTTTTTTCGCGGGGCGAGCGCTCGCGCAGGCTGAAGAGACGAGGACTTTGCGATGTCGGCAATTGAGAGTCTGAAGATCTTCTTCACCTTGACACACCTTCTCGCCACAGCAGTCGATTGATGGTCCCGCCCGAAAGAACGAAGTGTGTGAATGGGAGACAATGGTGGGAAGGGGAAACCCCGAAGAATCTAGATGGGCCATGATGGCAGGAATAAGCATATCAGCCATCATTCCTGACCCTTTTTTAGAAAAGGCGGTCGTGGGGGGTATTTGGGCTCCAGAGATCGCTTTTTGGAGATGCCGACTGCCGCATAGCTTGGGCTGGCTTTTACTAAGCCGGTGATGTCTAGTCTAACCCGCGATAATGCCGCTCGCGCGACCTGGGGAAAAGGTTGGAGTTGTATGTGCTCGACCCTCAAGATGGAAAAAGTAAGATTTCCCTTTGTTCTCCAATCTCATGGCAGGGTCCCCGTTGAGGGTACGTGGTAGCAATGCTATGCTGATCTCTGGAAGCAAGGCGCTTTGAGGAGCGCGTGCGACATGGATGCGACGTGTGAGTATGATTGATAATCTACGGATTTAGGAGAAAGGGTTGACAGCGAGACGAGCCCGTGCACGCAAAGACGTAATGATGTTTAGGTAACTGGACGATCCCATTCCGAGCGACCACCGACCAAACCTCTCAGAGGAGGCTTGGGTACCTTTGTCGTGAGGAAGTGTATCATGGAAGCGTGTGAGCACCGGGGAGGTATCGGTACTTCACGCGAGAGTTCATCAAGGGAATGCAGAGGTGCTTCGAGAAACAAACTTCAAACCAAGTTGAGATCCAAGTAGCTGCAATGGCGACCCTTCTTGATCATGTGCACGTAGTGGTCGTTTCGTCTTCATTGAGAGCCGCGTCATACCAAGGCGGTGTCTGATGTTACCCATTCCAGATTTCCTATTTGGACATCCAGGTCATGCATTTGGGCTGTATTATACACTTGTAACCTCACGTGGCGTCCTCATCGCCTACCATCGGGGTAGTACTCTGTGGCCGTTCTCCATGTATCACCCTCTTCTTCACTTCTGGTCCTCGGACTCCTGCTTGCCGAGGCCGTGCTCCTTGAGCAAGGCGTCGATCTCCTCTGCCGTCCACAGGTGGTGGTACACCTTGCCCTCCTTTGTCTTGCCAACAGTCGCGAACTCGATCTTCTCCGACGAGAGCTTTGTGGAGTCCATGGTCTTGCTTAGAACCTTGACTGCAAGCTCGCAGGCCTGCTTGAGGTTGCAGTCCTCGTTGTAGTCCTGCTTGAGCAGACTCTGTGCTGAGGCGTTGTTGGCGCCCACGCTTGTTGCTTTCCAGCCACCGTAGTTGCCCGAGGGGTTGGACTGGTACAGCTGGAATTGCCTCTGGTTGTCCCAGCCGGCGTAGATGAAGGAAACACCGAAGGGTCGCAGACCACCGTGTTGAGTGTAGCCCTGCTTGAGATCGCATAGACGGCGCACGAGCTGCTCGCAGGGAATGTCGGAGTTGTAGGTGAGGAGGTACTGCTGGGCGGCTTGACGGGCGTAGTTGATGAGAATGTTGGCGTCGGCGGTCATACCGGCCACTGCGGTGATCATGTTGCTGTGTAGATTGTTAGTCTTGAATCCAGTGTGGTAATCAAGCATCTGTCTACACCTACTCGTTGAGGATGTAAAGCTTCTCGGCGCTGGTGTCTTGCTCAAGGAGCTTGCTTGTGACTTTGCGCTCTGCTGCAAGGACAATACCATCGTTCGCTAAGATTCCGAGAGCAGTGCCGGCGTGTGAGATGGCCTCGAGGGCATATTCGACCTGGTAGAGACGGCCTTCTGGCGAGAAGATGGTGGTGCGGGAATCGTAACGGCGTGACATGGTGGCGGCGGTGTGATTGTGAATGTGGCCTGCTCGCTAAGTGTATGTAGAAGACCTCGGCTTTCTATTCGGGCAGGCGATGGTCGAGGGTGCAGTTTGATATATGAGTTGGTGTAGTTGGGGCTGATTGACTGATTGCTCTACCAGCAGCTCACTCGCACAAGCTCCAGGCAACGCGACGTTGACGTGCACACGTTCGGAAAGTGCCGCCCGAGCTTCACTCCCGCTAGCAGAGCTACGCAATGACGATTTCTATATCAATTCGCGATTCTGAACAAAAACATGCAACACATGTATTTCACAACATAACATGCAATCGCCGAGTAAGCGATTAAAATTGGGACTCAAAGACTTCGCAACGAGTACTACCGGCCAGGACTTCATGATAACGCAAACTGGAGGAGATATGGATGCCCAAGACGACTTTGTCTCATTGGGAGGAAACGAGAACGCGAATGAGCGATATGGCTTCAGCGCAGCAGAACCGGTTCAGCAATCATCCAGTCATGTACCTACTGGACCTCGCGACAGGGAGACAGCAAATGAATACCAAGGCCGTCAACGAAACGCGCGACACGACCCTCGAAATGCAAAAGATCGACCAAAATCGAAACACGCCCTTCCAGGCTTTGAGCCATGGGTACTTGTCAGGACGAAGTTTGGCCGACGCTTCGCGCACAACACGAAAACAAAAGAGAGTTACTGGTACATTCCCAAGGATGTAATGCCCGGCGTGATCGCGTTTGAGCGCAGTGAAAAAGAGGAGAAAGAGAAGCAAGAGAACCAGCGATGGGCGGAGGAGCAGTTACGGGAGATGGAAGCAAAGAGCAAGGCCGCCAAGATCAACAAAGCAGCTGATGCTGGAGAGGCAAGGAGCAGACGGCGAAGGAGTGAGAGCTTGCAACGTGAGGATGAGGAGGCATTCATGGCTGAGTTGGCGGCCCAGGCTGAGCATGAGGAAGAGCAAGATGCAAAAGAAGCGGTCAAGGCGGTCGAACAGAAGCCAGTAGGCCCGCAAGCCGGTGACTACGCCAGTGACAGCGAGTATGAATATGTCGAAGTCACCGATACAGAAGGCGAGGAGGGCGATGACGAAGAGCAAGCTCAGGATGCGTTGCCGACGGCTGACGGACAAGCTGAGGAGCCTCAAGAAGATGGACCTGTGGAGTTTGGAGAGGACGACATAGCCTACCAGCTGGCTGCAATGGGCGAAGAATACGGCTTGGATCCTGGTGAATACGGAGATGAGCAAGGGGAGGAATGGGAGGAAGGTGCCGAAGGCCTTCCACTCAGCGAAGAAGACGCGATCTATTTGTTCCGCGACATGTTGGAAGACCACCGAATAAGCCCATACACGCCTTGGGACAAAATCATTTCAGACGAATCCGAAGACAGCATCTTGATGGACGATCGTTACACTATTCTTCCCACCTCTAGAGCGCGCAAAGCGGCCTGGGAAGTCTGGACAAAAGACAAGGCCGCACAGCTCAGAGAAGAAAGAGCAAAGATGGAGAAACTGGATCCCAAGATCCCGTATCTAGCGTTCCTGTCAGAAAAGGCAACACCAAAACTGTACTGGCCAGAATTCAAGCGCAAATTCAAAAAAGACGCCGAGATGAACGATCGCAAGCTGGTCGACAAAGATCGCGAGCGACTGTACCGCGATCACATCAACCGCCTGAAGCTGCCCGAACCGACTCGGAAAGCAGACCTAATAACGCTTCTCAAATCTCAGCCTCTGAGCGCTCTGAACAGGTCAAGCACAAAAGACAGTCTCCCTCACCAGGTCCTTGGGCATTTGCACCTCATCTCTTTGCCTCCCAACACACGGGACTCGGTCATCGAGAGACATATTGCTAGCTTGCCACCTGCTCCTGAGGCAGACGAAGGCGAGTGGAGCGAGGAGCAGCGTGTAGCGGAAGAGAAGAAGCGTGCTGAGAGGCGAAAACGGGAAGCTGCCATGGCGGAGCGCGAAAGGCAGGTGAACGAAGAGAAGCACAGGGCTGGACGGGAAGAGGCTCAGGCGAGAAGGTCTCTTAGAGAAGAGCAGGCGGAATTGGCAAGATATGCTAGGATTTAGAGACCGCGATCAAATGAGAATGAGAACAACAGAGTTGTGTTCGTGTCCCCACGTCTGATATGCTGATAACAATGACTCTCGACTTATAGATGGCTATTCTTGCCAATGAGCTACGGCCAATCGAACGACCGGAGCTTCATGCACACAGCTTGGACCGCATTCCAGTCTGATATGCTATACCAGCGAGTTCAGACTTACACGTGAACGTAATTGCCGCTGAGGTACGGCCAATGAGACCACTGGAGCTGTACGCGCTGCAGATGCTCCTTTTGTCTGCCACGAACTGATGGGCGCGCTCCTGCTTTCGCCCAATGGACTTTTTTCTTCTAGGAGCTTGAGCTTTGGCGATAGGTGCGTGGGAGGTGCAGCCTTTGCTCTCTGCCATGTCGTTCTGGGCTCTGGTGCAATTCTTGGTTGTGTGCATTTACCCGCCGTGTTAGTCGCGCCAGTAGGCCCATCTCTCGTCAGGCTCAGCGAGCCAGTCCTCGAGCTGCTTCACCGGACCCGTGAAGCCATACGTGCGTGCCTTGTAGTTGTTTGCGGCAGTGGGCGGGTCAACAGGGAGCTTCTTGGTAGCAGTCTTTTCCTATCTCTGAGGTCGGCCTTCGTTGAAGCTTGCGCGATAGCGATGGTTGAGCACTCCCACGGTGGCGGCATCTGTGTAAAATATGCATGTCAGCCTGCCGCAGCAGTCTTTAGCTGTACGAATATACCTACCTTAGTGCAGTAGTGGGGATGGACAATGGTATGTTGATATTGGAATCTTTGTATCTCAGGATGTAATACTTCCGCTCACGCTCATACGAGGTTATGTGTCTGATTCGTTGTACTTCCGGCGAATATGTTGTTTCCATGTCATCCTTCCGAACATTGTTCGTACGCAACGTACGTCTTGGTACATGTGTCTGTGTTTGATTGATCGACGGCACATATAACAATAACACCTCTCCACCGATGCAACGCCGCCCAGATAGCTTTTTTTCGACAGCTGGACCGTCAATGAATCAATTTGAGTCCATATCAATACAGTATTGAGAGTATCAGGCCTCCAAACGGCATTGTTCGATCTGTGGCCGTTCGTAAATGGGCCTAAGTGGATTAGGGTATGGGGTTATACGGAGCGCGGTGCATTGATGCCCACATTGTTCAAAGGCCGCCTACAAGTAAGTAGGAGATGCTGGTGTTCAAGGCAGAGTGCTGGAATCGCAATGGTAGATAAATCAATGTTTAACGTAATGCCGTGAACAAAGAAGATACGACGGTATTTTGAGTCGACCAGAACTGCCAGTTTGGTAGCCTTAGTCTCGGCATCTCGTCACAACTATATAATTGTATTGATTAGCATGCATCACATGATCACCACTCCATCCCGCGTGGCACAATTGGCTAGCGCGTGAGACTTTTACGATATACTGTGATCTCAAGGTTGAGAGTTCGAGCCTCTCCGTGGGAGTTGATCTTTTGCATCTTTTTGCATGCACCAAAGATTACGAATGGCGCTGCTTGTCTTTCTGGATTTGATGTGTTGTTTTTACATTCAAACGCTAACAATACTTCTCGATTTGATCGTTGTTCGTATCATAATCTATGCCTTCGTACTCATCGCCTTCCTCCCACCCTCAAATCTCTTTAACATACTTTTGTTATACCCACTAGGTAGGCTCTGCCCTGGCCGTTTGAGGTTGAGTGGCTTTCGCTCGGGTGTTTTTGTATCTGGTAATTTCTTCGAAGGAACCGTAGGCTCGGGAGATCTGATAGAGAAGACCAAAGTTCCTTTACTCGTAGGTGTCCGGGTTGGGACCTGCGACTGCTTGTGTTGCTGAGCCTCGTGCTTCAGCTTCGCTATTTGCTCATTTGCAGACCTGAGTTGGTCTTGTGTGCTCTGCAGATCTGCTTGCAGCTTGTCCTTCTCTTCTTGGGTCGCCAGGAGATCGGCCTTGCCACCTTTCTTGCTCTTCTTGACACGCTCTTCCGCAGCTTGAACGGCTTCTTCACGCTTCTTCAACTTGTCGTAACTGTTTTCGAAGTCTTGGTTCCTCTTACCGAACACGTCTTCATTTTCTTTGAGGTTGCGTTCCCATTCGTCACATTCGTGGGCCTTCTGCTGGAGCTCGGCCTCACGCTGTTGAAGCTGTTTTTCATTGTCTGCTAGTTCATGCTCTCGCTTCTGGAGCTCCTCTGTGTCTTTTTGGCTCGACTGAGCTTGGGAGGAAGCCTTCTGTTGCTCCTTCCACTGCATCAGCTCAGGCGTCGGATCGAGTCCCCAGCTCATGCCCTTCGTCCACTGCTCAAACATGCTATACGGCGCATTGTAGTAGTCGCGCCACTCAGGATTTCTGTCTCGATTGGTGAACGACGCCACCAGCGAGCCCTCATTCTGCTCGCAGTTCCAAGTGTGTAAGAAACAATCTTTTGTCTGAGAGGTGCTGAGCCAGTATGTGCCAGGTGCTCCGCCTTGATAGACAAACCACCATACCATCTGATCCGACAATCCCATCGGTGCTCTACAGTCGGCGCTTGTAGCTGCCAGGTAGCGACCATTCCGAGCCGACTTGAGTGCGATCCTGCTGCGATCATTGTTCTCGTATTGGATGAGCCACTTGCAGTCTGGATCGGGCTGAGCCGTGCAAGTGATAGCACCGGGCACATCGTGGTTGAAAGCCAATGCTTGGTAGAAGTTGGAGCAGAGGTTCTTGATGTAAAAACTAGAGCCGGTCGGGAACGGATCTCCTTGGTAATCTAGCATTTGAACCAATGGGTGGTTCGGTATGTCGCTGGGGGTTGCCATGGTGTAGTTGGAAATGATGGCGGTCGACTTTGGTGCGATAATTCCGAGTAGTAATTGAAGTTGTGCCGCAATGAATCGTATCAGATATCTGTTGGTCCCAAGGCAGCTGCACTCGCATGAGATTGGTATGCTTTAGAAATCGCCACTACCGGTGTTTGCCGTTTGAAGGGAAGGTATAGTAGCAAACACGAGATAGAGGTGACCTGTGCGAACTTGCACCAAACCAAGGCCGCAACTGATCGAAGGATGTGCTTCCTCTGGCAGCTTGACACGGTCCCAATGGTTTCCTCGCGGTGCTCTCGCAGCTCACCCCACATGGGTTCCACGGTGCTCGGCACCTTAATGCCTACTGAATATACCCACTCATACAAACCCAACCCGCATGAGTAAAGCCTAGTGCCATTATCGGGGCTCTGACGGCGACGTGACATCCAGGCATTGGTCCGAGGCGGTCTGAAATAGTAGATCTACTACTGTCTTAGATGGATGTGTGGATGATCGTCTTGTCAATGCAGAAGCCAGCCGACCGAATGCATACAGCTTGAACTTGCGAAACCCCAAAACGGCAAATACAGAATGCCGAGAGGCTGGGAGTGGATGAGGAGTCGTGCCGTGTTGTGGAGAACGATGCACGCTTGAGCTATCGATAGATCGATCGTCGAGAGCTCGGTGTCAGGGTGAGGTATTTCTTCTCTCGCTGGGTCCTTCTTACCAGTCGTAATTGTACTGGTTAAACGTATCTGAACTTACCACTTTGATGAGTTGATTGTATTTTGATCGTAGCGGGAAAGGAAAGATGGAAACTCTGATAGACGAAACGTCACAGAAACCAAACTCCGGTCCGTAGGCGCCCCGAAGCCTGCAGGCTTTCAGCTAGGTGTTGATCTGCACAAGGGTTCAAACTGGGTTCAAGCTCCAGATGACGGAGGAAGCTTCCTGGCATTGGCCTGGTTGGCCCAAAGGAAGCCCCAAGGTATAGAGAGAGTTGTGTTATCATTGCCGTGTCCGCTCTGTTAAATCGAAACGGAGCACACGCATCCTAATCTTTAATCCCGCTTAGCCTATTGTTACGCATCCTTCTCTTCCACATCCCAGAAGCCACACAATTAATCCTCAAAATGGGCGTGTATGTTCACAAGCCACGCGGAGCTAGCTCGACTTGTATCATTGCTGACACTCAACCTGAAGTGAACTTCTTGACGACCCTGCGGCCACTCCTCTCGGCCGCAGAAAGCAGCTGTCGGACATGATCAAGATGTCGGACGAGGAAATCAAGAACATGACCCCTGACGAGATCCGCAAGATGATGCAAAAGGGCGCCGACTTGGACGACAAGGGCGAGCCCAAGCAGAAAGATTCATCATTGAAGATTCGCATTGAACTGGACCTGGAAGTGGAAGTACACCTTACTGCCAGGGTGCAGGGTGACATTACCATTGGACTTCTGTGAGAATGCTTGTAATGGTTTTCTCCGGATGGTGTGTGAATGGCACTGCTGACTACGTTGTGTAGATCCAACTGAGGATATGGTGTGTTGGGGGCTACAAAGACGAACGTTTGCATCAATATTTACGGCTATGCGGCATTATATTTTAACCGAGAACTGTATATAACGTGATCCAGACAATAGTTTTATTGTTGTGTGGCGGAGCGTGTTCGTGTTGTGCGGCTTTCAGCTTGAACATGGCCGACCATTGAAGCTTCATGTCGTCAGCAACATCCCAAATCGTTCATCGCAATACTCGTATCATCCAGATCACGCCATTCGTCATGCCAAAATCTCTGAGATGGGAGCGGGCGACCAAACGTAAGAAATCGCGATAGCCGAGCCCACGAGGCCCAAGGTACAGTACGTGTCTTTTCGTACAAACAGCCGGCACTTCGTCTACATCTTCATCCCTCCATCCCCTCCAAGTCCTCAAATCACAGCACGATGGTCTTCGGAATCCTCACTGCCGTAGCGGCATGTCCAGCAATCATCGGCACAACCGAAGCCATCCGACACGGACAGAAGAAGAACAACCGCGAAGAGCAGCGCGGCCGCAAATACCACCTGACCGTCTCGCTCTTGAAGCGCAGTCGCTACTCCCAGCAATTCGACGGCTCGTATATCGTGTTAAAAGACAACAAACTCTACGTGGACACGCGCAAAGACGCGCGCGAGGAGTACTTCCCAGCAACGTGCAACTACCTGCCCTTTCCAGGCAAAAAAGAGATATGGCGCAAAGCCGGGTTTGCCGGCGGTGAAGGCTTTGTGACGATGATAAACGAACAGCGCTTCTTGAACTGGGTCTATGTGGATAGGAAGACCCATGAAATCAAGTATGGCGTCCGCAAAGAGGTGGAAGAGCACATCGTCGGACCTTGGGATTGCACGAAGATTGAGAGGCGCCTCACCTTCAATGGATGGGAAGGGTTCATTGCCGTGCAGGAGGAGGATGGAGACAATATGTGGGCATTGTATTTCGATGTTGAAGATGACGGGTTGAGTGGAGATGGGCAGATTGGCAGTGGAAGTACACGAAAGAGGATGCTTGAGGTGGAGGTGTGGAGGAAAGAGATGCGCAGGGATTACGATGATGCCATGACTGAGAGAAGAGAGCGGATGGAAGCACGTGAAGAAATCGGCGAGACGGTAGATTGATGTCTCGTGGAAGCATGCGTGCGATAAAGCGTGTGTGTATGGCCCTGGACCGGAACATGTGACTTTGCCTTGGAGAACACACCGCTACTACGACCGAACTTGCTCTGGCTATCGCCATGGTCTTATCCTGTCTATTTGCCAAGCCGTCCGTCGATTGCTTTCAGCAGTGCGTAGAGCGCAGCCAAAGTTGGCACATCCATGCCAAAGTCCTTCGCCCTCTTCATGGGATAACCAAGGATCACATCTATCTCAAGTCGACGTCCTTCTTTGGCGTCGACATACATCGAGCTGTATATACCCGGAAGGCTCATGATCCTTTCCAAGAGGACCGATACCAGAGTCTCTTGGAGGGGAACGCCACATCGCTGCCCAACGCTAATAACCTCCAGCATGAGACGTTTGGTCATCTCTACTGCTTCAGGTTGTGACAGCCAGGATTGGGTATCGACACCAGTCAGAGTCGTCTGCAATATTCGCGTCAGTGAATGGAACTTTGCTGCAAGGTATCGAACGAGGTCCACTGCCAGACAAGCTGTGTAGTTGGATATAATGGCTTAAACGTACTGGAAGCTTCGTCAGCATACGACCGCAGAGCGATTGTTTCGTTACAGCTTACCAATAGAGTTCCAAGCAACATTCCAAACGACCTTCTCCCAGCGTTTGGCTTGCACATTCTCCTCGATGGAAATGTTGGTTCCACCTTGTCGCATCATCGCAGCGAAGTGCTCGAGTCTGCCTTGCTCCTGCTCGGGCGAAGACCCAGGATTCGGGAAGAGGCCAATCTCTGTGTTCTCGGCCTGCATATGCTTGATGAGACCTGGCGATGTTTGGGTTGCGCCCACCCAGATGACGCCTGAAATGATAGTACACTTGGGGTAAGTCGCGCGGAACGGATCTTCGTTGCCAACCCCATTTTGCATGACGACAAAGGTCGTGTTCGTATCTGCTACGGATTGGAAGATCGGGGGTATCGCAGCCGGGTCAATGGCTTTGTGGGCGCAGACGATGTAGTCGAATGTATGACCTGCTTCTTCTGGGGAGCGATAAACTGGTGCTGTGTAAGCACAGGTACTCAGACTTCCTGTCGTCTTTCTTATATCTTGACGGCAAATTCCACCGCGTTGGCGAGATAGCAAGGTTGCAGCGCCCCGATAGCTAAGCAAACCGAAGAGGTACAGGACGTACCGGCATCAAAATGGACCTGGTGTGTTCCATGGTTATGGCTCTCTATCGTAAGACCCTGTCGACTTGTGAGTGTGTGTTGAGATTTTATGGGTTGGTAACTCACCTGTAGCTTCACCACCTCGTAATTAGTTCTAGCCACCACACTCAGGCTGACATTCGGTGCACGGCTCAAGATGAAGGCGTAAAAGCCGCCAATACTATGGACCACGATTTCAGCACAAGAATCTTGTAAACAGTAAGGTAGGGCTAGCGATTACGCTCCGAGTCCGAACAACAGGACCTTGACAGGCGGATCTACACCTGAAGTTGACATCCCTGCGATAACCCACGTACAGAAGAATGGCAAGGTGCAGTATAAATGTCGATCGGGTGTAATAAGATCGGTGGCAGATGTTATCAGAGGACGAGTGTCCCTCACGAGAGCATGTGGGGTAGGGTCGATGGCTCAAATGCCGACGCATTGATGTCACGCCCTTCATGTTGACAACCTATTGTTACACCATGTTGTTCTGGGACATTCCATAATCCACAGAGTGATCTCAGTCATTCTGGATGATCATCATGTGAGCTTTGTAGGAGTCATTGCCTTGGACGCTGGCAAATTGACCATTGGCCGCGATGTTGACCAGTTGTAGATCATTCTCTCGCAACACACTAGGCACTATCTCATGAAAGATGTGAGGTCAGATTTTTCCGTGGTACTTCGAAGAAAGGTCCAGCGAAGCTGAAGAGTGATATCTGTCGATTCTGTTGTTTGCTACCTCAGGTTATCAGGCCTGTGGGTGATGGTCGTAACGTGTCGTGGATGTTCCCCGCGCTTCTAAATGGTGGTGGTGCTCGAATCGATCTTGCGAACACCACACAAACAATCTCTTGTGTCCCACATTGTTACCACTCGCCTTTTCAATCTTGGACGCCAATTGGATATCCCGGACAAGAATCTTTATTCAAAGCATATATTAGCCACCATGGCAGGACTACTACAGTCGAAGTGGGCTGATCCACGCGCGCCAGCTGCGACACAAGACAAGAAGCAACCTGAGACCGAGCAAGCTCCCGAGCCAAAGGAACCTGTACCTGCGCAACCTATACAAATACCCGAGTCTCGTCGCAAATCGGAGCATACACTCTCAGCAGCCGCGACCGCCTTTGCGCCATCATCGCCAGCCGCGCCGCCTCCAGGTGTTTCGACTATTGACGAGTTCACGCAAACTGGTGGACAGGAAGGGGACCTGTTCGATGATGTAATCCCTGTAGACGAGTCTATGCAGACCCGTCCTTCTGAAGACCTTTTCGGAGACGACTTTACCCCGTTGGAACGACCAGTCGCCGAGCAAACAGTGGTCGAGCCGCCCACCGAGCAAGCGCCTGTCGAGCAACCAGCGCCTCGACCCGCACCACAATCGGCACCGAACAGAGGCAGAGGCGATGGAACACGAGGCCGCGGCCGAGGACGCGGTCGAGGCGGACGCAAGGAACATCAAGGACAACGAAATCACGCGCAATCGGAGCTAAAACAGACCGAGCAAGCCACCGACGAGACACAAACGCCCGCGCAAGCCCCAGAGAACGCACCCACAGGGCCAAAGAAAGAGACGATAGCTTCTGTGCGTGGAGACAGGCGTGGCACAGGCGGCGTGCGCAAGCCCAAGCTTACGGAGACCGAGCTCGCTGAGAAGATGGCACAGATTCAGATCAAGAACGCTTCGCTAACGGCAGCGCATGCGCGCGCAGAAGCTGATGCTGCTTCTTTCGCGGAGAGGGAGCAACAAGCAAAGGCGCAGTCTGCGCAGCGCGCGAAGGAGGAGAGGAGAGACAGGCAGCAGATGATGGGCGAGCGCGAGCGCAACAGGCTTAGGAAGCTGAAGGCGCTGGAAGGCCGAGAGTGGGACGCGGAGAAGAACGAGGACGACTTCTCGAAGGGTGGAAAGTACGACAAGAAGGGAGGCTTTGCGGGCGACAAAGAAGACTACACAGATGGAAGGGAGTACCTCCTGCGGGAGCCGAAGGAGAGGCGTGGAGGCGGTGCTGGTGCTGGCGCGAGAGGCGGCAAGCCAGCGCAGACGCAGAGTGCACCGAAGAAGGAGGACTTCCCGTCTTTGCCCACAAAGAGCACTGAGGTGGGCGAGGCAGAGTCGAACAAGGTTAAGGACACCTCATTCTTCGACAATGCTGCAACCAAGGGCAAGTCCTGGGCCGACCAAGTCGAGTCGACTACACCTACTGGTTAGGTCGAAAAGCGAGGAGACTGACACGTCTTTATTGTGAGATGTGTGTTGAGACGGAGGAGACAGTCGTTACGCTATTATACCCATATCTGGTACAGTTCATTACTCTTGATTCGTATGAAAGCATGAAGGCAACTATGCATCAGCCAAAGGGATTTGGCTTCAATGCGCTCGCCACAATGTTATTGAACGCATCTAGGTCGATGAAAGTGCCATGGCAGTATTACAGTATGTTGCAAGTTATCATGACTTGTATCTTTGACTTTTAAAAGAGCGTAGTTATCTAACAAGTAATGTTCAACATTGCTCTCGTTATGCCTCGGCAAGACTTTCCATTTGTAATGGGCCAGACTTCACGCCCTGTCTATGACCGCAATGAATCATTCTATCAGTCCTACATATAGCCAGTGCTTCAAGTATTTGTATATTGATCCGTTCAACCAGTACTGATCCTTGTAAGATTTGCATACCTCGGAAGCTGTTCTAGCGAGCTCAATCCTTTGTCACAGACGACGGTATCTGGTATGTGCACAACGACATACATCAACCCGAACCATGTTCTGTACTAATATCATCGACTACTAGCAGAAAATCCCACGAGACAAGTCTCATCTGAAATCTCCACTTGAAATACTACATCGCCTCATATAAGCGATCACCAACCATTATGTCCATCAACCTCGGTCTCGAAAACGTCCACGTCTTAGTGACCGGAGCAGCCGGAGGCATCGGTCTGCAAACAGTCCACACCTTTCGCCAACTCGGCGCCCGAGTAACAGCACATTATAACAGCAATATCGGAGAGCTTGCAGCGCTCAAAGATATCGTCGCCATCCAAGCCGACGTCCGCGACGAAAGTGGCGTCCAGAACCTGCTGAACGACGCAGCCAACAAGAACGGTGGTCCCGTGAGCGTCCTCATTGTCAACCATGGGATCTGGCCGACCAACGATGCGCCTATCGTCGACATGGACCTTGACCAGTGGAGCAACACGCTTGCTGTGAATTTGACTGGGCCGTTCTTGCTCTGTCGGGAGTATCTCAAAGCTCTACGATCTGCTTCCGACGCTGTCAAAGATAATGCTAGTATCATCTTCATTGGATCTACTGCGGGCAAATTCGGCGAAGCTGGCCATGGCGACTATGCTGCTACGAAGTCTGCTCTGATGTATGGTCTGACGCTTACGGTAAGTCGAAAGATTTAAGGCACAATGACCAACACGATATTTTGAGCCAAATGACTGAACCTCTTCTCTGCACAGCTCAAGAACGAAATCGTCCGCATCGCGCCGAAAGGACGCGTCAACTCTGTCAGTCCTGGCTGGGTCGCTACGCCGATGGCCACCGAGACTCTCAAGGATACTGCTTTTGTTGAGCGTGCGATTTCGACTACACCTTTGCAGAAGGTCGCTCGGCCGGAAGATGTTGCAAGGCAGGTCGCAGTCATTGCGAGTCCCGTGCTGAGTGGGCATGTCAGTGGAATGAACATCATGGTAGATGGAGGCATGGAGGGAAGACTCTTGTTCCCTCCTGGGTCGGCGTAAATCGTTGGGCAGCATGCTGATCTCTCTTGATGGCGAAGCGATCGCCAAGACGGTGATTATCGATTGTATGTCTGAGGCAAAATTGGGAAACTTGCTTATAGATAGGCGACTGCAATTAAACATCAACACAGGACCATCGTTGGTCATGAAGTCAAGGTACGGATGATTTCGAAGATCCCCAGAATACCCGAATAAATCTCATGAAAATGATGCGCAAGATCGGGATTCTCCCAAATTAACTTCAATTCGGTCGACGTTCAGCGAAAGAGTTGTCAAGCAAGGTACGAGGAATCAAATTCCCCGGAGAGCTAGGATGAGGTTTGATCGTTCACTGTTGATGTCAATGCACCGCCGCGATTGCTGGTCATGTGTCCTGGTCAGTGTTACCAGTCAATTCGTCCCCGGTCGCTGCCGCCTTTCTTCGTCACAGTCACACCCAAACCATCACCAAAATCTTCTTGCCGCCTTCCTGGACCAGTTTTGTTTGCTTTGAATCGAAACACGGCATCACCGCACCCACACCACAAAACTAAAAGGTAAGCGCAAAGTCCTCCCAGCATGAACAGCGATCGGCCGAGGCGGCGCAGGCGAGGCATCAGCAATGGCAATCACACCGGTGAAGAGAGCGTGAAGAGTGAAGAGCAAGTGAGGCCCCAACCCACTCCAGTGCCAAACAGTGTCAATCTCAACTCAAAATCAGCAACCCACGTCGCCAACATCGTCTTCCGCAGACCGCAACAGTACAACTTCCCCGTCATACAGTTCGACTGCCACGATTGTCTTGCGGCATGTCATTACATCCGCGCAAGCCTTCAAGCCGGTCCCGAAGAGCTTCGATCTCTCGTTCGAATTGAAGACCAGAAGCTCGATACCCTCACTCATCATAAGAAGGGCCATCTCCACCTCCTCGACGGCGCAGCAATGCTGGACGGCAACCCGGCAACACCGATATCTGTGCTTTCACTGTACATACCTGGAGACATGCACGTGCGGTATTTCTGGACTCTCATGTCGCCTGCCAGTTTGCTTACCGAGTTGACAAGGCGTGGCCTGCTCGGCCCAGCAGTACAGATCCCGTACTACGACAACCCACCTGCTCGCTCAAAAGACGGCCACATACTGGCTTCGCGCCATCACATGCTCTTCGAATGCGTCGCCGAGAACTTCCTCAAGGCCACCACTTTCCCACACTCCACAGAGTACCACATTGCGTCTCTGATCAGCGACGTCTGCCCTTCCATCACGGATCCCGCCACCGCTCGTCAACGCATCGAGTCGGACAACGACCTACACGTCTCTTCTCACGATACCTCGCCCGACGGCAAAGACCTCAGTGACGACCGCTACATCCTCGAACTGCACGAAGCCGAGCGCGCACTAGCCTCACTCACCCACGCGCATTGCGCAGAGTACCTCCTGATCAAACGCCAGTACTTCAAAGCCTTCTCCCGCGATACAGTCTTGCACGCAGAGAAGGTCCGACGAGCAGTCGCACACAATCGGAACCAAAGCAGCGCATCCAGACCCGCCTCGCAGCATCAAAATCAACCCAGAGAGTCCAGGCTCTTCACGCCTGTCAATACTGCTTCTACGAACGATGGCGAAGAAGACGAACACTCGCCGGCCGACACGCCCAACTCGACCCCACGGGCCACCCGTTCGCGTGCTCGCTCGGGCTCAGTGGCGGTCGCGCCTCCTGCGCCTGAATTGTCAACGCGGGTGAGCGCTGCCCAGATAGGCGCGCGGAATCGCGCCCTGCAAGTCCGAACGAAGAACGCTCATGCTAAAGCTGTGGAAGCACATACAGGTTGGAGTTCTTCAAGGTCGAAGAAGTTGGTTCGTGGATGGCAATTGTTAGGGTTCTTGGATGAAGAGAGGGTATTGGCTGTGTTTGATGGAGGGGATGATGGAGATGATGGTGGCGAAGAGTGATTGTGGAGGTTGGGAATGCCTTTTTGTGCTTGATTGTACTGGTCCAACATCGCTCGAATGAGGCGAATGACAGGGGTAGCTGGAACCTGCTGCTACGAATTGGATCTGATGATGTAGTGCGACTTCCTGGAAACGAGTCGGTCGGTGTAGTGTAAGATTAGCAAAACGAAATCGCGACTCACTTCTATCAAGGAGATTGACGGATGTGAGGGTGGAGATCCCATGAACTCCACAAACCGTTGCTGCAGCCAGTCATCACTTCGCAAAGTCAACGGCATCCCCCTCATCTCGATGTAGACAGTGCACGGTCGAACATGGGAGGCTGGATATTTCTGATATGTGCTTCCTGTGCACTTCAGATATAAAAATCGTCTCGCACACCTCGTCTTGGTCACGCAATGATTTGTTGTCGCTGTTGCTGGGCGACTGACGTTGGTCAACAAATAGAGTTGCGGCGGGCGGCGTGAAGACGACAAGGAAGCAAGCGAGCCCAAACACGGATGGCTGGACAAGGAGCCGCTCTGCTCTGCTATGACCGCATCTCCGTGGCGGGATAGCGTGAAGAAACACCCACGCCAGTGCATCTCAGCGTGGGACCTGGCCACCGTAATTTAGTATGATATCATATGATCAATATAGCTCGAGGTATATCAAGGCTCAATTATTGTGGATGTCAGAATGCATTGAAGAAGCCTTGGGCTGTGGCTTGCTTTGCTTTGACGTTGACAGCGGGAGTGGCTCGTGGCTCGTGGCTCGGAAGGCGCGCTTGCTTCCTTCCTTCCAGCGCTAACCTGCAAGCTGCCTCCAAACATCAACAGCCATCTCCGTCAACAACACCCTTTTCCAGCCCCCAAGCACGTCGACACCACCACTCTCTCGCCCTCGCCACACGTCGCTCCCTCTAGTGTGTGTGTCTGTCGACCCGGACATCTCTCTTTGCGCCCTCAAACATTGTTGCTTGCGGTCAATGGCCTCGTCCTAAAGCGCGTTCCTGTCGCGCGTGTCTGCCCCGCCAGCAGACGCTCCCCGTCTGCCAATCCCTCCTATGGCAGCAGCATACACTCTCAACCCTCAGGACCTCGTCAGCATGGCCTCTCGGAGGGCTCCTTTGGCCACTGTGCCCAACGCCGTGAACTCGCCTTTCCGCGGCTCGCAGCCCCTCGCAGGAAAGCGCACGCGAGCTCCGCTCGGAGAAAATGTATATGGACAACCGCCGACCAAGAAGCATATCCTTGAGACAAACACCGTGGACGGAGAGAACGTGGACCCGCATAGGAGGACTGGTGCTACCGTCATCTCGCACGACAAGCTGGACGAGCCCTTTTCCACCAAGCGTACCAACAATGCACCACCAACAGCCTTCGAGAGGAAATTGGCTTCAGTACGCGAGAAGAAGCCCGCATCTCAGTCTCAACAACAGCAATCACGCGTCGACCGTCCTCAGGCAGCCAAGGGTGACAACCTTGAGAATGTTCGCCAGTGGCAACGTCATTATCGACGTCAATTTCCTCAATTTGTCTTTTACTTTGACAGCGTGCCAGACGAGGTCAAGTTGAAGGCTATCAGACAAGTGAGGTCGCTTGGAGCAGTAAGTGCATGTTGTGTTCTTCACATTGACTCCCACTGACATTCAATAGCGCGAAGAAAGGTTCTTTTCAAATGCTGTCACCCACGTGGTGACAACACGTCAGATCCCGTCTGAAGTCACCAACATCAGCCCAGATGATCAAACTTCTATCAAGCGTGAAGATGCACATGGAAGAACCACTCTCACGGCTGCACTGTCACAGGACCAGCGCAAGACCACAAGCTTGCTTGATGCCAGCCTACAGCGTCGTGTTCAGACACAAGGTGGGCACGTGGCGGCTGATGCCGATTCACGACGTGGCGATTCACGTGCCGCAGACATTCTAATCAAGGCTCGTGAGCTCGGAATCAAGATATGGGCTCTCGAGAAGCTTCAGCGGGTGCTCAGCACCATGCTACAAGCCGACACTGGTGAACAAGGTGCCACCCAGGACGCACGCCCAACTACCGGCACCCGTGCTGTTACAAGACCAGCGAAGGCTGATCTAGAGCAACTGCTCCGCAACGAGAAAATCAACGGTCCTGCCGATCGTGACATGACCGTCGCCGCCCAGGACATGTGCACGTTCCGAGGTTGCTACATTTACGTACACGACATGGACGAAAGGACAAAGCCAGTGATGGTGAGAGACTACAACAGACCTGCCACCAAGGAACAAGGAAAGTGGCCGCAGTTCAGACTGACTGGACCTGGTCGTTGCCCGTTCATCGAGGATCCTGGCCACACGAAGAGATTGATGGAGCAGGAGCGCAAGGCTGCAGATAACAAAGCTCAACAGGAGATTGCAGCAAATAGGCGCACTAGAGCGACTGCAGCAATGGAAGAGAACCCTCGAGATCTCAGGCGATCGCCTCGCAAGGTGTCCCAGCCGAACGATCTTGCGAAGCCCCTCGACCCTCCAAAGGTTGTTCCCACCAAGCGCCCGCATGAAGTGTCAACAGCACATGCCTCAACAGAAGATGTGCAGATGCCGCCGCTCTTCGGAAGTGCCCAGGTTAGTCGTCGTGGCATGCCGCGCATGGTTGGTGGTGAACCTGTTGCATCCGGTCTCCAGCACTCGAACGTCACCTCTGCAATCAGGTCGCAGATCGTTTCCTCCAACATCTCATCTACCGCTCCAGGCCTTAACCGTCGCATCCCTGATAGCAAGGAGGTGTCGGCCTTGAAACGCAAAGTGCTTGAACGTGGGGCAAGCAACAACATCAACTCTGCGCAGAGTGTTCCCTCCTCGTTCATGAATGATATGCGTGGGGCTCTTAACGACGATCCGCAAGGCCCGCCACCCCGTGCAGCCAAACGAAAGGCACAAGAGACTCTTGGTGTTGTACTCGAGGGCAACGAGAACGGCCAGGCTGACGCGAAACGACGCAAGGCCGCACCGAGGAAGAAAGCAACAGAGAAGGAGCCGAAGCCTGGGTACTGCGAGAATTGCCGCGATAAGTTCGATGACTTTGATTCGGTGAGTTTGTGGTCACGACCTCATGATGATATAACCGCCCACTGACATTCCTCTAGCACATCCAATCGCGTAAACACCGCAAGTTCGCAATGACCCAGGAGAACTGGACAGAACTCGATGCACTGCTCGTCCAGCTGAAGCGTCCACACAAAGAGCACTGACGAGGCTACGTCTCAATGAATTGAAAGAAGTTAACAATATACGCTAATCGAAGCGTGGCTAATACGATCACCCCTTCTCATTTGTATCCTGCCCCGGATTCACTCACCCATGACCATGGACCGACTCATGTCAAGCATTGGCGTTTCTTCATCATCCTTCCGTGACTTCGCAACAACAAGGGCGGCATCCGACGTCTGATTTTTCTTGTCCACTCCATGATTTATACCTTTTCGACTTTATCATCCTGGCGGCGGTGGTTGTCTCGCGACAAGAGATGGGAACACCCCCGAGCCTTTTTCATCAAGGGCGCGTACGCATTCGGCCGGAACTGCTTCTTCTCGGCATCTGCTATATTGTTTCACTTTTGCCGTCGCAGATGAGAGAAGCGGCCGAGCCCTGTTCGCTTTGCTTTGTCTTTTTTGAACGAAAACTTTTTCTCGTAGGCGATGCTTTATGTTTTTACACAAGAGCGGTTGATGCATCAAGCTTTGTTATTTTTGTTCATCTAGAGCGGGTAGAATTGATCAAATGATTATGCTTATGAGCGTTTTTGCTTTGACGTTTTGATTCAGAGCAACGTACTCTTTTGGGACTTTTGTGATAGTGCAAGTGATATTGCGGGAGGGGGAAGAAGGCCGTAGAGTGTGCATGTGAGTGGAGGACATGAATGTGCACACGGCAAGGCACTGTTCGTCTCGGGTGGTATTGGTTTGTTTCAAACCTGTGTGGTTGATAGCAGGGGCAGCCACTATTTGGGACATTCGTGTTGTCTCGATGGATACTTTGATGCTGGTCGCTCCGATATTCAGATCCTGTTAGGTATTTGATTGAAGCGATGTGAGAACAGCTGTTTGTGTGTTCAGAGCCGACGACGTGTGAGATCTTGGTTGATACGTAACATGTCTTCTGATAACACGTATGTGTTTGATGTGGATCGCGAAAGTGATGCCTGATGCGGAGCTAGGCACTTTTCGCTGCGTGAAGCTGAAGCTGGCACGACATCAACTCCACTCCGAGTAACTTCCCATCATCAGATTCCAGCCCGACACATCCACGCACCTCGTGAACTATTCACATCGCATTTCCTGCTGCCTTTTTTTTTTCACTGTTCTAGACACTCGCCGCAAATTCCACCAGAAGCTCAAAGGCCACCGGACCGTCACCGCTACAACAAGAAAGCAGGCTACAAAGCTCACCACCTGATCTCAACTCGCCCTCCCACGCGAACTACTAAACTATAAGAAAAACACCACACAAGCCAAGCAACCATGGCCTCTCCCCAACCACACTCCCCCTCCCCATCACCGCCCTCACCCTCCTCAGTCCCACCGGAACCCGACGCCGACGCCGACGCCGACGCCAACGCCGACGCCACCCTCCCCATGACGATGGCCGCCTCCGTCGTCCTCGACCACCTCCCCAAAGACGCCACGCGCGCGCTCGAAACTGCAGGCGAGCTCGAATTGGCAAAAGGCATGCTTTCTTTCCCGCTCGAATCCAACATGTTCCTCACGCTTGACCAAAGGCAAAAGCTAACAAGCCAAAGTAACGATCCGCCTGTCCCCCCTCCCCAACACGCCTTCCCTGCGGCAGCCGCGCTTCAAGTGCTCTTCGAACCAGCGCTTCGAGTCTATTGTCCGCTTCCTGCGGAGGAAATTGGGGCTTGGGGAGCACGAGGGGATTTTTTGTTATGTGAATTCTGTGTTTGCGCCGGGGTTGGACGAGGGGGTTGGGAATCTTTGGAGGGTGAGTTTTCTCCTTGTTTTTTTTTCTTTCTTCTTTCTTCTTTCTTCTTTCTTCTTTCTTCTTTCTTCTTCTTCCCCTTTCTATCTTCTTTTGCTTCTGTTGTTGTTGTTGTTATTGTTGTTCATTTTGTAGGCGGTTTACTTGATCGTGAGGGTGTTCTTGTGCTTCATGTTGGTTGTGGGTTGGTGAGCTGGCTTAGCTGACTGACGAATTGCTACAGTGTTTCAAGACGGGAGAGGAGCTGGTGGTGAGCTATAGTGTTACGCAGGCGTTTGGATGAAGGGGTGAGAGTTTGTTGTGGATAATGAAGAGGTATGTCATGTGTATGTTGGAGAATCATGGAAATGCTAACATGAGGTATCTAGATTATGAAGCGTGGCAAAATGGCCAGCAGGATGCAATGGATGATGTGCGAAGGTGAAGGTCTGCGTGGGGGGCAAGACAGGCAAAAGCAGACTTGCTCAAGAAGAGCCGGAAGCCTTCTCCATTTCCTCGACGACTCGCTGGAACTCGGTCACCTCTTCCTTCGGCATGGGGTATGTGTGCTCCGGCGCCGGGTAGCTTCTTCCTTTCACCTCGCTCTTGTAGGCCTCTATCGCACGAGTTGCCTCTCCCCAGACATCGCCAAACTTCTTTGCGAACTTGGGCAAGAAGCGTCCTGGAGGGTAGTTGCCAAGCATATCGACTTGCACCAACACCTGACCAGAGCACGACACGCCAGCACCAATGCCGATTGTTGGGATGCGCAGCTTCTCTGTCACCAGCTCTGCGACCCCAGCCGGCACAGCCTCGAGGACGACTCCAAAGGCGCCGGCCTCTTGCACCGCTCTCGCGTCTTGCAGGACCTTCAATGCGCCGGCCGTGCTCTTACCCTGTACGCGGAAGCCGCCCAAAGCATTCTGTCTCTGGGGAGTGAGGCCGACATGAGCCAACACAGGAATACCCGCGCCGGCGATCTTGGCAATCTGCGGAGCCATCTCCTCTCCTCCCTCCAACTTGATCGCATGCGCGCGACCCTCCTTCACCAGTCGAATCGCGCTCTGCAAGGCCTGCTCGGGCGAGACCTCGTAGCTGCCCATGGGCAGGTCGGCGACGACGAACGCAGCTTTCGCTCCGCGCATGACGCTGCGGCTGTGCAGGATCATCTCCTCGAGGACGACTTCGGAGGTGTCTTCCATTCCCAAGGCGACCATGGCGAGCGAGTCGCCTACGAGGATGATGTCTATACCGGCTTGGTCGGCGGCGTGGGCGGAAGGGAAGTCGTGGGCGGTGAGCATGGTGATGGGCTCCTTGCGCTTGTGCATGGCGGCTATGGTGGGCAGGGTGACTTTGTTGCGAGTGGTGGTTGAGGCGCCGAGCGGGGAGTGGGAGGAGTGTCTGATGGTGGGCTGTGTTGGCTTGCGTGCTGAATGTTGGACACTCGGGCGGTTCAGGCAAGATCTGCTTAGAGCGACAACGCATGCTCGCGAGGGCGCAGCAGCGGCGGCGGCGGCGGTGGTGCTGATGGTGATGGCAGAGAAAGTGGATGGTATTATGGTTGCCGCATTGGACAACAAGGCACGCGACATGTTTGCGCTCATCCTGGGAATGCGGATGGTGGGTTATGTGATTTTTGATTGCGGGCGATTCGAAGGGTGAGGATGTGTGATTGACGAGATTGAAGATGACTGCCGCATGATTTCTTTGCGTGGGTGGGGTGGGCGGTGCGGAAGTACTGGTCGCGGTGCTGTACACAATTCTACATTGTAGGTGTGAGAATCGGACGAGCGAGAAGTTTGGCTGGGGCTGGCCCTCGGCTTCGGCTTTGTTTTGAACAAGGGGTCTACCCGGGTACTGTACGCTGATGCTTAGAAGAATGCATTAGGTTGGGATTATTGAGCAATTGTTTTTGTAGATGACATTTGTTTTTGAGGCCGAGGTGGTGGTAATGATTTTTAAAAGTGAATAGGCAATCCTACCGAGGTTCTTCGAAGATACTGCTTCAATGTTGTCGCGAGATGTTGTGCTTAGTAAGCTACGAAGAAGGGTCGATCTGATATGTGCTGATCGGCAAACCGCGAGCGATCATCGATCGTCCATCATGGTGGGGGGGGGGGATGGAGAGGGGGTTTCCTGGAGCTCTCTACACGCCTGTACTTTCTTGCTCGAGTTGGACAAGGTAGCTTTTCTGCAGAATGATGCTTGTATGTTCTCAAATGTAATGTATGACTAAATACCAGTCACAGCTTTGCATTATTGTATTGTAGTACTCAGAGTCACATATCGAAAGGGGGCAATGCAATGGTGAGCATGTGACCACGGCTTGCTGTCTCTTATCTTATCGCTCACATTAAGCCGACGCCGGCTTTCGGCCACGCGCGTAAGTTAATTGGGTAGCTCGTCATGTCATGTGTCCAGTGTGACCTGACCTGACCTGACCTGATCTGACCCGGCATGTTGCTGTTGTGCATGCATGCATGTTTGCTTACTTGCTTACTTGCTTGCTCCTGATTCATAACCTTAACCACCACCTGCCTTGCCTCTACTGCGACTTCCTCCTATTCCTCCTCTTCCACATACACCCGCTCAACCACTCCCGACCTGCATACCTAACCTCGCCTCACCAGATTCAAACCCAGCAACCGCTCACCCCAGACACAAGCTTCAGCCCAGCGGGGGCATATCCACTGCGACACCTTGATACGTGCTATCCCAGCTCAGTCACTGCACAACAAGCCTTTGCCTGCTTCTTTGCTGTGTGTGCAATCCTTTGTTGCTGCCCTACGGATCTCTCTGCTTGTCCGCCACCAAGCTTCGAGGCTCCTAATACCGCGACTGCTTTATCACTCCCCGCAAGACCTGGTTGGCGCGACGGACGAGACACCGACTCTGAGTCTGTAAGAAAGAACACAACACCGACTCTGAGTCTGTAAGAAAGAGCACAACACCGACTCTGAGTCTGCAAGAAAGAGCACAACATAGCCACCATGTCCAGCCCAAAGCGCAGAATCGAGACCGACGTCATGAAGATGTTGATGAGCGACTACGAAGTCACTCTGGTCAACGACAACATGCAGGAGTTCTACGTCCGCTTCAAGGGCCCAGAAGAGAGCAAGTGTCTCCCAACAGAAATCAGCCAAACAATCCGAAAAAAAAAATCATCCAAGCTAACCAGACATCCCACAGCACCCTTCCTCGGTGGCCTCTGGAAGATCCACGTTGAACTACCCGACCAGTACCCCTACAAGTCGCCCAGCATCGGCTTCGTCAACCGCATCTTCCACCCTAACATTGACGAGCTCTCCGGCAGCGTGTGTCTCGACGTCATCAACCAGACATGGTCACCAATGTATGATATGGTCAACATCTTCGAAGTCTTCCTCCCGCAGCTCCTGCGCTACCCCAATCCGACGGATCCGTTGAACGGCGAGGCGGCCGCGCTCCTGATGAAAGAGCCAAAGGCATACGATATCAAGGTCAAAGGTGAGTTGTTGGAGAACTGCGTCTGATGGCTGGAGAAGGAGCAGGGCTGTGCTCAAGGCATGACAAGAGAGGAATCATTTGCTGACGGCCTCCATTTACAGAATACGTCGCAAAGTACGCCACAAAGGAACAAGTCGACGAAGCCGGCGAGCAGTCAGACGAGAGCGACGACTTGAGCAGCGTTGGCAGTTACGGCGATGACGACGAAGACGAGGTTCAGCCAGCTGGCACCATGGAAGTTTGAAACAACCAAGAACCTGTGCGCAGCGCATCCTTTTTACAGCGCAGCATTTCGATCGGGCGACATATGGAGTTTCAGCATTCTCTACGGTCCAGGTTTCAAATCTCAACTCTTCCTCGCTACAGGCTTTTGCTACGGAGTGTGGTGCAATTGGATGGACAGATGGTGTTAGCTCCCATGATGGGACGGCTGGCAAGCAACAGGGTGGCGTTTATGGCGTTCTGGCACGTCTCTTGGAAATTGTTGGATTGTGCTTTGGGGTTCGGCGTAACGATGGGTATGAATCGTTTGAAACAAATCAGCTACGGGTGGGAACACCAAGGCTTTCTCCACCAAAGAATTCAGGTGGGACAGTAGTAGTAGCATGAACGACGGGCAAGTTTGGTCAGTTGACACATCTTGTCAAAAGTCCTAGATATGCACAATATCACCTCGACGTAGTAAATCCCTCCGCCAGATAAAAAGATAAGCCAAAGGAAGTACTCGCAGGCTGATCATATGCCCCAAACCGCAGGAAAAAAAACCCCCTCTACGGACACGCATCTCCCAGCGTGCACGAAGGATCATACGGCTTCGTCGGACAATCCCTCTCGAAGAAAATAAACGACGAGCCCACCTTGGCGTCATCGACCGAGTTCGCCACGAAATTCTCCACCAGGTTGGTGTAGTAGAAGCAGCCCCCGCTGCGATGCGACACGAAATTGTCGATCATCGCGTACGCTTTGCAGTCTGGCCGGGATTTGCATTCCGCGGAGCACTGCTTCTGCGTGCTGCCGGTTTCGATGTACCCGCTGCCTGGGTTGCCGCGGTCGTAGCCTTGCACGCCGCAGATTGGAGAGGAGAAGGCGAGGGGCGGCGAGGTGGGGGTTATGGCGCAGGAGGCGTCGTAGAAGTAGTAGGGGCTGCGGGTCGCGGAGAAGGAGGCGTAGTCGTAAGGGGTGAAGTTGTTTTCGGTTGGAGCGGCGTAGAGATAGCAGGTGTTGTTGCCGACGGCGAAGGACTTGCAGGTGCTGCTGTCGCTGGCGCACAGGGCGGAGCAGAGTTGGGGGTTGGTGGCTGTGGTGTCGAGTTTGTAGGCTGGGGCGCTGGCGGTGTCGTGGCCTGAGTTGTCGTAGCCGAAGGTTCCGCAGGTTTCAGCGGTGGCGAGGCCGGTGGCGAGGAAGAGGGTTGCGGTTGCGAGGGTGATTGGCTTCATGGTTGGATTTGGAAGTTTGTATGATCGGTTCCTGTGGTGATTGAAGACTTTGGGCATGTCGCGGATGTGGAACGGCTGGCGACGACTTTGGATATAAGAGAAACCAAAGGATGGTGGCGAGAAAACGCGGTAGGCGAGGTCGATACTTTCGCTCTATTTGAGTTTCCCTTTATTTTTTTGTGGGTTATACTGTGTCGTTAGACGAGAATACGAGGTTTGGCTAAAATTAGGGTCGTACTACCGCCCGTACCTGTTGTTGAGATTAGCCGATCCGAATCTAGATTTATTGAGTATGATCGATGTGTTTATAGAGGCAGGATCAGCGTCTAATTACGGGCCGTGAAATGCGGTTGACAACAAGACCAGATCGCTCGTCGCTTCCGTCCGGTTCGGGTGTGTGTGAACCGAAAGAAGGATAGCACGGTGATCCTTCGTACGGCTATAGACGCCCAGAACAAAAATGTCTGTACCTGCATCATCGTCTTGCCGCTTCCGTTCGTCCCGTACTCTTTCGTTGATGAGTATAAGATGCGTAGACCAGGTGACTTTGGCAGTCAGCTATAAAGCTCCTCTAGCGTAGTTTTTTACAGTCAGCTGCAATGTCAGCTTTTATAGAGAAGGTGTTTTGCAGCGAAGGACAAACACGGTTGAGTTCCAGTAGGGGTCCATGTTGAGAAATGTAGTACAACCCTAACAGCCGGAACATACGGCCTGGGACCGTTTTCAGCTCGGAATTTTCCGTACCTAGGTGGTCTTGCATGTTGCGATGATGACCTCCGGGAACAGATAGGTAATGGCCTATAACGCGAAGATACTGTCTATCGACTTAAGTCAGCGGGGACCGTATAGTGTAACATTCGCCAAAGGTGGTTTTAGGAAGGCAGGGTCAGGGAGATAGGTGATTTCTTGAATGTTAGTTGGAATTTCGGATGGAACGTTTGCTAGGGTAAAGGGCGAAATGGAAGATGAGATGATCGAGGATAAGAGTGGGAGGTGGGAGAAGTGGTGAGTGATGAATGTTGGGGTTAAGGTTGCCATAGGTGTTGTTGTGCAAGTAGGACATTGTCATGATAGCAACATTGGACTTGCTGCAACGAAAGTCATCGAACTACTAGGATAGCTCATATCATATCGTTTCCACATTACGATATAACTGAGTTGGTCTTGTTCAGCGTGTGAACATGCCCTTGATGATCTTCACAGAACCCTGAACGCTAGCTAAACCATCACCCCGCTCTTGCCTTGTTTGTTCATTCGTCTCTTATCTACACCCTTGACTTGACGTTACGACTATATGATCCAACGACAATCGGTTTTCTCTAACAAGTCTACAGCATGAGAAGATGCGCACGTGAAGCAGGCGAACGTAAGCTTTTGGCACCGAGATCCAGCAGGCCGGGCCAAATCCATGACGATAGCCGAGTCCATCGATGCATCTGAGCAATCCGGAGGATGTAGGTGCAGCCACAATGTATGCACAAGCGAATGCTGGGCGACACCCTGTTCTGCTATAGGCCAATCGGCAATCTGGAGCGCTATCTCGTGTAGCATCGAGGCACTTGAGCTCCACCGCGCCCTTGGGTCAGCTCGTGTACTATCGAGACTCGTATGTAGGTCGACCCCTACCTTCCGTCTATCTCGTACTACTGCTTGTACGTCTCGGTGTGGATCTGATTGTTTTCTTGCTTGCTTGTACCATCGAGAGGGACATCGAGAAGACACCGGTACAGTTCCTTTCTGATGAGCAGGACGTGACACACGATGCGAACGACAAAGTCAACGTCTCTGGCCATGTGCAGGAGCTGGACCGCTCTTTCAGCATCTGGAGTATTTGCTGCATCGGCATTATGAACAACAACGCGTGGGCTTCTGGTGGCGGCAGTCTGGTCATTGCGTTATACAATGGCGGCGGACCCGGCGTGCTCTATGGCCTTATGGCAGCTACGTTCTTCTACACTTTTATTGGACTGTCTTTGGCGGAGCTTGCATATGCGATTCCCTCTTCGGCGAATGTCTATCATTGGACTTCTGTGACTGCCGGGCCGAAGTACGGGCGCGTTTGCTCGTGGTTTGGAGGGTGGTGGAACAGCCTGGCGTGAGTTTTTGGCACGTCTTCGGTGTGCCTTTTCGGTGCCAACGTCGCCGTCGCCATGTACTCGCTCTACCATCCTGACTATGTCCCAGAGCGCTGGCATATCTTCTTCGCTTTCCTGGGGATTGCATTGTTCGACAACCTTCTTGTCATGTTCGGGCAGAGGTTCCTTTCGAGCGTGGCCAATGCGAGTGATATGCTTTGCATCGCTTTCTTGGTCATCACGGTTTTGGTCTGTGTTATTATGCCGTCTCAGACTGGCGCTGGATGTGCTAGCAGCTCTTTTGTCTGGACGGAGTTTACGAACTTGACGGGCTACAGCAGCTCGGGATTTGTATTTTTGGCTGGTATGCTGAATGGCGCTTATGCCATTGGTACTGTGGACGGGGTCTGTCACTTGTGTGAGGAGATTCCTAACTCTCGTGTAAATGTACCCAAAGGAATCGCTGCACAGCTCGGCGCAGGTTTTCTGACTACGTTCTTCTTCTTCGTCGCCATCGTACGTCACATGCTTTCGGGCGAAATTACACGACAAGTGAATTGACCATTTCAATAAAGCTCTACGGCGTCACATCCCTCGATGATGTATTCAACACCTGCATCGTCTCCCTACCCCTTGCAGCGATGTACCAACAAGCCACCCACAGCAACGCCGGCACAATGGGCCTCCTATTCATCTCCCTCGATTTCATCGTCGACATTCCCGGCGCCTACGTCGTCTGTGGCCGCATGCTCTGGACACTCGCCCGCGACGACGCAACGTCGGCTTCAGGCTGGCTGCGCCATGTTTCAGGCGGCTGGCGCAATCCGCTACAGGCTCAATTCGTGTCTGGATGCTGCATGACTGTGCTCGGCTGCATTTACATTGCTTCGGATAGAGCCTTTTAATACGTTCGTGGGCACTCTTGCAATCCTCACGACGTTGTCGTATTTGACTGCGATCTTGCCGCATTTTCTTACGGGGAGGAAGAACGTGCGTCCTGGACCGGTAAGTCCTTCTCTTCTCCCCTCATCGAAACCTAAAGCATCGATAAAACATCCAACAGCCTCCCAAGTTCTACACTCCCTCGCCCTGGGGCCCCATCGTCCTCGCCGTCGCAAGCGCCTACATCATCGTCTTTGATGTCATCTTCATGTTCCCGTACTCGATACCTGTCAGCGTGGCTACCATGAACTACTCGTGCGCGATGGTAGGCGGGATCACGATCTTGCTTGCGCTCGGGTATGCGTGGAAGAGGAAGCATGGGTATGCTGGGCCACAAGTGGCGTTTGAGGGCAGGGACGATGTTCTTGTGGGAGTTTGTGGGTTTGAGAAGGGAGGAGGAGGAGGAGGGAAGAAGGAAGGGAGGAGGAGGTGGTGGCGGCGGCGTTACGACGTAGTGAGATGTGTACACTTGTAGAAGAAGAAGAAGAAGAAGAAGAAGAAGAAGAAGAAGAAGAAGAAGAAGAAGAAGAAGAAGAAAAAGATGATTATGATGATTTCGAATGTTTCGACGACGCAGCGAAGCCTTAGGGAGGAGAGAGCTTTTGGCTAGAACCTTGGGAGTGGCATTTCAGATCTCACGATTACCGATTGTCAAGATGATTCGATGATTGCCCTCGAAATCACGTCTGGATTACCCTCCTGTCGCTCAAGCAAGTCCCGCACTTTCTCTTCCACGCCCGACCACAAAAATCTCCGCTCACCGCTCGCGAACCTGTCCAAATGAATCAAAAACGCTTGAATAGAAGCCAGATACCACCGCAACCTCTCAGGCAGCCCCACTTTCTCCTCTGCAGTCATTCTCATAGTCAGGTTCGTCAACTGCATCAGCATTGTCCCGTCCGACGGCGGCTCCGCGGTCAATACTTGCAGCATGGCGTCCAGAGTATGCTGCGTGCTGCGGCATAGTACTTGGAGATATTCTTGGACTTTCGCGGAATATGGCTCGTTATATGGGTTGGCGTTGAGCCGGGAGAGCTTTTGGAAGCTCTTGAGGAGTCCTTTTAAGTATTCTATGATCCCTGGGATGTCAAAGGTAGATCCGCAAAGACAAACTCGGAGCCGCATCTGGGACACTCGCCTTCATCTACGTCGACTGGCTGGGTGAAACGATGGCGGCAAATGTAGCAGATTTTAGCCATAGATTCCGGGCTTGAATCTTTGGGTGGCGTCTGGCTATTATTTGGCATACCCGTCGTGGATGAACTTTGTAGCGGTGTCCTTCCATTGTTCTCCTGCCCTGCCACTCGTGCAAGGATCGCATACCTGCATCCAGAGCTGGTAGACTCTCACTCTCGGGACCATCAAGATGGTAGCTGCGGTCTGGTGTGTAACCATGGTTTGGAATCTCACCAAGATCTGGTAATGTCGAGTCCTCTTCTTCTAAGACACCAGTTTCGAATAGTCTTTGAAGTTGCTCCTTCAACTCGCGCTCAATGATCAGAGCGTCGCAGTATGCACTACTGCCCAGAGGGTTGAACAACTGCGCATTAGATGGGATGAGTGCAAAGTCGTACACGAACTCACGGAAAAATCGATAAGCGCGAGCCTCAATCTTCTGCTTGATTTTAGATAAATCCATGTGCTCTTTGATGATATCGTAGTGCTCTGGAATAACCTGCTCGCTAACATTGTGGTGGAACCATTTCGACGGAACGGAACCGCTAACTAAACGTCAGTGTACTTATGGAGTGTCAACGGAACTATATGCTTTTGTACGCACTCTTCGTTTCTGTAGTCGCAGATGTATTGCAACACCTCGTGCATGCCATTCCACTGTGCGGTAGTCAGATCAGTGCGACCCGCGGGTTGTGTAGTGGATTTTTCAGCCTGGGCAAGTCGTCCTTCTTGCGGCATCCGCTTGGCTTTTGCCAGGCTTGTGTTGGATGAACTGTGTGAATGCTCCCATGGATTCGGAAGACCCTCATGGGAGTCGGACGTCGGTTTGGGCAGAGGCTACTCGCGTCGATAAAGGTTCATGTATTTGTCTGTACGCTCGGAGAAGTATTGGCCCAAGGCTTCCTCTCCTGGAGCACTCACACGATGAGGGGCATCCGAGATCTCGGGAGAAGCTGTCCTCCTAGGTGATACGGCGAACACTGAGTAAGAACCACACTCAGGACAGTCCCGGAGATCTGCAGCCAGGGTGGAGGTCCAGGTATTTTGACACGAGTAACATCTTAATTCCCGCGGAGGCCTCTCGATGGCTACTTCCGTCGTACGATCACGAGGGCGGACCTCTGCAGCGTCATGACGATCCGAGAGGGCTTCCGGTCTCGAGGCGGAGAACGATAATCTCGCGCGCTCCTCCATCAAGATGGTTGTAAATCGACTGCGTATCCGCGGAGCGCTGCCATGAAGCTCAAATTGTACCCGCGCGTCCACACTGATCAACAGACTAAGAAGCAAAGCCTCTTGTCGACGCACCATTGCATTTCTTTGTGTACGATCGAGCGTCTCGTCCTTGGTAAGTTCAGAAAGCGCACATCTCCTGAAGTCTCGCACAATGTCTTCCACTAGGGAAGTGCCTACCAATGGCGATGCCTCCAAAAATTGTGAGAAAACCTTGAAGATCCGCTTGACGTCGTCATCTCCGAAACCAGGCAGCTGTTCTTGGCCAGTCGCGACATCCTGAACTCTGATCCTCAAAGCCTTGAGGGCCAGAGAATCGATTTCAAGTTGGTTGCCTTCAGCGTCGTCAGAAGTACTTTGGCGGTCTGTGAAACTTTGCCGGAAGTAACTGCCCGATGCCAATTTGACTGCTTCATTGGCACGAATGATCATCTGGCCTTGTTCTGAACGAATCTGAGCGACCACATCTTTGTCGAAGTTGTACTGATCTTCAACAATCTCGATCAACACTCTCATAAGCAATGCTGCGCTTCTCTCCACATCTGCCTTCCACATTGCATCGCTTGAAGTTGCATCTATACTTTGCTCAGATGTAGCTGTAGCATAGAACATGCGCACGATATCTTCCAGCCTGACACCGTCCGTGGTATTCCTCTTGCTGAAACGCTGGGCAAAATTCGAAAAGATAGGCTTGACGAGGGCTTCGTCGTAACCTGTGATTTCTCTTACACCGCCCGCAAGCTGAGTAGCTTCGAACAGCAGCGTATCGCATGCTCGCGAAGAAAGCAGATGATTCTTGCGATAATGCCGGGGCTGAGTTTCTGTATCTCTAGGCGAGTGATGCGCTGTGAGCGACGCTGCTTCCTCTTTCTCCTCTGTAGTGCAATCTGTCTTTCGAACAAGTGTGGCTAGCGAGACTTCGACATCAGATCCATAGTTCCAATCTCGAGCAGTGTGTTTGTTATCCTTGTTCCGTCCAAGATAGACGCCCTTCTTGTACGAGAGCTGCTCGTTGGTTTCCTGCGGGATGTAGACAATGTCTCCCAGCAGAATGCCGGGGAATTCTCCCTCTGCAGGCATATGAATCGAGGGATCGCCCGCTGCCATATCCCTCGTTGCAATATGATCGTCAGGATTGGATGCATTATCCCCCGATACTGATTCTCTGGGTGATGATGCTTCAGTAGCCGTCGCATCTTGCGCATCTTTAGGACTACCCCCAATAACGCTTATGTCCAGAAGATTCTGCCAACTTGTCATGAACTAAAAATCGTCAGATCCGAGCACTGATGTACTGGCTAAGGACCGTACTTACTTGGGCGTTCTCATGAGGATCCGCTTTACTCCTGCCGTGGTTGGACTCCGACTCGACGCTCCTCTCGACTTCCGGAGGAATGGCAAAGAGAGCCAGCTGTTCTTGATGGAAAGCCAGATGGCGATGGTAGTCGACTAGTGGGATTGCAATTTGTGCGTCCGACGACAAGTCCTGACCTGTAGCCGTCACATTGTTTCGAACGTCATCCTCGAAGTCGCAGAACGGACAGTCTGGAGCAGTTTCGGTCACAGAATGCGACGAGGCATCGACCAGCTTCAAAATAACATCCTCGGGAAGCTCTCCTACCTCATGCTTTGAGCGCAGATGGCCTTGCAAGCTTTTGGCGGAGGTAAACGGTGCGGTTCGGCATTGATTACAACTCCATTGGCGTTGGTGACACTGAGCGTCATGTGCTTGCCAGGCAGCTTTGTCTTCGAATAAGCCCGCGTCGCAGTCTGCGGACATGCAAACGTAAGCTCTGAGATCTGACAAGACGTGTTTTCGCCATGAGTGTTGCCTCTTTGCTTGTACAATTTCGAAGCAAAACGGACACTCGAAGGGATTGATATCATGGGATATTTCCTCGAGCCGGGGAACATGCAAGATTCCGGAGTCCTCTGGGTCCATCTGAGAGTAAGCAACAGGCGTGGCTTGCGAGACTGCATCGTCACGGTCGAGGTCTTGCAGATCCTCTGGAGCGATTCTGTCAGCATGCAGAGTTGATGCGGTGGTTGGAGTCAGTGTTGGGCGTGTCAGGGGGGTGTTGGTAGTCGATGCAGCGTTTGCGGTATGTGCCGGAATGTCCAAGTTTCCATCGGCGCGTGCAGGTCGGGGCTGGAGTTCGTTTGGTGGAGCTTCTCGGGGTGTAACCTACGCACAAACGGTCAGTCCAAAGCACGATGTGTACAGCATGCGTGTACATGTTCTTGAGGCTAGAAGCCTCGGAGTTATTCATGTAAACTCCATTTTCTCTCCAGTGAGCTGCTTCACAGTTCCGGTAGCCGCGCCATGCTAGTACTTGTTCGTAGATGACCGATGTGCCAATGAGATGCTGGAAAACCCGGACCGAAGGTCACAATGGTACGGTGTCTGCGGAATAAAGAGCGAGATGCTTACATGAGCTATGCGGTGCTTGTGATTCCGACAATATCTCAGAAACTGGCGCCTCTGAGTAATGGCATTGCCCAGGCGCTCAAGCAACCAGGGCTGCGTTCGTAGTTTGGGATACTTGTCGGCAACATGCCGTATATCAAACTCGGTCAGAAAAGCTGCCTCTTTAGCGCTCGCAGCTTTGGCATAGCGATCCCGTGTTGTAGCCTTTTTGACTAGCATGGAGACCTTGAAGAGGCTGGTAATTATATCACCAACACTAAGATTGAGCTCTGAAAGCTCATCGGAGGACTCCAAGTCATCTTCGGATTCTGTAATTTGTCGGTTGATTCTTGAGCCTGACACAATACTGAGAATGTCTCTGTTGGTTTCGGCCAACTCATCTAAGAGCTCTACGATGCGCTCAACGATTTCTGGCGCCTCCCGCAACCTGTAGTCAGCAGATCTCCTGTCTGTTCCAGGATGCAAAGATCCGAGATTTGAGGCCCATAGCTGGTATCTGCTGCGAGCATCTTCACTGGGAAGACTTCCTGGTACGTGAGCAGCTGAGATCTGACTGATGGCATCGAAGGACGCTAGACACCTGTGAGCGGCATCCGTGATGGTGGTCGAAGTCATCGAAAAGATCTGCAGGATTCGCTATGCATCCTGCCCATGAGTTCCAGAGAGGTAGCAACAAAAGCTTTCCTGCTTGTCTTGCAGCTTGTCAAGTTCCGAGAGATCTCGATCGTTCGTGGTAGAGCGTGGGTGACATGTCAGAAGCCCAGGATGCCCGATAAGGTGTCTCGCCAGTAGCTCTCCAAGGCTTGCACCGGCCAAAAGATTTATGACGCGTGATCAGAGCGGCTGTGTGATAAAAAACACATATCGGCTTCTGGTGTTGCTGCCGTGGTGAATGCACGTTGTCTCGCGGCTGAAGCAAATAATCCCACTCCGCGTGTGATTTGTCACCCTAAACTTGACGAGCAGCTGCACAGCCATGAAACCATTGTGACGAGTCACGCATTAAATGGAATCTAATTATCATCGCAAATGCTTTGCATGCTTTTACGACATGTTAGGCTGCAAAGCCGATGTTCCAAACCGTCGCTTTTCGCAGCAGCATAATCGATTGAGTCCAGTATCTTGTCTCCTTTGCGTGCACACCCCTGTCGTCAGCTGAAGCCTCCGACCCACTTTCTGTGGCCTAGACACAGCCACAGTGTGTACAACTCCAGCACCAGTTCACAGCCTCGTAGTTTCGACATGGTCGTCTGGACGTCCGAGGTCTGATGGTCTGCACATCCAATCAGCTGTACCGATTGACACCATGAGCGGCCTCGAGATTCTCGGCGTGATTCTGGGGGCGTTCCCTCTCGCTATCAGTGCGATGGAGCACTACGAAGACTGCAAGAAAGTGGCCGGCACTTTCTACAAGATCCGGCGGGCTCACCGAAAGGATTTTGGGAGGGTCAAAGACTGCCAGCTGAAATTCAGGCTGAACATGAAGGAGTTGTTGCTACCGCTTCTTGCAGACGATCTTGTTTCCAAGATTGAGTACGAGCAGCTGCTCGCTTCCCCTGGCGGGCCGGGGTGGCAAGAAGACCACGTCGAAGAGTCTCTGGCGGAGAGACTAGGCGATTGTCACGAAAGATACATCGAGATTCTGAAGGAGATGGAAGAGACGATGGTTCTGCTGTGTAAAGCTACGAGAGTCGATGACGAACAATTCCAGGCACTTCTCAGGAGTCAAAATGTAAGCAAAGCTGCTACCGTTCTTTCCGTCTGTAATCTACGCATCCTACGACTTTGGAGACATCATGTATTTCTCGATCAATGACGTTGAGCACCGGCGGAGAGATCTGCGTCTCAAAGCAGTACACTTGTCAGCCTCACGGAAGTGCACTGCTGATTTGCTTGGTACCGTAGACTTCAGCAAGCACACCAACCGAAAGAGCAAGAAGTAAATTAATGTCTCGATCATACGCCACTCTCCAAGCCAAGAAGTTCGCCTACGCATTCACAATACCACAGCGAGAGTCTCTTCTGGAAGAACTCGAAAGCTTCAACGCAAAACTAGAGAGCGTCTTAGTGGCAAATGACCGAATATCTGGCCTGACGCGACAGACCGCCTCTACACCAAGCAAGCCTCGAATACCCAAAGCGCTGCTACATTTCTGGCACCACGCGGATTCGATGTTCAAACTCCTTAGCCAGGCCTGGACGTGTCGTTGCAAAGGCCTGCACTGCGCACGAGTATGGTTGAAGCATCGAATCGCAACGACGGCCGATATGAAGATCATGCTACAATTCTGTCATGATACTCGCAAGCACGTGCATCTCCAGCTGGCAGAGAGTTCTACTTTCAGCGCTACTTGTGCGAACTCATTGAGGCCGCTGAGATTACCTCTCCAGCCTATCCCTCAGCAAATTACAGGACCACACATCACGGTACAGAGTACACATGCTACTGCTAAGAGCTCTGGCAACGGGATGACTGTTACTCTGAGTAGGACAGACTCACGCGTAAAATGGGCTCAACGCTGTCATCATCATCAGCAGCAACAGGATAGTTCTCCATCTAGTACCGACCTTGGAGCTGGCGATCTATGCGAGACTATGCGAGCCTCAATCACGAAGGACGGTGAGTGCTACGGTGGATTCACCGACATCTACAACGACCGGTACTACACCGTTTCAGCTCTCGAAACTCCATCGAACACAACAAGCACCATCACGCTTGCCGAAATCGTCGATGGTGCTACCTCCTTCACTCTCACTCGAATCCAAAGATACTCAATCGCCGCAACCCTAGCCTCTTCTCTTCTACAACTCGAATCAACATCCTGGTCCAAAGGCTGGACCGCCAACGACGTGCACTTCGCTCACGACACCAACGCCGCTCCCGGTACGCCCCTAGAATACGACAAACCCTTTTTCCTCGCCCCCTTCGCTCACACGACACCCACTCTCGACGACAGATTCAAATCAATCGGAACCCTACTCCTAGAACTATGCTTCGGCAAGCTCCTCGACCAGCACGAACTATGGCAGCAAGCGGGTTTCTCAGCGGCGAAGACGAACCCCATGATGCGGCACTTCGTAACGTGCGAATGGTCAAAGGACGTTGAGGGTGAAGCTGGAGAGCAATATGCCAATGCTGTGCGGTTTTGTTTGCATCAGGGCCCTGCAGTGTTGCAGGATGACAAGTGGCGGACCGATTTTGCTCAGGCTGTCGTGTGGCCTCTTCAGCAGTGTTATGAGAGTATGCAGCCGAGTAAGAAGAACGTCTGATGTCGCTGAAATCGCGCGCTTTTGGTGAGGGACGTCGCAACGCTTGTCGCCAGTGTCTTAGGTCGAGACCATCGGTGTGATTGGGTACTGTAATACCGAGCTTATATACCATCTGCCAGTTCGACGTCTTGTATCCAGCACTGATTTCTGCTATCATACGTATGATTTGTCTTGGCACTGTCTATGTTCGCAAAGAAATCTGTGAGAGGCCCAATGCTTTGATCGTCATGGCACTTTGACAAACACCCGGAGTGCAAGCGATGTGCTTACGTCGCTCGTATTACACAGCCGTATAACACACTAGTGGTAAAGCAATCAATCAAGCACGCACGGCATGCTGCTTGATCATGTCAGCCGCGTACTCCGCAACAGCGTAAACCGTAGCCTGAGTATGAGCAGCCGGCAGGATTGGAATAATGCTCGCATCGACCACCCACAAGCCTTCAGTGCCATAAACCTGCAAGTCACTGCCGACAACACCTCCCAGCTCTTTTGGCAGCATGGCAGCCGTTCCAGCAGGGTGAGCGAAACTGGGGCCATAGAGTGACTGGCGCAGTAGACCCTCCAGCTCCTCGTCGGTCTCGTACTGCGTTCCAGGAACGACCTCGGTCACGTTCAGCGAGGCCAAGCTGCCGGCAGCCATGAACTCGCGGACCTTGCGGATCGCGCTGATGGAGATCTTCATGTCCATGGGGTTCGTTCCGGAGTTGAAGTCAACCAATGGTGGATTGGAGGGATGGGGGTCGGTGCTCTTGATCATGACGGTTCCGCGAGAAAGAGGCTTTTGCAAAGCCAGGGATACAGAGCCACTACCGCCAGTTGCCACTTCAATCACTCCGGCGTGCGGGCTGAGGAACTGGGACTGCAGGACTTCTTGCTTGCGGTAGCCTGCCAGGAGTAATGGGTTGCTTGCGTAAGTAGCAGGCAGGTAGTCAAGTTGTTCTTGCGAAGTGACTGTTTGAGCGATCGATTCGAAGTCAGAGTCGAACTCTTGCAAAGGTGCACAGTTAATGCGACCAGCGAGGCCGAAGGTGAACACGCCGGTGCGGTTGGTAGTGTACTCTTCCCAAGCGGCGTCGTAAAAGTCTGGGTCTTGCAAAGCTGCAGGCGAGGGATCTGTCTCGTTATTGTCTGACACGGATCGTTAGCCATGTTTTGTGCTACTGTTGCGTCTGGACACAGTCGAGATACCGGAATCACAAACTTACACCTGAAGCTCAAATACATCGCCGGGTGATCCTGGAAGTTAGCACCAACGCCCGGCGCATCAACCAAAGTGTCGATGTCCAGCGAGTCAAGCAGATCCCTAGGTCCAATGCCACTAAGCTGAAGCAGACGCGGAGTGTTAATTGCACCAGATGCAATAATGATGTTCTTTGAATCAATGAACCTGGTACTGTTTGCCGAGTCACGGCTGCTGATCTGGATGCCAGCTGCAGTAGTGCTGTTGCCTTCGAAGACGATCTTCGCACCATAGTGCCTCACGAGCAAATGCAAGTTGGTGCGGTTGCTGACGGGCTGGTAGTAGGCCGTTCCTGCAGAGGATCTCTCGCCCGTGACGCTGCTGACTGTCTGTGCGGTCCAGATGAGACCGGTGTTGTTGCCATCTGCGCCATCGCGTGCGTAAGTGGTGTTCAGGTCGGAGACCCAGGCTTGGGCTTCAAGCTCTAATGTCGTCAAATGTCAACTTTTAGATCACATGGAGAGAAAACAGGGACGAAGACTGACTTGATGCCGGCCATTGCCAAGAAGCAAACCCAACTTGCAAAGGGCCTTGTCCATACACCTCGGGCGTCCACTCGAAACCATACTTCTCGACGTACTCCTCCTGAGGAGGAGTAAACGTGGTCGACTTGCGGAAGTAAGGGAAGAGTTTCTCCCAGTTCCAGCCCTCGTTACCGAGCGCTTCCCACGAGTTGTAATCCTCTGCCGAGCCACGAGTGTAAGCCATGCCATTGATAACAGACCCGCCACCCACGGCTGCACCCAACGGCAGAAGAGCAGAGCGGTTTGCGAGGTGCGTCTGCGGCGTCGAAGGATAAGCCAGAGTCCGCGCAGACTGGTCCTTCGTGGCCGCAAAGCCAGGCACAGAAGTGTTCTGCGAGGTCGCTTGCTCGCCGTACTCGATCACAAGGACGGTCTCTGCAGTTCAAAATCAGCGGTGACTTCCGCCGAAACCTCCCCATCGCAGCAACAACGCACTGTTCGAATCCTCCGTCAACCGATTAGCAACCACAAGGCCACTAACACCTCCTCCAACAACGACATAATCATAACTCGCATCAATCGCCTTCAAATCCCTCTTCTCCACCGCAGAGCAAACGTTCGCGAAAGCCAGCGCGAGCGCCGAAACCCGCGAAATCACAGCCATGTCGAAGAACGTCCAAATCAAAAGCCGAAGTTGAAGGAGGACCTGCACGCAAGATCCCCCAGCAAAACGTCCCACCACTACCTTATATGCCTCTTCTCATCCCTTCACCGTCCTGGCAATCTTGCCCTCTTGCTACTTGGACTGCTGTATTGCAATTCATATGGGAAACCCACCCCAAGCCCACGCGCAGGCAGCGCGAAGCAGCAAGGGTATCGTTAAATCCGACCGGAGGAAGTTGCGAATCCAGTTAAAGCCTCAAAAGCTCTAGCATAGCTAATATAGATTAGAAAGGACCACACACTTGCCGACGGCAGTTGCTCCGCGACTGTGACCGTCTAGGGACCAGGTGCCCGAATGATCCTTGCAACGCGGACTAGAACCAGAGCAGGGCAATCATGTGCGTATCACGCCATGGGGAGGAGAGGGGGGAAACCCCAGGCGAAAGGTTTCCCGTCCAGCTCTGTGCGGCTGGAGACAAGGCAAATGCGAGGACAATGATTGCAAAAAGTCGCAGAGGAAGTTCGCAAAGAATGCAAGACCCAAAAAGAATTAATAACGTCGTTCATGCTTCTCATACTACATGTACATGAACGAAAGAATAAGTAAGGAAAAAGAGCATCAACGTGGTGTATCCCCATCCATGCAATAATTCAAACTCCCCAATGCCCAGTATAAAAAAGCGCCGTTGTAAAACTTGGAAAGTCTCAATGGAAAGACGAGAAAAAATTGATGAGACAAAGAATAGTGCCAGCCGAGTATCCTGGGGATTTACTTCTTCTGCAGAGTAGCTCCCATCGCCATGGTGTTTGAACGAGGCTCAAGAGTCGCGGCTCAGGAGTTCCAGGCGAGTTGAGATCGCATCCGGTCCGCCTTTCATATGGCTGTTCGAAGCGCTAAGGAATGTCGTTGCTCTTTCGACCAGTGTTATTCGGCACTGGTGGCCATGCAGCGTGTGCCAGTCATTCCGTGTCTAGAAGAGTGATAGCAGAGCTACCCAGAGTCCAGGAATGTCGTGCGAGGAGGCTGAACTGTTCCTTTCCATATTCATGCCCAAATGACCATTCCGCCGAGGGGATGAAGATCGCCCCTATAAGCACGAAAGTGCTCGATCCCTGGTGTAGCGCGTAGCGTGGTATCCAGTCTGACCGAGGTGTATGTTCGAATATTGTCTCCTCAGTAGGCCGATCGCCGCGTTTCCGGCATAACGCCTAAAAAGAACCACCACCTCAACCATGACTGATGACAACTCTTGCACCTTCCTTGCCAAGGACACCTCTCTCCTTTTCTTTGCCCTTCGGACTACGATCACGACCCTTCTTCCTCGAGAAGAGTCCGAGCATTCCAGGTGAGCGCTCCGCTCGCTTGTCGCGTTCTCCATCGACCATTTCCTTGCTCTGGTTTGCCATATCACTCCAGCTGCCCTGCTCGTTCAAAACAACTTGGACTCCGCCACCCATGGATGTGCTGCGAGTGCTACCGCGGGGACGAGGCTGGCCTCTCGATGTGGAGGGCTGTGTAGATGGCGTTGTATCTTCGTACCGGACTGTGCGGGTGGATCTTTGTTGCGCGTCCGAAGGGACAGGGGGAATCGGCGGAAGCTCGCCCTGAGGTGGTGGACCCTGGGGTGGTGTCGAGTAAGTTGTAGGAGAGCCGTTATCCGAGCGCGTCGATGAGCGAGTGCGCGGTGCATTACCCGGCGTTTGTGATCGGGGTGGTGGTGTTGATCGGTCTCTGTCGTGTTGTTTCACGGCATCAGTAGGGAGAGTCTTGTCGTTAGCAGCAGCTTGTGCCAGGGCTGCCTCATCGATTTCTGCCGCAGGGTCTCTGTTCTCGGGAACGAGTGTGTAGTTGAAAGGCTCAAACAACGTCTCGACCATACGGTGCAGTTCGTCTGCACGGATCTCCTGCGGCGTTGCATCGTCCCTCAGCTCAGCTCTGGGCTTTTGTTTCCGTGCTCTAGCTTCCAGTGGCGCCTCCTCCAATAAGAGCTCCTCCAGATCGTAGGTTGCATCGAAGTTAGTCTTCTCGCTAGATGGGCAGAAAATAGGCTCGATTTCCTTGGCCAATAATGCGTCAAAGTCCAGTTCCCGGAAGAAAGGATTGTCGGTGAATGTGTGGAAACCAGCCGAGCCAATTCTTTGCGTCTTATCCTTCTCGAGCAGACTGCTGATGGCGTGCAGACAGGGCATGGAGACCGGAGGTGAAGTGACAGGGAAAGCAGGGTCCGCTTTGACGATAGCCTGGGCCAGTGCATCGTGGTTGTTGGCCTCGAAAGGTCGCTTGTTGTAGATGCACTCGTAGAAGAGTACTCCTAATGACCACCAGTCGACTTCGGAGTAGTATCCTTTACCCATGTACACTTCTGGAGCGAGGTATGCAAGTGTTCCGGATTTACTCGTAAGTGGCTTGCCAGGTGTGAGATCAGAAGCCACATTGAAATCAGCCAAATGGACGTGGCCTTCGTTGTCCAGTAATACGTTGTCTGGCTTAACATCTCGATGCACAATGCCTTGTCCGTGGACATAACGGAGTGCACAGCCAAGCTCTGCTATCCAGAATCGTACAGCCTCCTCTGTGAATGTCTTTCTTGAGATGTGGAATCGCAGGTCTCCACCAGTCATTAAATCCACGACAATGTACCTATACATTCATCAGTATAGTTCTGTCTGATTGCTATAATTTCATCTGTACTCACAGGTATTCCATATCCTGGAAGCTGTACCGCAAGTTGCACAAGAATGGGTGGTTCAAATGCTCCAGCATCCGTCTCTCTCTTATTATATTCCGCACGCTTTCCGAGCGAACGACTTCATCTTTCCGGATGTATTTGAGGGCAAAGGTAAGGCCAGAATCTTTACGCTCGACAATTCGAACTTTGCCGAAGGCGCCTTTGCCAACAACTCGTAATAGTCGGAAGTGGTTGAGATTGACTTCGTCGGTCATACATATGGGCTTGCCGCTTGAATTACCCATGATTGAATATGAATTACCGTGGGTGAGCGGATGATTGTGTGTGTTGTCAGTAAGGACCTGACCGTGGCTTTTTGTCAGCGTTTGCACGTGCACTTGTCAAGTATGGATATGGAGTGATATCCTAGCACCTGCTGTTCACAGAGCCCAGCACCAGTGACTGCAAGAAAGAAGAAAATTCCTCATGGAATACACTTACAGTGATAGCAGTCCCTGGACAAACGTTGCACTCGCCGTAGTACAACAGAGTAATGTAGCCAAGCTCGCAAGTCCAAGAAGAGATAGAACGCAGTCTCGCAATTGGGGTCTCTCCAAGGAGAATATCACCGCATGTCCCGCCCGAAGTGGAAGCAAAGGCAATTCGAGCAAGCAAATGTCCACACAGAGGGTATTCAAAGGCCAAACGCTCCTTTCTCCAGCTGCAGATCCTCTCTCGTCAGACGCGCGATCGTCTTCCCAATTGCGCCGGATGTGCAGGGTGGTGATGCGAGAAGCCGGGATGCCGACGTCAAAGCAGCGTGGCCGTGTGCGACGCAGCACGGGAAAATATGGTGAGGGCGTGGGTGGCACGAGGGCGGCGGATGGGCGTGGTCGAACCAGGATATCGGGTTGCTGGGTGGATGGCGGAGGGCACGATCGAGGGGTGCGGCGGTGGGGAGTGGGATGGGATGCAGCAGGCCTGAAGCGGAGTAGGCTGGCTACCAGAGCCGTGCGGGTGCCGTGTACGACGGTGGGGAATTAGTGCTAGTACGGTAGCTGGCTGGTTGTTGTGCTTGGGTAGAAGTTTCAGTGGGTGGATGTGTGGTGGCGACGGCTGGCGGGCGGTAGTGGTGGTGGTATTGGATGGGCGGAAGAAGGAGGAGGAGGTGGTGGTGGTGGTGGTGGTGGTGGAGATGAGACTGAGACTGAGGGGTGGAGGAGAGCAAGTCGACAGGCAGACCGGGGTGGACCGGGGTGTCGTCGGCAGGGAGGGGAGGAGGGAGAGTTGGATGGGTCTTGGGTGGTGTGCGCTGTGTGCAACAGGGGAGGATCTGCGTGGTGGTGTAGAAGTGCTCGTTCACTCGTTCACTCGTTCGTTCACAGCGAACAACACGATTCAGGTGCCTTCGCCGCCAGGAAGCACGCGCCAGAAAACGTGAGCACCACACCACGTTCACAAAAAGACCCTTTTCTCGAGCTTCTTGCGAAGGTTTCTGCTCGTGATTTGCACTTGCTCTTTGCCAGCCGTGGTTGTCATGCAAATGCGCGCTCACATATACAACATGAGACTTGGTGGAGGTGAACGGGGCGGCGGTGTTGGAAGAATGCTGATAGCAATGCTGCCGCTACCATCCCACCCCCCAGCCCATCACACCACACCACACATAGGAGAAGTTGCCAGTGGTGCATAACAGAGGCAGGCCATTATGCCACTAGCATCACACAGCGACCCACATCTTAAACCCAGCACGCCGGCCGCGCTTGACGCCAGCCCATCTAACTTTGCTCTTCTTCTGCTTCCAAGCTTCGCTCGCCCGCGCCCTATCTCCAAGCCTAGGCCCAGCCGGTGCTTATGAACTGCCTCTACTAGAAGATCAAGGACGCCTCGTGAAACACCCATCTAGCAGTATAGCCGATCAGCAAGACTGACCTCCGACCATACATGTGGCGCTGTGAGGGGGGTGTGGACCGTGTGATCGGCCATCGGTATACAACCAACATCACTGCTCTCCGCATAGTGTTGTAAATCTATTGCCCGTCTCGACCAGTATGCAAATGAACTCGTGCCCGCCCTGCTCGGAGATATCGACCGAAAGCAAACAGAATTCCTGGGAATCACGCCATCGAACTTTGATAGTCTCGATCACAAAGGCAAGCCGGCAAACCTGCCACTGTGGCTGAACCCAGGCCCGGCACAGCCCCACCTCGCTTCCTCTTAGATCATCAGCAGACATACGTACGCCTTTCTCGTTATCACTTCCAGACCAAAGTCGCTTCAATGATGCTCCTGAATCCTTCAGCTGCACAATCGTCGGAAACCGTTTTTCCCCTACCTTCGTGAACTACTGCCAAAACTTTTCTTACTCCCGTGCCGGCCGAACCCAATCACGTCCCCGAGGCGAAGTCGAGAAAAACTCCTTTTGCTAACCTGAGGCTGCCCTCCTGCCTGGAGGCCGCTGTGAGATTTTGCCGTATCCGCACTGCCGTAATCTCTCGTTCGCTCGCTCGGCTACTCGCAGGAGCGTTCGCATCCGTGCATCGCCCTTCAAGTGCCGAACCGTACTCATCTGTTCCTCACGCCGTCTCAAGGTTGCGCCTAGTGGCTTGGGGGGAAAATGGTCAGCGGTCAGCACAGCCGAGCAAGCGAAACGAACGAAGGAATGTGGTGGTTTGTTCGAGATATATTCGAGAAGGGCGAGAAGAGAAAGGAAAGAGAAAAACGTTGGTGCGGATTTTCTGGGAATGTGATTCGCGGCTGGCGCTCCCTTTTATTTTATTTCCTCGTTGTTTTGGTATTAATGTCTTGGGCGCAGCGAGGCGGTGGCGAATTTGTGCGAGATACAGTGCTCTCTGACACGTGAAGCATTTGTATGAGCCATCAAGGTGCGACAGGGCGCTCTATATATACTCTGGCCAGTGATCCTGCTGCAGGGCATGCATGCAAGTTACTCGAAAGACTTCGTATAATTTAAACAAGCTTCGGACGACTTCTTGTTGATGCAGGCTACGCATTGGGAGCGGCTGCTCATTGGATAGCGTGGCTATCATTAACATCTAACAAACATGGACCAGCCATGATCGACCATCACATCCGCATCCCCTCCGAATCTGCATGACCGCGTACAACGTATCAGGCTCATCAAAGCGCAACCGCTTTACACTCTCACAGGCACGGCGACCTTTCCAATAGTGGGCTTCAGCAAAGCTGGGATGATCTCTGCTGCATCGCCCTGGAAGAACCAGTCGCCTTCCTTCCACCCGCCAGCAGGCACATCGTTTTCATCCATATTGATCACTGCAACCCTAGCGCCGTGGTCCCTCGCTGTGCCCACGTAGCCAGCGGCCGGATACACTTTTGCACTTGTGCCAATCACAAGGATGAGATCGATCTTTTCCTCTTCGTCCAGGTATTCCTCGATGTTGTCCAGGACTTTGACAGGCAATTGCTCTCCAAACCAGACAACGCCTGGCCTCAGGAGATTTCTCTTACACTCGGGGCACTGGGGTAGATCTTCGGGAGATAGGCCAGGCAGTGGCACGTTCACATCGCTGATATCAAGATCCCGAGCGACTTCACGCGCCTCGTTGGTGGTAGGATCAGCTCCTGAAGTCGGGACTGCTAACGCCGGTGTCACGGGGTCAGTGAAGTCGTCCACACGGCTATATCTACATCCGCGTTTGTTGGCACAGATGAGATCGAACAGCGTGCCATGGAGCAGCTGCAACTGCGCCCTCGGGTGTTCTGCACGTTGGCTCAAGCCATCCACATTCTGCGTTAAGCACTGGAAACCCGGCATCCGGCGTGCAAGCTCGGCGAGGGCGTAATGAGCTGGGTTTGGCTGTGCTTGCAGTGCCATGTGGCGTCTGTAGCCATAGAACTGCCAGACCAGGCCAGGGTCTGCTGCGAAGGCTCCCGGAGTGGCGAGAGAGACGGCATCGTGGGTGCGCCAGAGACCACCAGCACCGCGGAAGGTTGGTAAGCCTGAGGATGCTGAAAGACCGGCGCCACACAATGCGAGGACTCGCTTCGAGCCTTGAAGCGCATTATGGAAGGAAGCGATGTCGCCTCGGAGTGTTTTGAACGACGGAGTGGTAGACGTAGCCATCGTTCCTGTTGGATATCGAAGAGTGCGTCGACGAGCTGTACGTAAGTCAAGAAAGACACGAGGTAGGACGGGCCTGTGGTAGATAAAGTGGCATTGCGAGGCAACCATATGGCGGGGTGAGCGCCTGGAGTTCAGGTTATTTGCTGGAGTGCTTCACGTTGCTTCACCGGTGACCTTAACAGGCGACCGAACACGGCACTTTAGCCTGCAGTGATGTAACGCAAAGGCTTTCTGTGGCCAATTTGGCGACGCCCATGTACTATACGAAGGCGTGAATATATGCAAAGCGAGGAATGTCCGTGCAATGAGGATAAATCAGTGTTTCCACAGTAGGAGACAGTGCTGTAGAAGACGGTTTGCGGAGAGAGAGAGAGAGACAAATGTCTGTCGGCCAATGCGTGACGATGATCGGACTTGGAGCCTTTCGATGCTTTGCGGCTCTTCCTTGCGCCGCTCCATATCCACAACCATGAGAAGAAGCATTTTGCGGCCTCTACAGGCCAGCATACACGCATGTCGGCCCAGACCTCTCGCTTCATCATTCCGCAGCAGCAGGCCGGCCCTGCCTGCAATCAGAACACTCGTGTCTGCGGCCGAGTGCCAATTTGGACAGCCGCTCCATGAAACCCATCCTCACCTGATCGCGCCTGGCGACCTCACACCGGGCATTTCGGCGCTCGAGTATCATCATAGACGAGCAGCGCTCGCGAGTAAGCTGCCGAAGAATAGCATTGCCATTCTAGCTTCCAACGATCTCAAGTATAGGTCCGGCGCTGTCTTCTATGAATTCCACCAAGAGCCCAACTTCTACTATCTTACCGGTGAGGAGCAATAAGTTCTGTAGAAAGCGAACGCGCCTATACTGAGTGCTTGTGTAGGTTTCAATGAGCCTGACTCAATAGCTGTCATCGGTAAGTCACACCTCACCTAGCAGTGCTTCGAAACCCAAAAACTGACAATCGCACAGAGAAGGGAGAAACCGACGTCGAATATACCTTCCACCTCTTCGTACGCCCCAAGGATGAAAAGGCAGAGATATGGGACGGCGCGCGCTCGGGCGTGCAAGCTGCACAGGATGTCTTCAATGCGGATGAAGCGCAAAGCATAGAAGCACTCTCCTCGATCCTACCGCAGATCATCAACGGCGCGCGCGAGGTGTTTACAGATATCGGGTCATACACCAAGAAGACGGCTGTGGAGAAGTTCATACTCGGGGATGGAACAGGTGTCGAGGGAATGCAAAAGGCTCTCAGTCAGACGGGCAGGGTACGCCAGCTGCGACCGCTCATGAACGAGATCCGTCTGAAGAAGTCCAATGCTGAGCTAAACAACATGCGCCGTGCTGGCGCTGCCTCTGGATTTGTCATTACTCAAGCCATGACAAGGGATTACACGACGGAGAAGCAGCTCTGGGCTGACTTGGCCTACGGCTTCCGCTCACACGGTCTGGATGGAGACGCCTACGTTCCCGTCGTCGCAGGGGGACAAAACGGACTGAGCATCCACTACGTCCGCAACGATTGCCCACTGCGCTCCGGCGAGACCGTACTCGTGGACGCAGGCGGTGAATACGGCGGCTACGTCGCAGACATCACGCGCACCTGGCCCGTCGACAAGACCTTCACCCCCGCGCAACGCGACATGTACACCATGCTGCTGGAAGTGCAGAAGAACGTGGTAGACATGTGCAAAGAATCCGCAAACCTATCCCTCGACCGCCTCCACCGCATCACCGATAACCAGCTGCGCGACGGCCTCAAGAACCTGGGCTTCGACGTCTCGGGGAGGAACATGGAGCAGCTTTTCCCACACCACGTGGGCCACTTTGTTGGTCTTGACGTCCACGATGCACCAGGCCATCCACGCACTGGCGCTCTTGTCGAGGGCAACTGCATTACTATCGAGCCGGGCGTGTACGTCCCAGACGACGAACGCTGGCCCGAAAGGTTCAGAGGTCTTGCTATGCGGGTGGAAGATTCAGTGGTCATTGGCAAAGATGCGCCAGAAGTGCTGACCGCGACTGCGGCGAAGGAGATTGATGAGATTGAGGCTTTAAGGGCTGGGAGGTGATTTAAATCACTGACTGGATAGTGAAACTGTATTATACATGTATAATCAAAAGACGGCACTCATCATTATGAATAGAGGTCATTTTTGTATGGTACGATGCTGATCTCGCAAAATAGGGTGGTTGATGAGTGGTAACAAGAAACAGCTTCTCCATATAGAACGAACTAACAAGTCTGGTATCAACAATGGAAACCCTAACGCCATAAATCAAATCACACCACCCCTCTAAGCAGTCATGTCCATGGCATCGGGATCGTCCGAAAGATCTGACTCCTCATCGTCGAGCCCAACTCTGGTGCCCTCAGCATCCGGCGCACCAATGGTAGTACTGCCAATGTTGAGGGTAGTGTCTCTCATCTCCGTGCGGAGCTGAGTGACATCGCCATCTTCCTCTTCCTCTTCGCCGTCTTCGTCGTCCACAGTTGCCGCCGTGCGATCAGCAACGGTATCGCCGAGCTCCGTCGCCAGCTCTGTAGCGTCAGCGTCATCGTGAGCGCCAGCGGCCGTGGCCTGCGTCTCGTGGCCTGCGTGTGCAAGCTCGGTTGAATCAACGACAGTTTCCTCCGCGCCGCCTCCGCCACGTTCTAGCGTCATGACATCGTGCATCTGCTTCAAGAGCTGAGTCTGCAACTTAGTCAGGACGTTACGGCTAGTAGCGTCTGATGCGACCTTGGTGTCTACCGCCTCAGTCAGAAGCTCGAGAATGGTCTTGAGTAGTTCGGCATCGCAGCCACCAGTGGGCATGTGCAAGCGACCGAGAACAGAAAAGAGAACTTTCTTCTCTTCCTTGGAGACCTGGCTGGTGACGAGGCGCTCCAAAATTGACTCGGCGAGCAAGTAATGTGTTTGGCTAGCGCCATCCGCTGCGCCAGCAGCACCGGCAGCTTCGGCAAACCCGAAAATCTTCCTCGGATCGGTCCAGTCAAGGAGCATGTTTCCAACAGCGCTGAGCTTGACCATGCCATCCTCCTCTTCTTCAGCATCAGCTACTTCCTCGAGGAATGCTTCGCGGATCGTCACCAACTTGGCGATCACTGAACAAGTGATATGTACCATGCGGGTCGCGTTCTCGGCCCTGGAGTGACAGTACACAGGAAGGAAGTAACTGAGACTCTGGCGTAATTGCGCGTTGTCGGCGGTGTCGGGATCAAAGTATGCTACAACCAGCTGCTTGAGAAGATCGGGTTCTGTGATCAGGCGGCTAAGCATTGCTTTTGACAATGCGGTGGCACCAGTCGACTGAACTGCTGGGTCACCCGACTTAATGGAGCGGGAGTATGCTTTTAGGATTGGCTTGATTAACGGGTTCTCTTCTTCCTCATTGGCTGTCTCTGCAATGAGCGAGGGGTGTGTGATGAGGATGTCGGTGATGATCTGAATGGCGATCATTTGCAAAGCTGGATGGCCTTTGAGGAAGCAGTGCAAGAACAGTGTCAGGTTTTCCTCTGCCAGGTTCTGTAATATCGTCAGCGACTGATCTCTGGACAAAGTGACAGCGAGTGCTTAACATACCTTGCCAAGGACACAGCAAAGACCCAGGCACACCAGACCCCTCTCACGAATCGGGGCTTCTTGACTTCTGACAGCAGGTACGACGAGATTGTTCAGCATCGTCACGAGGTGCACGTTCTCTTCAAGATCGCACTGAACATTCTGAAGCATGCATTGTGCAATGTGCAAGCACTTCATGTTCACCATGATCTCCCGGATTGCCTTATCCTCGTCTGCTTCCTCATCGTCTTCGTCATCATCCCCACCAGTCTTCTTCGACTTCTTCTTCTTCTGTTGCGGCGTGCCTTCCTCACCGTCGAGTTGAGACGTCGCAGAGTGGAAGGACTCTTCCGTGGTGTCGGGCTCTTCGTCTTCGTCGCCCATAATTGTGTCGTGAACTTCGGCTACAGCTTCGAGTACGATGCCGCAGAATTCGCGCTCACCCTTTGCGTCTTCGCCGCAGACTAAGCGAAGGACCTCGACGACCATCCTGGTGGACTCTTCCGGTAGCTCAGGCAAAGCCAGTGCTTCACGCATGAGACTGAACATCTTGCGACGACCCACTTCGTCTGAGTAATCGAAGGTCTGAGCCATGTGTAGCATCTGTTCGACAATGAATTCCCTTTGTACAGAGTCTTCATCAGCCTCCTCGTCTTCCTCAGTAGCAGCTTCCCGGATTGTCTCAATAAGCTTGTTTAACTCTCGCTCTAGGAGGAATCCAAATTTGGTGACCTCGGGCAGCTTCTCCTCGACAAGAACATCCAGAGCTCTGGGCCCGGTATATCCGTCTTCTTTGCCAGACGTTCTGCAGAAGTCGTTGAAGGTACGTGCAACAAAAGCCAGCTCAGGAGTGAGATCGTCCCAGAATGAGTCGGGGAAGCTGACATAGTCCACATAATCCGGTCTGCCCTGCCAAAACTGCTTCATCGCGATCTGAGCAATGCCATTTTCACCGCCAGAATTGATGATATCGATACGCTCCAGAAGTTCAAGAAGTGCATCAAGGGAGGGATCCGCTGCTTGGTTGTCCTGCTTCGGCTGCGCTTCCTCGTCCTCGCCCGCTGGCAACGCCGCACAATCTTCAATCCATCGCTCCCTGAAGAGGCGCGCAGTCGCTTCGCGCACCTTCTCGTCGCGATCACGTAGACCCCAGCGGAGAAGCTTTTCGCGATGTGTCAAACTCAGATGTCTGAAGTCGCCTAGTGCGGGCAGTAGTCGTGCATAAAGCGCTCTTCGGGTTGCGCCGTCCAGATCTCGTGCGCGCTCCAATAAATATGGCAGAACTTCCTTCGTCAAAGGTAGGTTCAAAAGCAGGTTGCGCCGGACCTCAGCGGCAGGATCGTTTTGAAGAATGTCGAGCAGTTTCACGAGTACGCCGTGTCCACTTTCATTATCGGAATCACTGTCCTCATTTTGCTCGTCATCGTCCACTTCTGCTGCAAGGCGTCCGAGCCCATAAACAGCCTGCAGTCTAACGGGTGCCTCCTTATCGTGAATACGCTTAAGAAGGTTCAACCTCAGCTGATGGAACAGGTTGTCGTCGAGTGAATCCAAGCTGTTGATAATGTGGCTTGTCATCTGTGTCGCACGGAAACGGATGGTTTTATCCTTCACCTGTAGTAATGGGAGAAGAGTGCTGAGAAGCTTGGTTGTGAGCCTTGCAGTTGGCGTCTCTGGCACGCTCGTCTCGTCTCGGTCATCCTGGCTAAGCAACTCGATGTCCTTCTGGCTCGCGACATTGAGGAACGTGCCTAGGAAGCGCACAACGCGGTCACCGGCAGGCTCTGACTTCTTCACAGCCATTATGCGCAGTGTGCATCTCACGAACTCATTGTTGAAGTCTTCCTCCTCGAAATCCTCCTCCTGTCTTCCTTGTTTCTGATTCACTGGCTCATAGCAACAAGCCTCCTGAATCTTTCGCAAACTGATCACACATTTCCTGTGCCCTGCAGTTGATTTCTGCGAGTCGCTAAAGACTGTGCATACTGCGCGTCTCAGGCTTGTATCAACGCCTTCATCTGGGATGTCGGTCTGTGGTGAGCTGTTGCGGGCGGATGTCCTGGTCGAGGCGCGAGCACCACCGCGAGCGACGCGGCCGGGCATTGTGGCTGTTTGATTGTTGTTGTCTTGTCGTTATCGTGATTGCGCATAAATCATGAGTCGTCCGGTCGTAGTAATGTAATGGCGTTTCATGTGTTTTGGCTGCGAGTAAACAACCGAAAGCGGAAAGCGGGATGGAAAGTTACTTCGTGATTAGATAAGGTTAAGGTCCAGCTACCCTAACAACCCCAAGCCAGGCTCTGTATCTCATGCGTCCGCCATTATTTTTCATGTTGGCTGACTCTTGCGAACTTGAACGTATCGAGTTGCATGATTGCATGGATCTGGCTGTCATAAGCAGCTCTGTTTATTCGAGGTTTTTGATGATGTCAAACCCAATTGAGAATCAGGATGGAGAATCTCACACCAATTGGAAGCGCATGTGTCGCATGACAGTGAACACAATATGAATGATAAACGAGCATTTACGAGACCAGTGCTTCATTCGATATGCCTATCTGTATTCGCCACCTGCAGCCATGCAAATGCCAGCGATTCTTGGTCGCACATGGATGCACAACCTCCAAAGCCACGAAGCCTTTTCAATGTCTCTCACCAATGTAATGTGAACTCATGCTCAATCACGCCATAGACGTTTCTCACCCAAGTCGGACTTAACGATGCCAGCCATGATCTTGCTGTCTTCATAGAGCGACAGCAATGCTTCGCTATCCGAATTGGCGAGTGAACCCCGGAGAAGTGTCCCCATGACTCTCTGGTCATCATTCATATACCAAAACACAACACTTGCTCTGGTCTGATAGTCCTCGGTGGCCATGTTGATGGCCATAGATCGGTCTTCCTCGTAAGGAGACTTGCCATTGCCCATAGCGTGGTACATCTGGTCGAGAACCCGAGCATTGGCTGGGATAATGTCAGCTTGGAATAATCACGAGCAGGGTCATTGATTTGCGTAGCTTACACATGATCTGAGCGCGGAGAGCAGCAGCACCAAACTCGGGTTTGTTCAGACGTTGTAGAATAGCCTCTAGCGTGACACTGAGTCGTTCGATAACCTCTTGGGCAGGTGCGGTAGAAGCCATGATTGCTTGTCTGATCCGCGTCAGTTAGTATCCGTTGAACAGGCACTAGAATATTGGCGACATTACCCAACGTACCAGTGTGGTTTTTTCTGATGGTTGAGAGGCTTGTTGGATGATGAGAGGAAGACTTGCGGTCATCGGATTCTTATATCTTTTGCACGCGCTTTCGTGCCTTTCTACTGAATGTACAAAGCAAATAGCAAACAGTGTATGTTCACCATTCCTTTGTCGTGAGCGTACTGTGCAGATGGCAAACGCTGCATGTGTCTCTGAAAATGCCAACCCATTGAGCTATCAAAGACAAATTTGTAGACGCATGCGAAGAAGGTGTGTTGCTTCTTGGACTTCGCTGTAGGTATCGCAGCTGCAAAATCCATGTTGTGGCGCGAAGTTATTCGTCACCAATAGGTCTGCAGCCATCTCTTGGTCTCTGGCACAAGCATACGCAATTAAGGTGACCTCGTAGTCTTGTCGTTTCGTCTGTTTCGAACAATTTCCAGGTCCAGATCTCAGTCACTCTAGAATAGATCTTCCAGTATGAAGATCTCCTTCACATTAGGAGGATTCACAATTCCCATCTTCGGCCTCTTCTCCCAAGCGATATGTTCTTCAGCCGTCCTGGCTCGAATCTACTCAACAACGTCGAAAACGTCCCCAAGAACCTCTGCACTAATTTGCAGCCGGGTAACGGAGCGGTCTCGTCCATCGTTAAGCCTCCCTTCCACATCGATCAGTTCGACGTCTAGGAAGATCTCGCCTTTCAGTGGCAAGCTGGCAAGCTTCATCTGTCGCCACGCCACATTGTGCGATGAGAAACAACGAATCTGCTCCTCGTTTGGCCTGGGTTGACCAGCTGAGCCAAGGTCAGTCGAGAGTGGATTCAGGGTAGCACCGGCGTGACCTGGCCAGAAGGCATCGATCGTCTTGATTGGAGGGACAGTGTTTGGGAGGCGTGATGAAAGCCATCGAATTGACGCCAAGTCCTCTCTTCGAACATAAGGGTCTGTTTCGCTGATGTGCGTTCGCTGCATACATTCCCGAATCCCGATAGAGCTTTGAATGGCTTGCTGAAAAGTTCTGTTGATCCTTTGAAGAACATACAGCTGGAGTCCAGGGAGTGAATTGAGATGGCCCAGTTGCAAGAGTATGCATTCCAGCAGCTCCGGTATGGCGAAGAGCTGGTGACAAGGCTCCAGCAATTTGACGTGGTTGTCCATGATTTGTTCAGTGATAGATCATCGAGGTCATTGTTATCAATTTTCAATTTCATGTTGAATACGCGTGAGGTACGTTGTTCCTGCATGACATCAAACCCTGACGATCTCGTCGTTCGTCCGCCACATGCCGCCACGAAGACCTGCAGTTTTTCGCAGCATACCTCCTAGTCCATTATTCCGCATGATTCGTAACCTCGGCAAAGTGCCGCAAGACTGGGATGGAACCCGGCATCTGGTATAATCATTTCTAGTAGGAACCAAGGGACGATGTGTAGTTCAAGTGCCCAAGGGTCACGAGTAAGGTTTGCATGATCGTCCCACGCCAGGACCATGCTAGCCGTTACGCTTCTTTTGCATAAGTTTGCACTCGGGGTACGATGTCATTCATCATTCTAATTCTGTAGCTACACGCAAGGATGTGAAGCAAAAAACACATAGTAATTGAACAGAAGAATGGAAGGTGCTCATCCACGCATGCATCGATTGACGTATCAGGTCTATGGATCAAAACATTTCCATTCGCAAAGTCTGCTCTACATCCAAACTTATGACAGGCGACAGTAAGCGCGCTCACCGCGAATCGAGCACGCCATACGAGGCTCGCAAGACGTGCATGCTAGATGTACACGGCGCCTTCGCCCAGGTTTCACAAGCCGTCCATTTTCGAGAGATCTCTCACTTGTTGCTCAACCATCCAATTTTCATATTATATCACTATATATTCACAAAACCGCTCGAAAACGCGAAACAAATCATGCTACAGATTTCCAAGACCAATATGAAGACCAAAAGCTATAACGCTTCAAGCGCTATAAATCGCAAGAAAACAAATAGAGCGCATAGATGAGAACGATCCGAAAACGACAAGAAAGCAGAGTCCGAACTCGCTCAAAACGCTGCAACGCTGCAAAGTGCGACAACCGATCGCCCTAGAAAGTCCCATACTCGGACTCGTCTTCTGCAATCGATTGCAAAATGCTGGCAGTCTCCGCATCCTCCACGGCATGCTCCTTCATGACCTTACGGCCCTGGACGATCACATAAACAACCAGAACGGTGCCGATGACAACCGCAACTCCGGCAAGAAGTGTGTTCAAAGGCAGAGGGTTGTCGTGGAACATCTCATGGCTCATCGCGTCAATGGCTGGTTGGAAGAGGTTCACGAGCCCACTGAAGCAGATGATGGTGCCGTAGACGCGGCCGAAAGTTGCGAAGCCAAACACCTTGGCTGCGTAATCGCTCATGGCAGAATAGTACAACGGTCGCAGCAAGCAGAAGAGGATGACATTGATGTATCCGGCCCACATGAACGGGAGAGAGCCGAAGATGCCGATCGTGGTAATGAAGCCGACAAGGATGGCCAGCAAAGTCGCAGTGCTGACACTGTCGAGCAGGATTCCGATGACAGGAGTAGCGAGGACACCGCCCAGCGGGAGCGCAACATCGAAGAAAGAGTTCATCTGGATCGAAGCACTTTCGGAGCCGAGCATGTATTCATACTGGCTGCGAATGGTCGCGATGAAGTAGTTCATGCGCAGCATTTGGAGAACGGTCAGGGCAGTCATCAGGATGAACCAAGGAGTCAACATCTGCTGCACAGCGGGTTTACCGTGCAAAGCGCCCCAAACGCCAGATGTCTGCAAAGCGGCCGCCTCATGCTCCTCTCGGCGAGCACGCTCTTTCCTGTCACCGATAAGCTTGTTCAGCTCGTCAACTTTGGACTCGCGATGTTCGCGGCGGCCTCTGCGCAAGCGTCTGACTTCATCGTCACTGAGTTCTTCGTCTGAAGAATGGACCTGTCTGGCGTCAGCACAGGAATTCTTTGTCTTTGAACATCATTGGACTCACATCTTGGAACACGTTCTCAGCCTTCTCAAGCTTCTGCTCAAGCTCCGGCATGGTCTTGTAATTGTCAGGACTCATGATCGTGAACTGCGCAACGAAGATCAGCACCGGAACCGCGAGGTACCCGAAGAAGAACTTCTGCGGCGTGAAAGCGCCGTTTGAGCTCTGGTAAGCAAGTCTGTAGAAGAGGAACACAGCTGCCGATGCATCGAATGCGCCTGTTACTGTTGCAACAATGGTGCCTGAATACTTGGGGAATGCATTGGCAATCTGGAACGAAGGCAGGAAGATGAAAGTGCCCCCAAGAGCGAGCATGACATTTGCAAGGACGAACCCGTCGAACTCTGGCAATTTGAAAGCGTAACCCATCAGCAGCGCACCGGCCGCGAGAAACGCACTACCGAGGACTGCACACACGCGCGGCCCATAGCGGTCCAAACAATATCCTACTGGGAGTGCGGAGACATTGCAAGTCGTGGACGCAATAGCAAAGAAGAAGTTGAGTCTGAAGAATGGTCAGCGAGCTCTCCGATACTCTGCAACTCTGGAACATACCTCAAGTCTTGCTCAAAGCACACCTCGACATCATCCATCAGCTCCTCAGGCGTGCAAAGCTCACGGTAAACGCCCACCTTGACCAGCACCGGCTTCAACGCCGCAAAACCGAAGACAATACCCGAGGCCAGCCAGCAAGCCAGCACGGTGAATGCGACCTGTGCAACACGTTTGACCGTGCTGACCTTGTACGCCGTCACGGTATGCAACGGGTGGTGGGCATGGTCCTGCTCAGGAGTCTCTTCCGTAGGATGGAAAGCATCATAGGAGATCACTCGGCGTACCGATCTGACAGTACCGCCATGATGGTCGAACTCACGATCCTGCCCGTCAATAGAAGTGACGCGATGGATGAGGGACATATGGCGTTAAGTGTTCTGGTTGTGAGATCGGAGAGACGCTCGACAGATGGCGATTGAGAGGATCCGGAGGCGAAGGAACGTGAGCTGCAGCGGTGCTATTAATTAGTACTCGAGCGTCTGTTGAAGGCTCGTAAGGCGGTGGCAAGGAAGATTATGGAAGGCACAACATTCGCATACGCGTGACAGGTCGAACAGGTGGGAAAAGCAGGTTTGACTTTGCAGGACGGACGAGACAGCCGTGGGACGGGCCATCGACCGATTCTAGTCCAGAGTTAGGGTTCGCGCTAATTTTTAATAGCGCACATGCCGCGAAGTGGACGGAGTTGCCGTTTCCGGGCCTGTTCCCTGTCCTTGCATGCCTTGTCATCGTCTGCATGTTTGCCTATTTGTTCTTCAACAGCTACGTCCGTTGGAAAGATGATGATGCCATTGCAATATGTATCGTGACTATGCAACCAATCTATACATGCCGAGCTTCTGGTCCGGATTCCCCTCCTGCGGTAAGACGGCTACACGATTGCTACGTGGGGAAATGAATCCTAGTCGCTCGTTAGCGGATAGCCGACGTCCACCTTCATCACATGCCATCGAGGCCGAGATCGCAGGGTTAGATTACCGTACAGCTGCTGAGTAACTCTGGAACGCGTGGAAAAATGCCATTGGAATTGTACACACGATGTTGAACAGGCCTGCCCCAAAATCACGTTTGCGACGATGGACGGAGTTCTTCTTCCGTAAGCGGAACATTACTGATAAGACAGATTCAACCGTCGTACCAATCGAGCTCGGCAGAAAGGAAACACCTCACCGCTTGTCAAGGTTTGGCAGCTCATGTGCAGCTGCAGGAGGACAACATCACTGTATCACTGCCAAACATCAACACGTGCAACAAAGATAAGCTCGTCATATTTGACCAATTGCTAATGCTGTTATTGCTACGCAGCCTGCTACATACATTCTCAACACAATGCAGACTCCCAGCTCACCTAGAGCGTCATCCCCAGATCGCATCTTTGCTGCGAGCACCGCCGCCAACCATTGGCGGTGTCGTGATCGTGTAGCTCCATGCTTCCTGTCCATCGACGAACAAGCGATAATGCAGGATACTCTGCTCGCTCGTGGACGGATTAGAAATCGAGACTGCGCCAAACTTGCTATTTCCATCGGGTATATACTTGATGAGCACGTCACTGAGGTAATCTGCGGAGGTTGACGACTCCTTGTATGTGCGGATTGGCAGGTAGAACATACTCAGCGGCGAGGCGGAGAATTCATGGACGGTAGCACTCAGCGGCCAGCGCTTGCGTCTCGTCTGCACCGGAAGATGGGCGAAACTGTCTGAATCTTTCGGGCGGAAAGGATTTTCCACGGCTGGGTGCGTGGCAAGTCCAACGACCTCTTCCTTGCCATCAGGAGGCGGTGGGAATGCAGTTGCAGCAAATTCGTGACGATCGCCGGACAACACGATAACACCAATTCCCTCGCTGCGAAGACCGACATCCCACATAGCTTCCAGGATGATTTGGCGCTCGCCGAGGTAGCCGCGCCACGTATCTTGAGAACCATACCACCAGTTTTTGGTAAAAGGTATGGAGCTGACGAGAATCTTCCAGCGAACACCGGAAGGTTCTGGCTGTTTGAGCCAAGCAAGGAGATCTGCCAGTTGTGCCTCTCCTAACAGAGTCTTCGTAGGTTCGCCACTGAAGGGATCAGAGCCGTTCGTCTTGTCGTTAGGTGAACGGTATCGTCGTGTGTCGATCATGAAGAACGAAGCTGGACCTTGAGTGAATGAGAACCAGCTCTCGTCCCGTCGCACGGCTGGCGGATTGACAGAAGTATGGTAGTGTGAATAGGGATCGTAGGCGCTATTGAAAACCCCGGTGGTGTTGCCATCCCAATCGTTTGCGACCTCGTGGTCATCGTAGACATGTATCCAGGGAATATTCTTAGTAGCGTCGTTCCAATCCGGACTTGCGTAGATGCGGCGATACTCCTGTCTGTAGTCTTCGGCAGTCGTGCCTGGTCTGCGAGGAACGTCTATGTAGATGAAGTCGCCAAGGAAGACCATGAACTGCGCTTTCAGCCCTTCTACTGCTTCGGCGAAGAGTTTGAGTCCAGGGTTGCTCAGAGGGTGCCTGAAGGGGACGTATGGGAAGTTGTTCTTAAGGCATGACGAGTGGACAAAGGTGAAGGACCCAGCATTTTCAAGACGTTTAGAGACATGTCCTACTCTTGGCGGGGTCGTGAAATGACCAGAGTGATTATTAGATAGTGCCCATTGGTATTTGGTGTCGGGTTCGAGCCCAGCCAAGGTGAGGGTGCCTGTGAAATCCGTGCTTTCGTCGAGCCAGTCTACCTGTCCTGAGAACTTCCAGGAGGTCTCGCTGGGCAGGACGCCACGCGCCAAGGGAGGATCAACATTCCTGTATGAAGCAACAATAGGATACTGATTCGCGTTAGGTTCTCGAAACAACACGCGTGCATCGCGGTCAGAGACATAACCTACACGAGCCATGGACAAGTCTCGTGCAGGGTAAAATACCACGCCGCGGTAAACCAGATCCGCTGACATGAGTACAAGGGCCAAGTTGATCAAGAAGGTCAGAGTAGTCCATGGTAGGCTTGCAGGACTTGGCAGACCAGTCGTGAGAGTTTTGATCGCTTCAGCTCCTTTTTCTTCGATGAAAACAGTTTCTTGGACGTCCAATTCGGCAATTGGTTGATCTGCTGCTTGAACGTCTGCATATCTAGGGTCGGAATCTTCGATTACTTCTTGCTCATTGATTCCGCGCGTTATAATGTCAATATCATCGGAGATGATTTCGTAAGGCGCGGTATGCGTGAGATTATAGATGAATGCTGGTAGGTATAGGGCGAACAATGAGAAAATCAGTGGCGGAAAGTGCTATAAGTGGGTAGATCAGCATTGGTTCAGTTTCTTCCGGTCGAGCGATTGATGAGCGAACTGACATGGCCGGGAATCTAATCGATAAGCATCAGCTGGTCATTCACGTAGGGCGCCTTAAAGATCATCCTGTAGCTCACCCATCTTAGAAATATGAAGGCAAACGCCCGCAGAGTGGTGGAACTCAAAGCTGTGATGTATTTGGCGACATAGTTCAAATCGTTTGTTGACATAGCGCGTTATCGCGTCGAGTCTGGGATTAGGGAGTCGTGAAGTTACGCCGCTTGCATACAGGTGAAGTGATTATTCAGGAACTGAAGCATCCCCAACTCAGCGCGTCCACAAGTGTTGTGATTGGAATGGTTGGCGATGACGTTTTGGCGACGCGGCAGGGATCCTTCGTGAACGCCGTAAAACAACCGACGGAGCGGAACGAGCGAACGAGCAGACGCCACGGGGAAATTGCAAGCAATATAAGCATTTGTCCTCACATTCTTACACAAGCTGTGTCTTTTACCCTTCAAAAGAGGCTGCTATGGTCTTTTCCGGCCTTTATCGCGATTTTCGTGCCGACTTCTCTGCACCGTGGCAAAAGGAAAAGAATAGACATGCTGCACACCTCCAAACCGCCGACCCAGCCGTGAGGTAGCGGAGGACACGGTTGCCGTAGCCGAGTCCACCAACACGCCTTATTTGCAACCGCCGGCTTCTACGCCGCAGTCTATCTTCCCCATATCGTCCGTGAAGATGGCTCAATCCAACCGACATGGACTTAGAGGCGCTTCATCCGCCTGGCTCATGATTTGACCAGGAGCATTGCAAGTGTGCTATATAGCCGTGTGTGCTCTACCGCAATGCGAAGAACATCATGTTCGGCGACTCACTCTCATTTCATTAACGCGTTCTTTCTTACAAAATGTCGAAGTCCATCAGGTGGCAACGACAGTGTCTGTTCCCAAGCACATGCCTAGCAGGCCTTCTCTTTTTCCTAATTCTTTCTCATGATCAAGAGCGGGCCTCAATGAATCATTATCAAACATACACATCCACATCCACCAAAACCACTGAGCCCACCGAGCTTCCATGCCACGCTTTGCCCGGTGCGAACGAGACCGTGGTAATCCTCCGCACTGGATCCACCGAAATAGAGGACAAACTCCCGGTCCATCTATCAACAACACTCAGTTGTTACCCGAACCGTCTGATCTTCTCCGACCATGATGAGAACTTCCATGGTGAACCGATCATTGATGCTCTTGCATCTGTTAGTCCGGAAATCCTGGAAAGCCACCCTGACTTCAAGCTGCATCGCCGACTCAGGCGTTCTGGAAGAAGCACACTGGAAGCTTCTGAGCTAAGCGGCGCTGACAGCGAGATGGTCCTGATGGCTGGCAAGATCGATAATCCTGGCTGGAAGCTCGACAAGTGGAAGTTCCTGCCCATGATCAATCGGACATTGCATGAATACCCCGTCTCGAAGTGGTACGTCTTCGTCGAGGCGGACTCGTATATATTCTGGAGGTCAAACCTGCAATATCTCAGTCGATTGGATCACACGAAGCACTACTACTCTGGTAGCGCCACTCTCATCGGAGATGATCTCTTTGCCCACGGTGGCTCCGGGTTCTTTGTGTCACAGGCAGCTATGCGGACTGTTGTCAACTACTACACCGCACATCAAAAGGAGATCGACGACGCCACTGCCAAACACTGGGCAGGAGATTGTGTTCTTGGTAATGTCTTCAGAGACGCTGGCATCAAATTGACTGACTCCTATCCAATATTTCAAGGACACTATCATGGTATCGTGCCCTATGCGAAACCGAGTGGTTGCTCGAGGGAAGGTGACCGGATGAGGTTGTGCTGTTATCCTTCGGGGTCATACCATCATGTAACACCGAAAGTCATTGAGGAATTATGGAATTCCGAACAGCAATGGTTTTCTCCCGACCAAAGGGTAAGAAATTCCCTGCCCTTGACGATGACCTGATAGGGTCCTAACATTTGCGGCATAGAATCGCACAACCACCTTAAGGCACAAAGACGTCTTCCATTCCTACATTCTACCCAAGATGGCCGCACCTGACTCAGGCTCAGGCTTGGACAACGAAAGCAATTCCTACAAAGGCGTGATGAGTTCAATCGATGATTGCAAGGCCTGGTGCGAAGGAGACATGCAGTGCAAACAGTACTCGTTCGACGCTGAAGGACGTTGTAAGACGCGCAGAAGTCCCAGACCTGGCAAAGCAGTTGCTAATGTCCAATCGGGGTGGCTGCGGGACCGCATGACTAGGTTCGAGCAGCGAGATATGGCACCTTGTGGCGATGAGGGATGGGTGTTGTAGACTATCAGAGTGCTTTTAGGCTGTGTTGAGCATAGAATGTACATATACCATGAAGCAGATCTGGAAGTTCAAGGGCGTGTGCACTCCGCAGACGTGGTAGTGTTGTGGTATTCCGTGGCCTTGTCGGTTGGTTGGTCTGATCGCAATAACAAATCGCACGCAAGGACACACCGCTCAGGTGCCGGTGATAGTGTAAGCGACCTCGTTCAAAAGTATTGCCCAAAACCAGAACCCACCAACTAGAAATAAAACCAAGGCCTCCCACTAAGGTCCGCTTACTCGTGATCCAAATATCTGCCGCGCTCCAAGTTTGGTGGACTCGACACTTTCAATCCTTCAGCTGTACAAGTACTCTTACGCGCCGAAAGACGATACCGCAGTGGCGCAGCACCAGGTATTCTGTGCCATAGGAGTCATCGAAGTCGAAAGCGCAGCTGGGGTCATTTAAGTCATCGCGAATCATGGCCCCGCATAACAACGATTTTGAATTGTTCTCTACATCAACGAGTCTTCGCAATGCCCCATCTAATCGAGCTACCTACCGAATTGCTCATACAAATTCTGGCAGCAAACGATACGATCCTTGATGCATTGCACTTGTCCGGAACGAATCGATTGCTGAATGCTGTCTGGCTTGAACACTCCGAGCCGATATATCAGGGCATTTTGGAGTCTTCCCTTTCTGCCTACAACGAAGCTGTCCAGCTAGCAATCTTAGAGACTCGACTAAAGTCGGCTGAATCGCCCATTGACAATCCACCGTCGCTTCGAAGCTGCTTACCGACTCTCGTCCGAAACGCTGACCTGTGCGCCAGCGTGTGTCTGGCCTACTCGCCTATCTGTAGAGACACAACACCACCAGCTGTTTCATACTACTTTTTGCGCCGAGTGGACACCGGCTACGAGTATCGCCAGATCAAAGACGATTTGTATGCAGAACTCAAAGCGACTTCAAGAGAAGCGCTGATGACTCATTCTGATTTGAGTCGCTTTCTACTGCTGGAGGCCGACATTGAAGAACAAATCCGGCAAGACATTTTGCCTGGGGACTATGATGAGATTTGTGACTTGTTCAGGGACATCGAAAGCAAGTGGGATTATTTGGACTATTGCATATGCGGTGAAGCTATCTGCGACATTGACCGCGGAACCAACAATCTCACAACCACCATTCAGGAATATCTTATCTGAGGGCGAGTGCCCTGTCGAATACTTTCTTCGGACACTTCTACACTCTCTCGTCCATCTGCGTCAGTGAGGTCTCTTATGTTCGTTTCGGATGCAAAAGCAGTACAGCCCCACTACTCGAGAAGCTGGAAGTAGTCAGCGGGAGTGCCATTGGTACTCTGCTCGTGAACGTCATTGGGTCTGTTACTGGCGGTACGTCTTCTTTCAAGTCGTTATCGCAAGGAGCCACAAACATGTCCTTTTTCTGCTTTTTGTCTGTACGTATCGCAACAGATGGATTCGAGGGACACGCCCATGCTGGAAGACCTTTTTCCTTATGTAACACATTGGCTCGACCGTCGACAAAACGATGCTGATGACACGAAACCCCTCAACGGCACAATGCAGGAATACTACGGTGTCCTGATCGAGCGGGCGATAAGAGAAAGTATAGATGATGGCGACGACGAGTATGCAGCTCTCTACGATGGCAATGCCAACGACGACCTGCAAGAGGAAGTAGACGAAGAGGTTGTGGATCAGCTGGAAGAGAGCGATAAGATCATTCCCGCGACAGCTGTCTCTGCTCTCGCGAACTCGCGGTTCTTGAGGACATCAACAGTCGCTTGGAACTTCATATTCGCCACTCAATCATCGGGTCTACCTTCTCTCAGCAAGAATGTACATTTGCTGGGCTCCAAGTATCGTCCAAATGTGGCGCCAACGCATCTGCCTTCTCCGCCCAGAGTACGAACATGCGTTTCCCCAACTCTACCACTTTCTCAGCTGCTTCCGCCGACGGTAACATTGGCGAAGATGCAGCTATAGGTACAGTCGTCACAAACAAGACGCACATCATGTTGCAAGGCGGAAAGCCAGTACAGAGGCCATCAATATCAAGAAGCTCTTCGTGTCAGATCTGACTCTCAGAGTGTTCCGACCGACGCAGGCATGACATGCTGCGATCGCCAACCTTGTCCTGTTCCAGATGGCACAGGACAATGCAAAGCGTCTGGGTATTGGCAAATCACTGTCACAGGAGCCGGATCACTCCACACTGATAACGGAGACGCCCCCCATCAAGAATTCTCGAACTGTGGCCTGACTAAATGGTAGACCTTCAAGTATTACAACGAATCTGCTGGAGACGGCACAGGATGTGAGGCCTATGGCACCCTGCCGTCGGTGTTTACACCACCCTATTGTGTTGCGAGAGCAATGGAGAGGGTAGCTGGATTCAACAATAAGGGTAAATGTTAGATGCTCCAGTGTGGCAGTTGTTGTTATTGTTGTGGAATTGTAGTCTTGGATTCTCATGGATGATATTGTTTGGACAACCCGTTCTGATACATACGACCACAGGTCAGTGAAAACTGGGCATCCCGTCCGCTCTGCCATACATAAGCACTGAACCGGGCGACTAGTACTAGAGTGGGTGACCATCTGGGAATCCCGCCTGTTGTATGTTTTTAATTTATTTTTAGCACTAGTTTGATCAAGCGGGCAGCGCACGCGAGACTGTATTAATCTGGTGGATATATTCGTACAGCTTATGTAGAGTCGCTCGTTGTCGGGCACTACATTGCTCGGACTCATTACGACTGCGCTCTCCCTTTGGCTCCACCATTTCGTTAAGAACAAAGTTTGGCCCACTGTATGCTTTCTGTATGCTTTCCAAAAATCGCAGACTTGGTTTGAAATTCATCTGGGAATTTTAGCCGAACAAGTCCAGCTACATGATTATGTTGTCAAGCCCGATGCTTGCGGTATATTCCAAGCTGGTCTTGACAACAACACTATCAAACTGGAAGCCTGGTGTCTTGAAGCTGTTATGAGGGTGAACCAAGCCTCATTTGGTGGCTGTCAATCTTTGTCGTGACCCTTCCCGTTCAAGATTTGACCGCAGTGTTGTAACTAGATGTCTTGTGCGCATAGAATGCTCGTAAAAGTAATGTTGAACTAGGGTCGGATTTGCACAGAACACAAGAAATGCGATCAATAATTAGAGCTGTTAGAGTATTGCTATCTTTCCACTGTCATATAATTTGCTACTTGTGGTGATGTCGTGGGCTGATCGAACAAAGCTAGCCTTGAGAGTCGCAAGACACAGTTCTATGGGATTTTGATACTCGAACTCCAATCAATGCTTTAACAAAAGATAAGTTTCCTGTCATCATCGGCTTCCGCAAACCTGTTCCAAAGTGTCTTGCGTTCGAGGCCACATCAATCTGTAAGCGCTACCAATCGAATGATGAAGCAAATATGGTATAGATCGTAGTGGTTTAGATTCTGTCCATGCGTGCGCTGAACCACGTAACGACGAGTATAGTCTTTTCGTAATGACCACAAACACCAGGACGCGAACCTAGTACCATAGAACGAACACAGTCTAGGGAACGACATGTCTGAGTCTCTAACGAACTCCAGATCGCCCTGTCAATCCAAGGATCAAAGCAAGCTTGATCTAGCGGATATCTCAATGTGGGGTAAAAATAAATTTGCTTCTCTGGTCTTTTCGAGTCGATAATCTGAGGTATATAATAGCCAAATGACAACGATAAGTCATCAACAGCAAGCCTGGTCTAGCGGTTATGATTTCTGTCTAACAATCGGTTGCAACATGAGCTCTGTTGGCAGCACAGAAGGTTCCCGGTTCGATTCCGGGGGTTTGTAACGGTCGATCTTTTTGACCTTTTGCCGGGCTTACGATCGATCTTGGAACGTGAGGAATCATTGCTGATATATTGAAGTACACTGGTGAGGTTGAGATGTGGTGAAAAGAGCTATGATATCCAAATAATGCTTGGTTTCTACTGCCTGTACGTTCTAGCATGATCTTGTTTGTTGGGCGATCGCCCAGTTTGAACATGAGTAACGACACTAGTACAGATAGATCGATTATACCATTTCACTTTGTCTCGATATGGATGTGTGATCGAGTGCAACGAAACAATACCACACCGACTTCTCAAATCCACCTGTCGATCGTTTCCTTCCGAAACCTAAAAGTGCCCTACAAACAGGCACGGGAGGCGCTTCTTTCTCCTTCTCTTCTTGATTGATCTTCCGTCAAATCCCCGCTTTTAAGCGATTTATCCGCCAACGAAAGTGGCAGCGTGCAACACGATCCAGTATTCCGTTCTGCAACGAGAGCGGACGACAAAATGCCGATACCATATCTCTGCCGGACAGGTATACACCATTTAGGGCTGTCGCGTAGCTTGTGTCAGAAATGGCTTGCTGACTGGCTATTTTTGTGAATGATAGGGGACGCTACGTATTGCGTCTGCGCTCGATGCTTTGATATATTTCAAGAGAGTGTCCCTGATCTCACAGTCGTGGCGCACCTTCGGCATTGTTGAAATACAAGATGAGAGTAAAACAGGCTGTATTCGCGGCTGCTGCCGCGGTAACTTCGCTTGTGAATGCGCAACAGACGGCTTGGGGACAATGTGGCGGGCAAGGTATCAAACACTCGAGTCTTGTGACAATAACGACAAGTGCTGACAAAGGTGTAGGATGGAGTGGGCCTACATCATGCGTCTCGGGTTATGTGTGTACATACCTGAACACTTGGCACAGTATGTTTCCTCAGAATCAGAGCCACCGATTCCTCAGCTGACGATCGCAGGCCAATGTCTTCCTGTTGCAACATCGACAACCAGCTTCACCACGGCCTCGTCATCTAAGACCTTTACCACATCCAAGACTTCCACCACTTCAACGAAACCGTCGACGACGCTTATAACTTCGACCTCGACAAAGTCGACTTCAAAATCGACGTCTGCCACTTCTAGCAAGGCGCCAGCAAGTACTGGTATCGAATACTTGATCTCATTGTATGTGACAGATATCGCTTTAAAGTCGCTTCTTACTGATTCTGTCGAACAGCGGAGACAGCTATTCGCAAACCGGCTTCGACCCAACTCTCAGTCTTGCGTCTTCATCTAACCCGCTCGGTAACCCGAATTTCCCAGGCTGGACCACTTCTGGGGGCCCGAACTGGATTGGTTATTATGTCTCACAGTTCAACTCCAGTCCAGTGTACTCGTACAACTTCGCAAGTGGCGGTGCAACGACCGATGCAAACCTTGTCACGCCGTTCCTTCCGACTGTGCTCTCGTTGGTTGATCAGGTCAATTTGTATCTGAAGAGTGCGAAAACTGCCACTTTCCCGAAGTGGAATGCCGCCGACTCGGTGTTCGCTGTTTGGATTGGTGTGAATGTACGTATCATACTCTGTGCTATTCATTGATGATTTACTGACACTGCTTGAACAAGGACGTCGGAAACTCCTGGTACAAATCAGACTACACGCCACTTGTAGGCAAAATCATGGATCAGTACATCAACCAGACCCAAACATTGTACGACTCTGGAGCCCGACGCTTCATCTTCTTGACGGTCCCTCCTATCCAGCTCAGCCCATCAGTCCAAGCTGGCGGTCCCGAAAACGTCAAAGCCGAAGGCGCTGCCGTCAATCAGTACAACGATGCGCTGAAGTCGACAGTCGCCAAGTTTGCAGCTGCCAACCCGCAAGCCAAGACCCATGTGATTGACACGACCGCGCCGTTCATGAAAGCGATTGAGAACCCCAAGGCGTATGGCGCGGACAATGCGACTTGCTTTGATGAAAGTGGCACCAAGTGTCTTTGGTGGAACGATGTGAGTCTGATCTTCGACGTGACCAGCGTGACATTCATACGACGAACTGCGGAAGCTGACTGCACTAGTACCATCCTGGACTTGCTATACATAAGCTCGTGGCTGAAGCAGTCTCTGTGGCGCTGCACAAGTGATAAAGCGTCGTCAGAGGGTGATGTTGATGAGCGGTTCCCGTTTGACAAGGCATTCAATGACTACATACTATTGCAAATAGCATCGTCATACTTCGGATTGTCTACAAATTCTATCATCGCTTTAGTGTAGGCCAGTCTGCGAGTTATACCGCGTCTGCTCACATACAATGATGATGCATTCAGTGAACCACCGATTCACCCTACAGGAATGGCATGCATGGCAACACACCCACTCTACCCAGTGAATCAGACATGGAGAAAATCGTGTGCTGTGAGTGAGAGTCAAAGATAGTTGTCACCCCAAGAGCCCATCGCTGTTTCGTCGAACCCGTCACTCTCAGTTTGACACCACGCCGATTTTTCCCAATGATGGACTCAGATCAGTCCGCTGCCCTCGAAACGCACCAGAAAGGTAAGCAGGATCGCATCAACATTCGTTCAATCGTTGTCGCTGACCACAATACAGCTCGCGCTGAGCTTTCGATCGCGCCATTGGCCTGGGACAGCAAGCTCGCCAAAGATGCGCAAACATACGCAAATCAACTTGCATCGACAGACAGCGGCATGCAGCACACCAACCAGCTTCGTCAACAACGGCAAGGAGAGAATCTTGCAAGCTGCCCCGGGCCTTGGCCGAACGCATACAGCGAGTCAAGCAACCTCTGGTACGCTGAGAAGAAGAATTGGAAAGGCGGTGTTTTTCAAGCGCAAGATACGCAGGCGGTTGGTCATTATACTCAGGTGAGTGGTTTCCGGAATTATGGAGCTCTGACAGCGTTAAACTGATATATCAGGGCACGTGCAGATGATCTGGAGCGGCACTACGCATGTGGGTATGGGTCTCGCGATTTCCTCGTCCGGAACGACGTACGTCGTGGCTCGCTATTCCCCTCCCGGAAATTACGTTGGACAGTCACCTGCACAAGGTACAACCAGCGGAGGCGTACAAAGGCCTACACATGGTAGACGTCGACAGCCTGGCCAACGGGACAGTCCAATGCACCCCGGCAATCTCGGTGGAATCCAACCACCATTTCAGGCACCCGGTCATGGAAGCATGCAGTCGCCATCGCCATACCAGCCCTTCCCGCCGCCAGGCTCATGCTGGAATGGGCTACCTGGCAGTCACTCGCCACCACTGCCGCAATCGGGTATACTTGGACCACACGAGTTCAACCGTTGGATGGCCGATCCGCATCTCAGATACTCTCCTTACAACCCATTGGGACCGCTCGTAAATCCAATACTTTCTGACTCTGCACCGACAAGATGTTGCATAATCTTGTGATGATGTTGGTGAGATGTTGGGCGATAGGTCTCGGAGTGGTTCGACTTGGATGCGGCAAAGGAGCGAGACGGTGAACAAAGTCGTTGGGCTGGAGAACAACGTTTGACAAGCATATTTGCCTCATGCTGACAATTTCCTTTGCTGATGGCCCAAGTTTGCAATGGAGAGTGGGCCGAAGTTTGTCTGCTTGAGGTGTTTTGAGCTCGCCAGAACAGGTCGGCACGCTTGGCCAATGGAAGCATACAACCCATAAAAATGATATTTGCTTCGTTGGATGAATTTCCCTGATACTTTACTACGCTCTGTTTCCAAGGTAGTGGGAGCAAAGATCTAATTGCATAGTCCAACACAGACACAGTCTCGCCATGCAGATCCCAGCATTAACGAGAAGCTCGCTCCTTCTGCAGACTCCCGGATTGGCTCTTTCGAGGCGTGTTTGAGCGGATTGACGGCCGGGTACGCGAAGCCATCGTCGTCGACTCGTTCGAGGACAGCTTTGCGCTTTTCATGTGCCCAGTCGATATATTTCGCTTGCGAGAAGGCTGTAGGGTTGAGCACGGTCATGCGATAGGCGGCGGCCGCAAGCAAAGCAGTGCCTGAAGTCTCACCGAACCATTCGTTATCGCCCAGGTAATTCCTCAAGAGACCAGAGTCGTCGTTGTCGGTGCGGATGGCGCCGTCGAGAATCTCGCCAATCCATTGATCCAGATGCTGGAGTTCTAGCGCCATCGTTTCGTTGCTGGGTCGCCATCCGGAGATCGTGGCACGGACTCGGACCATACCGTAGGCTGCCCAAGCTGCACCAGTGCTCCAGACACCCTCATCGGCCATCTCGCTCGGTCCGACGATATGTTTCCAAAGCCCTTTCTTGTGTCCTGACTGAATCATCAACACTTCGCGGTACATTTCGCACTGTCGAACTGCTTCCTTCATGAGGTCTAGGTCGTTCGACGCGACGGCATAGTAAGCTAGGAAGGGAGGGACCATCGAAATGGCATCAGACCACAACTCCGCTACTTCGACGCGGTGGCTAATAGCACCATTTTCGTACCTCTTCGCGTCGTTGAGCAGGTAGTCCTTCTGTCTCATGGCAGCTTGGAAAGTTTTCGAATCTCTCTGGCCCAACATGAGAGCTGCAATACCCATCGAGGCAGGATCAGAAACGCTGTGGTCGTCTGCGTACAGAGTGGGTGCATCCTTAGTGCGAATATGCCTATGCATCCAAAGAATCCCTTGTGGCTTCTTCAGTGGCAACTTCTGTATCTTGTCGGCAGGGAAGGGTTCTTCCGCGAAAACCGTTCTCTCGGGCTCCAAGAGTTCCAGCATTGCCTCGACCCCAGTGCCGTACTCCCAGCTGTGGCTCGAAAGCCGTTCGATTTGGGATCGCGCTGCATTGATGCGGAAGGTGTAGTTGAAAGTGTTTCTGCAGAGCTCTGGTGTGGCGGTGTCGAATGATGGTTCAACGAGGAATTTACTCCAGTATGCAACAGCAGAGGCGAGTAGAAGAGCGATGTAGACAGAGGCAGGCCATGTGAAGGGGTTAGCCCATGAGATTGCTGGATCTGCTTCTACTCCTGCTGGTTTTGCATCGTCGGATGTTGATGCATCATCCTTTTTTTGAATTGGGTCGTTCGATACTGGCTTTCTCTGTCTCAGTAACGGCGAGGTCTCTGCTTGGCCGCTCATTGTGGCTGCAATGGAGTGTCCGACACGGCGAAATGATGATGACACACAATATCTACTCTCGGGATGATCGCAAACAAAAAATCACAGTATCTTGCTTGAAATCACACAATCATCATTGTCATAAAAGCAAAAAAGACAATAAATTGTAGGCGAAGCCCGACGTTTCCGACCAATCTGGCACGTGCTCTCCCCTACGTGCCAAGTCTCCAACCCGAAAGCTTCCAATGCGTCGTCCGTCTGCACCTCAGCAACTGGCAGCCCAGCAAAGCAGTTACAACGATAATACCCCGACTCTCCCATCTCCGCTCCGCCCAAGACCACACCCACCACACCCTCACAATGTCCGTCTCCGCCCTCATCCGCTGCGCAACTCGCGCGCGCGCCGCTCCTTTCGCCCGCCCGGCCCAGAGTGCGCTCTTCGTGCAGCAGCCCGTCCAGCGCGCTGCCTTCTCCGTCTCTGCTGGCAGGTTCGCTGGCGACGTCGACGCCCACGACCCCCACCACGAGGAGTCTTTTGAGGAATTCACTGCCAGGTATGCCGTTCCTGTGTTTGCTGTGTTTTGGGAGGGGAGGATGGTGTTGGGGATTGCAATGGCTGGGAGGGAGATGGAGAGGTGATGCAAGCGAGGAAAAAGCGCATACTTGCTCAATGGCTCCACTGAGTTCATGCACAACTGCAGCGAGGTCACGGGATCCCTCACGAACAAAGAAGCGGTGGAGTTTTGGGGATGATTGGGGGATGATATATGATGTCAATTGCCATGACACTTTTCGCTGACCCTCGCGCGCGCAGATACGAGAAGGAGTTCGAGAACGTCCAGGACGTCTTCGAGCTGCAGCGTAACCTCAACAACGCTTTCGCCTACGATCTCGTCCCCTCCCCCAGCGTCGTCATCGCTGCCCTCAGAGCCGCCAGGCGCGTCAACGACTTCCCCACCGCCGTCAGGATATTCGAGGGTATGTTCCTTGCCCATGCAACACTGCGAGCACACCCTGGAGCACACACTAACACCGCAGCGCAGGCATCAACGCCAAGGTCGAGAACAAGGGCCAATACGACGAGTACCTCCAGGAGCTGCAGAGCGTCCGGGAAGAGCTCGGCGTGGTGCTCAAGGAGGAGCTCTTCCCCACCAACTCGTAAACGACGAACATCCTCAAGAAGAACTTTGTGAGAGTGGTTTCAAGAAGACAACCAAGATAGATCACGCCAGATAGGACAGAGGAGGAGGGGGAACTTCTCGGTGGAATGTACAATGTGGGTTTGCCTTGCTACTTGGTCGGCGCTGTGCCGCAAGCCGTGTACTATGTACTTTGCCAACATTACGCGTTGCCGGGAAATAGCGTCGCACAAAATGACAACGCTTGTACAGCTTTTTCTTTGTATGTTGCTGCCGCATGTTGGTTTAAATGTGTGAATTGTATGTCCTGCGACAACGGCGATGAGTAATCAGCAAAGCGAGACTACGGAGTGGCTGGTTGGTGCTTGCTGATTCACTACTACTTCATACAGGGCTATTCGACAGCCTAGGATATATTACACGAGCGACACAAATCTCTACTCGTCGTCGTCGTCGTCATCATCCTTCTGGTGCTGCCCGTCCTCCGCATCCTCGTCCTGCAGATTCCCCACCGCCTCAAGATCCGCATCAGCGTCCTCGTCGTCATCCGCCTCCAAATCACCCTGCATCGTCTCCTCCGCATGCTCAACATCCATAATGTTCGGATCAATAGCACTCGCTTCCCCACCCCCTTCACCGTCCTCCTCATCATCTTCCTCGCCCGCACCATCATAAGTCTCGCCCGCGCTCGCGGCCTTCTCCATTGCAGCTTTAATCCTCTTTTCCTTCGCGCGATTCTCGATATTCTTCGCACCCAGCCTCGCCATGCTCCTGACCTCGATCGCAAGCGCAGTGGATTTTGACCCGACTTCCGTGTCTTCCAGGTACGTCTCGGCGAGCTTGCCGCGCGTGATGCGGTCGGGCATGTTGGCCACTTTCTCGTACTCTGCTTGCGGCGGCTCGGCGCCGCGGAAGAGATAGTCCATTTTGTCGCGCATGATGGCGCGGGCTTTGCACAGCGTGCCGTTGTAGTACCATCCGAACTGGTGGACGTCGCATTCTTCTTGGATGGCGTCTGTGTCGAAGATGGATTTCAGCAAAGGGTCTGTGACGTCGCAGATCTGCCACGTCTTGCCGCTGTGCGTGATGTTCTCGCCGTCGAAAATGTGGCTCTGCCAGTCGTCGGGGGGAGCTTTGCGGTCGCCGCCATTGGCAGCTGTCGCGTCGGCGCGCTTGTCGAGCTGGAACATGAGGGTTTGGTAGACGCGGTACTTGGGGTCTTTGCGCGGATCAACGCCGTACTTGACCAGGCTGTCGCGCCAGGGCCCGGCGCGGAAGCTGTAGCCGACCCACTGGGTGGCTTCTTTGAAGACGGAGTCGCTGTACTGCGGGATGTAGTTCATGGCGACGCGGCGGGTGATGAGGGGCCGTTTGTCGAGGAGTTTACGGATGGCTTCGACGGCTTCGTCGAGGGAGGTGCCGAAGGGATGGTGGCGTCTTAGGCTTTCTGGTGGGCCTTGGGGGACTTCTGGGGCGTCTGGCTCGACGGGTGCGACTGCTCGACGAGGCGGTGCCTGGATGTTGGTTGTGGTGATGTTGCCGGAGGCGTCCTGCTCGAACTTCACGCCGGATGCTTGGTTGAATTCGTAGCGGTATGGCTGGTTTGCAGCCATGAAGCTGGGTGGCGCTACGAAGTTGCCGATGTGAGAGGCGCCTGGTCTGCTGTCGATGGACATGTTCTTGAGCATCTCGTAGTTTGGTTTCATGGTGTGTGTGACTAGTTCTCGCATGATAGCGTTGTCGCTGGCAATCATTTGGAAGTCAGGCAGGTTGCGGAAGCGATGCGTTTCGTTGATCGTGCCGATGGGAGTGATGCTGTAATTCCCTTCATTATCTTTGAGACGTTGGAGGAAGTCGGGTGCTGTGATACTGTCACTGCGAGTTGGCTCTTCTTCTGAAGGCTCTGTGAAAGGGTGTGTCGAGCCGCGTTTTCGTTTGCGACCTGTTCGCTTGGGCAGTGTGACTTTGACGAGAACATTCCGAGATTCAATGGCAGACGAGACCAGCTTTTTGGAGAAAGGATCGCGAGGGCGAAGAGAGACGCCGATCACCGGTTCCTCGAGTGGTTCTTTTGGGTTTATCAGACTGTCGCCGACTCGATGCTCGAGGGCCTACTTTCGAGGTCAGTAAATTCGCTGTTGCCCGAACGCACATCAAACGCCACCAAGTAAGTACTTACATGCTTCATCTGAGGCTCACCGCCGAGCGACTTGACGCCATTATCGAAGCTTCTCACAATACACGGGTGCTCTATACTCACGACGCGCTCTTGAGGCACGACGTAGAAGCGTGATGTGGGAGAGTCGGCGGCCGCCCCCATGCTACCTGGCTGTATGATGACGCCTGGCATATCGGACCAACACGTTATACCAGCCAGCCAGCCAGCCAGCCAGCCAACAACCACACCCTGTCACGAGGTAGGCGGTGGCATGCAATGCAGTGTGATGGTCAATTAGATATATACAGAATTCAGGTAGCCCTCCGAGCCCTTTCTTTCTGCGGGCACCACTTCTTGCGCCTGCCGCGAGCTAGATCTTCGCTAACACCGATTCCCCGCCTTTTGCGGCTTCACCCGCCCTAGCCCAAAACATCTGCTTTTGTACTGTACACCACACCCTGTCTGTCTGTCTGTCTGTCTGTCTTGTCTGTCTGTCGTCGTCGTCGTCGTCGTCTGCAGCCTCCGTGTTGCACAGCCGCATCACCGCCCTTCACCACCACCACCACCACCACCACTACCACCACCACCGCCACCGCCACCGCCACCGCCTACTGCGGTCATTGTATGCAACCCTCACTGCCCTCCGCCCCCGTCGACCATCCTCACCCTCGCAGATCGATCCTCGCCCCACGTTGCGGCCCGGACCTCGATTAGGCTTGGCGTAGCAGGTCGAGCGTGACGACAAGCACCACAACACCACCACCACCACCACCACCACCAGCCCACCACCACCCGCCGCGACCGCAACAGCGATAGCGACAGCGACAGCGACCGCAACGCCATCACCCGACACTCTCTTGCATGATATCCCCGCTCCTTCGCCACCGCACACCCGTACCATCGCCGCGCGCGCTCCAGCTGCAGTACTCGCCGTCGCCCTGAGTCCATCGATCGGCAGGAGCAGCAGGCTTGCGCAACCTCAGGGCCAGACCCTCTCGACACCGAGTGGCATTGGCTGCCCTCAGGCCCAGCACACCGCCGCCCATACATGATGAAGGGCTTCAGGCAACGCGTGGTATGTCATTCCCTCTCTATCCCCCGTCGGTCGAACCGATGAACTGGGTCAAAGACCAATGTTGATGTGTCGACCTAACAGCAAGAACAGCTCTCTCGCACCCGCGACAAGGACAAGGAGGGCAACAAGCTCGCGAAGAAGAAGGACAACTCGTCGTCTGGCACCGCATCGCCGCAGCCGAACCAGTCTCCTGCAGGCTCCGGCCAAGCGACTCCCACTGGTTCGACCTCCAACCTCGTCGACGCTCGAAGTAAGTCGTTATCCGGCTCTGATGGCCCCAACCAAACACACCCTGGCGCACCCAACCCTGGTCCACCGGGTATGAGCACGCAACAACCCCCATCCCTCGTACCTCCACATAGCTCATACAGCGGTCCAGGCGGCGCAAATGCGGGACTGCCTCAGGGAGGGCCGAATACTCCTGGAAGACATGGCGGTATGAACCCAAGTGTGGTGATCAGCCCAAGTGCACCTGTAAGTTGATCCTTGTTAATCATGAATGTCCATGAGAGCTTTGTTGACTCCGATCTCGCAGCACATCCCTCCTCCAGGTGCAGCGGAGACAATGCCTCATGACCTCGCACCTCCGAAGGCCGGACAAAAGAGCTTGTTGTTCGACAGGCTGCAAGCCACTCCCAAAGATGTGGTCCCAGAAGGCGTCAGGACACCCAAAAGACAGCACTCGTCTCGTTTCGATATTTCAGATCAAAGGCAGCGCGAGCTGGAGAAGCTACCTGGATTCCATGAAGTACCACCGAACCGTCGCCAGGAGCTTTTCATGCAAAAGCTGGACCAATGTAATATCATCTTTGACTTCAACGATGCATCCGGAGACATGAAGAGCAAGGAGATCAAGAGACTGGCGTTACACGAGCTTTTGGATTACGTCGCGCAAAACCGCCAGGTCATCTCCGAGCCCATGTACCCTCGAGTCGTGGAGATGTTCAGCAAGAACTTGTTCAGACCCATACCTCCACCAGTGAACCCACAAGGCGAGGCATTCGACCCCGAAGAAGACGAGCCTGTGCTGGAAGTGGCATGGCCTCACATTCAGGTCGTCTACGAGTTCTTCTTACGCTTCATCGAAAGTCAGGACTTCAACACCAACTATGCCAAGCAGTACATCGACCACGGCTTTGTACTTTCATTGTTGGAATTGTTCGACTCAGAAGATCCGCGAGAGCGCGATTTCCTCAAGACCACCCTTCACAGGATATACGGCAAATTCCTCAACCTGAGGTCCTTCATTCGAAGAAGCATCAACAATGTCTTCTTCCAGTTCATCTACGAAACAGAGCGCTTCAACGGTATTGCTGAGCTCCTAGAGATTCTCGGTTCCATTATCAATGGATTCGCTTTGCCTCTCAAGGAGGAGCACAAACTGTTCCTGACGCGGGTGTTGATACCACTGCACAAGGTCAAGAGTTTGAGCATGTATCACCCTCAGCTGGCATACTGCATCGTCCAATTCTTAGAAAAAGATGCAGCACTCACTGAGGAAGTCGTTCTCGGCCTGCTTCGCTACTGGCCAAAGGTCAACAGCACGAAGGAAGTCATGTTCCTGAATGAAGTTGAGGACATCTTTGAAGTTATGGACCCAGCAGAGTTCGCAAAGGTTCAGGAGCCTCTCTTCAATCAGCTGGCCAAGAGTGTCGCAAGCCCTCACTTCCAGGTCGCTGAGCGTGCACTTTACTTCTGGAACAACGAATACTTCTGCAACCTTGTCAGTGACAACGTGGATGTCATTCTGCCCATCATGTTCAAACCGCTTTACGAGAACTCAAAGGGACACTGGAACAGGTAAACTCATCGAGATACCGATCATTTTGCTGTACTAACGTTCAATAGGACAATTCATGGCATGGTCTACAATGCTATGAAACTCTTTATGGAGGTAAACCCTCAACTCTTCGATGACTGCTCTCACGAATACACCGAACAGCAGAGCAACCTCGAGTCCGAAAAAGCCACCCGCAAAGCGAAGTGGGATCGTCTCGCTGCGTTGGCGGAATCAATGAAGCAGAACGGCCACTCAGCGGCCCCTGCGGTCCGCGCGCCCGGAGCTGCCACAACCGGAGGAAGATCTCAAAGGGATCATGATGGCGACGACAGCCAGCAACGCATGGAGCGTCTACGACTGGGCGATGAGCGAGAGCGGAGGCCGGGCAACTCGGTACGTTGACCCAGCGCGCAGAGTCACAACTCCTTTTGTCACCGATTGCATTGTGTGAAAGGCCTGCTGCCCTGGGCCGGCGAGAGTCGTAATTTGAAAGTTTCCTCTTTTCTCTTCATCTTTTCCTTTGTGTCAAGCGAGTCATTGTCTTTATCTTAGAATCGCATGGGGCGTGTGACCTCCTAGACTCCGCCAGCGTCAAGCATGAGCAGGAAGAGTCTGCAAAGCGATGAGAATTCATGTTTTTTTTGGTCTCTGCTCTTTTCTTTTTCTCTTTGCTTCGTTCGGGAAACAAAAAACTCTTGTAAACACGCAAAAGAGAGGAAACAGGAGCGCCCGCATACAAGTTTTACCCCTTCTTCTTCTTTTTCTTCTCTCTACAATTCACCAAAAAGAAAAGCAAAAGATGGCCCAGAAAGATAACCTTCTCTCCTCGTTCGCCAAAAAGAAAAGTCCCCTTCCATCATCACTCTCGTCGACAAAATGCCCCATCGCATCAACCTCACGCCACCTCCCCCATCTCCCAGGAAAATCCCCCCAATTTGACATTATGCTCACCCATCTTCTCCTCCCTCTAGAAATCTTCAAAGCAACAACAAACCTCTTCCTCCTCCGCCTCCGCCCACCACCAAAAAGACCCCACGCGCGTCCACAAGGCTCCCGTTTTCCACGCCAGCAGACCCGGCCAGCGGAGCCGCAGCGGTAGTTTCGGTAGCGGGCGCAGTTCGGGTTCTGGCGGGAGTCGGAGCCCGACGTTGACGAAGAAGAGTGCTGCTGCTGCTGCGAGTAGCAGTGGTGGTGGGGATGGGGAGTAGGGGGCTGGGAAGGGGTAGAGGGTGGCGTTGGAGCGAGTCTGGCCGAGAGGAAGGAGGAGTGTGTCTGCGGAGTAGCTGAGTCGATGGCTCGCTCGCTTGTTGGCGTCTGTTCGTTTGGCCGGTTGGTTCTTTCTTTTTTTTTTCTTTTGACGGCCGTGTTTTGTTTTTGTTTTTGTTTTTGGTTTTTTTTGGTGGACTACTACCTACTTTCGTTCAAGCGAAGCGATTTGCTATGGCTTCTTGTGTGTGTGTGTTTGTGTGTGTGTATCCTAGGAAATTGGCTTTCATCCAGCGTGCTTCCTTTCCTACTGGCAACGGTTTCATTGGCGGATCGAGGCATGTAAAATGGGCACGAAAGTTCATGTTCCCGCCAACAAGAGACATTTTTTTTTCTTCATCTCGCATATCCCATATTTTCTGGTTACTTATCTTAAACAAACAAAAAAAAGGGGGGGCCAGGGGGGCAGGGGGGCTCTCTCTATCTATTTCATCGTTTGCGATCCGTCCGCGCCGCGTCATAACCCTTCCAAATTCCATCATGCCTACTTTCATGTTTTCCATCATCTCCGTCTCATGCTAACCGACCCATCTCCTGGCGCTCTTGAACATGCGAACCCACGGGCCGAACTCGCCCCAGTCCTTCGACTGGTTGGCAGGCGCGTAGCTCACGGCTTCCTTGAGAATGGTACGCTCGGGGTGAGGCATCATGGCGAGCACTCTTCCGTCCGGAGTGCGCACACCGGCGATACCCTGCGGGCTGCCGTTGGGGTTGAAAGGGTAGCGCTCGGTGGGCTTGTGGTAGTTGTCCAAGTACCTCACAGAGACGAGACCCTGCTCGATGAGAGTCTGTGCAGTGGAGGCACCGTTGGAGGGGAATTGGGCGCGGCCCTCGCCGTGGGCGACGACGATGGGTAGCTTAGAGCCGTTCATGCCGTGCAGGAAGACGGAGGGGTTCTTGTCGGCGGGAGAGTCGGAGACTTCGACCTCGCAGACACGAGCTTCGTACTGCTCGCTCAGGTTGCGCTCGAACGTGGGCCAGTTCTCGGCGCCGGGGATGATTTCCGTCAGACGGGAGAGGAACTGGCAACCGTTGCAGACACCAAGAGCGAAAGTGTCCTTGCGCTCGAAGAAGTTCTTGAACTCCTGGCGGGTGTTCTCGTGCAGAAGAACGCTCTTGGCCCAACCTTGACCGGCGCCGAGGACGTCACCGTAGCTAAAGCCACCGCAGGCTGCAAGGCCGGCAAAGCCTGCAAGGCTGACACGGCCTGAAAGGATATCTGTCATGTGCACATCGATGGGAGAGAAGCCAGCGACGGAGAAAGCGAAAGCCATCTCAGCTTGGCCGTTGACACCTTGCTCACGCAAGATGGCAACACGAGGCTTCGCCATGACCTGCGATGTGACCCAGGAAGTGGGCGGCAGGATGTTGTCCTTGGGGTTGAATGTGAGGTTGTACTTGAGACCAGGGTCCTGGTCATCGTTGATGTTCTCCTTCTCAGAGTCGGCACAGGCCGGGTTGTCACGGAGCTTCTGCATAGCCCAAGAAGTGTTGGTCCACTTCTGCTGCAGAGTCGAGCGGGAGGCACGGTATACGCAGTCTGCGCCGTTCCAGATGGAAAGCTCCTGCTTCGGCTGCTTGGTGACAGTTCCGACGGTGATCGGGGTGAGAGGTGCGAAGACACCCCTGAACTGGTTCTCGTCCTTCTTGCGGATTTGGAAAACAGCGCCGAGTTCCTCGTTGAAGAGAGTCTCAATGAGGTCTTGTGGGCGACCAGACTTGGCAATCTTGTCAAGCGACAGGCTGGCGCCGCAACGACCAGCGAACATCATCTCGACGACAGTGGTGAAGAGACCACCGTCGGAGCGATCGTGGTAAGCGAGAACGATGTCGGACTCGTGAAGCTGCTCGACCGCGTGGTAGAAGTCCTTGATGGCGTCTGTGTCGCGAACATCAGGTGTCTCGTTGCCGACCTGGCCGAAGACCTGGGCAACGGCGGAGCCACCCATAGCCTTCTTGCCGTTGGCAAGGTCGACGAACACGAGTACAGTCTCGCCGACCTCTTCAGGGCGGCGGAGAGCAGGAGTCCAGGTGCTGCTGATGTCGTTGACAGTAGAGAAGGCAGTGATGACGCAAGAAATAGGCGCGGTGACCTCCGTCTTGTCCCACTTGGTCTTCATCGACATGGAGTCCTTGCCAACAGGAATGCTAATTCCAAGCTCGGGGCACAGCTCCATGCCAATAGCCTCGACGGCCTCGTACAAGCCAGCGCCCTCACCGGGGTGGTTACCGGCAGCCATCCAGTTGGCAGAGAGGCGAACACGGCTGAGTCTACCAGGCAGGCTGGCGGCCGCGATGTTCATGAGGGACTCGGCGACGGCCATGCGAGCAGATGCAGCAGGGTTGATGAGAGCAAGGGTGGGCTTCTCGCCCATTGCCATTGCTTCTCCGGTCTTGATGCCAGGAGTAAGCGAAGTTGCGCTAACAGAGACATCTGCGACAGGAGTCTGCCAAGGTCCGACCATCTGATCTCTGATGGTCAAGCCACCAACCGTACGGTCGGCGATTGTGATAAGGAAAGACTTTGATCCCACAGAGGGCAGAGCAAGGACACGGTCCACAGCGTTCTCGAGAATCGCGTTAGGTGCGACTTCGGGAAGGTACTTCGACAAGGAGCTGTCGAAGGCAGGCAGGACAAGCTTCCTTGAATCGACGATCCTGTGCATCTTGGGAACCTTTCCGAAAAGGATCGACATGGGCAGATCGATGGGTGTAGGCTCGTCCTTAGAGTCGCGGTCCATCAGGACGAGGCGCTTGTCTTCGACAGCCTTTCCGACAACAGAGAAGCCACAGCGCTCACGCTTGGCGATCTTGACGAACTGGTCGAGGCGGTTGGGTGCGACAGCCATGACATATCTCTCCTGAGCTTCGCAGCACCAGATTTGAAGCGGGCTCAAGCTCCTGTCGGCGTTGTCGATTTCTCTAAGCTCGAAGCGGGCGCCGAATCCGGCATCTCCAACAAGCTCAGGCAGAGCGTTGGACAAACCACCAGCGCCAACATCGTGAATGAGCTGGATAGGGTTGTCCTCACCGAGGGATGTGCAAGTGTTGATGACCTCCTGAGCACGTCTCTGAACCTCAGCGTTGCCACGCTGCACACTGGCGAAGTCAAGGTCGACACTGCCCTCACCAGACTGGATACTGGAAGCGGCACCACCTCCAAGGCCGATGAGCATAGCAGGACCACCAAGAACAATCAGGTGAGCACCAGCGCTGACGAGACCCTCGGACTTGAGGGCGTGCTGAGGACGAACAGTTCCGACACCACCAGCAAGCATGATGGGCTTGTGGTAGCCACGCAACTCAGTTTCGGTCTCAGAAATAGGAAGGTTGGTAGTCAGGGTACGGAAGTAACCAGTCGTGCAAGGACGACCGAATTCGTTGTTGAAAGCAGCGCTGCCAATAGGAGCCTCGAGCATGATGTCGAGAGCGCTTGCCAAGTGGGCTGGCTTGCCAACATCCAACTCCCAGGGCTGGACGTGGTCAGGAATGAGCAGGTCCGAGACGGAGTAACCGGCCAGACCAGTCTTTGGCTTGGAACCTCTGCCGACAGCGCCCTCGTCACGGATCTCTCCACCAGAACCAGTGGCGGCACCAGGGTAAGGTGAGACAGCGGTCGGGTGGTTGTGGGTCTCGACCTTGCCGAGGTAGTGCACCTTCTCCTTGATCTGTGTCCACTCGCCAGTGGCATCGTTGGGTGCCCAGACGGCTCCCTCTTCACCTTCCATGACAGCGGCATTGTCACTGTAAGCGCTGACGACATACTTGGGGTGTGTGTTGTGTGTGTTACGGATCATAGAGAACAAACTGCGAGGCTTCTTAACGCCGTCGATGGTCCAGTCAGCATTGAACTGCTTGTGGCGACAGTGCTCCGAGTTGACCTGGGCAAACATGAAAAGTTCGACGTCTGAAGGGTTACGCTTCAGCTGGTTGGTGTATGCATCAATCAGATAGTCGATCTCAGCCTTGTCGAGCGCCAAGCCGAGGGTCTTGTTGGCGTCCTCGAGAGCAGCACGCGGGTCGGACTTGTCACTCGAAAGGATCTCGACTCTCTCGAGTGGCGCAGGTGGAAGCTGTGCGAACATAGTCTCAAAGTCCGGAGCACTTGAGCTCAAAGTCTCAGTCATGCGGTCGTGCAACGAATCCGGGTTTGAGACGCCATCGGTGGGAACAGGTCCATCGAACGAGATGGCGAAGAGCAATCCGCGTTCCACACGCTTGACGTTGTCACCAAGGCCGCAAACTTGAGCGATGCTAGTGGCCTTCGAGCTCCAGGGTGAGATGGTACCGGGTCTGGGGGCAACGTAGAGCAACAAGGTGTTGGGGTCGTCCGAGCCGCTTCCGTTTATGATAGCCTTCACGCAGGTGGCGTAAAGCTCGTCGCTAGCCTCGGGGTAAGCACCATACTCGAGCAACTGATCGAGCACAGCGACCTGCTCAGCAGACAGTTCCTGGTTGGAAGCAACATAGTGCACCCAGATTGCCTGCAGCTTCTTCGCTCCGATGGCGGATGCGAGCCTGTTGAGACGAAAGTCGGAAAAGGCGGCGGAGCCGGGGAACGCCCGGTAGGCGGCCTGTGATGAGGCCATGATGGGTTATTATCGATGTGTTGGGGGTTTACCTACTCACGCCAGGGCGGCAATGAGCAATTGCGTATGATCCTACATAACTAAGGTCGCAGTCATTGCAAAATTCGAGCGTCGAGTGTTTTTAGACTTCCCAGAGGCATGTGGACCCTGCCGAATTTCAACCGCTGGCTCTGGGGAATTTCTGGAGGCTGATCCTTGCGGTAGTGCATATTACGTACATACATCGATAACATGCCAACCTCGCTCGTTCGGGACGGATGCTTGTCAGCGACAGATCTACTGACACATCTGGTTACTGAGCATCAAACGAGTCGAGGTTCATGCGGTTGATACCAACATACATCCTCGATTTTGTCGTTTTGGGTTAATTAGGGTTAGTGTCGGATGGTGTCGACGACGATGCCTCGACGACGACAATGAATAGAGGCCTGAGATCTAAGAAGTCATCTTGTATGTTCAGTACAGTATCCTCGGACTAGTATCCAAGTCATTAAAATGCCATCTCGCAAAGTTGTGTATTGATGTGATCGAACTTCGAAGCTGCTAGGTCAATTCAAAAGATCGACTTGTCACATCCCACGACCCAATTTGCTAGTTGACCTTTTTCTTCTTACTACCCCTGCATGCTTGTACCTTGCACTCATTAGCCTTCGATACAGAATATCCCCACGAAGAAAAGGAAACGCGGTGACACGGCGGACAGCATGCCCATTGAACGAAAAGCAGATGCACACGTCAGTTGAAGAAGTAGTACAATCTTTTTCAAATCCCGATACACGCAGTCCGATCATCCGTTCGAAAGGAACGAATGGTTCGGTTAATCTACACGACGCCGCACCTAGTAATCAAATCAAGTTGTCCATGGCCGTCAATATCCTGTTGTCCCGGCTGCAAAGAAGGTCAAAGACCCGTCAAGAGGCACACGAAAAGTAAAAGAAGAAGAAAAGAAACAAGGACGCCCCAGTGCCAATGTCTATAAGTATTTCGCTCTGGAAAACGCAGCGGATTAATCATCCAAAGAAAACAACGACGACTACTCGTGCTTCGAGAACGTCGGACCAGCACCCAGACCGCTAGCAACGAATCTGCTCAAGCTGCGGTTGCGCGTGTGTCTGCGCTCGCGCTTGAAATCCTCCATCTTGCTGACTGTCGAGAATCCGCTACCGCGACGCGTCATCTTCCTACCGACGCCTTCGTGCATCTCACCCGAGTTCACTCTCATCGGGTCGACGCCCGTCGTAGCCAAGTGTTGGCGGGGCAAACCGTACCCGTCGAGATCGCCATCCTCCCACGTAGTTCTGCGGCGCATGACCGGGGAGTTCGGTCGTGAGCTCTCGAGGCCGTCTTCGTGAGTGTTCTCGGGGTACAAGCTGTTGCGGCGCTGATGCCTGCGCGTTGCATCTTCAGCTTCCTTTATATGCAGGTTCTCTGATGGTAACAGGATGGCTCGGTCGAGGGCGTAGGGAAGACCACGGTGGCGACCGCGGAGCATCATGGCGACGATGACGAGCTTGCTGATGACTTTGAACTGTGCCGAGAGACTGGCGTTGGTGTTTGGGTATCCTAGCGAGAGGCCGACGGTGCCGTAAGCTGATACGATCTCGAACAGCACGCTAAACATGGTGAAAGCATACTCGTTCGTGTTAGCGAGCTTGTCACCCTCCACAATGCAGATGATGAACAAGCCCAAGAAGAGATACCACAAATCGAAGGACAGCTGGCGACGTAGATGTTGACCAACATATGACTGATCTTGTTCGTCGGCTTCCTCTCCACCCCAGATGCCGAGAGATTTCTCTTCGTATACGTTCGTTCTGCGAACTGAAATGGCGATAGGGAAGACGGAGATGTACATCATGACCATGTAACTGACCTGGACGGCAGGGTGAAGATCTGCTAGACTGACGGAGGAGAAGCCGGCAGTTCTGGTGGCAGTGGCCTGGAACCATCCATTGAGGAAGCGATAGCCGAGGGCGAGATGGGTGACAGTCTCGTCATTCAGATCAAGAATGATAAAGAGGACCAAGTCGACCACATTGAGGGTGACCAGGATCCAGAACAACCACCAAGTGGCTGTCGAAGGGAATAGCAGTGTGAAGCATCGTCGCGGATGATCAAGCAAAAATCGGAGTTCTTCCCATAGAGCACTCTCTTTTGGTACCATCAAAGAGATAGACCATATGATGAAACGTAGCATGCAAGGAAATCCAGTGTTGCCAATTATGATGAGGAAAGAACCAAACAACAAGGGCAAAGTGGCTGTCTGGAAGCTGATCATACTATCGGCAGTGAGCGCGAATCCCAAATCCGTGAACATGGAAGCAGGAGTGAAGACTCCCCACCATCCTGGGTTCTGACCGTTTGAGACGACGACACCACGCCATGGCTCAGTATGCATGATCCAGGGCAGCATAACCATCATGCCGAGTACGTGGAATCCGACAAAGTAGCCGACTAGTACCTTGACTAAAGTCTTCAAGGCACGATACTCGATGCCTCCGAGCTCTTCACGCTGCTCTTCGGTCAAATTGACGAAAGCACTGTTGCGACCGAGTGTCGGCTGCCAGCTGAGATACGGCATCGGGGCATCGGTCTTGTCTTTTGTTGCCATTGTAGTCAATGTGTTGAAAGTGCGAGCGAATGTGCTTTTTCTGTCACTCATGTTCACGCCGTGAGATCTCGTGTGCCGGTGTCTGAGCGGACTCATAATCCTGTCGAGGCCAAATCTGCTTACGCCATTATCATCGGATTCTTCTCCTGCAGCTTGTGCAGCCTGCTCTCGCTCGCGATGGGCTGGGTGTTCTGGAACATTCAAAGTAATGCCGCGTCTGACAGCCGGATGGTCGTCGCCGTTCAGTTTCTCTTCTGCGCCAAAATGGTCCTCGTTCGAATGTGAGCTTGTTTTGCTGCGCAGAGTATTCTTAGTGTATTGTCGTTGAAGCTCATCGTCGTTGGGATCGTCAAGCGCCTTTGGCATCTCGCCACGATCAAAGTCACGAGGACCGGGAATGCGCAGGGTACCTCCACCTTCTTTACGCTTCTTTTGTTGCTTGTGGACGAATGCGATGTGTTGTTTAACATCACGCAGCTCTGGAACCATGTCCTCATTTGTAGATCGACGTCTTGCAAGCGCAGGCTTGGGAACCTCGTCGGCGAAGACAATATCCCTATTCAAGAGCGCTGGATTCAGTCCAAGATGGTGTGGAGTTTCTTCCTCGTCGTCGTCTACGATCGCAAAGTCGCGTTGGTGGTGTATGTCCTCAACCTCATTCGGTGCGCCCACACTGTCCCTGGCCATCGTGTTGGGTGGCGTAGGAGTACCACTGCTGGAATTATACAAGTCCAAGCCTAATTTCTCCGCAGCCAACATTTCTTGCTCTTTCGCCTTCGCACTTGTAGTTTTTGCGCTCATGCCGTTAGGCTTGGTCGTCTCGTGCAATACCTTGATAGTTCTGCCATTTACTCCACTCTCCATCCGTCGCGGGTTATCGTCTTCAATCGCCATGCTCTTCGATCTGCTCTTTGTCCTCGTCCTTTTCGACTCTCGCGCCTCCGTGACGATGTGCTTGAAGCGCTTCTCGAACCAGTACAGACGGATGAGAACTACGGCGGTGTTGATGAAGATGGGATTGCAGACGCATGCAACCAATATGAAGATCACTTGGTGGTATGTGTGCAGTGCGTTCACGTCAATGGTGTTCAAGCCAGACTGGGTCGCAGATCCAGCAGCGAAGAATAGTGCGTCGGTGTAAGACATGAGGCCCGCCGGGTACAGCATGATCGAGGTCGCAATTATGAAGCAGATCATGTAGAGATAGTGCGCCATGATAAAGTTGAAATGGGGCATTCCCAAGCGGAACGAAGAAGGCAGACGCTGTTCGGTCCAGCGCCAGCCTGCCACTATGGGCTCGCGCATTGGTGCGACAGGCATGGCGGACATATGTGTGTTGTGTCAATCAAAGGATGTATAGAAGTGATCAAATGCTAGGCGAAATAATCCATCGTGTACACCTGCAGGGTAGGGATATCAGATTGGCGAAGAACAGTCCACGAGAAGTAGGCGTGAAGAATGTCGCAATTCAGCAGCAGTGGTCGGTTCAGTCGTGGTCCGGTCCAGTCGCGGCAAGACGCACAAGGCGCCGGCGCCGTAGAGTAGTCGCGGAGGTAATCCTTAGCTGAGGAGTGGTGGGTGTGACGATTGTACAATCTCGGTGGTTTAAAGTTTCTCAAGCAGCACTGCCTCGTTCTTGGGGGGTTTCGTACTTTCGTACTACTGTGCTATGGCCGCCACGCGCGCCAGGATTCGTAGTGCCGCAGAGTTGTGTAGCACGCTAGTTGTGTGGGTACCGAGTGGATGGGTATTTTCATACGAATGGAATATGCCAGAGTGATGGCCGGAGCAAAGAAGGAATGTCAATGTCGGGTTGCAAGGCTGAGGAGAAACAGGATGATGATGATACAGTAATCAACCAACGGGTGCACATGGATGCTTTTCTAGAATGGTTCCGCCCAGCTGGCGCCTTGCACAGGTTCGAGGCCCTTTCTTTATGACCTCTGGCACGGCACGTGCGACAGCAGCCCGTCCGCCTTGAGACAGGCGCGACTTGGCACGAGCTTACACTGAGGCCACGAGTGACGCGAACGAACGCAGTGCCGATCGCCTGTTCGCTTCCACTCGACTCGCAACCCTGCAGACAGGCCATGTGCCGATAAGACGGCCGCTGTGTTGCATGGCAAGGTCTCTCCCATTGCATGCCAAGCTCTCTCTCATTGCATGCCAAGTTCTCTCCTATTTCATGCCAAGCTCTCTCCTATTGCATGCTTATTGCTCCTGCTTGAAACGACCTGATACGCGTGCTGCAACATAAGGAGTGTCCATTGGCTAACCAAACGAGCGAGTCAAGATCAAACTGGGTTGCAAACCATTGTGGTACAGACGTCTTCTTCGTGTAGTCCTCGCAACTTCGGGCGACAACCGAGAAGCTTGCTACTACCAATTGACAACACGAAAAGTTGACCCGATTAAACCTGCTGTCTCGAGACGTGTTTCTGTATTTCACGGCACCTGGCGCACTATCATCATCATGTCCTCTAAGCTGTTCGCTAAACTCTCCTGCGCGCCAATACGCCGTCGCAATGCTCAAGAAAACAAAGCCGAAATTCCTGTGCCGATTCGTGGTGTCAGGCTCTCTCGTCTACATACCTCCCTCACTGCACATCCGGCAAACGCACCGCGATGTCACCACTCTGCGTGATGTATCGCACCCAAGGCAGAGACGGGTATTGGAGCTGTGAGGAGTCAGTATCGATCTTCTTCGCTGGCTTGAAAATCCGTGTCGGCTTACCTTTGGCTCAATGATCTTGAGATATCTCACTTGAATGCCAGAGGTCGTGAAGTAGGGGATCTCAAACTTGACGCTGATGGGACGCTTCGCCTTGCCGCCAGCGCCAACACCGCCCATGCTACCACCGAAGCCACCCATCATTCCACCGCCCTTCTCATCGTCACCGCGAACACTGGGAAGACCGAGCTCGGCGCGCATGAGGAACTCTTTGCCACCACCGAACTGCTTGATCTTCCATACGATGGAGCTTGTTTCGGGCGCGTAGTGCACCGAACCGATGTTGGTGCGGAATTTGGGTGTGTCGGCGTCTTCGGGGACGGGAATTGAGATTTGGACGTTGTTGGCTGTAGAACGACGCTTGAATTGTGCTTTTGCCTGGTGATACTGTCAGTATTGCATGAGTTGTCAGTCAGTACACCAAAAGCGCAACATACCTTGAGCATGTACTCGATTCTGCTACCCGAGTGTGACTCGACAATGCACTCTACCCAAATAAGAGGCTTGACTTGTGTGTTGAGACGGTACGACATGAGCTCAAACTCGCCGTCAGGAGGGATGAAAGAGATGGTGCGATCGCTCTCGAAGCGCGATAACCGCACGCACTGATGGAACTTGACGTCTTCCATCTCGACCGCCTTGCCACGCGTGTTTCTTCCTGTGGCCTCGAACATGACCTTGTCGTTCAAGCCAAGTCGTAATTCGGGCATACCGGAGAGGTAGCACTTCATCTTGACAGCACCCAGAATCTCTGATCGCAGAACGTTGCCTGTTGAGCTGACCAGCAGGTTGAGCGACTCGACCACATCGAGGAACACCTCGTTCTTCCTGTACCTGATACCTTCTGATCTCCATGACACAGCATTTGTAACAGCAATAGGCGCCCGAGCTTGTGGCTGTACGTGCAGCTGGTGGCTCTCCTGTGTGATGTACTCTTGCAAGATCTTGGTCTCCGTCGTCTGTGGGTGACCAAAGTCCATGATCTCGTCCAGCAATTCGTAGATGACAACGAAGTTGTCCCTGATACTCTCCTCCTCAAGCTCCTTGAAGTATTCGGTGAAGACCTCGACAATCTTGTGTAGGAACAGAAGGATCTCCGCAGCATTGGAGTTTCGCTTAGTCAAGGCTAGGAGGAAGAGGTTGTTGTGTCGAATGTATAGGTAGTTAATTCCCTCGCTAGAGAAGCATGGCGGCACAGAGGAAGACTCGTCTTCTGCTTCTGAGAGCAGGACTGGGAACTTCTCGACAGCTGACATGGGAATGTCACCGCGGTAGTTGCGTGCGAGGAGGGTCTTGCCCTTGAGGTCGAGGAAGAAGAGGGCGGAAGCCATGTTGGTCGCGATTCGGCCTTATGGCCTCAGCTTGTGATTTTGTGGTGTTGCCGTCGCAGGCGTGGGTGTGTCGTCGAGGTGGGGGATTCGTAACGGTTCGTCAATAGGGTTGGATGTATCGAGGTGTCGAAGCGGCAAGTTGTCGTTGGTGGGCGCAAGAAGCTTGCAGGTCGCGGTGGATGATCTATACGACTTTTCTTCTCCTTCTCCTTCTCCTTCAGACAGTCCAGTTGCAAAGCAGTGGTCGAGTTCAAGATTATTATGCGCCTGCCTGCGAGCTTCTCCAGACAATAATACCGTCAACACCACTTGTCCCGCATTGGGCGGAGGTGACATGCTCCGTGCCAAGGCCTCCGCAAACCTTCCCTGAACTTCACATCGCAGCCAGCATAGTCCAGCCCAGTAGCGAGAGATACCCAGCACTCACAGCTGCAATGGTATTCCCAGCACGCTCAATGTTCTCTGCCGCCCCTCGCGCGCCTTCAATGGCCACTCTTGCCGTGCTGGAGTCGGCTCTCTCTGGTCTGCGCATCTCAACACCCGCTGCTGCTGGATCGCAAGTATGGAGGAGACACGCTTCCCATCAAGCGCAAGGACGGGCAAACAAAGCCGCCGACGGTGCTGGAAAGAGATTGGGCGCGAAGAAGTCTGGTGGTGAATTCGTGGTACCGGGAAACATCATATTCAAGCAGAGAGGCACTCTCTGGTTCCCTGGCGACAACTGCAGCATGGTATGTCTACTTGGAGATTGAATTGATGCTCTCATGCGTGAACAATGCTGATGCTCTCCTTCCAACAGGGCCGTGACCACACAATCCACGCCGCACAACCAGGCTACGTCCGCTATTACCGCGACCCAGCGCGCCACCCCAAGCGCAAGTACATCGGCATCGTCTTCCAAAAAGACCAGCAACTTCCCGCGCCCCGTAATGCACCCACCCGCCGCCTGCTCGGCAGAATCGCATTCGAAATGCCCGAAACCTACGCCGAGCAAGAGACCGGCGACCTCATCACCGGCCCTGAAACTGGCCTCCCTGGAAACGCAGAAATGGGCGCCGCCCAGCCTTCAACAATCAGAGACGTGCCGAACGGCGAAAGAGGAGTCAAGACGATCAAGAAGACTGGTACCGGAGAGGTTGTCGAGGAGAAGATGACGCTCAGGCCTGGATACCAGTACCGCCAGGCTAACTGGGAGATTGGCCGTGCTGCGATGTTGAGCAAGGAGGCACAGTCTGTCAAGCCTTTCGTGCCTGGCGACCGTTTCGCCGCGTGGCGGAAGCGCAATGTCAGGGTTGCGAAGAATGCTGAGAGGAGAGCTATGGGTAGGGGTGGCAAGAAGGGCAGCAAGAAATAGAGGGGCTGACATGCATGCTGAGATGACTGGCGGGATTGTAAGAAATGTACAACAGTGTGTCCATTAGACAGGTTTATTCATCGATATTATCATACGACAGCGTATTTGCTTTCCCCAAGGAAACTCGACCCATCACACGGCCTATTATCCAGCCACTTTAGCAGTGTAACAGCCTGTGAACCGTTTAGTGAGAGACGCATATGTAAATAGTATCGGCAGAGGATCGTACACCATAGATCGTGCATGCCGAAGGGCAATTCTGAATCGTATATGAGGAAGGACATGTATATTTATGTGTAGATCCCAGGCGCACCTTCTTGGGTAAGAGATGTCAAGCTTGCAAAGGTGATAGTGTGGATATTATCTATCTGCAGGCTGACATCATGCAGTTTGCTCCCGAGTCTGCTCTCTGGCCTGTCCACTCCATGCTATCGGATCTAGGTATGAAATTGAGAGTGGTTACCATCGAGGTAATAACAAAATCGTACGCGAGCATGAGCGCCGCTTGCGTTGCTACCATGAAATATCAATTCCAGAGCCTTGTAGTTGCCCCTGAGATGAGCACTATGTGACAGCACTTTGATGTCGAAGAGACTCGCGTTGCAAGTATGAAGGGACCTGGCGAAACTAGACGGATTTCGTGACCTAGTTTAAATGTAGCCCGACCTCGGTCTCTTCGGCTGCAGCTATTGCGAACAATTGAATGCAAAGCTGTGCTGGATAGATAACTTGCGATGGCAGGAGCGATCACTCAACTTCAGACGGCGCCAAATGTTCCATATTGGCAATACGCGGTAATGCAGCAAAGATCAAAGCTATCGATCGTATGATTTGTCTATCAGATTGCTCAGACAATTCGGGATTAGTTTATGGTGACCTTAGGTATACACAACATCATTATATCAGTCAATGCGACGCCAACTACTGTAACATGATCAAGTTGCGCAATATTCGCAGGATGTTATTAGTTGCAACCAGATCGATTCTGTGATAGCTCTGTGTGTTAGTACAATGTTAGATGTGGTGCAAAAGTAGAAAAAAAAACTTGTAGCACTCTTTGTTCTGTTGCGTGGGTTAGTGAGTGAACACTTAGGTGGTACTGGGGTGTGGGAACTTACTGCACTGTGAAATTGTTAGTTAAGCGATTCGATGAGAGTAGGATTTGAACTCGAGACTTACTGTGTCATCCTTAGTGCAGGGGCCATGCTAATCTTCTCTGTATTGTTTCAAATTGACCAAATGCCCCTAAGATTAACGTTAGCGCGAATTCCATTAGACCATGGATGTGCGGGGCTGGACTCACCGGAAAACCGGGGCGAAAGTCAATGTGCAAAGTGCTTTATATACGTTCAGTATCAAAATTAGAATGGGGAGAATATTCCTGCCTGCCGCTTTTGACAGCGACCTGTGGCAGTGTCCAGTGATGTATAGCATCCATCTTCTCGTTATTCCTCCATCTTGCAAGAATAATACCTGTGTATAATGCCTGTGTATCATACAACAAGAGCCAGTCTTCTTCGTAGCATGCGCTTGTACATAAGCCAAAGCGCAGTCATCCATTTATGCGCCTTTTTGGGTTGAAAGGAGATTCGCAATCGAGATATCTTGTTTAGTGGTGCATCGCGGCTTGCTCTCGAGGGCATTCATGTTTGTCGTTGCCTGTATGCATACAGTGTTCCAAAATTGATCTGTCTGTATCAGATAATGGAATTTACATTGTGCGGCGGGCCATAGTCTACGCTAAGTGGTGTGGGGTGGGGTCGAGTCAGGCCGGAAGCTTTTGAAGATGTACCTAGACTACTTGGATAAAGGCCGACTGACTATACGAAGTTCACATCATAGAATGTGATCAGATTTACACTCGCTTCTCTGTTAATCCCTGCTGCCGGACATGTTATTACTGGATGTTGACTGGGCCTCTGCGGAATGTATACTCGAAAGGTTGGGGCAGCCCAATCCAAAACTCTGCAGCTCAGATAATTTCTGTCTTTGAATACCCAAGGCGCGACAATGATCAACTTCTAGACCTTAAAGTCATGGCTGATAACGTGCTTGCTGAGCTGTTGTACTGGTGGAGGGGCTCTGCTTGCGCTCGTATCCCCCTATTTGTTTCCTCCGAAGATTTTATGATTCGAGAATGTATCCTCTATCTCCATGGCATCTCACTTTAGTTGATCTCAGAGTGAATGGCATCAGCATTACCATAGATGCACAAAGCCATGAGAGATTGATCAACAACGAACCATACACTCCAGAAATGACAGTCTAATGAAAAGCCTAGAGCCAGTGGTCTTAGCATAATCATCCTGCAGCTGTGATTGCCGCTGCAAGATCGCATCATCAATCACAATAGCTCCCGGTAGTACTGTCTACATTCACTCTAAATCATGACACATGACGCAAGAGCAAGTGCTCTCTCAGCCCTTAAGAGCACGATATCGCATATACCACCTGCGTTGTTCTTCAGCGCGGAATTGATGCAGTCTCGAGGCAAGACCGTATGCGTGTTCGCGGATGATTTATCTGTGGCTAGCCTCCGAGCTCAGGAAGCAGCGTGACGACCTGATGACAGTAACGGGATCTCAAGTTCGCCATGGCTATACGTATGAACACTCAAATGTCAGCCCGGATCGACATACGGAGGTCTGCACCTAGGTCCTGAGCGTTGCACAAGTCCCATGCTTTCTTACTCCATCGTCCTGCTGCATCTTCCCCAACGACCAAAGAGACCTGATCGATGAACTTGGCCGTCAGTTGCTCGTCAGTCATAGGAACTTGCAAAGATATTACAGCATGTACCACGTGCTTCTCCAACTTTGTCCCGTCAGAGTGATCCAAGCTGAGATGCGCCTCATCCGCAGCAAGACTCGAGTCAGCCTCAATACTGACCTTGTCGCGCACGGAGACGACTTCAGCGGAGGTGACGACTTCATTCGCATACTGAGTTGGACCCGCTTTGCCATGTAACAACCCAACTGCACAGCCATGGAAGACCGAGAACTTTGCTTCTAAGCCGCGTCGTGGCGTTTTTTTGCCCGTCAACTCAACCACTAAAGGGTGTACCCTAAGAAAGACCTTCTGGATTTCTCGTGGATCACACTTGTGCGTCTGCGTCAACTCGGCATGACACTGAATTGCAGCATTGATTGCAGGATGGCAAAAGATGCCACAAGGGAACGGCTTGAACGAGTTCGTCTCGATTTCCCACGTCTTGCCCAATACTTCCAGCAAATCATCAAGCTTCGGTGTTCCTCCACCTGCGACGACATTCGCCCAACCTCTCTTCGCTTCAAGGGCCTGCTCGGAGCTGGTGTAGTCTTGATGTGCCAGAAGTGCTGCCGTAATTCCATTCGTCGCTGCTCGCCCGGGATGGAATGATTTCGTATCACTCCCGAACATCTCTCCAAAGTCCAGTAACTTGCACGGCCGCGATGCCAATCGCATGAGCCATTTGAGTTTCAGAAAGATTCATCAACTTGCCGACACCAACAGCGGCACCTATCGAGCCAGAGGTAGAAGTGATGTGCCAGCCGATGCCGTAATGCTCAGGCCAGACGGCCAAGCCCAATTTACAGCTTGCCTCAATACCTGCTACTAAGGCGAGTATGAGTTCATCACCGGTTGCGGATCCTTGATACTCTTCGTATGATAGTATCGCGGATGCAACAGGGCTAGCGGGATGAATGATGGTGGCTAAGATGCGTATCATCGTAGTCGTGCACATGGGAAGCGATGCCGTTGAGGAGGGTCGTGTACTGGAGATCACATTGAGACAAGGTTCCTAGCAAGGTGGAAGTCAGACGTCCGAAGAGTGGCTCGAGAGCCTTGTGGGCTTTGGCTACGGTTGGACGGTTGGAGCCTCCGATCGCACATCCGATGTAATTGTAGAGGAATATCACAGCGGCTTTGCGAGTGGAGTCTGGGATTGTCTCGAGATTTACTGCCCAATTAGCGAGCTTTTTGGTTGCCATATTTACGGAAAACTAGTTGCTATCATGTATCAAACATATGACTTATACCCAACAGATCGTGCATATATGCGAATGGTCAAACCGATGATGTAACACAAGGATGAACCTCACGTTCGCAGTGGAACATGATCCCCGATATCGGCGACCAACAAAGTCTAACTTTAGGAAATCAGAACAGCAGTGACAGCTTATCCTCCTTCATCTTCATTAACGTTATATGGAGTGCACGAACCATTGATTGTCCCCAATAAGAAATACCGGCACTTCTCGGTAATCGCGTTTTATTTCGGCATTTGACCTCCACTTGGCGCTCGTCACTCCGCACCCCAAGACTGCGGAGGTGGGATCATTCGATCTTCGAGGCTAGAGAGACCTTTACCACTGCCATGTAACGTTCCGAGTCGTGTAGCTCTTTGGAAGTCATTGTAAATAAACGGCAACTCCCACTTTAGCTCTTTACGGAGAACATTACACCGGAAGCCTGCTAGTTTTGCACGGCCATATAGTTCTAAGTACCACCACGACACTGCCGTGATCCTGCTGGTCACGTACATCAATGTAACGGTCTCTCTAATCATGCATCACACCAAAGGCTTCCTGCTCCTCGCAGGCCTCGCCCTAGCCCAACAATGCCCCCCAGCAATCCAAATCGACCACCAGCCCCAAATCTTCATAATGTCCGACATCACCAACGAGCCCGACGACACGCAGAGCTTCATCCGCCTGCTGCTGCACTCGGACCAATACAACATCACAGGCATGGTCGCCACAACGAGCTACTGGCTAAAGTCCACCACGACCCCGGACGAAATCCTCAAACTCACAGCCGCCTACGGCAAAGTCGTCGACAACCTCAACTTACATTCGGACGGCGTGTTCCCCACGGAAGAATACCTCTCCTCCATCGTCCGCTCCGGCCACCCCGTCTACGGCGCCGCAGCAATCGGCGAAACCCTCTCTTCCGGCGCGGAGCGTCTGATCGAAGTCCTCGATGGCATGCCCGACGACGAGATCCTGCACTGCCAGGCCTGGGGCGGCACGAACGTCCTGGGCGAAGCTCTGGCCCATGTGCGCAGCACCAGGACGCAGCTCGACCAGCACAAGTTCTACAAGAAAATCCGCGTCTACGCCATCTCGGACCAGGACGACTCGGGCGTGTGGATCCGGCTGAATTTCCCTCAGATTCCGTATATCGCTTCCATTCACTCGTGGCTGCAGTACCAGCGCGCGACGTGGAATGGGATTGGTGGGAACAGAGTAAGTCTGCCCTTGCTGATTTGGAAAAAAAAAAACCAAAAAAAACCAAAAGAAAAAACCAGAGACAATTCGATCGCAATCCACTAGTTAACAACCATGTCCAGGACGTCGGTGGCCCCGACCCCTCCCTCGTGTCCAACGCCTACGTCTCCGCGAACTTTCAGCTCGGGCCCCTCGGCTCCCTGTACCCGGACATCGCCTTCATAATGGAAGGCGACTCGCCGTGCTTCCTGCACATCATGCAAAACGGGCTCAACGGCGGGCCCGTCGACCACCCCGAATGGGGCGGCTGGGGCGGCCGCTATGCGCTGCTCGACCCAAGCCGGCAGAGCATGCAGTACGTCGACACCACGGACTTTGTCGTGGGGATGGATAACAAGACGTGGGCGTCGAACCACGCGAGTATATGGCGCTGGAGGAGGGCGTTTCAGGAGGAGATGGCCGCGCGGGTGCAGTGGAGTATTCTTGGAGGAGGGGGGAATGCTTCGCGAGCGGAGGGGTCGCATCCGCCTGTTGTGAGTGTGAATGGGTCGTGTGGGAGTACACCACTTGAGATTGATGTGCAGCCGGGAGAGGTTGTGACGCTGGATGCGTCGGGGACGTATGATCCTGATGGGAATGTGACGGGGAAGAACGAGCTGCAGTTCAAGTGGTTCCACTACTGGGAGATTACGACGCTGCAGGGGAATCGGGACGAGGTGCCGCAGCTGAATTTCACGCTGTCGGGCGAGGGGATTAAGGGGAGTGTGGCGAGCACTACGCTTCCTGTTGCTGAGCTGGCGTGTGCGGCGCCGCCGGGCTTGATGCAGCCCGAAGGTGTGCAGGAGGTCTGCCAGCAGTATCATGTGATTTTGGAGGTTACGGGCAGTGGGGTCCCGCCGATCAGGCGGTACAAGCGAGTGATTTTGAAAGTGCAGCCTCCGCCGGCGACACAAAGCACGAACAGAAAGAGAGACGAGCTTTGAGATAGCATGGCAGAGATTTTGAAAGTGCAGCCTCCGCCGGCGACACAAAGCACGAACAGAAAGAGAGACGAGTTTTGAGATAGCATGGCAGAGATTTTGAAAGTGCAGCCTCCGCCGGCGACACAAAGCACGAACGGAAAGAGAGACGAGCTTTGAGATAGCACGGCGGATTTGTGGTACAACCGGGATACATTCTGTACATAGCCATTCGGTCAAGTATCAACGACTCGGCCCCTTGGCCATCTGTTTCCAGCTTCCGTCCGTGTCCCAGACACCTGCTTTTGTGAAGTCGGCGGTGCGACTGCCGGACATGTAGCCAAAGCGGAAGAATTCGGGGTATTTCGCCTTGAGAGCTTCAACGTCGCTCACGTCCTCTCTGTCATGTTCGCCGGGAATTGAATCGGCGACCTCTCTTCCCAATGCATGTCGAGTCCATGTCCAAGTGTAGTGGTCGTTCAGAGTACCGAAAGCGCCATCCCAGTACGAGCGATCATCGCCATAGCCGCGGAAGCGCTCAACATCGTTGACGAGTACTGAGATGCCGTCGAATGAGATCTTCTTCTTTGGATCGTAGACTGGTAATGGTCCGAGGTCGAAGGTGATGTTGGATCTGCCGATATCGAGAACTTCGATCTTGGGCAAGAGAGACTTTTGCTGAGCGTCTTTGAGCAATTCGCCAGGCGTTTGGATTATGCTGTCGAAACCCCATCGGGCAGTGCCGTTGACGAAAAGTCCGACGAGCAAGCCTTGGTAGATGAGAGAAGGTCGGTTCTGGAAGCATGTGCCGGGCAGCAGCAGCAGAGCCAGGATATAGTGATGTATGCGGAGATTCTCACCAGGAATGGCGAGCAAGAATAGCAATCCAAGAACAGATAGGGAGTAAATGAGCAAGTAGCGCGGCATACGCCCTTCAACACGGAAAGCCCAGGCTTGCCCAAGTGCGATGAAGAAGATTGAGAGAACAACGATGATCAATGCAGGGATGGCGCCTGGTTGAGCCTGGATATCGTGGGGAGTAAGACGCTGGATAGGAATGCGGTCGAAGGTGTAGTTGTTCAGAGCCCCAACCCATGCAGGACCAAGCCAGAGGACCGTTTTTTCAAGCTGGGCGGTGAGGCCGGTGAGCGATCTTTTGACAGTGTACTCGTAGGTGATAGCGGCGCAGAATGCGGCGGGTAAGAAGCGGCCGAATGCGAGTGAAATTAGAGAGTAATAATTTGCAAGACTTGGGGGGTCGGAGACGAGGGCGACATGGAAGAAAAGCGCGACGAAGTTCGACCAGAAGAACACTCCCGGGCTGGAGGTAAAGATCGAGAGGACGGTGGTGAAGAAGACTGTAATGGCTAGTGTGGGCCATCGAAGGTCCTTGCACCGGGCTTTGGTGCCCCGGAGGAAGCCAAAGGATTTTGGAAAGTAGCTTGGGAACGGCACTGGCTCGATTGCATGTTGCTTGTCACCGGAGAAAGAAGGTTGTTCGCCGGTAAGTGCCAGAACACCACATCCGCCCTCGAGGTTGTTGATGAAACCAGCATGAACAGCCGAGGCGCAAATAAAGCTGTCTGCGCGGTATACAGCATTGTCTACAATGTCTTCAGAAAAGCCGGTCTGGTAGTCGACTGGTCCACCAATGACTTGAGGCTTGTAGACCAATTCTTTGTCTCCCACAGCATGCGGATCGAGTGCAAGAACCCTGACGCAGTTGGCTGGACATCTGAAAGCCAGGCTTGAATTCGAGAAAGGTCGGCATTGGTCGCCGTTGATGCCGCATCCATTTCCGTCGGACCAGTACTTTGCGCTGCAGCTCAACCGTGTGGGACTGCCGTAGCCTGGGATTTGAGCTGCGAAGCTACTACGTCGAAGAGCGATACCGAAAGTCAAGAGCCACAGAGCGTAGACAATTGCAATCAAGAGTATACGATGGATCTTCCTGGGCGCATAGCGATCCAGTACAGCCAGAGGTGCCTGTTGTACCTTGGGAAAGTATGGTGTGATAGTGTATATGCGCGGTGGCTGAGGGCCCTTGACCCATGTCTTGGTGGCTGCCCATGCTCCCCTGAGTCCTGGCGGTATGCGGTCTGCGACGCGATCTTGCCATGATGAGATTGTGTGTCTATGTGCGCCTTCCAGCTCTAGAGTCGGCGTTGGAGGTAAAGGCGAGTCTACACCGGCGCTGTCCGAGTCGCCCGGGTCATCGTGGTATGGACGAATTGGCTGGGCTTCGTCGTCGGCATCAGCGGTAGTCTCCTCTTCGACATGTGTGTGCGGTGCCATGCTCTTGTCTTGCTGTGATCTCTATTCTTGGTGTATTATTAATTAAGTCGATAGCCTAGTCACGATGCAGCGCTTGTGGTCAAGTCTATCGGCGCATGTCTGTACGTGTACAAGTAGGCTGTTCCGTTTGGCACAATCTAGCAAACGCGAAAGCAAAGAGACAATCTGTACAGGGAGTGATGCAGCAAAGAAAGAGAGTGAGAGTGGAAGTGGTCTGGTACTACCTGGAGATGCACGAGTGCGACTACGCTACCGGTATTGGGCGGGATGGATGCTACTGGTGTGTGTGTGTGTGTGTGTGTTTGTTTGTGTGGCTGTTTGTGTGGCTGGGCAGTAGTCGTCTTATGTTATTACTGGGAGAGACGTGGCACAGGGAGCCTGTCTGTCTCTCTTTGTAGGAACATAGTATATACGTACTGTACTTATATCCACTAAGTAAGTTACCTTAGCACACCTTCAAAACGCCATTCTACAGTAGTGCGTACAATAGCCACCAGCCCAGCCATACCAAAGTGTAAGTGCGGGCCCAGCCAATGAAAGTGAAATTGAAATTCGATGCAGGGTAGGAGGCCGACTGAAGACCGAGCCTCGGCTGGCCACTGCACTGACAATTGCAGCAGCAGCTACAGCAGCTGCATCATCATCGATTTCTGGATTTGTAAGCTACCAGGGCAAGATAGCAAGATGCCCGATAACACCACAATCACCCGTCCTGCCCGTCTTGCCCGTCTCGCTCGCCCGTGTATGTAGGCAGCAGCAGCAAGAGGCTCCGGATCTTGGGGAAGCGTATACTGCGATAGTAGGTCAATTCATTCATCACTCTGTCTCTCATTGTTTCTCCCATCATCCGCGATAATAACAACAACAACAACAACAACAACAACAACAACAACAACAACAACAACAACAACAGCCATGCCGCCTCCCTCAAACCACACCCTGCCATTGCCCACTGATAGCGGCGACGGCGGCAACGGTGGCAACGACGCTCGCCCGCCGCCCAAGGACCTCAGCCATCATCTGAGCCGAAGCACCAAGGCGCGTGCCGCGAGTTCTATGAAAGCGTTCTACAAATACTTTGCCATCCCTGGTATTGGTCAATTGGCCGGAGGACTGCCCAACAATTACTACTTCCCATTCGACACTCTCGAGGCCAAGGTCGCCGAACCAAACCGATGGCAGCCTACCCCAAACAAGCCTATCGACCCGCCATCAGCTGACGAGCCTCTCGCTGCATTGAGCTTGAACGATAAGCGCAACACCCAGAGCAGCCCGCTGCATCAACCTCAGAACCAGATCACTGTCCCACACACTTCATCCCAGCAAAACCCAATCAAGAAGATCGACTTGTCGACTGCCCTACAGTATGGCACTGCTCAAGGATACCCGCCACTCTACTACTTCATCCGCCAATTCACTCGAGAGAACCTACACCCGAATTGTCCTTACAAGGGCGGTCCTGAGGTCATCCTGTCTTGCGGTAACACCGATGGCTTCAGCAAGTGCTTACAGGCCTTCACCAACGAATGGAGCGAAGAGAAGGATTGGGTCAGAGACAAGGAGGGATTGCTGGTTGAGGAGTTTGCATACATGAATGCCGTCCAGACCGCAGGACCCAGGGGTCTGAACGTCGCACCTGTCGGTATGGACGACCAAGGTATGCGCGCCGACGGACCTGGTGGTCTCAAGGATGTGTTGGAGAACTGGGACTTCAAGAAGGGCAAGAGGCCGCATTTGATGTACACTGTCACGTGAGTTGTTCTTCCAAGTGGCCACCTGATGATATCGTAATACTAACAACAAGCAGCATGGGCCAGAACCCAACCTCAGCCGTACTCCCCCTGCAGCGTCGCCGTGACATCTACGCCCTTTGCCAGAAGTACGACATCCTCATTGTCGAGGACGATCCCTACTGGTACTTGCAGTTCCCCAGCGCCACCTCCAAGAACACAACCACAACCTCCGATCCAGCCAACACCTCTTTCAACCCGGACGTCACTATTCTAACCACAGGCGAACCCCGACCCGAGCACTGGAAGAGCTCAGGCTTCGACTTCCTCGACAGCCTGGTCCCCTCATACATCAACATCGACACAGACGGCCGCGTACTCCGCCTGGATACTTTCTCCAAGACCGTCGCACCCGGTTGCCGTCTCGGATGGATCACTGGTGCGCCTGCATTCATCGAGCGCATTTTCCGCATCACCGAGACCACCACACAGCAGCCCTCCGGCTTCGTGCAAAGCATGATCGCCGAGCTCCTGCTCGGCCCCGATCACAATGGCATCGCCGAGACGATGAAGAAGAACGGCAGAGGCGGCCTTCCCTCCGGCGCTGGCTGGAAAATCGAAGGCTGGGTCCGCTGGCTCGAAGGTCTTCGCGGCAACTACGAGCGCCGCATGAACGAAATGAGCCGCATTCTGGACGATGGCAAGTACACCGTCAAGACCGGCCGCCGCGGCAGCTTTGCGGAAATGCTCGCCGAAGACAGCGATGGCGATGCCGACGAATGGAGTGTGGTTGAGAAGCAGCAGATCTACTCGTTCGACTGGCCCGTCGGCGGCATGTTCATCTGGCTGAAGATTCACTTCTCAGAGCACCCGCTGTACAAGCACTACGCGGCGAAGAAAGACTTGCCACGCTTGTCAAAGGCGCTATGGGTGTGGTGGACCAAGAAACCCGCGCTTGTGCTTGTTTCGCCAGGCGGGATCTTCTCGCCCACCGCGGAGATCGCGGCCAAGGAGGGATGGAAGTACTTCAGACTATGCTTTGCGGCTATTGATGAGGGAGAGCTTGGCAAGGTCACCGAGAGGCTGGCAAAGGGTGTTCAATCCTTCTGGAGTGTAAGGGACGTCAAGACTATTGATGAGCTGTTGGAAGACGAGGACAAGGAGCAAGAGCTCGAGTTTGGCGAAGACGTCGCCACTTTGGCACAGATGCTCGGTCCTTGCTGAGTATGACCTTTGATGGCGTTGATTTGGGATGGGTTTTGACATTAGAGTGCGACATTGTGCTGGTATCTTCGCTCTTAAGTGCCGCCCCGGCAACACCTGCAGAATCCGTAAAGTGAGGCGTAAGCTTCCATTGTCTTCCAACTCTCGCCTGTCATCTCTGCTCGGCTCTGTTTCCGACACGGAATACCCCATCGGACTAGTTGACCCCCCGGCATCAGATCCACTTGTATTGCGTGATAAGCTCTTCGGCAAAGTCTCGGAGGGCGCGCGCGATCAACACCTCGTATCAACGAACATATGTCAACTCAACTCGACTCACACGGTCAATCGACAACCCCTTCCCCTCCGCAACCCCAGGCATCAAACCCCACAATGGCTTCCAAACACCACATCGTCGCCCTCGACTCCTGGGTCAAAATCCCCGATTTCTCCTTCCCGCACTGCCTCACCGTCATCACCGACGGCACCGCCCTGTCCCGTCCCTCACAGCTCAAAGACGCCACCATCGCCATCAACTCCCAGGTCCCCGTCTCCGCGGCCCTGCTCGAGCACATGCCGAAATTGCAATTGTTCGCGGCGACGGGCACCGGGATCGATCATATTGACCGGGAAGCGCTGAGGAGCAAGGGCGTGGTGTTGACGAAGGTGCCGGCACAGAACACTGGTTAGTCTTTTTTTTTTTCGTTGAGGATGTTGTCGTGGTTTTATTTGGGAGGGGGGGAGGAGAGGAGAGGAGAGGAGAGGAGAGGAGAGGAGAGGAGAGGAGAGGAGAGGAGAGGAGAGGAGAGGAGAGGAGAGGAGAGGAGAGGAGGGAGTGAATGGGAAGTTGCATTGTATTGAATTGAGTTGACTTTTTTTTCCTTTTCCTTGTTATGCAGATGCTGTGAGCGAGCATGCTTTTGCTCTGGCGGCGGCGCTGACGCGGAGGGTCCTGCCGATGCATCAGATGACGGTCGAGGGGGAGAAGTGGTCGCAGGTCAGACCGCCGGTTATGTTTGGGAAGCCGCCGAGGGTGAATTCGGAGGAGACGCTGGTGAGTTCTTCTTTGATCTTTTTCTGTAGAGGAGAGTGAGTGAGTGAGTGAGTGAGTGATGGTTTGCTGATCGATGATGGATTTGTAGTAAGAATCAACGCTCGCGGATTTGAAAACAAATTGGAATCGGGGTTACTAATGTTGTTGTTGTTGTTGTTGTTGTAGGTGTATCATGGGCTACGGTTCACTCGGTAAGTTGACTCTTGAATATTGATTTTGATAGTGATGAACAACGCTAACAGTCCCAGGCCGTAATATCGAGAGAATCGGCAAAGCCTTGAACATGAGCGTCATCGTCTCCGAGCGTAAAAATGCCACAACGATTCGTGAGGGCAGAACCTCGTTCGACGATGCCATCCGACGAGCAACGCTGTTCATAGTCGTAGTCCCGCGAGACGACGAAACCCACAACATGATCAGCACGGCAGAGCTCGAAGCAATGGACGACACTGCTATCATCGTCAATGTTGGCAGAGGTGGAGTTATTGACGAAACAGCCGTTGTCCAAGCATTGAGAGACGGCAAGATCGGCGGATTCGCAACAGACGTCTTTTCTCCTGAGCCAGCGACTAAGGAGAGCTCGATTCTGCTGGATCCCACAATTCCCAATCTTGTCTTGTCGCCTCACATTGCTTGGTACAGCTCGAAAACGATCAGCGGGACGATCGAGACGCTGAAGAAGAACATCGAAGGCTTCGTCGCTGGGACGCCACACAATGTTGTTGTGTGATTGATTTGAGAAAGTGGAAGGGTTGTGGGAAGCCCGAGGCCAGTCACCTTCATAATAGGGTTTAGGGAGCTGTAAGGCATACCGTGCGGCTGCGAAGCTCATGGCAATCTCGGGAAGAGGTGCGAAAAGGATACCAGCCTTGTCAGCCTTTTTCCGACCAGAGCATGCCTACGCTTACGAATGTATGATTGCGGGGTCTCTACATTGATGACAACATAGAGTCAGAAGCTTGAGTAGCACAGCATAGATACAATGACTTCAGCCATGAGGGGCTTCAAGCTCAGTAAATAGGTACTGTAGCAAGACAGCTCCGATTTGGAATTTCCCTTCCTCTTCTCTTCTCCCCCGGAAACACACCAACCACTCACACACCACAATGGCAGACCGACGCCTGAAAGACCGCATCGCGCTCATAGTCGGCGGCAGCTCAGGCCTCGGCGCCGCCACCGCGCTCAAGTTCGCAAACGCAGGCGCCAGAATCGCAATCGCTGACCTACGCTCCAGCGGCGTCGAGGAGCAGATCAAACAGCAGCACGGCGAAGCCGCCGCGACGTTTATACTTTGCGATGTCGCACAGGAAAGCAGCGTCGTCAAGATGATCGAAGAGGTCGCGCAGTGGGGGGGACGGCTCGACATCGTTTGCAATTTCGCCGGCATCTTCGTCGACCACTCTGGCGGCGGGCCCGCTCGCTGCCACACGCTAGAGACAGATGTTTTCGATCGCACGATGGAGGTGAATTGTCGGGGCATGTGGTTGTGCTGCAAGTATGCTCTCAAGCAAATGATGGAGCAGGAGCCGCGAGCGGCGAATGCTCGTGGTGAGCGAACGAGAGGCTGGATTGTCAACACGGCGAGCGTCGCAGGGTGAGTTATGGATTCTCTTTGGCGAGAAGCTGGCGGTGTACATTCTGGCACTGATACTGACGTCGAATTTATGATAGAATGGTGGGATTGCCTAGTCTACCAGCCTATTGCACCAGCAAGCATGCGGTGAGTAGACGATCCCCGAGTGAAGCTTCGATTGGAACCCCAGACTCACTTACCATGCCAGATCATCGGCATGACCAGACAAATCGCCGTCGACTACGCCCAAGATCGCATCCACGTGAACTGCCTAGCGCCCGGAGGCATCGAGAGCCCAATGACCGCCCCTCTGCTCGCGACGAAAGAAGGCAAAGAGCGTTTCGCCAGCCTCCATCCGTGGAACGCCATGGGCCGTCCAGAAGACATCGCGGATGCAGCACTGTTTCTCGCGAGTGACGAAGCGTGAGATGACCTGGTCGTTTGGCGAGGTAGAGACGTGGGTACTGACGCAGTGTCGCAGGGCGTTCGTTACCGGACATACTCTCGTCGTTGACGGCGGGATGGTGGCTACGGGGAGCCGGGAAGCGCGCACTTCATAACCTAATTGAGCACAACAATCCATTGATGCGAATGAGGGTCGAAAGGGTCGATGTTTGGTCGCCACGAAGGACTCCCATAGTTTTCGCTGGCTGTCATAGGGATGGATTTACAGCAACGAAGAGGTCTGAACATGACGGTGTCAATGCTAATACTTTTCAAAAATGCCGCTACATGCGCTATCTTCATTATTCATTCGTCATGTGCGACTACAAGCACTGCGAGTAGTAGTCATTCTGCTTCTTGCAAGTGTACGGGCTGGCACACTTGGTGGGGCCCTTGTAGTCCTTGCCGCCGCATTGGCCGTAGTGAGTCTGAGTTGGCTCAGCAGGCTTGGTACTGGTTGTGGTTGGTGGTGGCTTAGTGGTCGTCTTGATGGTGGTCGAGCTCGACTTGGTGGTGGTGGCAGACTGGGTCGTGGAGGAGGACTTGCTGGAGGAAGAAGAAACGGAGGTAGTCTTGGTGGAAGAGACGGTGCTAGAAGATGAGGAGCCGGAGCCAGAGCCTGGCTTGGGGAATGTGGATCCGATGTCTCCCCAGCGGACATTGCTCTGTAGGACGGACATGAGTTAGCGGAGCCTTCAAGTGTCATGTATTCCTCAAGCATTTGCACTTACCCAAGTGACGTGAGTGTCGGGCTGGTTTGCCAGGATAAGCTTGGGGTCGCCCTCAGTTGCGTTGCAAGGGCCTGCATCACCACTGTCCATCCAGTTCATGAAGTCGCCAGCGCTGTTCCAGATCGAGAAAATAAGGACCATGCCACGCTCAAGGGCTTCGCCCATGACCGGAAGACCGCCGAGACGCTTGGTCTCTCCTGCTGCGGCGTTACAGTAATCCTACAAAGTATTAGTCAGTGACAGTATATAAGCAGCGAGGCTCATATACTTACAGTAGTGATACTGTCAAGGCCCGGCCATGCAGTGTTATTGGCAACAGCGTTTGTGATAACTCTGCCTTCCTGCATGTAGGAACGCTGGACGTCGATGAGTGTGCCAGATGCCGTGTTATCGTCGGTGATGAATCTTGTGGAGACTGTGAATTTCTTTGTGGTATCGATGACAAAGGATGGTCCGGGTCCGTAGTAGCTCTTTTGGCCCAGGGCGTACGGGTTGAAGCCACATCCCCACTGATCACAGACACCTGTGAAACCGCAAGTCTCCGGGGAATCGCAGCCTTCGATGCTCGTAACATCGCACGGGTGGGGAGTAAATCCAGTCGCGCGTCCATTTGCTTCCCAAATATCCATTTCATTGCAGCAGGCTCCAAGGACACCGTTGTTGACAGTGCCGTTGAACCAGGTAAGTTTGGGGCATTGTGCATCACAGTAGCCAGATCCGTACGCCGCACCAGGGTTAGTGGCACTCTTTCCTCCGCTCATGGCCATCTCAGATAGATACAAGGCACCGTTCATGCCACATGGGAGGGTCGAAAGCTCAACATCCCAAGTCAGCTCCTGATTAGTGAGCTTTACATTCTCGTACTGCTGTCCGGAGGGGTCAAGAAGATACACTCGCGGAGATGCAGCATTGTAACCACCATTGCCGTTAGAAACGTACTGGTTGAGGGTGACAGCGTCTCCAGAAGTACGGACACCGGCTTTGGCGTAGTCAACACCCTGAACGACGCAGTTCTTGTTGCAAGACTCGTTGTCGGAGCAGACTGCGCTGGTGGTGCTCACTGGGCAAGCAGAGCCATCGGCCTGCTCGAGACGGTGGTTGCCCCAGTCAATGACGAGAGAGGTCTTCTGTTCAACACATCCACCTGCAGTTGTGCACTTGTAGGTCGTCAGTGCAGGGTGGTTCTCGGGAATGCTGCCGGGTTGCTGTGCTGTGACCGAGCGAATGGCAAGGGCAGCAGACGCTGCCAGGACGAATCGACTAGCCATTGTGAAATGCTTTGACAAGGACAGCCGAGTATCTGAGTCTTTGTCGAGATGTGGTTCGTAGGTTCTGACACCTGCAGATACCCTGCCATTATATATCAGTTTTCCCAGCTCACTATCTCCATTTATTTACCCTTTGGACATTACGCTTACGCAAGCCCAGGTCCTGGTCCCATGTGGCTACAGTCCAACAGAACACGGACCGAGATTACGGGGCCTATTCTAGATTGCAGATTCAGATGCTGTATAGCACGTTGGCAACGGGCCAACGGTCACGCAGCGTGCGAACGGGCTCGCTGTCCACGCACGTCGGCACGGTTAGTGGAACCCGGTGCGGCTCTTGGAGCTCGACCGGAAGATCTATGAGCTGCAAGAATGAAGATCCGGTGGCAAGTATTCCGATATCGTGCAGGTTGTTCACAAGCGAGGAGGGTCGCGATGCCACCGGGTCGGGAGCACCAGTCTGGACAACACAAATTTGCGGTCGCGGCATACCAAATGGGACGAGTAGCCCGTGCTATGCATGGCAATGGAGACACGAGAAGGAGTCGGCCCCATCTCGCCAGCCACCGTGAACTGCTCCGTTCCTGCATTGGAAAGGTGGCTGCACGGTTAAATGAAGTCGGTTGGCAAGGGTGTGGAAAATGAGCCTCTCCACACGCAAACTCCACAGTCCCCGCGTCGCTCCTGGCGCCGGTCTTGCTTGAACTCGAGCCTTGATCTTGTACGAAATACCCGGATCGACTACAAGTGGCAACAAGAGGGCGGTAAGGCGGTCCGCGGACCTTCTATTGTGCTGATGACTTGGGATATATCTCAAATCGCAAGCGAGGTCCGCTTTGACGATGCACAGATCAACATGGCATACAATTGTAACTTGTAACTCTACGCCTTTTAGATCCTGCGTATCTTCTCAACGCTTCGTCTTTCGCTTGTCTACACTTGGAGAATGCGACCCGTCGCATTGCTAATTTTGGGGGGCTCTCAAAATTTGACAGCATGGAGGGGTGAAAATGCACTACGTGTCGAACAAAAGATTGTATGCAGCTATTATGTTACACAAGTGGCCTACAGCAAGAGGCTGGTAGCCATGAAAAAGTACATATGTGGCCATACGAAGATTGAAACATGTGGCCTGCAGGCTCATTAGACCCTCTGTTCGGAGCCAGATGGAGCAAAGGCCGCTACATCAATCTTCGTGTCCCCACAGGTTAATTTTTCATGACTGACAGCCTCTTGATTCGAACAATCAGTTTGCCAGAGTCGTTTATTTCCAGCCGTCACCCCACAAACGCTGTATCCATGTGTTTTCTCGTGGCCTGGTGTTCGTCGGTGCCCTGCCGTCCAGCGGCTGCGGACCCTTCTCTGGGTCTTTGACATCGACGACGAGTCCCCTCTTGTGGCCCGGAGGGTATACAGCTTTCACACCAGGACGTGGCGGACTACCCATACGGATTCCTGTGCGTCGAGATCTCCTGTTCGCTACCGATGCGGTCTGTGGAGTCTTAGGTTGAGTGAAGCGGCCAGTCAGGCGGCGGGACGCCCGTGTGAGAGTCTGACGCATGGTCCATTGCCTTCGTTTGGCGATGAGGAACAGGACGATGCTTGCGACTGTTCGATGTGTCAGTACAAGCTTGGGAGCATAAAGACCATCATACTCACTGCCGAACAGCGACACCAAAATCACGATGATAAGTATCGCAGCTAGACCACCTTTACTAAGACGGAAAGCGGCTGCATCAGATCCCGAAGCACCCTCCTCAGTATCAACGCCACCGCCTCCGGATTGGCCAGGCTCATAGTATGTAGATGCCGTACTGGACGCAGCTGTCACCGCAGGATAAGTCTGAGACGAAGTAGCTTGGTGTACGACGTGTGATGTCGGACTCGGCGAACTCGACGGAGTAGAAGTTATGGCTTCGCTGCTTAGTGGTGAGGGTGTGGATTGGTCGTCTTGCTGTTGATCTTCGACGTTTGCAGATTGGAGGGCTATGGCAGCAGCTGATGTACTTGAAGGCGGAACGGTCACGTAAACGACCACTGTAGCGACGCGTTGAGCTCGGGACGGTGTCACGTATGCAAGTGCAGCAATGACTGCAAGGTAAAGCAATCTCATGGCTAAGCACGAAATTGATCGGTGCCGGCACTGAAAAGAAGGAAGACGATGGTATGCGGATGAGTGTGAGGCTTCAAATGAACGTAATGAGAAAGAGTGTCAAGTCGAGACTTGGAAGGGAGTGAGAGGGTCACGATATGCCAGACCTTCACAGTGACGTTCGACAGGGCGCGCCTCAGAAGCGCTCGCCTTAAACGTGTCATGCTGTCTTGAGGATCACATCCTTGCCACGGTGGACGTATCAACATATCACAAGCAGCCTCGACAGTATCGTATTGGTGATGCATGGTGCTTGGCTTGCTTCGGCGGCTAAGAGTGTCAGCGTAAAGTCTGAAATCTGACGGCGATTGGGCCACGGAAGCGCTGCATCAAGATGGTCCGTGCCAACAATTGATGTCTTCCAATTTCCCCTTCTCTTTCGGTGGTCCATCATATTCCATCACAACAGTACATGTAACCAGAGATTTTGTCGAGATTCTAGTCCACATCTTAGGCCGCGATATCACGTGTCATCGGGTGTGTTAGATAAAGTTGGCAGGCGCACAGGATCGAGTGCCTGTCGCTGGCTGGTCACATACCCAGCACGCATTGATCCAAGACCTGGAGACCGGGCCAAGCTTTGCGACAGCCGTAGTCTATGGCGGAGCTATGGAGTGACATGAAGGCTAAGTTCGAACAATGATTATGCGGTGATGAATCTGAGTTCCGGACTGACCTTTTGCAAACTGCGATGTAGCATGGTGAGCGGGCGCCTAGAGCGTCGAGATCAACATTGTTGTTGACAACATTGTTGATATCATGCCACGAGCGACCTGAGTATGAAACATCAGCGCGCATTCGTCGGAACGGAGTTGTGTTCATGGCATAATGTTGTGCTGCGATGAAAAGCGCCACGGAGCGGCAAGCTAGAAGACGAATTTGTGGCTCAGGACCTTGTGCAGCTGTATGTATCGAACGCGCCTGCCTGGCTTGAAGCAACTCTGTCCTGACCTCACCTTTGATGAACTGACGGTCAATCTGGCCTCATGCGACGGCGCAGACCCGCCAATGTTCAAAACAAAAACTGACGCAAGTCGTACCGGAGAATTTGAAGCGACATTCTGCTGCCACTCTGCGTATGGCCAGCGGAAGCTTACTCCCACCATGGCGACTCAGGAGCCCGAAATGAACGAGGAATTAGACCGCACTCGGCCAGTTGCGACACCGGACGATCAGTACAAGAATGCCAGCGTCGTTCCCACCGGAGAAGCTGTAATTCAGATTGACAGCATGGCCTCAGACCTCGCAACAGACCAGCTGCCCGACGCCTCGGACTCAGGCGGTCAGACTCAAGCTGCAACGCTAGTCAACGCAGACCAAGAGGCACCTATGAAAAACGCCTCGTCGGCTCCAGAAAACGACAAGTCTCAAATTGAACATGGTGCCGTGATGTCGCCGAATTCCAGACTTTTCACTCCGCTTGGTCAGGGGAGCATAGCATCTCCGTCCGGCTTCACGTTCTCCAAACTCAACCGCAAGAACCTTGAGCTTGGTGGCAAGCGGAAGGACTTCCAGCACGTCACTCAAAGTGATCACAGCTCACCTGCAAAAGGTTCGTCCGATGCAGAAGACGTAAAAGTTGCGGAGCCAGTAGCAGTGTCCCAAATATCGCCTCTGACAGTGACTGGGGTCAACGATAGTTCACCCAAACGCCTGACTCACGCAACACCACACGGATGTGATCTGATCACTGATATCTACTCTGAGTCTGTTCTCTCACAGTCTATCGAGAGCGTTCAGTGCCAGCTTGACCAACAGATCTATCAGGAAGCCTCTTTGAGTGACGGGTTTGAGCGCAACTCGAATTCAGCAACCCAAGGTGAGGATGTCAATCACATGGGCGCCAATCATCCAAAATATCCGAGTCATCTCGTCACTGGTCCTGCAGTCGATGGAGCCCGACCACAGGTCCCGCAGAGACAAACCTACCAGCCACAAGAAGTGAACAACAAGTTCGCGTCTGTTTCTTTGAACAGCCGAACGAACGGGAACTTCCACCCGGCAGCACCGGTACACACACGCGGACCATCCGCTGGAACAACGAGACATCGTTCTGTCCCCCAACCACGATTCCAGGCACATGGAAACGCAAACACGTCTGCTACTTCTCAGAGTGGCATACAAGAGCTTCTCGAAGTCGTCGAATATGAGTTCAAGCAAAACGAGCAACAGCTGAGAAAAACATTTCTGACGGACAGCAACAACGTTCAGCAAAAATTGAAGCAGGCTTATGAGGAGAACGAAGAGTTGTATTTCCGGATTACAGCTCTCGAGGATCGCTGCAACAGCTCGGAAGCTGCCATTGTCAAATACAAGACCCAGATCGGCAAAGCAAAAAGCCTCCAGAAATTCCTCGATGGGCTTGGCAGCGACCTACACAGTCTGAAACGCTCATATGATGCCGAGCGAAGCGTGTTCGCGGAACGTATCGAAGCAAGTGAGACGGAGATCTCGCGGCTCGAGTCAACGCTGGCTGTCAAGACCGAATTCGAAAGCATGCTGTTGCATTCGAAGGCGTCCCTCGAGCAACTTCTGGAAGCAAGGAATTTCGAGTTGCAGTCGTTGGTTCAACATCGCGATACGTTAAGGGTCCAGCTTGACGAAAGAATCGGCCAACTTGTTGAAGAGCGTGACGCCCGCCTGAAACTTGAGCAATTGGTCGCTGCACTCCGTGCCAGTGAGAGAACATCTTTGACGACCTCGATAGATCAATGCGCAGCGTCACTCGTATCCAAATTTGGAGAACTCCACCGCCAGGACGATCAGCTTGTTGTCGGAATTGCCGAATTGCAAGATGCTCTCGAAGCGATGACAGAACGGCCGTCTGTTACCCCCGATGATTGTGAGGCAATCAAGTCTGAGATACAAGCTCTTGGCCTACGTATCGCACAGAGCCTGGACGTAGGAGCTGCCAATAACACAGCAGTGGCAGAAGTCTCCTCCGCTGTGGAAGGCATTGTCCAGACTCACGTGCAGACATTGTGCCGAGGCCTTGACCGCCTCGAGTCAGCATCAGCACAGACAGCAAGCGATGCTTCAGCACAGGTGACCCTTCGAGTCGAGCTGCAAAGCACGGCAGATCGCCTCAAACATGCAGAGGGTCAGCTTGAGTCCACAAGCCAGTGCAAAGCAAGCCTAGAGAAGTCTCTCAGCGAAACTACTGCCAGAGTTGCGGAGCTTGAGGCTGCATCAACCATTGTAGCGGACACCGATGTCGACCAAATAACTCCGCAGGATGTTGAGAACAAGGTGATCTTGTACAGAGACATTCTTACACCATGTGAGTCACTGACATATACGCAGATAAACGAAGCGGTCGCCGATGCTCGGAAGCAGTTATCGAACAATGCCAATGTCTTCGTTGCACAAGAAAAGTCACGTTACAGCAACGAGCTGAAGAAGGTTGAGAACGAGCACCGTAAGGCTCTGGAAAAATCACAGCTGCAAAAGGAAGAGATCACCAAGCTTCACTCCAAGCTCGAGGAGATGCAAACGTCGACGAAAGCCAGCGCAGATCGAAGCTCGGCCCAACGACTGGACGCTTTGATCGATCGATTCCGTGCACTTGAGAAGAAACATCACGCGGTACAGCTTGAACTTGACGACAAGCGGTCACTGGAACCGAGGCTCGCGGCATTGATTGCCGAGCGAGATGCTGCTAAAATGGCACTTTCGACATGCGAAACGAAGATCACAGCATTGACTCAAGAGATCGATCTTCGCAATACCGATTTGTTGCAAGCTCGTAGTTCGGAGGAACGCACAAAGGTCCAACTCGAAGAACTACGCAGTCAGGATCAATTTGAGTTTGATGAAATGCGCCGTGAACTTTCGCAGGCCGAGGAGAAAATAAAGTACGCTGAGGCAGGGCTTGTCCAGATGAAGTCCAGTGCTGAAAAGACCATACACGAAGAGCAAGACAGATACCGTAAACAGCAGGAGGCCCTACAGCAGCGCCTCGTCGAAGCTCAATCTGAGCTCCAGATGAAGTCCAAGGAAGCTGATGATCACCGTGCATTTGTCGAACGAATTGTGACCCAGCAACAAGCAGTCTGGCAGAAACTGAATGCTGATCTGGAAACCAAGGCTTCAGACGTAAAGACACAGCTGGACGAGACGAGCCGACTGTTGCGCAGCGCTCAAGAAGAGCGAGACACCTTGCAAACAAACATTGCCAGCGTGCAGGCTGAGATGCAACAACACCGCAAGTCCGAGGAGGGATATCGTTCGCGTGAGGATACCAGCCAAGCTACCATGGATGACCTTCGCCATCAGCTTGACGCAGCACAAACGGAGATCGCAAGTCTGCAGGCAGTTCAGCAGCGATATTTGCGCGAGCGAGACGAGTGGTCGTCGCGTGAGACTAGGGTAAAGTCTGCTTACGAAACTTTGCAGAAAGATCATGAGGCAGAAACAGCCGTGATCGCGAACTTGAGAGCCAGCGAGAAGCAGAGCAAACATGACGAGATCGAGCGAAAGCAGCGCGAAGCCGACGGACAGAGAGAGCTGGACGACATGCGCAGCGAACGTGATATCGCACAGGATACATTGCAAGAGCTACAAGCTAGATGCGATCAAGTGCAGATTCTGCACAGCGTCAATGCTGACGGAAGTCATTGGGTTGCCCAGCCAGAGTTTGCCGAAGGGTTCAGTCTTGACAATTTCGTATCACCACCGAAATCAGATCGCTCAACTAGCCCCAAACAACGCAAAAGGGCCGACAGGAACACTAACACGATCGTGGGATCGGGACTTGCATATGGACGGGCTGTAACACAGCTCGCGAGACCCGAGGGCTTGCAGACTCAAGCCCAGGTACTGATACCTGCGAAACCAGCCTTGAACATGATGACGATATTCTCAGGTCATGACGAGATGCTCGACTTAGTGTCCAGCCAGCCAGAGCGGGTAGCAGAGACCCAACTCTCCGACTACCAGGACATAAAGAAGAGCACGGCAAAGGGCCATACTGGTATATCACAGGCATTCTCTACCTCACAGGATTTCTCTGGCAAGCCGCTGGTGACTACCAAGGAGCAGGCCACCAAGAGAGTACATGCTCTGGGACCGTCTCAACCCGGTTCGGGCTCGGACTTCAAGATCTACGAAGACTCTCAGAACTCATTGAACGAGGTTATAGACGAAGAAAGCTCTGTACGCGCCAATTTCACCTTCCGCAAGCCATATCCGTTACCAAACAGCGGCTCCAGACGCCTGAAAAGGTCGACCAGCGACAAATCGTTGGGCGGTCACTCTGCATCTTCGCACGGTGCACGCCGCACACCAGAAAACACTGGCGACCCTCCGAATAAAAAAGCCAACAAAACTCCCGAGGCATCAGTATACCCCTATGGTAGCTCTCCAGAATTCATGAACCCGCCTAGCTCAATGACAAAACGTCGTTACTCAGGCGGACCCGCAACACCCGGAAATCTGGAGTCTCTCACGTCTCGCCGCTCATCCACTTCTTTGCTAGATCCGCGCATCGCAAAGAAAATCAGGGGTAACAAGCGTGTGGCAGCAAGAGACCCACAGCCGGAAAGAGACTTGGAACCTACCACCAAGAAGAAGCGAGCGGTGCAGAATGTCACCAGCTCCAAAAGTAAACCTCCGAGCGATGACAGTTTCCTTGGTCGTTCATCACAGTCTGTCAACAACTTGCCTCGCATGGAAGACCTGAACGCCAGACGTGGTGGTGGCCAGATGCAATCGTCTCACATGCGGACTTCTGCAGGCTCGCGACGCATCACGCGCAACCAAAAAGGAAACAAAGGTCAACATCTTACATTATTTCGTACGTAGGTCGAGACTAATATGTTCTGCAGGCGATACATTCCAAGCCCGCTTCAGCCAGGAGCTCCGCCGTCCTTGATATAAGATTGACCTGCCCCAGCCGTTTAGATGGCCACGGAACGACTTTGCTTTTGAAAGAGATCGGGATATCCCGAGACTCATTCCACTCGCTTACTGTGCTGCGCTTCGGCGCGCAATAGTCTTAAGCAGACATATCTAGTAGCTCGATGAATGCGAACAGTCAGACGGATATTTCGGCTCAGCTCAGCTCAGGTCTGTGAAAACCAGTTGATGGCACCTTTTTTCCACTTTGTAAGCCGCGGTTCGTTCACACGCTTTTGATGTAAGACAAGTCATCCGGAGCCATATCAGGCACAGAGTTGCTGTAAGCATATTGATTGACGACCACAAGGGTTGGCAGAAATTAGAAATAGGCTCGACTTGTCTGCTCCACATATGGAGCTATGATGTAGTATCGCTGCTGATCTTCGTTCCTTCACAACAATTTGTGAAAGGTAAACGCCGGTATAGAGCCAAAAAGGCATCTACGGGCGAACATCACGCACTAGGAGATAGTTCCTAGCGGATGAGTCGACATCGCGGCTGCCTGATGAAACCACATCGCGGATTCGGGCCAGCTAATTATATGTGTTAGTCGCTCCCTATACGCAATCATAGATCTTCTTCAAGCGAAAACAAATACACAATTACTGGTCTTCCAAGCCGCCTCTTCTAACGCTAGCCATGTCTCCGACTTTGCTTGATCTCCCCCGTGAGCTTCGAGATGAGATATACAACTATCTGAGCAGTGGTTCTACATTACCTGGGGAGCCGCTGCCTCTGGGTACGCTTTCGAGCGGAACTCGCAGACATACGCAGGATTTGTATTCCCTCCTGCACGTCAATCGAATAATACGAGCAGATGCCTTGGATCGCGTCAAAAATTGCAATACGTACCTTGTCAGCCAGAGATACCGCGCCTTCGCCGGATTCCACAACATGGCTTTGTTTCAACCGGCTCCGATACCAATGCGCTCTCGACGTTTGTATCTGCGGATTTGCGTTGCTGTGCCCGAGCGTGTAGCAAAGCCGATAACACAAGCAGCTCAGGCAGCATACGTGATGTCTCGGCGGACGCTAGCACGAGGCAAGTCCTGGCTGAACGACTTTCCCAAGGTATTCGCCACTCTCACGTCACAACTGCGCACATGTCTTGAACTGGAAGATCTGGATCTGGAAATTGTGATCAAGCGACAAGATAGTCAGTTTGGCACTGGAAGCGAGTCAAACGAAAGAAGTGACTGGGTCTCGAACGAGCTGGTTGATATCTGCAATGCGGAAATGGAGGATGTTATCCGGAAACTGCCTGCAGTACGAAGGTACAGTATTCTTGGAGGCGGCGAGGCCAGATTCGTACGGCAGAGACCTGGGCAGCCTTGGACTCGTCATCAGTGTCTCATACCACAGTGCGTCGATACATCCCATTGTCAAGAGGCGTTTGGCTTGACTTGTATCGAGGATGCAATGAATCTACGAACGGATCTGACTCCCACTGATCTTGGGGAATGGCTAAGTGTTGGAAGGGAGAATGACGGCAAGCGAGGCAATTCACTCTTGCACACAGGTGTACTTAGACCGAGTTGCAAATATTCGGTGGCGATCCGCTCGTTTTCATCACACTACGGAGCGGTACGTGCTGACGTACCCAGGGCTTACACTCTGTCCTGTACACTGGCTGAGTTCTGTGGTCAGATGCATTTGGTCAGTGTATTCGCCCTGGGGGGGGGTGCCCTTTACCCATGCGTACCGGCCTTATGTACTATTATGGCCACGCTTTGACATCTTAGTATAGCAGTATTCATGTTCTCATGAACCAGAACTATGCTTTATAGACTAGTTGGCTATGTGGTGTGCATCGATAATCAGGGATTGTTTGTATTCACATATCCTGTGTTGCGCAGCGCATACAAAAGCTGCTCATGCATACGCAGCTATGTTTATACAGCTGCATACCCGGGACAGCACAAACATGTTTACGTCTTTCTCCTTTCCCTAAGCGAACGTTGTGCCTCCAATATACAAAGCAACAGCTGATGCCACCCGCATGTCGTCCATGACACTCATCACTGTCAAGATTCCTCAGCAACTTCCACGCCTTCCACATGGCAGACAACCGTCGCTCGCTAAACGTCTGAAGTACGCTCGTGCGATTCCTGATCGAAATCCAAATGTTTGCTTGGAAGTTCGTCTTGATCCCTGCGCCTACGCTCACATGGGTCTACGAGCACACCCCACAGAACAGCCTTTTGCGCAAGATGGTGCGAGACCTCTACATCTACGAGACGCGCGAAGGAAACTTCGACGGAGGAGAGCCCGAATTGCCAAACGAGCTTCGCAGAGAGATTGCAAAGGAGAATCGAAGACTCATAACTGTGAACGCCGAGGAAAAGGTCCAGGACGTCTACCGATGTCGCATACTGGACAAATACACCAAGTGCCACTACCACCAACACAAGGACAAATATTCACGAGTACTGTGCCCTGGGAACAAGCGGCGCTGGAGGAGAAACCGTGAACAACGATACCATACTAGGATATGGTTGAATCGTTCTCGGACCAGAGTCAGGGTGTCACCCACAGCCTCGAGAATTATAATCTTGACTAAGCATTTAAACCAACGGAACAGGATCGAGAGGAGGTGTCGTGGACGACAACGAGAGCACGCGGCCGAGCTTGAAGGAGGATTCGAGTTCAGAATGAAATGGCGATGATTGAGTTTCTTTGGCGTGGACTTGCTTCATTATCGACAACCGATGGGCAAAAGAATGCTCATCGGCGAACGTAGATGTCCGCAGAGTCCTGCGGTCCTCCACCATTAGAGTACGGTCCGAAGTCCGGGCGCCCGCCCAAGGTGCCATAAATACTGCGAGGAAAGGCATTAGTAAAACCCAACAGTCCGCTTCTCATGGCATGAACTCACTCTCCAATATAATTCGTAGCATTAACTCCCTGCGCAAAAGTCGAATTCCACCCCTCCAAAATCCCCTCAATAACCTTAATACCCGCACGATAGAGGTTCTCCACCGCAGGTCCAAAGCCACCCTGGTTAGCATACAGCAAATTATTCGTCGCCGAGCCTCCAATCCAAGGACGATCGAAGTTAGAGCCCGAGCGCATCACGATGATACGGCTAAAATCGACGAGTTTGGCGCCAGCGGCGCGCAGCAGAGCTTCTAGCACAGCGTTGTCTTCTTGCGCGGAAGTGCAGTAGACGCCGGAGCCGTTGGTGGCAAGCGTGGTGTAGTTGTCGAAAGCTTCGCCGAGGAGACGGCCGCTGTAGTAGACGTCCGAGGTGGCGACGTCACACTCGAAGATGCCGGGGGTTTGGCGAGCGTTGGCATAGATGTCGGAGATGTAGTTTGCGCGGTAGGAGACGGCTTCGACGCTGTCATTTAGGGATGCGTTGCGGGCGAAGTTGGCGGCGAGGTGTTGGAGGCTCTGGTTGATTTCGAAGACTTCGGTGCCGTAGATGGACTGGGGGTATTCGGTCGGGGACGTGCTGCCGATGGGAATATAGCCGGTGGTGTAGTTGCTGGGCAGGTCTCGGATGTCGAACTCGTGCTGGAGAGCGACTTGCACGGCGAAACGGGCGAATGTGACGCTGCCGATAGTGGCTACTTCTGGATTGACACCAGCAATGCCAGCAGTGATGAAGTAAGTCGATGTAAGGTCGAAACGAGAGCTGTGCATGAGCGAGTTGACAGTGATAGCTGAGTTAATCTCGCCCATGGAGGTTACAAGCTGGCAGATCTCGCCATCGCTGGTACAGTGGGCGTCGGGGAAAGCTGCAGAGAACCCAGGAACGGTGACGTTTAATGCCAGAAGGTCGAACTCGGGGATGCCATGCCAGACCTTAGCCTCCGGCTTGAACAGCGAGATGATGAAGATCTTAGGCTTGATCACACAGTGGAAAGCCCTTTTCTGCACCTCTGCAGTCGGGACCAGAGCCGCAGTCGCGATAGACGCGAGACCGAGCGCCGCTGTGATGGCTGAGAACATCTTGGAAAAGTCGGCCGAGAAGAGGACGATGCAGAAAGGACAACACCCACTGTGAGCGACGCGCAAAAACTTATATAGGCCAATGCAAGATCTGTACATGCATTGGCTAGTCACTTTACCTGGACAGCGGACACGGCCGGTTGGGAAGGTAGAGGCATCCACTATGATCGTCGTCCTTGTCCGTGCATTGCTTGCCAAGCAGGAAGGCTGACAGAAGTCCCGAATGCTCACTGACGCGGTCACACGCCAGACTGTGTAAGATGGTACAGGTGGTATGATTCCATTCTGGGATACAGGTTGTGGGTAGGTGCCTCAGAATGTTCCTTGGACATGTGCAAGAGAGAAGTAACATGAAGCACTTGAACAAAGTACAGTATTAGAGTCAGGGTTTACTTGGCGTACGTATCAAGCCATTTGAAGCTCGCCGTAATGCCGGCACACGGAAGTCAGAGCAGGCTTAAACCCTACCTGCGCATTGACAATACAAGGATTGTGTTTAGTATCTAATTGGTAACGGGTCTAAATGAAGGACGAAGACCCTCGTCGACAGCGTGATAACGGAGCAGTTGATTCAACTTCGTTGTGATTCTAATTTTGAGCATTTACGAGATAAGATCGATCATTAATCGAATCATCGCTCGTTGATGAGACCGCTTCAAAGCAAGCAAATTCTTGGTCTTCCAGGACACCAACGATAGCTTAAACAACATGCTCCACCCAAGTGCATCCATCAATCAAACCCATCCCACGCAAGACTCTTTCCCTCACACAAAACACCCCTCTGCCTCGACAGATACACCACAACAAGATGCACCGCCATCAGCATCCAAGACTGCCGCCATCGGAAAGGTAAGATTCCAACATCGACCGCAGCCAACGCGAGGAGAGAGTACAGAAACCACGGATTCGCCGCGAAAGGGGCGCAAGGTAAGAACAAAGTGACCAACTTCGCTAGAAACAATGTGGCGCGTAAGGTAGGAGCCGCAGCGGGGTGATGTAGCGCGTGAACGATGCCGTTAGCGAATGTGCGTTGTGGAGGTGGAGGTGGTAGCATGAGGCGGGGGCTTTGCTGCGGTGATGTGCTGTTTGTCTGGGGTGGAGGGAGATCGATGTGTTTCGGCCGGACGACAACAGCGGAATCTGCGCTTTTGGGACGGCTGGTGTCTGAGCTGTCGAAGGTTGCGGAGCGTCTGTTGGGTGAGGGCGAACGAGCGATTTGCCGATCGCTAGAGTTTGAGTGGCGGTGGCGTAGGCTTGATAGACCTGGTCTGCTCATGATTGTGGAAGGACGGCGAGGCGATGGAGATGGTCGTGGGGAGTCGATTGGAGAAACACGCGAACTGCCGTCTTCGGTTACGCTTGAGAAGAATTCGCCGAGACCAGCGCCAGCTTTGATGGATATAAGAATCTCTTCTGTGCTGGGACGCTGGTGCGGATCGACAGATAGTAAGCGCTTGAGATATCTGTAGAGCTTCTCTGGGAGGTCTTGTCGTATACGAGTTGCATCGTTGAAGCCCGGCCATGCGGTGATCTCAGCCCGCAACTCATCCAAGTCCTCGCTGTCCTCGTCCACACCATCAGCGTTGGTATATGGCAGTCTGCCAAAGCACATGAAGTACACAATAATGCCAAGAGAGAAAATATCGCTCTTGGTCGTAAAGTCTCCAAATACGCCATCTTCTGCGTTGTGTTGTAGTACTTCCGGAGCACAATATGAGATCGTGCCTGTGGCGCCAGTATTGCCGCGCTTCGAGCCAGTAATTTGCATCTCGCCAAAATCCGAAATGAGAGCTCGGATCTTGTTTCCGTCTCGCTGAAGAAGACAATTCGACGGCTTCAGATCGCGATGAATGTAACCCTTCGAATGCAGGTGGTGCAAGCCCGAAGTGATGTCTCTGAAGAACGAGAAGATCTGATCGAAAGTGAGCTGACTCGGACCTTTGAGATCTACAGGCGGCGAAGCATCTCCTCGTGATCGCCTTCTCATGCGCTCTTTCATTTTTTCTTTAGGATCGGACTGCTCCTTCGGTCCAATGACATAGTTGTGCAGATCGCCTCCGTTGCAATACTCCTGCAAGATCCACAAGCAAGGTACCGGCGGTCCAAATGTTGTCGGTTGGTAGTCCTCGAGCCACACCCAGTGACAGAGTACCAGATTAGGATGTGAAGTCTGCCTCAGCAAGTTCACTTCAATCAACACCTTCTCCAGCCAAGCGTGGTCGTTCCCCACTGGGACGCGCTTGCAAGCGAAGCGACCCAAGCCTACACCATCCATGAGATGCTCGACCAAGAGCACAACACCATTGCCACCACGCCCTAGAATTTGCAGCTCGCGGAAATGCTGCTTGAAGTAACCAGGATTGAAAGCAGAGCTACTGATGCCGCGGCTCCCAGCAGCCGTAGGTTCACTAGCCACAAACTCGGCTCCAGAGGGAGGTCCACCAGCGCCGCTCACATCTCTCGACCGGCCCGATCGCAGCGCAGCAGGTGGAAACCGGCGTCCGGCTGGTGTCGCAGGTCCAGTGCTCGCGGGTGAGGGTCTCGTGCTCGCAGCTAGCATAGAAAAGTAATTCGGGTCGAGGATTGGCCGATCATCGTCCACGTTGCCGTAAGCAGGCCGGCCATTGTCGCTTTCTGCATCGCTGTGTTCGAAATCACGTTCGTAGGGGCGACGGCACCATGGGCATTCTGACAATTCGGTGTGAAGCTCCACCGGCGCGTCGCGCAATGAGAGGGACTGGGAAGCGGTGTCGTATACAACGACAGCATTGCCGCGACGCCTGGACGCTTGTTAGCCGACTGGTAGGTGATAGTGAGCACAGCGCGATAAGATGCCTCACAAAACAATTTCTCTGTTCTCGTCATTGGTGTATGGAATCAGTGACATCTGCCGTTGTGGCGTGTGGTCAGCCATGCTTGCTCAGAGGAGATGCGCATGCTGTGGCGGCGGTGAGCAGAAAGACAAGAGGATGAGGTGGGCAAGTTGTTATGGTGGAGAAGCAGGCATCAGCTTGCACGTGTCATTGCATCTTGAGGTACTGTAATGAGACGGAGTCATCTACCACGACCGCTGTGAGACTCTCTGTCATTTGCGGGTGTGTTTTGTTGCGTCTCGTCAAGCCCTCAATGTTGTGCTCAGCTGGTCCCACCTGCCCGCACTTGCCATCAACCGTGAGCTTTCTCACACGTATATGGTGTATGTTCACATTTTTGCATACAATCGAGATCAAATGGATGTATCATACTGTCGCATTGCTCATGACTCCATCTTCCGCGAAAACAGATACATTAGCAAGTCATTGCATCTTTAAAAGGTATATATATATACACGAGACCGCCGCCGCTCTCAAGCAGTAGGCAATCTCTGGTCTAGTCTGTGAAGTTTTGTAGAACCGTATCCTGTCAAAGAGGAGAGAGAGAGCCGTATAGATGGGGATGTTGCCCATCCCCGTGCGCGAATAAAGAAGCCACACGCCCGCTATGCTCCGCATGCCATATCAAAACAAAACGCCATATATGGTTACAACGTACAACCGCCAGAGGAGGTGCCGCATCTAGGCGGTGGCGGGGAGACGGCCTTCGCTGCCCTCACTGGGCGGAGGTGGGGGCATCTCGAGCTTTGTGTTCTCGGCCATCATCCTCTGGAAACCGATGCCCACACCTTCGATGACGGCGAGCAGGACGGCGCAACCGATGGCACCGTTGCGGATGGCCTTGGGGCCTCCACGCACGGCGAGTGCACCACCGGTGAAGAAACCGGCGATGATGGCGTTCCACGGGTCCTCCTTTTTGCGGATGCCTTTCACGGCGCAGTCGAATGTGCTGAACATGCCGCCCCAGACACCGAAGTTGCCTCCGAGGACGGGCGCGCGGGCCTTGATGGCTGTGATGGCTACAGATGGAAGTGTCAGTGAATCGTGATTCGCCACTTCTGCGCAGTGAGCGCTGCAGGATGGGTCTTACCTCCTATCCTCCTCTCGCCGTACGGGCTGTTTCTGTATCCCTTCACACCGTGCCATACTGCTCCACCGATTGCCTGTCGCGCATTGTCAGAACTTGTCCCCTTTTATCATGCGCAAGTGTCTTCGGATGCCAACGTACTCCCATGCAGAATGCTCCGCCGAAATCAGATAGCGCGACCCATGGGCAAGGATCTCTCGAGTGGTCCAGACCGTGTCCCTCGGCCATTGTGTAGGAGTATGTGGAGGTGGTGGAAGACGTGGAATGGGCGGCGGGCGGTGTCTATGCGGCGGCGCGGATATTAGATGTGGCGGTAGGCGGTCGAGTGGCGTGAATAGCGATGAGGCGAAATGGGTGCAGTGCTGTACAGATGGGTGTCGAGACGGCGGACAGGGTTTTAGTGTTTTGCTTCTGATGATCGCATGCGCCTTTCGCTCCCCAACTTCTCGCCAGCAGCAACCTCTTTGATCCGACGCTCAGACGATTTCTTCCGAGCCTCTCCGCAACTCTAAGTGCTGCAGCGCGCCTTCATTCGCCCAGCACGCGACAATACCGCCGTCGCCTCACCAAACTAAAGTCCCCTACAGTGCAGTGCAGTGCAATACAAAGCAGTACAGTACAGTACAGTGCAATACAGCGGCAGTAGTGCAGCTCCATCTACCCGCCGCATACAAATCCCAAGGAGACAGTCAGGCCAGGCCAGGCCAGGCCAGGTCATGTCTCGCGCCGCGCAGTCGAAGCCCATGCCATCACACACGGGCACCGGCAGCAGCGGCAATGTCCAGAACGGTGAGAATGACAACCTACACCACCACCTCTCCTCGCTGCGAGTCGCTGACCCAGCTTCTGCAGAGTCCTGCCCTGTATGCAAGAGCTCCCGCTACCTGAACTCCAACCTGCGCTTCCTCGTCAACCCAGAATGCTACCACAAGATGTGCGAGTCCTGCGTGGACCGCATCTTCTCCCATGGACCCGCCCAGTGTCCGCTTCCCGGCTGCAAGAGGACATTGCGTAAGCATCGGTTCAGGGTGCAGACGTTTGAGGATATCAAGGTGGAGAGGGAGGTGGATATTCGTAAGAAGGTGGCGTTGGTGTTCAACAAGCGGGAGGAGGACTTTGAGGATTTACGAGCGTACAACGATTACTTGAACGACGTGGAGGATATCACATTCAATCTGGTTGAAGGGATCGACGTGGAAGTTTCGAACCAACGGCTGGAAGCGTATCGCACAAACCACGCCGACGAGATCGCGGCAAACGAGCATCTGGCACAGGAAGAGAAGTCGTCGTTCAAGGAACTACAGAAGCAGGAACGACAACAAGCACGCTTGAGGCGCGAAGCCGCACACCGCGAGGAAGAAGAGGAGCGACGAGAAGCTGCCGAGAACAAGCGCGACGTGCTCAAACGCCTAGCTGCCGGTAACGGAGACGCAGAAGCGATCGCAAAGGAAGGACAACAAGTCCAGCTCAAGCGTCGCCTGGATCGTCAAGCCGCAGCCGAGAAGCAACGACGCCTGCATTCCTCTTCCGAGAACACGAACAACGGCAGCTCCAACCTTGTGATCAAAGGTCTCAAGTCGCGGAAAGCACCCGAGCCCGAAGCGCCCATCGATCCCTTCGACGGGCTTAGCTTTGAAGGAAAGCAATACTACAGCCTGCAAGACAACTACAGCTGGGAAGTCATCCGCCAACCGCGCAATGATAAAGTCGTTCGAGCAGGCGGCTACGACGTCATGGAGCAGTTCGGCAATCGAGCTCTGTGCGAAGCCTTTGCTGGGCTGGGTGTGTTTGTGGCCGATGAGACTACGGCTGAGTTGAAAAGCGGGGAAGACGAGCGAGTCGCTGGCACACAGCGCGCTGCGTTGGGAGCGAAAGAAATCAAGATGGAGGATCCCTTTTGAAGAAGAAGACTCTTGTAAGATGTCATGGAAAAAGCGAGCGAGCATTGACGTTTTGTAGCGAGCATTTTTGGGGTTCCGGCGTTTTGTGGACGAGATACCCACGGAGAATTTTTCATGCTTGTACGATATACGAAATAGACTAAGAGGACCAGTCAAACAATCGAGCCGTGCGCATTTCAACTGACTTGAACGAGCGTTAGCTTTTCTCGAGATGCTGGCAATGTTTCCTTGTCGTCTCGAGAGCCGCTGCAGTGATATCATCAGGAATGTGGTATCAGCCGGCGACTGCTACCGCCGAGATGCTATTGGGGTTGGCTCGCGAGCTCAGAAGCTAGCACAGCACTATCAACAGGCATGGTCAAGGGACCTAAAGAGATGTCTCTGAAGTGATGGGTTCAACTCACGGATCCACTGGACCGGCTGCCCTGCCTGCTCACCCGCAGTTCTACACACAGGACTCGAGACAAACATTGGATTTAAACAAATTCTTAGTTGGAAGAATTACATATACCATGCGTATCTAAGCTGTACAACAGCAAATTCTCCTCGCTGTTAACTCGATGACGATGCAGGAAGCTCGTGCTCAACGACCCAAGGATGCTGCTGCGCTCCCTCACAAAGATCTTCGATAGCAGCGTTGACAAACAAAGTTTGATCGCTCTCGAGATTTGGAGTGACAGTGCAGCATCCCTGGGCATCGTAGCGCGTTCGCCGGGCAATCTTTTCAGCAGCAGAGTCAGGCGTGTCGAACTCGCCTACTCGAAGGCTCGCGAGGCTTTCGGTCAAGTGCGAGCGATCGTTGTCGATGGCTGTAAATTGGGTAGGAGGAGTCCTTGCGGATTTAGGATCATTGGCGAGCGCGTGATGATGATGTCTGTGTTTGGCTTGATGTCCCATGCGTGGTCGTTCCCGTCCGCAGAAGGTCGGTATTGGAAGCCCCCGGTTCCACGATTTGGAAGCTGCGAAGGGGGAAGCGTAGACCGAGAGCGATGCGCCGTTGGCCAGACTGAATGTATAGTTGCCTTCGTCGAGAAACACCACGCCAGCGGTTTTGGCGGCCTCGGATTCTAACAGCGCGCGCGCTTCGCCATGATCGCCATAAGTGCGCTTCACGAGATTGGCGTCTTCTGCGGCGAGGTTGTCTGCTAGCTTGTTCACGAGGACAAGCGTGTCCAGTGAGACGTCATGGTTGCCTGCGATGATGAGTTTCAAGGATGCTTGGACAGAGAGCATCATGTTGAGTGATGCTCGGAATTCGTCGACTTTGGACTCTTCAGTCGGGTCACCTCATTTGGATGGCTACATCGTACGTGCCGGTGATGGGTTTGTGAATTAGGTCGCCACCGTGTGTATCGGAGATCACCAGCATGCGGGTCTTGATGGAAGCCATCGCGATGGGCTGGTAGTTTAAAATTAGCTTGTAGAGTGAGAAGCTTGAGCGCTGTGCGTTTCCTCCGTGTGGTGTTTCTGCATTTGCGCGGAAATCAGGAGATGAAGGCAGGGCGACCGTTACTTATTGTAAAGAATGTCCATCTGAGGGACTAAGGGGACTGAGGACTTTCGAAATTCTATCGAAACAGGCGAGGCTTCGCGTTGTTTGACATAGGTCATCATGTGAGAACATGGTCAGATCATCGGTATTTACGTCGTTGGTAGTCAGTGCGACCGAGGACATGATTGTTCAATGCGGCTGACAATATTGCTCGATGGACCTGCTACGAGTGGGCTTCCAGGACGCACGTGTCTCATGCCTGCGACTGCAACGAGTTTCAAAAATGTCACATAACTGTGCACGTGTCCCGAAGAGGTCACGTTGCTTGCGCCTGGAAGCATCAGTGCTGGGGTGGTTGTATCATATTCTTACCAAGTATGCGCATGTTATTCCTCATGGAGTGTCTGGTCTCGCTGGTGGACGTGTCCAGGAAAGCGAGGAATGATCCATGACAACTGAACATCAAGGGTCTGTAAGGCTGTGCTTCCTTGGCGCGCTCAGATTTCACCGCCTACTGCTGAGAACATGGATTCTGACCCTGATCTAAAAACAAAGCGCTTGGTATGGAGCAGTTGACAAGCACCGACAGCTAGGTGATGACGGGGGAGGCCTGAACTCGTTGATATGACAAGTGGATGCGAGCTGACTACAGTATTATTCACTCTGCGTTAGCGAAAGATCTTCTCGGTCGGTCGCTCGGTTGTTTCGGGCATGTCGGTCTCGTAAGATTGGCCAATAGCACAGGATTCGTACCGAATACGCTTTCACAGCTTCAGGTGATTTGTAGCAACATTTTGTTGACAGAAAAGCAGGAGTGACATGGCTACACCTATGCCGTCACCTCCGGAGACTATCTCCCGTCACATTGCTCGACAGCCAACCGACTTTCCACCAAAACGCAGGTGGCGTGGACTTTTTCTCGGTATCGCAGCTCCGAACCCGAGAAGACGGGGGGGGGTTGTGCATCGGGTGGCGCAGCGGAAGGGCTGAAGGATGCGGACAGGCTGAGAACCGCGGACTAGGTTAGACTACTCTGCGTCCGTAGTAGTCTAGGCTGTGTTTGTAGGTTTGGTGCGCTTCCTTGTAATCCATCGGTAGGGGCAAAGACTGTTTCGGGGTTGTGATGACACGGCTGTGAGGGACAATTGAAGAGATTCTTTACGCTGAATACATAGTGTACAGTCACTGGTATAGCGTCAAAACAACAAGACATCCGCATACCACACAATCACCGTTGGATTCAAACACGTCCGAAAACGGAGATCGGCAGGCACGGCGCGATGCTGTGGATCGTGGTGAAGATCCACACAGCGTCGAAGTGGAGCAGCCGTTTGGGTTGGAGCGTCATAAACTAGCATCCGCGCGTGTCCGAGTGCCACTTGCGCGCATTGCTCTGCCACTCCAGCCGTCGTAACGTCGTTTACGGCACCTGTAGGGCAGGGCCAGCAGCTGAGTTCCGCTCTCGTTTTACTTCAAGTATAACCGTTTCCTGCCTCACTTGCGAGGCTGTCCGTTCATTGTCGATTTTCTTACTATCATCCTCTCGTCATGAAGTACCACGCCTCACTGCTCTCAGGGGCTGCCGTGCTCGGGCCCGCTGTGGGTATGTTGTTCTCCGATCCTACATACATACATACATACATCATCGATAGATTGATAAGACGCAATTGCTGACGGCGCCTCACTACAGCCTCGCCTGCACACCACCCCAACCTCCAGGATGATGTCGCCCTCGCGGCTGCCGTATTGGTCCCGCGCGCATTGCCAGCCAATGCGCCTCATGGCTATGTCCCGCAGACCAATGCGTGCCCCTCCAACACACCATCAATTCGCAATGCCACCGACTTGTCTGACGAGGAGCTTGCATGGCTTCCAGTCCGCCGAAATGCCACTGTCCAGCCCATGCGCGACTTCCTCGGGCGTCTGAACATCACCGGCTTGGACACCAACAAGTACATCGATGATCACGCAAACAATGCCTCCGCCCTGCCCAATATTGCCATTGCGGCGTCTGGTGGTGGATACAGGGCTATGCTGAACGGTGCCGGTGTCGTGCAGGCCTTCGACAGCCGTACCGAGAGCTCGACAGGTCCTGGACAGCTAGGCGGTTTGCTGCAGTCAACCACTTACCTCGCTGGTCTTTCTGGTGGTAGCTGGCTTGTTGGATCCCTTTACACCAACAACTTCTCTTCTATTTCTGATATCTTAAGCTACAGTGGAGACGGCTCGTCGCTGTGGCAATTTGACAACTCCATTTTCGAGGGTCCTAAGACAGGATCTATCCAAATCCTTGATTCCGTTGGATACTACATTTCTATTAAAGATTCTGTCAAGGACAAAAATGGTGCCGGTTACGACACCACCCTCACCGACTACTGGGGACGTGCTCTTTCTTACCAGCTTATTAATGCCACTAATGGTGGTCCTGAATATACTTTCTCCAGCATCGCCGCCCAGCAGTGGTTTCAGGATGCAGAGGCGCCCATGCCTCTCATTGTCGCCGACGGCAGAGCTCCTGGTGAGCTTCTGATTGCCGCCAACACGACTGTCTACGAGTTCAACCCCTGGGAGATGGGATCTCACGATCCGACTGTCTACGGTTTTGCTCCCATGAAGTACCTCGGCACCAACTTCACGGCTGGCGCTCCCAACGACAACAATAAGTGTGTCACCGGGTTCGACGCATGCAGCTTCGTCATGGGCACCAGCAGCTCTCTCTTTAACCAAGGCTTGCTTATGGTGAACAACACGGAGTCTAGCGGCGCGTTCCAAGATGCCCTCCAGTCTGTTCTTACAGGAGTGCTCGAGCGCATCGGCGAAGACGAAGACGATATTGCAGACTACCCCAACCCATTCTACCAGTGGAACAACGCCACAAACCCCAATCACAACTCTACCAAGCTCACTCTCGTCGACGGAGGCGAGGATAACCAGAACATTCCTCTCAACCCTCTGATCCAGCCAAACCGCCACGTCGACGTCATCTTCGCCATCGACTCCTCCGCCGACACGAACGAGACTTGGCCCACCGAAAACTCTGCCACTGGCTGGCCCAACGGTGCCTCTCTGCAGGCCACCTACCGCCGCTCCCTCGAGACTATCCAAAACTACACCGCATTCCCTAGCATTCCTTCTGTCACCACATTCCAAAACCTCGGCCTGAACGCCGGCCCGACCTTCTTCGGCTGCGACCCGACCAACAGCTCTACCGAAAACACCGGCGTTCCGCCCCTCATCGTCTACCTCCCCAACGCACCCTACGTCTACAACTCCAACGTCTCCACCTTCGACCCCGAATACAACGTCACCGAGCGCAACGCCATCGTCTCCAACGGCTACGAGGGCGCGACCCAAGGCAACGGCACCCTCGACGAGAACTGGGCGACGTGTGTTGGCTGCGCCGTGCTTTCCCGCTCGCTGTACAGGACTGGTACTGAGGTGCCTGAGGTCTGCAACCAGTGCTTCCAGAAGTACTGCTGGAGCGGTGAGATTTCGCAGGGCGAGATGCAGCCTTATGTGCCGGCTTTGAAGCTGCCCGATGAGAGGATCGATGTTGCTAGTGGTGCTGCGAGAGTGGGAGGTGTGTTTGGTGCGGTTGTTGTGGGATTGGTTGTGGCGATTTCCAATGTGATTTAAAAGGATGATGGATGACTTCTCTTAATGGTCTCTTTTCATTTGGAAATTCTCATTTGGAAATAATGTATATAATTTATACCCCTTTTCTGGTTCGTATGGTCTCACACGAAAACGCTGTGTTGGTGGTAATGGCATTCGTCGATGTTGCTCCCATGTTTGTCGTGCAGCGAGTACACTTTCTCGACTTTCTCGCCGAAGTTGACATCCCGGAGCCTCAGAAATTCCACCATCACGTCTCTGAGGAATTCTGGATGGCCAGGTTGGACGTGGAGGGACATGTAGCGCGAGCTTTTCGTTTCGTACACGCGCTCGTCACGCATGAACTTACGCAGTGCATTGCCATGCGCTTATTAATGTGAAAATGAATTTGTTAATCTGCTCTATTCTGTTTGCCAGTGAGATGATGCTATTCCTGAAGCACTCACTGAAGCCATCTCCAATTCTCCGTGCCTCGCGTACTAGAATCATTCACCGATGGCCTCGGGCAGAGCCGTGCTGGCCTCTGAGATCTCCTCTCCGCTGTCAGCCGTTTCCGTCAACTTGACGACATGCACGATTCCTATAAAGATGCCTACCGATTCGACTCCTCTCTCTTCAGGAGTCGGTTCGGGAAGCTCTTGATGTTAGTGATTCTTGGGCCTGCCAGAGACCGCTTAGTTGAACCATTCGTTGATGTGACCGTTAGGGTGATCGTATCTCAGCTGACAGCACTCGAGGGCCACCTCCGCAGTGAATCCGGGGTGCACGTTGTTGCGCACAAGTGCTTCGAGTGCGCTGGGAGGTGATTCATGGACGTAGATATCACGGAGCAGCATGCGAAGCCGACTGCCTTCGGGCGAGGATTCGTAAGCCTGATCGACCGCTCCGAAGTGAGAGAGCAGGTGCGTTTCATGGCTGAAACGAATGGTCGCGTCTATGACACGATTGGCTCCCGCGAGGTCCTCGTACTGTTCGAACAAGATATAAACTCCGATCAGAGCTTCGAACGTCTGCTCTCTCTTGCGGCACTTTGCCCGGCTCACTTCGTCACCATCTGTGGGATGAAGTTTCGATGCAGCAATAGCCGCGCTGGTGTCTGCCTTGAAATCTTCCCAGTCATGCATAGCGTGCAGGAATTTTTCGAACAAGTTGACGCCCTTGTCGGACAGAGTCGAGTATCATGGTGGTGGGATCTCATTGGCAACGCGTTGCGAGCGTCAAGTCGACTGCTTTGATAGATACAAACTAGTCAAGCAGGCACCCTAAGGGGCGTCCGTTGTCCTTTCGTTCCGTGCAGCAACCATAATGGCGGTCAAGTAGTTGATTTTCAGGTACTGTGCGGGCCTGCTCCGGATGGCGGCCGCATTGACATCACTGAATATCCAGAAGTTGAGTGACTGTCGTTTGTTTACTGCTTCCAGAGACTATCGATACGATCTTACTGTTACACGCTTTCACAAGTCCCAAGCCCTCTCCAGTGATGTCAAGGTATATTATATTCGCGGTGCTGTACTGCACATCTAGAAAAACCCAACTTTAGACCCAAAGAAACTGGAAGATATGTACACACCAACGTGACGGGGTATCTCAGCTGAAATGGCAGCACAATCGAGAGAACGAAAATAAGGTCCGGCCTTCCTTTACATGCGCCCAATACCGGCCCTCAAAGGCTTTCTCGCCGACGGAGGCGGCACGGCCTCTCTCAGTTGTCCCATGTCCAGAACAAGCGCACCTTTCTGTAGCGCTTTGATATGTGTTATTGAGCCAGGCTCTGTAGAAGTGATACTGTCCAACCAGGCTTGCTCTTCAGCATCTTCGGCTTGGTTGCTAGTCGTAATAGTGGATTCGCTGCTGGCTTCGTCCGGCTTGTGTCGAATGGAGTTATTTGGTGTCAGGTGAGTGCTTATGGTCACGCCATTGGGGTGTAAGACATCGATCATGCTCCTGGAGTCCGCAATGTTAGCTGGTTCAGGGCATGTTTCACACCAACTGGTGCAACATACTCGGTAGCCTGCATTGTAATCCGGTTCAGAGCCTCTCTCTCTCTTTCGAGCTCTTCCTCATCCGGCTGTGCTACCTCATCCTCCCCCACGGCGCCATATCTCACTGTTTGTGCGTCATCGAGCAACGGGTCGGACTCGTCCACCTGCTAATCGGTACAAGTCAGTCGATCAGGCAGTCTGAATCGCACGTGCAACCAAAGGTTGTCTTGCGTAGGGTGGGACGGACCTCGCGCGAGGGATGGCGGTTCAGGCCGAGGCAGGAGGCGCAGATGCCCATTGGGAATGCGATTGCGGGCCTTTATCTACAGGCTGGTGTCGAAGGCTGAAAGAGGGTGCATAGCGCATGCAGGTAGGCGCTCGTGCTTAGCAGGGCATTGGCGAGGGAAATATTAAGGAGTGGTGGGTGAAGTGAAGGGAATGTGGTGTGTAGGCGAGAAGTGCCGTACTGCTTGCTATGAAACGACTGTATTGACGTCGCCGGTGGCAGGGATGTTGTAAGTTTGGTCATCAGAGTCACGTGACATCAATTGGCTTCTTGGGGTTTCTTGGCAGCACCCATCAACGAGACGCGGCATCCCTCTCTTGATCCTACCACTTGAGTCCCGTATCCATCATGACGGTATCGCACCCTCCAACACGGTTCCCTCTCTTCCAAACATATGGTCAATGCTTCTCTACTTTGGAGCTTGGAAAGCACATCTCGATCTTTTGCCCGTAGCATGTACAATACACGCGACAAAATAACATGAGAAGCCACCCCGGGCTATCATCTTCAGAGCATAGCAATTAAATTGCTGATTGTATGCGATTTCGGTCATCTTGATGAACACCATCGCTGTCGGAGTGGCAAGTCGCGTCTTCACGCCACCTACATTCCATCACGCGTACCAATCAACTGCCTCTTTTGGAAGTGGTAGACACAAAAATGAGATCCCGCTGCAAGGCACTGTGCGCTGCTGATAGGCTGACTCGACTCACCGTGGCATTCCAGCAAGGGAGGCCGGAGATGTTCGCTGATTCTACATACCAATTCTACCCAGGGAATGGAAACACCCACAGCTTCTCTAGATAATCCTGGTAAGTGACGTTGCTTCGGTGCATATGGCGGGTAAAGAACTCTCGCCTACTCGCAAGGTCTACAGAACCTCACGAAGGAGCGTTGCACATCTCGTACTCGGCCAACCCATTCCGTATGCCGCCTCCACCTCCGAAACCGCACCGAGGACCAGCCTCTGCAAGGCAGGTACGCAGCAAGCTGTCAAAGTGGCTAGTATGAACACTTAGATTGGCAATCGTTACAGCTACATCTGCCTTATATAGCACTCCAACGCCCCTGACCAGCAATCGATCATCAGACATCTACAACAACATACAACCAACAGCATCAACCATTCGCTTATTGCCACACTTTGCCTGCTTGAGCTTCAAACTTTAGCTCCTCATTCGCTAGCTCGAGGCGCTTCGCCATGAAGTCCTTCGTTGCAGCGGCCTTGTGCCTCTCGCTCATGAGCTCCTTTGCCTTTGCCCGCATTCCGCATTCTTACCGTCAGCTCCAGGAGAGGGACGATGAGTTGCAATCGCCCAATGGCCTTCTTGACTGGTTCAGCCGAGTTCTCAAACGACAGCAAAAACGTCAGCAAGATGTTTGCTATCAGGATCAGTACTACGACTTCGTGAGCAACAGCACATTCGGTCAAAATTTCTGCCAGGTCCTTGGTATCAGCTACCCCAACCGCACCGTTGTGGAAGAATTCACTCCCGTTGTGTAAGTTTGCCATCAAATCGTGGCTTGGTCTTAAATCTGACTTGTGCAGCACTGTTACCCGTGTGAGGACAGATGTCGAGACCGACAACGTCCTCGTCCGAACTACACCAGTGACATATGAAACTGTTACCATCACGCAAGTTCAGAATGGCAAGCGTGACGCGCAGATCACACCCATGCCACGCGACGTTTCATACACGCAGAAGAGCGACTACATCAACATGTTCCGCAGACAGGCCGATAATTCAACGGAACTGCCTCCAGACGATAATGTCATTGCTGCATCCCTCAGCAGCGCATGTTCTTGCCAGGCTTACATTGGCACCACCGTGACCGAGACGTACACGAACCAGCCCAACGTGAGTATATCTTGGCTGCAGTCATGACTGTCCACTAACACCTCCAGTTCTTAACGCTCCTTGGGTTCGCAAAAACTGTTACCACCGTGTACACCACTCGCTTTGATGGGGAGATCACATCCACCGTCACTGCCACCGAATTGATCGAGGCCACTCCGACTGCTGCTGCCAGCCCTAGCGGTGATCTGCCTGTTCCAGAAACTAACACTACCATTACCGCCGATGCTGGCACAGAAGGTAGCATGTACGTTCAGACTACAGGCGTCTCTCAAGGAACTCCAAGCTTCCACGAGGCCTCTGCTACTACCGACAGCACCACGGCACCCGCTACGGATCCTACTGCGCCACCATTCACTTGCCCAGAGGACAATGGCAGGACTATCAGTCAAATGCTTGGTACCGAAAGATTCGACTACGATGTGTACTGCGACAAGGACCTGCCAAGTTCGTCCGAGACTGATATCCCACTCGAACTTTCCTACGACAGCTTTGCTCAGTGTGTTGCTGCTTGCTCTTTGTCCAACGCGCAATTCCCTGGCGGTCCACCGGTTTGTCAGGGCGTTGCATACTTCGATGCCTCCGGAAACAACTGCATTTTGAAGTCTGTCGCAAACGCTACTGATAGCATCGCGGCACCTGGGGTCGACATCGCTATCCTGAAGCGCATCGCTATTGGTATTGATGAGGAGAATTCTGAGGGAACTAGCACTGAGACCGTGACACCCGACGAGCCAGTTCCCACCTACAACGCCGCAGACCTTGGATCCATGCTCAGCACTATTATGGGAGAATCCACTACTTCTGTACCAATTTACCCACCTGCCATCATCACCGGACGCCCTGCCATGGAGGGTGTCACTGCTTACTCGACGTACATCTCCGACGGCCAGACATACTCGACTGGTTCCGTCTTCTCCACATACTTCTCTGGCAATGGCAGTTGGTACTATTCTTACTTCTCCGCATGGTCTCTTGCTTGGACCGATGCGCAAACAGTATACGCAGCCGGCGAGACCACTGTGCCGGTCGTGGTTAACAACACTGGCGTTACCGAAGATCACAATGGCTCCAACGGCGAATACAGTGTGATCACGACTTCCAACACTACTACAATCACTTACCAAACGAACCAGACCATTTACGACACTACGCAGCTCATTGGGAACAACACTTACGATGCTAACGGCACGCAAATCTTTGCCACTACTACTACCACCTTCTACACATACACCCTCGCGGCCGAAGGCGCCAACGGTGGCAGCGGTGGCGGCGATGCGGGCGTCATTACATCTACAGCAGTTTCTCAATACTCTACTCAGAGCGTCATTTACAGCTCTGGCGCTACCGGTGGATCGTTCGGAGGTCAAGGCTCTGGTAACGTTGTCGTTCAGACCCCGGGTCCGACTCTTGTCTCCACGGCTGCTTTCAGCACTCAGACTGTCGTTCTTAGCTCTGGCGACCTGGCCGGTGGCGAAGGAAGCCAAGGTGGTGGAGCGGCTGGGTCGACCGTTCCAGAGGTCGGTGTTACTTCTACGATTATTTCTGCCTTCAGCACCCAGATTGTCATCAGCAGCGCGGGCAACACAGCAGGCGGTGAAGGTGGAGAAGGTAGCGGCGGCCAAGGCTCGGTGGTGCCGGTCACCATTGGCAGCTCTGTTATCCTTGTCACAGGTGGTACAGCCTACAGTACAGGGTATGTAATTTCTGGTGGAAGCCAGGTCAATGGCACTTCAGGAGCCACTGGTGCCGTGGGATCTGGTGCTGTTGAAACAAGCGCTCCAATCACGAGTACCATTACCCATGCAGCGGTCATTCTCAGCACTGGTGGCACTGGTGGATTCTTCAGCACTGGCGGCCAAGGCTCTGGAGCTGGTGGTCAGACTTCTGGTGCCACAAGTACTTCTCGCGCAGGCTTCTCCAACTCTAACATTCTGAGATCTGGCACCGAGTCAGACTCAACATCGTTCCCTGCGACCGAGACTTTGCCTTCAGTGACAGGCCCAGCACCATACCCTCCTGAATCAACTGTCTCTAGCGGAATCATTACCTCGCTCAACGTGACGCTCCCAGTTCCTACCGGTACTGCCCCCGGATCCTTCAGTATTTCTGGAACTGGTGGTCTTACCTCTGACTTCGGCAGTGGCGTCGTACCTAGCCCACCACTTTCTACTGGCCCAAGCAGTGGATTGCTTCCGCCGTCCAACTCTTCTCTGCTAGTACCAACGGGCACTTCTTCGGTCTCTTTCTCTCTCTCTATTCCTCAGCAGCCCCGATCTGGTACCACAAGCACGAGCATTCCCCCAGTCTCATTACCCTCGCCTATCACAGTAGAGTTCCCGTCGAGCACTGGCCCAGTTCCATACCCGCCTATCATCCAGACTTTGAGCTTCCCGTCCGGCACCGGTCCCATCCCGTACCCACCACTTTCGACGGCCCCGAGTGCTTCGATTTCGGCGTACAACTCCTCGCTCCCCGTTCCCACTGGAACATCACCACCTACAAATATGACTCTGCCGGTTCCCACCGGAGCTTCTTCTGCCTCATTCTCTTTCTCCCAGAGCAACAGGCCGCGGTCAGGGACTGAGAGCACCAGCACCCAAATCGTCACTAGTCGCCCGCCAGTCATCCAGACCCTTCCATATGGCCCGTTGCCTACTCCCTCAGGCACTGGATCATCCATTGCGCTAAGTACTGGCGGTTCGTTCAATACAACATTCCCGCCTTTCCCTACGGGTACTGCGCCTCCAGCAACATCATGCCCCTCACAGACGATCAGCACCACCACCATGTGGGCGGTCACAACAATGTTCTACTGCACTGATAAGTGTCCTCCTGGCGCAAACGGTGGCTACGGTGGCGGAGGATTCGGAGATGGCAAATACCAAGGTCCTCAGTCTTTCGGTCCACCCGCAGCGATCTTCGCACCAACCCTCATTGGCAACCCAAACCCGCCGCCGACATCTCCCGCCGAGACTAGCGGCTAGCCGTGCAGTACTTGTTACGACTTTACGACGACACAAAGATGGATTTGAAGCGTTCTTTTATGATATGGTTGGCAGGTTGTGCAGGACATGATGCATGCAGGTCCATGTTTTCTATCGCTAGCGCCGTTCATAGACTATAATGAAGCTTGTTCTCATACACAAATGTCCCATCTTCTTGATCTTCAACAGTGTCATTCGAGTCCGCTTGCACTGATTATCCACTCGCTAAGCAATCGGGCTTGGAACAACGATGCCTTAGAACCAAATAAACTCTCTCACTGCAGTCTCAAATCCGTGTGACAGGTTGACTCTTTCGAGTCTGGCCTACTTTTGTACTTGAGCCAAAGATTTGGATTGCATCATGCGGTGCTGCCCCAACCCTAACCCTGCGGATTATGAATTACTTTCTCTGTTTGTCTTTCCCGCCGCCCAAAGAAGTGTAGGTAGACAATTTACAATCCTCAGAAGATACGATAGCACTTTTTGTATGTGTCTAGCGTTGAACGACTCCCACTATTGTTCGTATAGGTGTTGTGGCTGCTTCAAGAAGACGATCGCGCTGGCTCCAGAATACGAAGACATGAAACAAATCATCTCTTCGTTCCACGAGACGACCATACGTCAGTCCAAAACCTTCAACCACAACATCATCGCGCAAGACAATGACAAAAACACCCCTACGCTCCTCGCCACCCGAAACAATCGCTCCATCGCAGGACCATCATAATGTTGTCGCTTCCATGAATCCAGCCACTCAAACGCCTTGTTTGCCGCCGGATCCATAAAGCCCCTGAAGCCGGATTGGCTGGCTTTGACATCCGCCCATCTGCAACGAAAGCATGGCGAGGAAAAACAGTAGACTTTTCTATAAGGGTGAAAGAAGCGTGTACGTTCGTGAAATCGTATCGAATTATCTGAAACCGGGTCTACCGGGTCCACGACCCGACCAAACCGCCTGCATGAGCGGCCACCCCCACAGTGGCCCAAAGGGAAAAAAAAACCAACACCATCCAAAACCCTAGACTGGACCGAGAAGTAATGGAAAATCGACACTAGCCCGTAGTCACTGGACATCCATGCCTTCAATTCCAAAGTCAAGCAATCTTTTCGGATCACCCCAAGGAGAAACCACACCGGTCAACGGCGAGAGTTTCCAACCCTCGAGTAACGATCGTGCTTCTCCGACACGAGCAAGTTGATCTCGTTCTCAAGCGCCTTGATGTCGCCGACGGCCTTCTCGATCGAAGCCTGGTAGCGGCGAGGCTCCTTGCGCCAGCGGTTGTAGTCGTCGACGTGCTTTGCGCGGCGGCGCTCCTTGGCCTCGATCTTGAGGCAAAGCTTGCACTTGTCCTGCAGCGGCTGGGCCTGCCAGACCATCTTCATGCCGCAGGTTTCGCCGGTGCGGTACTCGGCTTGACAGTGCTGTTTGAAGTTGCCCCACTTCCAGTCGCGGCATTGGTAGACGTATTGCTCGTAGAAGCACATAGTGGTGGAGGTTCTGGGCGGTGTGTCAGTTTTTGCTAGTGGATTGGGGAATGGGTGATCTTCGTACTGGGTTTGGTTGTGTGGGGTTATGGAGCTGAGGTGGAGGAGAATTGATTGGGATGTGAGGCTTCTGTTGATGTTAGGTCAGCCATCTGATGTTCTTGATGTCGTGATGTATGACGATGTCTGGTCATAGCCTCGTCTTGTTGGAGGCCTTGTCGTGGATATCGATGTGGATTGATGGACGATCATCGGGTGGAAGACATACTAGTGTAGGGTCTGAGAAGAGCTTTTGTGGAAGTTCAATGGTTTGGATGAGGCTGTTGCTGCTGCTGCTGCTGCTGATGCTGCTGATGGTGGAAGAAGAGAAGATGGTTCTTCCATACCTCCTGACTGATATTTATACCATTTCCTGAGACCTCTTGCCCTCGTGCCAACGCATCGTCAACATCCAGCTCCATCCCATCCACGCGGCCGTCGGCCCACCCTCCACCTCAATCCACCGATACCTCGCGTGCATCGAGCCAACAGGATGTTGCGGAGACAACGGTACCCTCCGTTTCAAGCTTAGATTGCCATCGACGGCAGATGCAATGCCACCCAAGCGTCGCCGGCGACGCCTAGCCCGCACCCTTGATATTGATCCTGGTGCGATCAACACCTTCGTGGCTGCATCTCCGCCTATTGTTGCTGACCCTGGGTGTACGTGTTGACGTGCTTGCTCCTCTTCTTCGATCCACCGAGCCGGTCTAGCTTGCTGACTTGAGTTCGATGGTGTGGGATGGCGGAGGTATATTGAGATAGGAGGTGAAGTGAAGCTCAAGTCACGTGCTAGCTTTGTGCTGCGTATGCACGGCTCATGTGTTCTTCCCAAAGCAGTGTATGCTACTGGACATCCCGGAGGTTCGTTTCGTGCCTCGAGAAATTGTTAGAGAACCATTGACACGTCCGACTTCGGCCAACAGCATGACCGACTGTACACATATCAAACAATGAGCGTCGGCCTGAGGCACATCTTTGCATGTGGCAAGACAGTCTTTCAGCAGGCTACCGAGGGTTGCATACCACCCCTGCGAGCATTCGGCGATGTGCGTCCGATGTTGCTATGAGCGATGATGACCATCGCGTATAGTTTCGATCGATCGGCCATCGACAGTACCGAACCATTGACAAAGGCTCCCTAGTCCACACCAGGCAAGCAGGCAGCCGGAAGGCTCATGCCGTGAGCGTATGGTACCATGGCCATGTCCAGCATAGTCCAGAGCTTTGCCCGCCAGTGAACATGTCGGCGAGATGCAGAGGCAGGCATGTCAGACCACCCGTAGGGTCGAGACGATCCATCATTGGGGTCGGTAGAGTGTGCTCGTGCAGACGGGACGCGTGGAACTGCCCGCTCATTTTCGCTCATGTGACAGTCTCCCGTCTGTGGCTACTGCAGTACGCTGTGGAAGGGTCGATTCAACCACTGGATCGCCCGCATGGCCATGCATGAGTGGTTAGGTCAACGGGGATACGAACAGGCCCGAGGAAGAGACGCAGCCTGGGCAAGCCCCATCCGGCAGGATCCTTCTCGGTCTCGATAGATGACTGCGCTAGATTTGAAGTGGCCTTCTCCGCTCTGTGACGTGGCAGACGTAGTATGGTGGGCTGGAAAAAGCCTATCTGTCCGTTCAAATGGATGAGGGTCAGCACTTCGTTAGCTCTCAAAACATGTGTACACACCAAACCGCCCACATTAGCTCACCTTCCCTGCTGCTACTGCCTTCCGCTCACCGGTCTGCTTTCATGCTCTCTGATTCGTTTTGAGAGGACTTCTGGAAGGTTTCAAGATGCTCCTGACCACGTGGGGTGAGATCATGAAGTTACGCCAAACGCTTCAAACGGCGAACGGACATATATGCACGACACTTTGATCAAGCAACTCATACGAGCTCGGGAACAACCACACTAAGCGTGTCCAGCTGCGTCTCGCGACCCTCTCGACGGCAAACAGAGCAATGCTCAGCCATTGAGGTTCGATCGCCTAAATTGCGGTGCATATGTAGTTTCAAAGAGGCTGGGAGATTGGCGCACTGACGTCGCCTGCGCGAGCGTAGCATCAGCAGGCGCGGCGGCTGCAATGGGCACTTTGAGCGTCATTACTGCGCAGCAAAGGGTCGCTGAAAATTCCTGTATGACACGGGCACCCAAATTTGACCGCTGCCAGTGTGAAAATGGTCCATCTGCATGCTTTGTTGCGGTGTTTCGTTTTGTGACGCTGGAAGCTACGCTTTAGCTGACGTCGAATTTTACCTCCTGCAAGTGCGTGCCAGCACCTGTGCTCACGGTCATGTGAATGTCGGGCGACGCTGGGTCACGGCAAACGAGCGGGCCTTGCTCCGCCCACACATCAAGTGCATGTCTGCTGAGGGTAGAGAAGTGCGAGCCGGTGGAGCCACGCTCGAGGGTTTATTGGTGCGCTGGCGTGCCGATATGCAAGCCAAAAGAGTTTAGTTTGCCCAAGGCGGAGCTCGTGCATTGGTTCAGCCTGTGTTCCCGTGCAGTACAAGGTACCGGGCTCGCACGTGTGCGTGCAGTACTCTGCTACGCATGTTTCGAACCGATCCAGAGAGGCGGGTGGATGAAGTAGGAGATCGCGTCAAGGATGCTCGGATGGCGGCTGCTCGCATACCGTTTCTCTTACTATAACGTCTCCGCAAGTGTGTTGTTCCCTTGGCAGGCTAGACCTGAGATAGTCCGAACTGTCGTATCTAGCAGCGTGACTACTGCCCAGTGCTTCCCGATAGCCGATGTGATGTGGATGCGAGGATAGTAATGAGTTCCTCGTCTCTTCACGCCACCAGTGCACTGTGGGTTCCAGGTGGCGGAAGTCTCAGAATCCATTGGGTACGCGGGCATAGCTATCAGGCGGCTCCATCGATTTCTAGCGCTCATGCTAAACATGCATCATATCGAAACAGTGTCGAAACACTTGTGTGTCGACCAAAAGACGTCCTCCACTGGCGTCAAAGCGCCTGGCTCTAAGCCTATGCGCGCTGTGGCGCCAAACTCTTACACATGGCATTCCAGCGCTTGCACTGGTTGCCGGGGTTTGGGTGCCCCACTCGCGTGACGTTACCTCCACGTTCACCGACTTCACGACTCCATCCTTCACGGTCTGCTTCGCTAACCTCTTGGGCTTCTTCAGCCTTGAGCGTACAGACAAGGGTCGCGATGTCGGTCCAGATCATATCGAACTTCGTATCCCTGCCCGCGGAATTGCTGCTTCGGATCCTATACTTTGTGGATGTGCCAGACCTATTGGCAACTTCCCGAGTAGGCAAGCAAACAACATGCGTAACGGCGCAATGCAACTAACAGAGCATAGACATGCCGCCGTCTTCGCGTGCTTTCGCTTGATCCATTACTACATCGCCTGCGGCTCAGGTATTCTCACGAACGTGTTGAGTACCTGCTGCCCCGAAGACCAGCGATACAGATGATATCGCCACCAGTCGCTGGCATCTACTTGTCGCGTACTCATATTGCAGCTCGCCGACTACACTGGTCTCTTGTCAGCATACGTCTGAATCGTTGCCTCTCGCGCCGACCCAAGCTCGACTCTTTGGTCTCCGCCAACATACTGCCGAAGGAATGCTGCAAGATCGACCGGCACTCGGGCAACTTCGTGTGGGGTATTGGTGTTGCCGGGCCACTGGTGCAGAGTAGGCGTCGCTTAGAACGGGAAAGACTGAAAGAAGGTTTGTGCGTACGCTTAGAGAAGAAGGCCAATGCTATTCGGGAAAGACGGCGAGAGGGTGCAGGTGTCGGCATCCTAATCTGGCGCTTCAGTAAGAGACTTAAACTGGGCAATGCGATTGAGAAGCATGCCATGACTGGTGGAGAGGAAATTCCCAGAAGAGAGATGGTCGGAGGCCTCAGACGCTTCTGGGAAGGGCTCAGTGGCGCTAGCGATCCTGATGGCTGATCCAAGTGGATGGTGTTCAGCCTGCACATCTTGAAGGAGCAGAGTGCCTGGCGTCGTTCACATGGCCAATGATCTTCGAGTACCACAGAGTAATCTCGTCGTGAGTGCAGATAACCCGGCCCTGCACCTCGACTGGGCGTGTAAGATAGCTTCGTTTCCAAACGGACGGTCAAATTAGCGGTTGACTGTGGACTTTGCTTCCTCACTATCGTCGACCATGTCCGTAGGCTGAGGCTCCTGAGGATCGCAGATCTCTGAGGGCTAGGCCAACTATGATGAGGTTCTTCTCCAAGTGATCGGGAAAGACGTAGATGGCAATGATGACAACGGCTGTGTACTAGAAGGCGTTGTGGTTCGGCGGTGTACGGCAGAGCGTAGGAACCACCTGATAGTAGTGGTAGCAGCGCCAGTGGGCGAGAAGACGAACGAGGAAGGCGCGGAGCGGCAGTCAGCACAAGCTTACTTCAACGTCACTCCATCGCCCGCCATACTCTAGTCCTTGCCATCTTGACCTCTTACACAATACTGTTATTAAAGTTAGAGTGATGGGTTTAAGACTATTCCACTCTATTATACATGCTCCATGTGGCTGCGGCGTACTCGCGCCATAATGTGATCCCATTTGCCCTGTCAGACGCCTATGCGCCCGCTTGTGTCGCCACAACCCATTTCGTCTCATCGTAAATCATCCAAACGCCTCTAGCAGAGCGACGCCGCACATCTAGGCAAGGTCGTTTGCGGAAGCGGGCTTGCGAGCGACGCCGTTGCTCTCGCCAGGCTTCTTGTCCTTGCCCTTTCCGCTACTTCCCGCGCTCGCAGCGCCGTCCTCGTCGTACAGATTGTTGGCTTCGATGTATTGTACCACGGGCTCGGGGACGAGGTAGCGAATTGACATGTCTCTACGCCGGAAGAGGCGGATCTTAGTCGATGAGATGTCGTTCTGTACGAGCTGCTGGATGACCCAGATGTTGTCCTTCCACTGTTGTAATGAAGACAGAGCCTCATCGATGTCTGTGCCCATGCGCTGTAAAGGCTGTTAGTTCGAATCTCGGGCAAGAATGATATCTTGGCAGCTTACCTCAACAATGAATGCTCCAAAGTTCTTCAAAATGTAGTCGATATCCTTCGGCGCCCAGACACCAGGCGTGCTCATCGTCTGAATCAAATCTGCGCCAGCCAACAGTGCGATTCTGCACTTCTTCCTTCCATTGGGTGTCTCCACACCATCCAACACGCCGTTGATCTCGTGCTCAAAGTGGTCCAGCACCTTGGCAGTTTCCAAGTACTCTCCGTGAAGTGCCTCCCAAGGATCAACGGAGATCCAGCTGCTTTGTCCGACCGCAGACGAGCACATGTTGATTCTGTGTTCCGCCTTGACCAGGCCCGTCTTCTTGTATGCATCGCCGACACAGGAGAGGTACGCGCCGACAACCTCAAAGTTGGAATTGAAACGCGCGTAATCGGCGGCCATTTCGAACATGCGCAGGTGCAGGAAGGTGATTGGCGAGAAGGAGCCGCAAGCAATCAGGACCAGAGGCGTGCGTTCGCTATCCTCGATTCTGCGCCTGAGGCGGCTTGTTGGGAATTCGTACTCATCCATGGTCATATCACCGCGGACGTCGTCGGACATTTTTGTAGAGAGTGGTTGAGGTTTGGGGTTTAAAGGTAGGAGGTTTCGCAGGACTGGTTTATTGGAGTAGTGATGCCTGGAAAGTGCTGAAACGTAGCCTAGTGCCGTCAATGTAGGCAAACAAGCTGTGAATGTCCGCCTGAAAGGATGCGACGTGCAACAGGGCTGCGCAAAGCGTGCGACCGCGGGTATCGGGCGGAGAGGCAGGGTGGCGGTAGTGGAGGGCTGTGTTGATGGGCAGTCGAGCTTTGGGGGAGCGGTTGTGAGACTGGTTGTGAGACTGCAGGTGGGCAGATGTGTGAGCGCCGTAGTCGGATATTACAAACCAACCCCTGCAGGACAGCGGATATCACGGACGGATGTTGCTTTTGGCATGCAGAGCGGAGTCAGAGAGGGTCTCTGGCTTTACGTGCTTGGTGTGCCGCGGGGGCGAGCTCGCAATTAGCGATAAGAAGATCACGTGAGCATGTGGACCATCATGGTAGGTGTCAATCTGAAAGGATGCGCATTCAAAGGCCGACAATGCCCAGGGCCAAACAATGTTTTCTTCACTCCTCCACGAGAAACACCTTTTTTTTATCTGGTCGGGTATACAGCAACTATGAAACGTGCATGCAGTATTAATTGATCATCGCGCCGCAGGAACGATCGAGTGCGGGGCTGCTCTGCTCTGCTCTTGCTCTCCACGTCATTGTGCTTCTGAAGAGTGGCAGGTGTGCCTCGGGCGATGCGATGGACAAAAGACGCCCAATGTCACTTTTGTGAGACGAAATCCTCACTGACGAGCTCATGTTCAAACCCACTACAGCAGTGATACATCGTCTTGCAACCCTCTCAGCACAGCTATCAAATCCTCGAACCTTCGCAACCTCTCCCATCATAGCCGCCAAGATGACCGACCCTTCCAAGTACAAGTTCAACCACTCCATGCTGCGAGTCAAGGACCCGAAAGCTAGTCTGGCCTTCTACAAGCACCTCGGCATGTCCGTCGTCGAGGAGAAGAAGTTCCCCGACAACAAATTCGACCTCTACTTCCTTGCCTACGACTCGCCCAAGGCCGCCTCGCACGGCAACCACTGGAGCGACCGCGAGGGCATCATCGAGCTCACCCACAACTACGGCACTGAAGATGACCCCAACTACAAGGTCGCCAATGGCAACAAGGAGCCCGGCAAGGGCTTCGGCCACGTGTGCGTCAGCGTCGACAACATCCAGGCCGCGTGCAAGCGCATCGCGGACGCGGGCTACAAGTTCCAGAAGAGGCTTGAAGACGGTAGGATGAGGAGCATTGCGTTTGCGCTGGATCCGGATGAGTACTGGGTGGAGATCATTGCGCAGAACCCGGTCAGCGAGACGGAGAATGTGACTACGACTGATGTCGATACCTACCGCATGAACCACACCATGATCCGCGTCAAGGACAAGGACGTCTCTGTCAAGTTCTATGAGGAGGTCATGGGTATGAACCTCAAGCGTGTTTCTGAGAACAAGGATGCTCAGTTTAACTTGTACTTCCTCGGATACGGCGCACCAGCACCCGAGCAGAGCGCCAACGGCGTGAACCCGGTTGCCGATCGCGAGGGTCTGCTGGAGCTGACCTGGAACTACGGCACTGAGAAGGAGGAGGGTCAGGTCTACCACAACGGCAACACGGAGCCTCAAGGTTTCGGCCACATTTGCGTTTCTGTCGACAACCTGGATGCGGCTTGCAAGAGGTTCGAAGAGAAGGGCGTGCAGTGGAAGAAGAGGTTGACAGACGGCAGGATGAAGAACGTTGCTTTCGTCCTTGGTGAGTTGACCTATGCATATTTTGATTTTGGTCCCCGTATACTGACGGTCGTTCACAGACCCCGACAACTACTGGATCGAAGTGATCCAGAATGAGGCGCACGGCAAGCCTCCTGGCGACTACTAGGGAGCAAATAGGAACATGTCTCGTGTATAGCCAGAATGATGTTACCATGGACACATCAGCCAAGCTTATCGATCATCGATGACTGTTACGGTTACTACTACTAATGAATGTGACTGTGAATGCCGAAAATATTCGTATACAATGCAATTTGATCGTTATCTCATCGAAATACCGCCACACACCCCTTCATGCTGACCACACAATCTCACAAGAACGCAGCAAGCCCAAGAGAAGCCACAGTCAAAACAGCAGCCAAAACACTCGCACCAAACCCTGCATTAGCACTACCATCAAACGGCGCGGGCTGCTCGCTCGTACCGTTCGTGCCATTCTTTCTTCCACTCATGAAAGCGGCTTGTTTCGTGATCACAGGGTACTGGTAGCTTCCATCAAGCAACGCCTCCTCAGCTCCGTACCACCTCAGCAACGCACTCATGTTTCCACCTCCTGGTGGTCCCGGCAGCCAATTGCTGGTCCAGTTCGCCGGTGGTGCTACATCAGCCGGCTGTATCAAGATTTGGAACACGCCGTCTTCAGTTCCATTACTACCGTACACTTGAGCGCCGCATGGGTATGTGATGTTGCTCCTGTCGCCTAGGGCATAAACATTCTGGGGCGTGTCGATGAAGTAGTTATCAGCACCATAAGCAGTGAGACTCCAGAAGCCAGCGGTCTTGAGCGGAGGCTTGCCGGAGAAAGTGTAGATGTAGCTCTCGTCAGGGCCCAGGTTGAGGTTCGGAGCTCCGGCAAGGGCAGTTTGCTCGCCGGACGAGTTGCTCCAGCTGGGGTAGACTGCGTTTGGGGCTTTGAGCATCAGATAGCCTGAAGAGGCGATTGCAGCGCGGATACCGTAGTTTGTGCCAAAGTCGCCTGTCTTGTTGGTTTGTAGCGTTGTCCAGCCGTTGTTCAGGGTGGTCAAGGAGGAGCTAGTGTCAGTTGCTGCTGTTTTTAGGGCAGATGTGTTGGCGGCAGAGAGGTCGGCGTCAGTCGCTCCGTACGTGCCACTGGTGATGCCCGCCTCGGCGAGTGTGGCATCCACGCGATCGGTATCTTCAGTATCTTCCGGTGAATTCGAAGGAGCGAACTGAGCGAGGAGGTTCAGAACATGCTCAGCCGGTGTAGAGTTGCCCAGGTTCCAGTTGAACATGCTAAGCGAAGTACCTCGCAATGATCGGTTCTCTTTCGGCACGCCCTCGACCTTGGTGGCGTCTTGGTGGGCATGGACGGCATCGAGGTTGGTGGAGTTCACAAGCCAGCGTATCAGAAGGATGCCGTGTAGACTAGGCGAGTTGATATAGTTCACATCATTTCCAGACATGTCCTTCGCAGCTTCCACGCCGTAGTCTGTTCGGCGGATGCGAAGGCGGTACTCGCCTGCACCAGCGCTGTTGCCTGTGCCGATATTGGCCCAGTTGTCACCGTATGGGTCGTAGAATGAGAATAGACAGAACGCGCCATCTGGGATATCCGGTACAGTGATAGCGACATCTTCCTGGCTGAGGTCGTAAATCACATTGCCGTATAGCGTGTCAGCATTTGGCTTGACGACCTGCCTGGCGGTTGCGTTCGAGAGGGCACGGGCGTAGGCAAGTTCGTTCACGCCGAACTGTTGCACGCGCTCTGCACTCGCTTTTTGAAAAGCAAGGAGCGGATAGCCGTAGAGGAGAGCGAATTCTGTAGCATCTTGCGCTGAGGTGTTCTGAGCTGAAGTGGTAGTGGCGCCGTACAACAGTACGGCAGCCCAAGGTGCCAGTAGTGAGCGCATCTTCCTGTCGGAGTATTTGCAGGGGTGTCTAGTGCGGCAAAGTATTGTGGAAGAAAGATACAGCCATGCTGCGAAGTCTCATTCTGGTCCCATGCGTTGCCTATACCAAGACGTGTAGTCCGGGTTACGTGACAAGCTATGATACGAGGTGGTAACGCAGACCAGCCCCTGAAAAGGCAGGTGCGCTGAAACACGACCTGAGACGTAACAGTCTCGCTGCTTCAGCGCCAAGCGTACCGTGCTTAAATTATGTCATGTAGTACTACATATACTATTGATCAGAGATATAGAGCTGATAGGATTAATGTAGGAGTAGATTCCTTGGAAGAGGTAACCTGAAAACATAGAACTCCTGTCGATGTTTTAATTATCGACGTCACGAGAGACTAGAAAAAAACCCGGTTGAATGACCAATGTACGTAAGGCATCAAGAACATCGAGCAATCATACTTGCATAAATAAAAGCTTCAAGTTCAGTTAGAGTATCGATGGTTTGTTCCGTATCTTAGTAGCTATACTTGAGTAATGATGCTCGGATAATGATGCTTAAGCTAAGATGCTTGTCCCAGGCTGTGTGAGTGAGCTTTGAAGCCCTCTCGAACATGTAGCCTATTCCGGGGAACTCGCGTCACATTGTATCAGAGAATCTCCACCAATCTCAAATCGTAACACCATGTTCCGTGATCTTGTTAATATTCCTCTCCACTTTGTTGGACGAGCCAGTCACGAACGTTCCCATGAACCATTGTTGTACCACCGCATACCCATGATGATCCCAAAGCCTGAGCTTCCCATCAGATACTCGCTGATTGATGTAGCTGGTCGAATGTTCTCAAACAGCACACTCCTTGTCATCGTAGTACTCGTACTCGCCAGACTGAAGAAGTCCCGACTCACGAACTGCGAGGGCAGGCCTCGAGACGGCGCAAAGGAGCACGAGTACGATCACGACAATAGCAATGCAGTTAGCGGGCTCGAACATAGAGAGGTCTCCGTTCTCCCAGCGTTGCCAGTATGCTGTCGGCGTCTCGACTGCCACAGAGTAGAGGGCGATACCGGCCACACTCAAGATCAGGAGCACAGCTCCTTTCCGGTCTACGCACTGCTGCGTGGCACTCTCAACGCTGGACAGGAAGTTGCCTGCCGCGAACAGAACATGCTGTACAAGCTCCTTGAGATTGTTGAATGTGATCTTGAGCAGTTTGAGGATGCTTGCAGTCGCGAGTGCCAGAATGGGCCAGCCGCCAAGACATAAGACGAGAAGGAATGTTCCGGCCCCGATGAAGCAACCGCAGTACCAAGCTGCGGCTGACAGACTTCCAGGCAGCCCACTAAAGATTGTAACGAAAGCTGAGACGTGGTGCGTGTATGACAGAACCTGAGAGTCCAAAGCTGCTAAAGATTCTCTGGTGCCGTTGATGGCGGAATTTAGCTCCACATGTTCCTCCCGTAATTTTTGCGCGTTGCTGGTCACGTCGCTGAGGAGTACGTTGACTGTTGTAGCCTCTTCGCCGAGGCTGACTAGTTGAAGTTGGAGTTGCTGTGCAGATTGGACCAACTCTTGTAACCCGCCGGCAGCCTCCTGTCCAGTGTTACCCGTGTTGAAGAGAACTTGCTGGATCTGCTGTGATAACATCTCCAGCTGGAACTGCGTGTGCACGCGAGCGTCCTCGACGGCTCCCGCGTGAGCGAGCGCGATATCGGTGTTGTGCTGTAGCGCCGTATCTTTCCACGTCGACATCATCCTCTCGATCATACCGTTGCCTTGCACCTCAAGATCCTCAAGGGCTGCAATGGATCGGGCAATGCGGAGTTGGAGCTGAACCTCGGCGTTCTCCATTGCAGCTTGCAATGAAACCAGGGCGTCGTTCGACATCTGCTGGTACGCCTCATGGTTCTTCAAAGTGTCCTGAGTGAGTTTGAGGAGCTGGGTGGTGAGAAACTGAATGGCTTCCTCCTGCTGATGCAAGATCTCGTTATGGGAGCGGAGAGCGTCGCCTTGAAGTACCAGGTTCTCGAATAAGGCTCCGGCCCTCTGCAACATCTCATCTCTCTCGATGTCGCCACGCACAGCAGGGCACCACTGGTTGGCGCTTTGTTTAGCGTTGGAGTAGCTTGACCATGTCTGAGGACTCTTCATCAGGGCAGCCACACAGCGGTCGCGATCGCGCCTTGTAGCCTGGTCGAAGTCCGGGTAGCGAGGAACAGCCTTCTCATGGACGTAGCCGAACCATCCCTTCTTCTTGGTATTCGATTTGGTCGGAACGAAAGATGCACACTCAGAAGGAACGAGGGATTGATCGTCGGAGTCGGAGAGCTCGCAGATAGCGAGACGGGCGGCGAACAGACTCTTCTCCTCATCAAGGGTTTTCTCGGTCGTGTCTGGAGCCTCGCCGTCACTCTTGAAAGTAGCACATGTGTAGATGAGCGCAGAAGAAGCCATCTTGTTGCAAGAGGGCGCGGTTTCAAGCTCCTTGAACTTTCGAATTGCAGTCTGCAAGGTTGAGTCGACCTTTGAGTCCGGGCCAAGGAAGCGGTCGTAGTTCAAGCCATTGTGGAAAGCGGAGTCCGTGGAGTTCATGATTTCTGGAAATATCATTAGCTTGCCGCTGGAGAAGTGCCATTGGAATACTCTACCGTTGACGGCAACGCCACTGTTGGCGAAGACCTGCACCACCAAGGCCAGGGCAATGCCCACGAGCAATACCACACGCACCATCGTGACAGCGTCTCCGAAGAAGGGGGTTGTTGAGTTGTCAGTGTATGATAAGATGCTTGTCAAAGATATTCGAGACCAGTCCAGTGTTGCTCGCAGTCAGTCAGGGCCCGGGATGATGGAATGTATGTTACAAGGCCACGCTCATGTTGGAAGGTGGACGTGGTCTATATGTCTGCTCGTGAGACCACTCGCAAGGCAGTCTTGCACGCAAACACTGCGAACACGTGGGTGTACGTGTAGATCAATCGATGTTCATAGATCTGTACGGCTCACTTGCACCATTGATACCAGTATGGCGGTCTAAACCTCGCACACGTGAATGCTGATCAAGAGGCGGTGAAGCAGATGGCTCGCAGCATGTGGGATGCGCATCTTTTTGTCGCGTGAATGTCGAGTCTGTCTGCCAGGCAGAAGAAGACGAAGCCGGAGATTTGAGGTGTAGTTGAAGTTCGCGCGTAGGCGTGAAGTTTGGTGCGGAAGGAAACCCGCTGGAGGCCGGGGATCTCGAAGCGGAGGTGCATTTGGACTTTTGAAGCTCACATGCAATTGACAATTGACAATTGCAACGCCAACACTGCCTCCGATCTTCAGGCGCTAATTCAATACAATCACCTTCGCTTCACTGCACGAAATCAGGTGTCAGCATGTTCGCCTCTGGACCCTCCAGCACGGCCGCGAGGCAATGCGTCCGCTCTTTTTCCACCACCAGACTTTGCCGCTCGAAGATTGGCAGCGCGCCGCTCTCATTACCTCAGGAGGTCAAATTCAGCATTCTCCCTCAGACCGTGGTCAAAACAGGACGGGGTGTTAGTAGAGATGGACAGGGCAGCATGGTTGAGATCTCAGGACCTTTGGGCACGATGAAGATGGACATTCCGGCATACATGAGCATTGAAGCGAATGAGGAGAACAGGACGCGGACACTGAGCATCTTGGACGCCAATGACAGGAAGCAAAGAGAGATGTGGGGTGAGTTGGTCTTGTTTGCACATAATGCGCGTGCTGCGCAGCGAAAGAAGCGGTGTGCTAACAGACCTCAAAAGGAACCGTTAGAGCATATCTCGCAAATCACATTCTCGGAGTGAGTGAAGGCCACGCAGCAATTCTGCGGCTCGTGGGTGTTGGATACCGTGCGACAGTCGAGAAGACCGCCGTCACTAAGAGCCCAGAGTACGAGGGCCAGCAGTTCGTGTCATTGAAGGTCGGATACTCACATCCCATTGAGCTGGGAATTCCCAAGGGCGTAAAAGCAAGCACACCTCAACCCACAAGATTGTTGCTGGAGGGTCCTGAGAAGGAGGTCCTTATGCAATTCGCTGCCGAGATCAGGGAATGGAGACGACCGGAGCCGTACAAGGGCAAGGGTATCTTCGTGAACGGAGAGACAATCAGGCTCAAGGCGAAGAAGATCAAATAGTGGTTTGCATCGGCGGCGATGTATTATACTTGTACAATTTTTCCAAAGCATGTGGGCGCTATATCGGAGGAATTGAGCGGATCAATGAATTAACCAGCATTTTATCTACTTACTCTTCCAGATCTTACTCTCCCGGATTGGCATGATAGTGGCGACACCGGACTTCAAAGGAGATCACCACGGCACGGGATCTTTCCCACGATCTTAGCTGAAGATGCCATCCTTCACGACCAGCTCAATTCAGTAGTTGAAGATCTGGGCCGTGATAAAGATTGTAATCCCCTATTCATGAAAAAATCACATCACGTGATCTATCCTTCAATCACTGTAACTTGTGCGCAGCACAGCAATTGTGAAATCACGGGATCGCACATTCGGCCCTAAAGACATTCGATGGATAATTGGACAAGTTTGCGATGGTTGAGAATATTATATAGATATGGGAATGTCATTCACTTCATTATCGACCACCTTTACAACATACCAACCCTTGAAAAGCTGTCTTCAACTCTTCGAACATTGTAATGGGCTGACCACGGAGATACGCTTGTTGGTGGCGACGAGGAGAGCTCCATCCCAAATCGAAGCCTTCAGCACATGCATCTCGAGAAACCACATCATCAATAATGAGAAGTTGAAGCCCCGAATATTTTGAACCCCAAACATAGTCTTATTAATGGTAGCCACCCCAAGGCTATAGAATAAAAAAGGACAATGCATCATTAAAGTCCGTCACACCGTAAAATAGCCAGGGTCGGTCGGCTTGCTGTCAACAGCCAACTTGCCCAGCACTCGTTATCGAGAAAAGAAGAGAAAAGTGGAAAATATTGAGAAGCCGTAAGCATTCTCAAGACAAACTGCGCACGCTGTTAAGCGCTCGGCGCCTTGTCATCAGCGCCCTCAGCGATGCCTCTGCCGCAGGCGTCGAAACCCCTGGCGGTGCCGTACATGCCCTCCTGCCTGCCGCACTGCAGGTCGCGCTTTTCGTCGAGTTCATGGTCGTTCATGTAGCATTGGAAGTAAGGGGTTGATCCGCCGTAGTTGCTGAACATCTGCTGCACGTAGAGGAACTTGCACGAAGGTTCTTGAGAGCAGATTTCCTGGCAGGCCTTGTCGGCTTCGCAGTCTTCGGTGATTTTGTTGTCGAGGGCTTCGGCTCGGCCGGCGTACATGTTTGAGCAGCCGGCTTTGGGGCCGAAGTTCGGGACGTATGTGGGAGCGGCGAGCGAGATGGTCTTGGTTTTGGTGATGGTTTTAACGCTGCTGACTGGGATGGTCACGGCGGGGGGGCATATTGTTTCGGTCGTGGTTGCTCTGTCGATAAATTCTGCGGTAGTGGTGGGTGCGAGGCCAAGAAAAGAGGTTGTGGTGGCGGTGATGTAGCTCGTGACGTAGACAGTGGAGATCTCGGTGGGAGCAGCGATGTTCAAGCACGAGCAAGCACTTGCGAGTGTTGCGTTGTTGAAAGAGGAAAGTGTGTCAAGTCCGTCGGCAATGCAAGCAGAGTTTGCGGCTTGACGCTTCTGACGCTGACCAGTCGCACTGGCAATGGGCGTGGTGTATGTCGTGATAGTCAATGTGACACATGTTGTAGAGATGGCAGGGACGCATGAAGTCGCCACCGCAGGTCTATGGTTTTGTTAGTTGTGTCACATGCAAGCTAGCTGAACGAAACCTACAGGGTCACGGTGGTTGTCCAGGTCTCTCTAATGTTCGTAAAGTTGATGGTGACTTGAGTCTCGACCTTGGATTTTGCACGTGGTGTCTCAGTGACTTCGGCGAGTACGGAGGTGGTGCTGGTGACGGTGGATATCACGGCCGGAACCCGAGATGAGCACTCGCTGGCAGCAGCAGTGTTCGATGCCAAACACCCTAGTCCGCGGAAAGGTGATGCTCCACAGGCGTTGACGTTTGCGCTGACACTGGCACTGGCACTGGCACTGGCAGCGGAAGTGGCACTTGCTTCAACAGCAAATTCGAAAGATTGAGCAGAGACAGATGAAAGAGCGAATGCGCCGAGGGCGAGGATAGTCTGGACGAGCATTGCTACCGGGCAATTTGAGGAATACAGAGATGTCCAGGTGGATAGTATGTTGATATCGGAAAGTAGTGGTCCTGCCGATGTGAGATGACGTGCCCAGCGCCTATAGTTCAGTAAAAAGAATGAAATTGCCTAAGGAGGCAGGGTGTATGGGCTAGTGAGAAGAATAGTGAGTAGAAAAGGCAAGCAGGTCGATCAGGAAGAGGCAGGCTGGCTGGAGGGTCTCATATCAACGAGCCCGGGGTTCAAGACGAATGCTGTGTCGACGACCGCAGGATTGACCCAAGATAGCTCACCCGGGTTTGACGATGGCTGAGGCTAGGAGGTACCACCTATTCGTTAGTCTACGGCATGCCCTCGCACGCGGCCCAGACGGCCAGGCCATCCCTCGAACTGGCACGAGCCTGCAGAGAGATTGAGAGGTGCAAACGGAGGGCGATCGTGGTCATCTGTGCTGAGTGGCTGAAACGTCAGGCGAGGCTACCTTTGCCATTGGCAACTTCACCTTTGCCTGTCTATTGCAGTAAGCATTTCTGTATATGAATGAACAAAGAAGACGGACGGCCATGAGAATGCGTGCCACGGCTCGAATGTGGATACAGCATGCTTGTTTGCCGTCCGGCTGTGCAGTGAGACGGGTATAGAGAGCATGCAACGATGATGGGGCGTTGCCGTGACGAGAAAGCCATCGTCCACACTAGGCGACCACGTGAAACATCCAGAGCGCTTAGGAGTTCGAAGGCATGACGCTGGGGGGGCATCGCCGCCATGGCCGTTGGGAGGTCGTGGGTGTGGACGTCTGTTGTGTGTGCTACTGTATGTGCGGCGGCACACGATCAGATCAGGGGCAGCGGCTCGGATGTGGAGACATTCTCCGGATCTTCAGCCAGCCCACGCCTGCTTCTCGTTCCTGGCCATCTTTCCCAAGTTTATTGCGCTATCGCAGTATTCTAATACAGAGCATCTGCACTTCCATCCGTCCTCAAGAATATGCTGCTTAATGTGTGGCTCCCCAACGTTTTTGCAGTCAACACACCTCTTTCCCAACGCCATCGGATTTGCAAGCAATCTTGTCTCAGACGCCGGCCTCCCAAGCAACGTTGAGTGTAAGCGTCAAACATCCTCTCCACCAATGAGAAGCATTACGTGCCTGAATCGAGGCGGGCAACAGAGCAGTGGCGGGCTCCAAGGGTTCATCGCCAATGTGCAGTTCTAGGACTAGGCCACCGTTCATCATCATCATCATCATCACACAGCAGTATGATACTTTTTATGGCCAGATGCCATGCCTGGCTATACCACAGTATAACCCGTGGCGCGCGTCCGACCATGACTGCATGATTGTGGCGAGATCATTCGGGTTCTCATGTTGTGCGACAGTCGACACATGGCCAGCCGTCCGGCGGTATGGGCGCGCTACATGATACAACCAATGAGAGGCGCTATTTCGCGCGCATGTCCGCATGATCAGGCCATATTCAGCCCTCACCCTCGCAAACTTCTCGTATCACAGCCTCGGAAGAGAGTAGTAGCTTTCCAGAGACATCTTCATGTTTATGATCACCATCATCATCTCCGTTGTCCAGCATCTGCAGAGTGAGACTTCAGGGGCCAGAGCGGTTGTCGTTAGAGATCGACATCAGCCCATGTCACCGCGTACCTGTCTCTGAGAGTCTGGCTCCAAGTCGTCTGATGCCAATAGATGGCACGCGATACCTCGGATCCTGCCGTCCGAGGAGCCTCGACAGTGCTTATTTTATCCATGGGAATCTCTTAGCTTTCGAGTAACGCAAGCTTTACCGTTGAGCTTCATAGGCTCGAGTACATGTCGATCTTCGTGGTCCTACGCATCTCGTTGCTCGGTCTGGCCAAGCCTCAACTCCAGACGATCGCCTACTACCAACAAAGGCCATGACTAAAACCACCACTTTTGCTGAGAGGGACATCTATGGTTTGGAGATCAAACTGGCATGTTGTCGTCAGCTAACGAACATCGAAAGCCAAAATGTGTCTGTTAGCGCTGGCGCATACGCAATCACGCCTCTACTGGCGAGTTCCAGGTATTTCATGTTGGGTTATGTATCCGCTGATCTTCATTTTATTCCGCGGAGGAGGACGACCTTCCTTGAGCAAGCAGACAGATACAGCTGACACAAGCTCTCCAGCAAGAGAGCTAAGGGGCTCGAATTATCGAGTCGCATAGACTTGGTCTCCCATACCTGAAATGACTATGACCATGCGCGCAAGCTTCAATTTCCAACCATCAATGACAATACGAGCCAGGATCTTCTCGTCAAGATGCAACCATCTCCACTGACCAACAAACCTCCGGACGAGCGGACCTGGTCGAAGAAATCCCAGCTCAAAGCCATTTCTGCAAGCAGACGCTGTATCCAGAGGACGCACACAATTGTGAAGAAGTGACTTAGCCAAGCACCCTGTTCACAAACTCCGACACGACATGTCCACACAATGCTTCGTAATCACACTGGTGGCGTTCGCGTAGATGCTGCATCCCCTGTGCAACTCGGCCTGCATGTTGAGCGGGTTGTCCAACTGATGCTGGCAATCGAAGATCGACCATCTCCTACTCCTCATCCTCCTCATTATCCTCGTGAGCCTCAAGATGTTCGTTGCGCCACTGGGGACAATCGCGAGTCTTCCAGTCTGCCCCACACGCATAGCAGAACTCGCGGGGGCAAGCGCATCTGCGAACAATTAGCGATCATACGGATGGCTACTGACAGACAGGAATACTTACATCATATGATAGCACCCGAAGGTAAGGTCGACGACACGCCTGCACTTGCCGCACCTCTTCCAGCCACGATCAGAAGCCAGATTAAGCGTTTGATCTAGAGCCTCGTCAGCAGGACAGTCACCATCGTCGTGCGCGGTCTTCTTGCACATGTTGCAGGTATTCTTCTTGCATTGGGGACAGGTGGCGACATCGTTCGCGATGTTCTTAGCTCCGATGAATGCCGAGCAGCTTGCATCGAAACAGGAAGTGCGCTGGCCGACAGGCGTGTCGAGCTCTTCCTGCTTCTTTTCGAAAGACGTGGCAAGATTTCTATCGATCCTAGCTTTGATGTCGGCCCAGGGCGTCGGGCGTTGACAGCATCTCGGAGGGTATAAGGTCTCTTCCGTCATGGACGCTTCGTGGAGGAATTCAAGACATGGAACGCAGTAATGGCGATCGCAAGACGCTTTACAGACGTTCTCGGCCGAGAAGCGTTCATCGCATGAAGCGCACTGGATGGCCGTGGGTACGCCGGCAGCTACGACTGCACTGGCCTCGGCAAGCTAGGTTTCCTCGCTCTCGTAGCGGCGGACAGCGAGATACTGAAGCAACTCGTCGCTCGCTGAATGCCTGGCCGACTGCGACGATGTCTGGAGTTGCCGAGTCGTCCTCATCGTAGTCGTCGTCTCCGGACACGGTGTCAGTCAGGTCCATTAGCTGCAATGCCACGACGGTTTCGAGTGTCGCGTCATTTAGCCTGTCGAGTGCTGCTTGTGTTGCTGACATGGTGTATGTTCGTGTTGGGGTGCAGGGACTTTGATGGATGGTTGTTGTGTTGGCGAAGGGTGCTTGGGCTTAGGCGTTGTTCGAGAATGGATCTCTTGTTTTGTCTGGAGTTTGTCTAGAGGTCATGAGAGAGCGGGTGGTTTTTGTTTGCGGAAGCTTTTGGCTGACACTCGGTATATTAGAGACATCATAGCCGTAAGTGAAGGATATCGTACCTGTAGAAGTCACTTTTGGTTCCACGGTGAATTGCCCGCGAACTGAGATGAACTTCTGCTGGTTTGGACCCAGGCGAACTTTGGTGACACCAGTGTATAGCAGTACCTTCACAGTTTGTTGCGAGACATGAGTGTGCTTAGGAACAACAAGAAAGTTCGGGATAATAGGTATGTCGGATAGTTGCAGCTGCAGCTCCGACCAACAATAGTACTGAGACCCTTGTTGCGGTTCACAAGCTGCAAAAACTCTCCACTAATTTACAGAAGACGTGTTCAGTCACCCACTATCGCATCCACGCGTAAAGTCATGATCGTCTGAGCTGTGTTGTTGCACTGATCTCATCGTGGTCATCGACAATCTGGTAGTATAAGCGTAACTCCACCCGTATCAAACGTTCAGCATGTATTTCCTACAAGGCGTATGTTTGCGGCCTGTCACAATCTGTTGAGCGTGCAACGACGGCAGGCTCTCATCTGACACGTCTGACACTCCATGAGAAACACCGGCATGTCTTCACCACAGTGTTCGCAGTCTCCCGCGCCGTGGATGAAACGCCAACCTCCGTGATTGCGGTCGCGGTGTTCAAGATGAGGCCCAGCAACGCGCGCCGGAGCTGCTTGAGCAACCGCGTTTCTGTTTCCATTCGGAGGGGCAACTGGCGGGCCCGCATCGACCTGATTCTCATTCTCGTGGATGAGGACAAGGGCGTTTATCTGCGCGATCATGTCGTGTACTGGAATATCATTGGGAATCCGGAGCAGCCCTTGGAGGACCGCGTCGTCCAGGATGGCTTGCTGCACGTCTACAAAGCCAAAAGGTGGTTCTTCGCACTCACAGGTGTACCAGCGTAGCCCGCAAGTATAGCAGAAGTCGTGTCCGCAATGGCAACTGTAAATTTCCTCGTCAGCGTGATGTTTTGGTGGTTGTAGTGCGATTCGCTCACGTTATGTGGTTACATCCCTCGATTCGGTCAATCATCCTCCCGCATTCTTGACATCTTTTCCACCCATTCTGCCTGGCTACTTCTAGAGTAACACTTATAGATGGGTCAGACGGACAATCTCCTGCGTGTAAAGAGTTCTTGCACGCCACACAAGTGAGCTTCTCGCAAGCAGGGCACGTAGCGACTGCGGTGTTGGCAGCGATGTGACGGGCGCCGATGAAAGTAGAACACGCTGGATCCGAGCAGTAGGTCCTGTTCTGGGTATCCAGCTCCTCTTTCTTGTTCTCGAAGTCGTTTACCAGTCCCCACGAAACGAGTCCCTGCACTTTACTCCAGGGCATGATCTGTTGACAGCATGTGGGTGGGTAGAGTATCTCGTCCTCCAAGGAGAGCCGGAAGAGCCGCTCGAGACAATCGAGGCAGTAGATGTGTTGACATGGTGCCAGCCAGGTATTCTCGAGTGTCATTTGGTCGTCGCAAGCTGCGCACCGAAGACCGTGTGGCGTTGCCGTGCTGTTCTCATGGATTTTGTTGGTGACACCGACATGGCGGTCCTCGGGTGTGTTGGCTTGCAGGACGGGCGTGACATTGGCGGTCAAATGAACTTTCGCAGTACTTGATGCCGTAGGCCCTCCTGTAGGGAGAGACATGTTGACTTGATTTGCGGTGGTTCGGGTCTGTAGCGGTGCTCTATTGGTGAGTGGCGAGTAAGTGTGAGGGTCGGAAGCTCTGCGATCACAAGATCGCACGACAGACAGGAGGTAGGCCAGTCAGCACTTGGGACAGTCGCACGCCTCACTTCTTTGCACGCTGTTGAGGTATTAAAGTTGCCCAGTTTCTCCTTACGAGGCACCACACCCTAGCCCAAGTAGGGCATATCACATAAATAAACCCTTCGACAGGCCCGCTCTGAGTGCTGAGCTACTCACCTGCTTCAGCAAGTCTTCCTACTAGTGACTGGGGTCACTGCACGATTCAGGTCTTGTGGATTTAATTCATTAGTAGAAGCAGAAGGCGAAAGAAGGCGAGCTTACGATATTTCACATGAGATCGCCTTGAGACAAGTAGTCAGTATGCATTCTTTCCCAACGTCGACCGCGGTGAGCATTTCCATAAAACTGCAATCTCCAGAACTGAACCACATTGAGAGGTATTTAGTATACGTATGCTAAAAGTCAAAGTGAGATCGTACTGCAACTTGCTCGGATTGGATGGCTACTTGCATAATGGTTCAGACACACTGTTTCAAACCCGCGCCTCTGGGATCTTCGTTTGTCGTGCGCGCTCGTCGCCGTCTCCTTTTGACCAGCGCAACATCCCCTTCAAATTCTCAACTCACCCTGCCCTCAAATTCGACAAGATTGGTAAGACGCATTCTTTCCCAAACACCGCTCCTCACACCGATTCGATTGCTGCTAGGCCAGGACAGACACCAGCCAGAATACCGCACCGTCTGATCCCCAACATGGACGACGCTACACTCCGTCTTGTCGTCGCCTTCGAGCTGGAAGAGGTGCGGGCACTGAAAAACGATTCCAACGGTACTTCCGACTCCGCGATAGCACGACGTATTGCCATTGACCAGCTGCTCTCGTGCCGGGCCATCAACCAAATCGGAGACACGACAGACGCCGAACTTGCTCTTGCCATGGCTTCCCCGCCGTCAGCAACCGATATTTGCACCTGTTGCGAAGACCCGCTCGAAATGACCAATGCTTGGCAAGCGCCTTGCAAGCACTGGTATTGTTTTGACTGCCTCGAAACGCTGATCCAGGCCACGATGAACGACGAGGCGCTATACCCTCCTCGTTGCTGCGTCGTCCTGCCCTGGCAAGAAATCAAACTTTTGCTTCCGAAAGACCTGGTGACCAGCTTTGAGAAGAAGAAGAAAAGAGAATTCGACATTCCCGTAGGCGAGCGCGTGTATTGCGCTAAGCCAGCGTGCTCACACTTCCTCGGCAGCACAACAACTCTCGCCGGGAGCGTGGCATGCTCGGTTTGCCGTTCCAACACATGCACTACCTGCAAAGCCGCATCTCACGCCGGGCCCTGTCCGGCCAAGCCAAACGAGGCGGAACTGCAGACCCGCCAGCTAGCCAGCGAGCAAGGCTGGCAAAGCTGCCAGCGATGCAAGCAGATTGTCGACCTGATTCCCGGCGGTTGCAACCACATGACCTGCCGATGCGGACATCAATTCTGCTACGTCTGTGGCCAGCGTTGGAAGACGTGTCGCTGTCAAATTCTGGACATTGGAAATGCAGGCAATGGCATAAATCAGGACATCCTCACTGCACAGGAGAGGTACATGGAAGCGCTCCAGGTAGTTGTGGAACGCTTGGGACAGCTTCGTGAAGCTGAAAGAGTGCTCGTACAAGCGGTGAGGGATTTGTTGGGAGCCATTGCAGCTAGGTTAGCGCAGTAGAGGTAGTGCGTTTGGAGAGATCAAGACGCCATTGGATGTTGCAGATATAGCGCACCGTTAAAGGATGAACGAACCGGGACAGATCAATTAGCATTATCATCGTGTCTCCTTGGCTCTGAGTTGCAGTCGATCTTAATATAAGAATTCTTGTCGATGCGGTGTTTGGTTTCGAATCAATAGCATCCTTAATCCATATACGTTCAGCGAGCTCCAAAGGTCCAGTCATCGAATTCATCATCATCATCGTCGTCGTCTTCATCTTCATCGTCCACCTGGCGATTGGCCACATGTTCCTGCTCAGCCTGGACCGGACGCACAATCTGATCTGTACTTCCTCTTCCGTCCGCGCCAACCGCGCCCGCCCTCGCACCCTCTGTAGCCTGGTCCATCCTGCCTGCGCGCAGCATTTCCCTCTTCTCCCTCAGCTTCTTCACCCTGTTCTCCAGCGTCTGCATCTCTGCAAATTCCTCCTCCAACGCCCGCGCAGCTTCCTCTTTCTCCTCTTCCAATTCTATGTCGCGCCGACTGCGTTGCGCAGATTGTTCTTCTCGCGCTTGTGCAGCAATATCTTCGGCAGTTTGCACTGGCGCAGAGATTGTGTTGCTCACAACGGCATCGTTCGCCCTTGTTTCGCGCTCGAGAGCGGCGAGATCTGCTTCCAACGCGTCCATTTCGGCCTGGTGGTCTTTTGCCGTTTGCTCTGGTGCTGGTGTGGGCACAGTGACAGCTTCTGCTGGCGTTCGTTGTGTAGGAGCAGCAGCCCTGACGTCGGACGCTTTCACTCGTTTCCTGTCCTCGCCATCACTTCCTTCTTCGTCCGCAGGACTGTCGGCCTTTCTCTTTTTGCCGTTGTTGGTGTCTACTTTACGCGCAAGTGCAGCATCTTGTTCTCGACTAAGGCGCAAGGTGTGGCCGGTCGAATGTAAATGCGCGCCCCAAGCTGCTTCGGATTTGATTGGGATTTCGCAGAGGTTGCACAGAAGACTGCCGGTCGAGGTGTACGAGGCGTGTGGGTGTGCGACTCGACGCTCTTTGCGAGCGGCGCGTAGAAGGGCACGTGGATCGTCGGCCATGTTGGTAGTATGGGATATAGTGTGGAAAGTGTAGTTGTGTCCAAATGTCCTAATGCGATAGCGCGACAAGGATTGGCGTAGGACGCGAAGTGGTTGGAATTGATGTCACCAGCCTGCAAGCTGTAGGGCTGAGCTGGGCTGACTAAGGTCACAGCGCGCCTCGAGTCTTCACGCCAGGAGCGCCTCGCGTTTCTCCCTACTATTGTAGACAGTTACTCTACAATCACCACCACCGTCACATAAATAACTTGCACAACTCGTCTCCTCATCCATATTCTTGGACTAATCTGAGCGGCATTAACATTTGAACTTTCGAAAGCTGGCTTCAACAACAACATTTAAGGAATTACGACTACATGTTGCAGATCAGAAGACAGCACTCGAAACACGCATACCGGCCTCGATCGCGGGGGTCATATTTGTCCGGATGCCTGCAGCACGGTTTTTGAAGACTGCGTACATCGGGAAAGCAAGGATAATAAAGCTAAGCATGGCCGAGTTTGAACAACGCCCAAAAAATGTGTCAACTATAGTAGTTCTGAACATAATTATGGGGAAGCATATATATGCCCATTTCCCTGTGACCAACATGAGGCTATCATGAGCGCCAAATATACGCTTTCGACAAATGGACAAGTCGTCTGGAAGATGCTCGCCCTTCGCCCATCCGCCGGAGACACGAAACGCAGAAATGGTCACCGTAAGGCAGTTCGACACTACTATCCGTAATAACGGCACTCTCTTGAGCGGCAACTTCACCGCCCACGCATCCCACTCCGGTCAGATCTTCTTCGTCTAGGATCTCATCAGCCAGGTCGAATCCACCGCTGCATACAAGGACAATTAACAGGTTCTCACCACTAACGCCGAGGACTACCTCTTCTTCGAGGAAGCAGCTGGCATGGACCCTGTCATAGAGTACGTCCTCCTCGGAGACGACATTACCGACGGTATCATGGCCTAGATCAGCATTGGTATCGATCCTACTACCGATAACGAGGTCGTCGCCGCAGCTGCCGTGTACTCGGACAGCGGTGGGCTGAACCCGAACCTCCCGCCTCGTTTGGACCTCACTACTCCCGAGGAGAAGGAGATCCAGCAGTCTTTGGAGGCCAATGCGCCCAAGAGCACCCCCGCTGCTTAAATAGGAAATTCACCGACAGGACTTGGGTACAATAGTCGGAAGAAGCAGGATGGCAATGGTATGAATGCAAACTCATGCGCCTGTTGCTGTCCATTATTTTGTCGAGATTGAAATAATGCAACCGGGCTTCGCCTCGGCCATCGTTCCTTCCGGCCATAGATGCAGAATAGATAGACGAGTCACCCAGGTCACCGTACTCAACATCGATAGAGAAAGTACACGAACATTCATATCAGTCTTTTCGAATTGCGGTACTGAATATACCCGAAACGCAATCGTGTCGGATAAAGGAATTGTCAATGTAGCCTTGAGCAAAAGCTTCGGGGTTGAGCGACATACTACGTTGCATGAATCGATTGCGTATCGTCCAGTTGAGTATTGTTGCAGCTCCGAGTGTTGAACATTATGCACAATTACTTCGTACTCCGCTTTCCGGTGGAACGCGATTTACACGGCGAGGATCTTCCACCCAAGATACTGCTCCGTGCTGATGCGAAGGTAAACCACCAAAGCTGGTCAGGCTAAACGCCGCTACACGAAGTGGTCGTTAGTGACCACGAGGATACTGTCGAGACATTGGGGGCTGGTGGTGACCCGGGAATTCGTAATAGACGCCAGGAGACACCTTTGGAGGCCGCGAAAGATTTCCGGAGCTCGAGGGGTGAAGATGTCACTGCAAGAATGCTGGAGCTTCTCGGGGATCGGAAGTCTAGGAACTGATGAAAAGCAGTGCGAGGGCAGACACAACATCTGATGCCGGGTATCATCAGCAAAACACAGATGCACTGCCACGTCTTGGCGTGGCGGCGAGCTCTTGAACGAGACTGTTTTGACAATTTCTGTGCTCTCGGGAAAGTCTATCCACCGATACTTGAAGCCCATCGGACGATAAGTGCTGAGCCTACTCGCAATGACGCTGAGCAAAAAGATCTTTTTCTCACCCAGCAACCCTGATCCCTGTTCTCTGTAGTTCTGTGCCCCTCTTAATTTCCAGGCCATCCGCTGGCGTAACAGCAAAATCATGACCCATCTTGCAACACTTTCTCCCAATCAACATTCCTCGAAGACATCTCAGGAAGCAGAGGACCGCCCGCGAACACCATGGCTGTCTTTTCAATGGAGAAGACTTGGTTGTTGCGGTTCCACAGCATCAGCGTTCGATTCAACATATCCGAGCATTCTGCTTTCATCACAGACGCCTCGCAAGATGAATGTTCTGGAGAGTTCGAAGCCTGCATTCTCTGCTCAATCCGATACCATGTTCCGTAAGAGACCAAGAGAGGTATGATCACCCGCAGCGCCAGCCATGGTACATCTGGGGATGGCGCTAGAGCCAGCTTTGCAGTAACAGCAATCTTTCGTGCAGCTTCAATGTCCTCAAGCCGCACTGCTTCAAAATCGATATCCAGGAGCAGATTTTCATCGACGCTTCGAAGGTTCTGTAAGGCGCCACAGATCAACACTCGATAAGCTTCATACATCAATGATATGACAAGCCTGCGACTTGGTTCAAGTGCATGTGACTCCGTTATTCCAGTTCCGTGGTCATGGCTAGCGGAAGATTTGTCCAGCAAGGAAGGATGCAATGCGTTGTCGTAATGGTAAAGTGAGCGAGCCAGAACCTCTGCTTCGGACCTGAGGCTGAGATTCTTCGGTCGGAGCGCCAAATTTCTCGATAGGCGCAACATGCGAGGGATTCGTACAGTCTTGCTCACGATATGTTGTGTAATCATAGCAGCCATGTAGCCTGTTGCGCTTGGTAGTACGGGAATAGTCTCTGGCCACCAAGGGCTATCGAAGTCAGAGTCAGTGCCGGCGTATATAGACTCAACCACCTGCGATATCTTAATGAGCTGAATCCAACGGTGTGAACATGATCCATACTTCTTCTAGGTATATGGTGTGCGCTAGAGTCATCTCGAACGACCCATATTTGCCAGCGGCGGCACGCTCTTTGATTATTGCCGTGACAGCCAGAATGTGAAAGACGTGCGATAGACTTCCGATTCCACGGAAACACTTGTCAAACAGTCAGCAGATAAAGAGCGAAACAGGTGATATCATGCCATACTTCTGCAGCACAGTGAACGACCATCGCCATTAGTACCGTATCACTCATGTCTGAAGGAGATACCATCACCGCTCTCTGCAGGCAAGTCACAGCCGTGGAACCAGACTTGATCATTGATCTATCTGCTCCATCCACACCACGAAAGCTCCGGTGTCCCTGGACGGTGTATGCGATGGCGGCGTCGAGCGCCGGATGAGCACCAATTTGCGACGGTAGCCAAGCAAAGATAGGGCCAAAGAGAGCAATAGAAGACGACCTTCCAGGATCTGGCCCGAGTAGCCCGTGTAAGCTTGAGAGGAGACGTTCAGCTCCATTTCCAGGCAATTGTCGAGCCAAATGAAGCTGCCTGCTCGGGGTGGTCGAGTCAATAACAGGCGACTTGCCTACTGCAGGATCATGGAGTACAAATTTGATACGCTGCACACCAGCGCCGGTACACGGCAGGTCGAGACGTGTGCATCTTGAGCATTTTGGTTTCAGCTGGTCGCACTGCTCACAACATGAGCAGATATTACATTTGAAGTCGAAGGCGACTTTCAAGCTTAGAACTTACCCTTTTCCGTTGTCGCCGGCAATGCTCACACGATTTGCCTGATGGAACGCCAGGCATTGGGTTATTTTGACGCACTTTTGTTAGCACAGATGCTGAATCGACATATTCGACATAGGAAGTCGGCGTTCCTCAGCCTCAGAAAGCTGAGCACTGCCGAGAGGAAGCTGGGCGCGCCGTCCTTGGTCATTCATGGCGGGGAGAAACGTTTGATAGGGTGGGAATCAAGAGAATGATCAGCAATCAAGATGAAGCAGAGTCGGCTCAAAAGAGTGAACATGAAGCATGGACGTGTGGGTGAACTGGTTACAAGAAAATAGCGGGCTTGCTCAAAACTGTAAAGGCGGTACAAAGCACAAGAGTTTAGGGTTAGAATTCTCACAGACCATACAGTGTACCAGATCCCCAGAAACGACAATGTGACTCAACGATTGTGAAGTGACTCCACTTGAGCATATCATAACTCTTCACAAAGATAGTCGCAGTTGTCTCTGTTCCAGCTCACCAACTTTCTGTTCAGCTACTTCCACCATCATGCCTCGTGTCAACCTCAGCTCGGGCTCGGACTTCGAAAGCCAGATATCTTACTCCCGAGCAGTCGTGGTGGACGACTGGGTGATGGTCTCGGGAACTACAGGGTATGTTCAGCTGGTTGTGGTACTCAACGAAATCTGAAGTCGAACAGATATGACTATTCCACTGGAGACATCTCTTCCAACGTAGAAGACCAAGCGGAACAAGCGCTTCGAAACATTTCATCTGCCCTGAAGGACGTCGGCTCGTGCATGGCTGAAGTCGTCCGAGTACGTTACATTCTGCCGGATGGTGCCGACTTCGAAAAGACTTGGCCGGTGCTGCGACGATGGTTTGGCGATGTCAGACCTGCAGCGACGATGATTCAAGCAAATCTGATGAAGAAGGAGATGAAGATCGAGATTGAAGTCACGGCTAAGAAAGGGTCGGCCAATCCTGAGTCCTGACCGGAGATATCTACGCGATGCGTTTGATGTTCACATGCCACGTGCGGCTAATCCACTTGTATCCGATATCTCTGTATCTTGATAAATGAGTGTGGTTATCGTACGCAGGGAAACAAAAACGAGCGTCGTGTCTTTTCAAACCTGCAGTACAATCCTATTCCTCCGCCATCACAAACTTCCTCCAAACGCATTGATATTCCAGCAATGCAGCCCCAATGTAAGCACCAAGTGGCATGGCCACAAAGAGCCCAATCGCAATATCTTGGCGGCAGACACATCTTCCTGTTTCCACATCAAGGAAGACGGTTTGATGCGAGACCACAACGGTGACGGGCCAGCATGACCGCCATGACCTAAGGAAGACCGCATGCGTAGTTGCCGCAGTCGTAGCTGTCCCACAGACAGTAGTATACCTGGGTTCTACCATCAGAGGTAGTACTCTGTTTGCGTGCTTGTTGCGAAAGTCCGCCCGCTATGGAACCGACGAATTAGCATATGTTTATCAAAGAGTATGTCTTTCTTTAGAGCAAAAGCCACAGAAGCAAGAGTTTTCTTGAGGTGATTCAGAATGGGAACATTGCAGACTTACAGTGGCCGTTCGGGTACGCAATGGAGCCGCCGGTGCTCTGCTTGTTGATTGTCACTGTGTAGCCACTGCCTTGCCAGATGTCGTCATTGCCTGTCGTTTCCTTGAAAGGCAATCGGAGATCGGAGACTTGGTCCTGGTCCCAGATGGTGATCTCACGAGTGTCTCCCCAAACCTCATTGACCAGGATCCGAACGCAGGCCTGAGCCGTGGTAGCGAGCGCAACGCTCGTCGCGAGGGTGGTCGAGAATTTCATGTTGCTTGAGTTGGTTCGTACGAAGTGATGCGATGAGAGAGCGGATGAAGTAAGTGCTTGAGATACGTGTGATTGGATAGGTGTGAGAGCAGAGATTCGAGGAGACTTCCACTGGCACTTTATATGATCAGATCTTCCGCATTTCCCAAGTGCTGGTCTGAAGCCAACACCTACATACCGGCCGTCAGGGTCCGTATTCGTGCTGACACTCATATTCCGGTTCAGCTGTACTCTTTCACGATAGATCATTCTTTTGGTCGTGCTGAGCTGCTACACAGTGCGTGAGTTGACTTCGATTGGAATGATGTGCTCGGCAGCTGAGTTGGAAAGCGACCGAGCGTATTCTCGTTGCGTTTGTGTTCCACAGCCTCAGTCTCAGCTGCTTGACGCGAAGTAGCACAAATTCGTAGACCCAGCGCCTGACAGCAGGATGGCGGTATGAGGTTTCGCACAGTGCACCATTCAATTCGTTCAGGCGGCTGAAGATGGAACAGTTGCTTAGGAAAATCCGACCAACGTCCGCTTCAAGGTTCTGCTCCCGTATCAGCATCAGCACCCGAACACCTTCACTGTTGTTTGCACAAGCGCTTGTTGGTCCAACGATCAGAACATGGCTTGTGGATCAGCGGTGAAAGCGCTGGGCTTGTGCTGTGTACGTCAAGGCCGCGCAGTGATGAATAGCGGTGGCAGAGGGATGCCGCGGGCGCGCCAGTGAGTGAAATGGCATATTGCTGGATAAGTCGCTCAGTGTCATTGTTGTGCACACCGCTCAGAGAAGTTCTTTTGCTTCGGCTCGGCCGCATCGCGCTGCCCGTAGCAATGACAGGTCGCGCCCGGCGCCCGTTTCGCTTGCATTTTGTGAGGTCTCCGATCGCGCGTCATGAGTTTGGCATGAATATGTTTGAGAAGAAGTCGACGGCAATGGAAGAGAATTGCTGTGTGAGATCGTCGAATAAAGGAGAAGTCTTGCTGCAACTTACGCAAACGTTCTCCCAGCCTCTCGCTGTTTACATAAAATGCCGAGCGAGCCAGCAGAACAAAAGAACCCACCATAAAAGTCAATACGCTCTCAACTACCAAGCAGGTAAAACACTAGCTCACCTCCTCAAAAGAATCATACAAACAAACAGCAAAAACCTGGGGATAGACCTCTTGGAGGATGAGACCTTTAAGGCTGATCCGGGTCCCTTGCTTTCAGTCCCGAGGGAAAACTGGCCCGGTCCCGCAGGGATCCGCGGGCGTTTTATTTCGATGGCCTACTCGTCAGTGGCGGTGCTCGAACTCAGAACCCTGGATACCGCATTGTTGAAAGCCTAAATGTACTAAGCGTCCCGTTCCATTAGACTAACAATATGGTCACGGGGTTTCTGAGGTGACGGTGAGGTTGCAGCGAGCCTTTTATTAGTTTGCCTTTTGCGAGGCCCTCCTTGACAGTGAAAGGCCCCTTTGCATCGCAGGCAGGGAGGCGGGCGAAGTGCGATGCAAGCGGGATACCAATGGCGGCGGAGTAGTCCCTCGCTTCCCTTTCTTCCCTCGCAGTGGCAGATGTAGTCGAGCGTGATGCTGTTTGTCTCGTTGTTTGGACACAGGTATCGAGTTTCGCTGAACACCTTGCCATGGCGTCGTCGCCCTTCCATCGTTGGTGTCCCTGCGCAAAATGGTTCTGCTGCGTGAGCCCACGCCGCCACGGGCACGCTGTCGATGATTTGCAGAGACACGGGGCTATTGTGAGTTCGGCAGCACCTTTGAGCAGTAAGGGGAAAACACGTATCTTACAAGTGGTCCTGTACACCTCCCTCGTTTACTTCACCATACTGTTTGCCTTCGGCAGCACTCCACCCCCAACAGCATTCGTGCCAGCAGCCGGACTCAGCTTCCCTGCCCTCGCCACATCAGCAGCAACAACACTCGCTCCGCCTAAACCAATTTTTCCACCCACTCTCCCCAAAACCGGTATCAAACTCCTCTTGAAGAACCCCGCAACCGGCAAAACCGTCCACCTCGCAAACGCCGGCGTAGCCCACACACTAAACACCAGCCTAACCGGCAACAGCAACTTCGTAACAGCATACGCCGTCGCCAGCTCAACCACAATCCTCACCCCACCCTCGCCCCGTCCCCACCACTTGCCCGCATTGCTACCCACACGTCCCTCCTTCGCATCCTCGCCCGGAACACTGCCATCGTCAATCCAGCCCTTCCTTCTCAGATACCTCCCGAACTTCTCCACGCCCGCTTTCACCAAAGCGCCCTCCGCGATCCATGGCGGGAGCCAGTCAAAGTAGTGGAAAGCGGCTGTGAGGCCGAGGATGGGAATGACGGCTGTGATTTCGTGCAAGAGGAGGAAGGCAGTGATGTGTGAGACGGGCGCGGAGCGGAGAGGAATGGTGTAGCGGCGGAGGAAAGCTGGAAGGCGGGATTCGAGGCGCGAGATGCGTGAGGCGGGTGGTGCTTGGGTTGATGTGAAGCGCATGTGAGGTCGAGGGTGTAGGGAGCGGAAGCCATGCTGCCTGAGAGCGGTGAAGGAGCGTGGCAGCATGGCGCTGATATTTTTTGTGGTCCTTTTGAGGGTGATGGCGGGCTTCACGTCGTTGAGGTGCGGATGTGAAGTCGAGGTGAAGTCGGGACTATGGTTCTTGGCGAAATGTTATAGTATCAAGACTTTAGGAATCAGCATCCAAACGTCTCTTGGGTGCAACATTATATAAGTCAGAGTATTCAGAACATTCCTGAAATACATTGGCAATAATGACATGTACTGATACAATATCACACTTCAAAAAGAAAATTCTGAAACAAGAGTCGAATGCAACGTAAAACCCCATACAAAACTCGCTAAGTTAAACAACGGGGATATCAAAAAACCACGAAGCACAAAACACACACAATCTTCCCGCCGTGAGCAACGTGTGTAAAGAGTGAGAAAACCTTTCGAATCGTCCCTGCAAGAGAAAAAAGTGCAATGCACCCGTCTATCTTTCATGTGTGTCCGCGCGTATGCCTGAAACCAACGCGAAATCGAAAAAGCCCAGTCTACTGAACCTGGCTGACAATCTCGCTTGCCCTCGACAAACTCTCCACCATCTGCTGGCACTCCTTGCGCCTGCGGACGGTGTAGTCCGACTCCTGCAGCAGGTTGTCCATGTCTTGTTGCCTGTAAAGTTGCTCGAGGAGCTCAGTTTGCATGGAGTCCTTGGTGAGTCTGGGAAATTATAAGGTTAGCATAATTTCTCACCTTCCTCGCATTTTTCTTTCGGGATTGAACTTACTGCACAAGGCTAAGCATGATAGCCTTGGGAACCATGTCGATCATCGTCCTCCTCACAATGTTGTAGTAGCTGGTAATGAGAAGCTTGATGACCTCGACCTCCTGAGTCTCCTTCTCGCTCAAAGTACCAGAAGCCTTGAGAGTGGGTGGTGGCGCCTCCATAGCAGCCATCTTTTTCTTGTTCTTGCTAGCGAAGAAGGAACCGAAGAAGCCAGCTTCCTGGCCTCCGTTGAGGTCCAAGCTTGGGCTAGCGCTGCGAGCAGGACCAGGAATAGGCTTTCCGGTCTTGGGGTCGACTTGTGTGGGCTTCGAGGCATTGTGGCGCTCGTTGACGATAGCCATGGCACGGTGGCCGTTGAGGAAGTCAGGGTGGCCGGTGTTGACGTAGCAGGCTTCCATGGCGACGAGGTCACGAACGAGCTTGTTGGTGGGTTCCATGGCTTTCTTAAAGAAGGAAATGACAACACCGTGGAAGCGTTCCTTGAGCTGGGGATAGCGGCGGAAGAGGGGCTTGTTGAGGAGTTGTGAAAGGATGCGCACAAGCTCGTCGTAGACGAGAGAGACACACTTGAGGGAGGGGTCTTCAAGGCGCTTGATCTGCTGTTTGACGATGAGTTCGAAAGCCATGGTGCCAACGAAGAGCGCGGGAGAGGAACCAGAGGAGTTGTAGAGGATTGTGCGGATGTCGATGTCCTTGACCTGGTCGAAGGGATCGACGGCTTTCACACCGTTCGAGTAGAGCTCGTGGTAGACGAAAGAGATACGGGCACCACCTGACAGCTCAATGGAGTTCAGCTCGGTGTTGGTTCCCTCGAGGACTGTGCGGTATTCGTTTGAGAATTCGGTAATGATGTTGAGGACAATGTTGGCACTGTTGCCGAGCATGCTGTCGCCGAGTGTGGAAAGCTCAGCGCCGTACTTTTGTAGTGATGCTTGAATGCGTGCCTTGATGTCGGGGAGCGTCTGCTTGATGTGCATCATAAGAATAAGGTTGAGCTTGCGGGCGAGGTAGGGAGTACCGCAGTAGGAGGCCTTGTTGCGGTATGCGCGGTGGTTCTCGAAGAAGTTCTTCTCGTTCTCCAGGGCCGAGGAGATGGCCTTCTTGTTCTCGATATCCCTCTGACCTCTGTTGACCACAGGCACGTAGCCTAACCTCAGAGGAATAATCCTACCAGCCAGGATGTCCACAACGTCTGTTCCGTCGTCCATCAAGTCGACCTTGGTGAGCACACCGATAGTTCTTTGTCCCTCAGGATCGACTTCTCTGGCCAGCTTCAGACCGTCCGAGTTGGCCAAATCTGTGTTTGCGGCAGTCACAGCCAACATGATCGCATTGGGCTTGCTGATCTGCTTAAGTACCATTTCCCTGATCTGCCTCTCAATATCGCGCGGCTGGTCACCGACCGGGACCTTTGTCAGACCAGGCAAGTCGACCAGTGTGAGTGTGAGGACATTAGGCGAGTAAATGCGCAAGTTGATGGGCGCGGGTGAGATGCCTGCATTCTTGCCAGTCTTGCTCTCCGTCTCCTTGACAATCTCGTCGCGGATCTTGTTGAAGTCGTAGAACTTCTGGCCAGGGATGTGCAGGAACTCTCCCCACTCGTCGGTGTTGCTAGCGGAATCTGTGGTCTCGATCTTGCTGTCGCTGCCGTTGGTCTCGCCGTTCTCTTGCTTGTTTGTGGAGGCGGCGCGGTTGATGAGCTGGAGGACTAGAGGGCGGCGGGTGACAATGCCGGTGCCTCGAGGCAGGAAATCGCGGCCGACAATGTTCTCGAGGACGGATGATTTGCCGCTGGACTGCGAGCCCACGACGACGATTTGGGGCAGATCGATGGGGTTCTGGACGCCGACGGTGGTGAAGACATCCTGGAGCTTGTTGACAAGGGTGATGAGACCGGGGTCGTTCACGTTAATCCTGCGCCGAGTGAGCATGCTGCCTTGTTTGTCTGCTAAATGAGGGTGTTTCCTTACGCATTAGGGTTTGTTTGAGCCATCTTGGGCCGCTCTCCTGGGGGGGGTGATGGTGCTTGTTCTGGGTATGCTGTTGGGTATAAGTCGCGCTGTAGAGGTTGAAGGTGGAAGAGTCGCTGCGAGGGCGAAGAGATGGTATGCGACAGGCAGCGGTGTGATGTTTTGGGGCGTGCTAGTTTATTCTACTGCCTGCTAACCCACGAGTCCAGTCTTCCCTGGGCCATGGGGCCATGCGCTCAGCGGACCTACGCTACGTATACATGCCAAGGCAACCCAAACAAGGGTATCTGTGGCGCTCAGGCGTTACTGCGCCACTTCCTCACAACTTCGCTGCCTTCTCCACACGGTGAGATAACGAACAACCCGGACGACGAGCATTTTATATGAGTAGATATGTGGTCTTTTTGTTAGTCGCCGAAGAACGCCCCTTGACTGCTCGCTTGCTCAGGAAACAGCGTCGGTACTGCCAACGAGTCCCTTCAATATCTCTGTCAACAACGAGCATTGCCTTCCATGCGTGGGTGGTTGAATGGCTCTGACCAGCAACACAGTTGTGGCTGAGGATTCATTCAAACGATGATGATGTTACACTTTACAGATCTAACGCGAGAAAATAAAACAACGGCCGCAGACATTTTATCATACAGTCAAGACACTACTGTTTCTTCCATATCTCATCCCTGCCAATCAAACAGAATTTCTCAAAACAGTCTATTGCTCGCGACGAAAGATAAGCTTAAATACAACCCCTCCACCACACAAAACATCTACTTCAATCTCGACCAACCATCTACTCATCCATCACACTCGCGAACTTCTCATTCATGTGCTGGAGCAGCTCCTCGTACTTCTTGCTGACCTTCTCCTCGCCCTCATCAGGCAGCTCGAACTTCATGCTCCTAAGCTGGCTCTGAATATCGCTAGTGGCCTCGCGGACCTTGTTCCAGTTCTGGCCCTGGGAAATAGCCTTCTGAGACTCGTCGTGGAAGGCCATCATGTTCTTCATCATCCAACCAGTCTTCCACAGAGGGCAGAATTGGTCGTAGTCACTGTAACCGTTCTGCTGCAGGAAGTCCTCCTTGATGAGAGTGGCGACGTCGAGGGTGATCTTGTCGCTGTCGCCAAGAGCAGACTTTCCGACAAGCTGCACGACCTGGTCGAGGTCCTCGGAGGTTGTGAGCAGCTCCTTAATCCTGTTGGCCAGGACGGGGAAGTCGGGCGCATTCTTCTGGTAGAAAGGCTGAAGTGAGGTCACATACTTAGAGTAGGAAGCCGAGGTGTTGATCGAAGGGAAATGCTTGCGCTGGGCGAGCTTCTTGTCCAGACCCCAGAAGACTTGCACAATACCGAGAGTGGAAGTTGTGACAGGGTCGGAGAAGTCACCACCAGGCGGGCTGACGGCACCGACAATGGAGACGGAACCCTTGCGGTCGGGTGAACCAAGACACTCGACGCGACCAGCGCGCTCGTAGAAAGAGGCGAGCTTGGCACCGAGGTAGGCGGGGAAACCCTGGTCAGCAGGCATCTCACCGAGACGACCAGAGATCTCACGAAGAGCCTCAGCCCAACGAGAGGAGGAGTCAGCCATCATGGCGACGTCCTTGCCTTGGTCGCGGAAGTACTCGGCGACAGTGATACCAGTGTAGATGGAAGCCTCACGGGCAGCCACGGGCATGTTGGAAGTGTTGGCGATCAAGCAGGTACGCTTCATGATAGGCTCCTTGCGGCCCTCAACGTCGATAGTGAGCTGTGGGAGGACAGTTAGTATAGTGCTCGAAGCGCATGTATACTCAAACCGCTTACCTCAGGGAAGTCCATCAAGACTTCGGCCATCTCGTTACCACGCTCACCGCTATTCCACGTTAGTTACAATTACACCAATGATACAAGGACAATCAAATCTTACCATCCAACGTAGACAATAATGTCACTGTTCGAGAACTTAGACACAGACTGAGAGATGACAGTCTTGCCACAACCGAAAGCACCAGGGATACAGACGGTACCACCCTGGACAGATGGGAAAAGAGCATCAAGGACACGCTGTCCGACGATGAAGGGCTCGGTGGAGGAGAGCTTGTCAGTGGTAGGACGGGGCACACGCACAGGCCACTCGTGCATCATGCTGTACTCGGTCTTCTTGCCCTCGAACTCGACTTCCAGGATCTTGGTGTCAACAGTGTACTTGCCCTTCTTGGGCATCTTGGTGATGGTACCGCGGGCACGGGGAGGAAGGAGAATGCGGTGGACGTTGAGAAGACTGTTTTCCCAGACGGTACCGAAGCAGTCGCCGCCGGTGATGTGGTCGCCCTCTTTGAAGTCCTCGCTGGGAGTGAATTCCCACTCCTTCACGCGGTCCAAACTGGGCACGTCAATACCACGGGGAATGTAGATGCTGCCGCTCTCGTCGCTGATACCCTTGAGCGGGCGCTGGATACCATCATAGATAGTCTCCATGAGACCGGGACCAAGCTCGACAGACAAAGGCTTGCCGGTGCGAGTGACAGGGTCACCGACAGTAATGCCAGCAGTCTCCTCGTAGACCTGGATGGTGGCCTTGTCGGCGTCAATGCGAATGACCTCACCGACGAGCTGCTCGTTGCCGACTTTGCAGAGCTCGTACATGGCGCAACCAATCATGTTCTCGGCGACAATAACGGGACCGGAGATGGAGAAGATCGAGCCACGCTCGGTCTCTTGCTCCTGCGAGGGAGCCTTGGAACCCATTGTGGTGGCGGTTTGGGTTGGTGTGGGTGTGGAAAGTTGTTCCTGTTCCTCTTCTTCGTCGTCCAGAAGTATCTCTTCCGGCTCTTCAGCAGTGTATGTGGTGGTTTCTAGCGAGGAGCGCACTGGGCTGGCGGGCAAGGCGACGTCTATGGGCGCAGGCAGCCGGGGGTCTTGCGGCTCGTCGTCGTCGTCGTCGAGGGCGGAGTCGGGGGAGGAGCCGCGGGTTGGGGATAAAGTGTCGGCTGTGAGAGGGAGATTCCTTGTCTTTGCGATGAGCTCGAGAAAGGACGGTCTCGATTTCAGCTGGGGTCGTGGACGGAGGCCGAGCATATACCAACAGCTGGGGTGGTGATGTTAGCGTCCGATAGACAGACAACGCCAGCCAGCTTCTGGGGAGCTCGAGCTTCGGCTTTCCCGCCATGTGACGTGTTGAAGACCGTGCAGATCTTGAGAATATTGAACATGAAATGGTACAACACGCCAAACACAATTACCTCATGTATTTCCCCAATTCATTTCTGACAACTCGGAGGTCGTTCTATGAGCCAGATTATCGATTCGAACAGGCGTCCTGGTCAAAGAGTAGATACATAGCCCGCTCTTGTCCTTGTTTGACACGGCCTACGCACACCAGAAGGTGAACATGAAACCCCCCAAAAATACAACGAGCCTTGAAACTATATGTGATCAATCGATCCTACTCGAAGCATGCCACCAGCAATATCTGTACTCTTGAGAGTGAGACACAATACACGTACGATTTTTCTTCGAAAGTGTTATTCAAGGTGACGCTACGAGAACATACCATAATGACACTACACTCACACCACCCTCTCACAACCACTGCTTATTCCCGAAGTGGCTCACAAAGTCCCCTCCATTTGTCTCCACAGTCGCATCCTCGATCACCTTCAAGCACATCTCCACACTCTGCTCCGGCGTAATCGGGCCCTTGAAATGCGGCGCGTACTCCTGGAACAAAGCGCCCATAGCCTGTGCGCCCTGAATGGCCTGTTCACTCATGGGCTTGCCTTCGCTAGTATCGACAAGACCAGGACTGAGCGCCAAGAAGAGTATGCCTTCGCTCTTGCCCAGCGCGGCATTGTATTTGGCGACGAGGGCGTTGGTGGCGGCTTTGGAAATCGAGTAAGGCGCTGCGATAGGGACGCTGAAGCGGTTGACCAGATCAATGTCCGCCATGCCGCTTGAGATGGTGATGATCTTCTTCTCGTTTCCGGCTCGGATGAGTGGGAGGAAGATGTTGACTGTGTTTGCGACACCCACGACGTTGGCGCGGAAAGAGGCCATGAGATCTTCTTCTAGCACTGCTAGCTCGTCGTCGAGAAGGGTCTTGTAAGCGCTGTCCTCGTCGATGAGGGCTGCGTTGTTGATGAGGATGTCTAGGGAGCCTTTGGTGATTTCTTTGACTTCGTGGTAGGCTGTGGACAGAGCGTTGCGGTCTGTGATGTCGGCTTGAACGATCGACACATTGGTGATACCGTCTTTCTCCAAACGAGCGAGAGTTGCATCCTTGTTGCGGACCATACCAATGACAGTGTTGCCTGGGATGGCGGCGAGATGGCGTACGAGTGCGTAGCCGAGCCCACGAGAGGCGCCTGTGACGAGGTATGAAGGCATTTTGATTGTTTGTTGGTTGAACGACTGAAAGCTGAGACTTGGAGGATGCTGGTTCCAATGCGATGTGAAAGCTTTTGGGGTCGCCGCTAATATATGTCAAAATCGGACATGTATTCATCCGTCACTCATGCTTCCAATGGCTTCTTCTGACGATTGTAGCTAATATACGTTCAAGTCGGACGTTGAATCTATCCGATACATGCGCTTCCATTGGATTATTCTCGCCTTGTCTATGGTGGTCAGGCTCGCATGTGCGGCTGATGAAGCTTACCAATCTTGCGACTCACGACTTCGCTTCACAACAGCAACCGACTCAAGCGGGCTGCAAGGCTACAAGCTTGAATACCACCTACCTACTAGGTAGTCTGGGCATGCAGATAAATGTTAATGGCTTACCAATTCCATGCACAATCATTTCTGTTTCCAAGTGCACGTGGTTGCAGCATTCGGTTTTGCAAATGAATGTGCGGCTACATCCCACGCATAAGCTCGAATGATTGGTGATATGGTGGCATCGATCAGCTTAGCAGATTACAATGAGTATGAGGCTTCAAGGTAGTATTGTGTATGATGGGCAGCGCGATAATCGAAGCGATGCAGTGCTCATATACTACAAACAGCGGTTATATCGATGGCTCGCTTGCAGTTTTAACTCAGAGCCTCGCTCGTTCACCTGCACCAATAAATTCCAATCCACCCTGCTTCACCTCGTAGTGTCTTCTGCGGCTCCAGCCCATCCACTGTGCCAGCACCTCTTCGCCCCCGCTACCAGGGCTCAAACCCTTACTCGTCCAACCATTGCCTTCAACACCAATGCCTTGTCCCTCACTCGCAGGCCTTCCTTCGGCCTCGCCATCCTGCATGGCATATCCTGGCGAGTTGCTCAATGTGACAATGGGCCTCTGATCAAAGCCGGCCTTCTCCAGCTCAGCATGTTCCAAGACAGGCGTGCAACACGCATCCGTCCCGTCGAAGACAGCTTCCCACTCATCTCTCGACTTTGACTTGAACGTCTTTGTGAACAGATCTCGCATGCCAGGCCACGTCTTTCTATCTTCCCTCTTCCCACCCAACTGCTCCTCCCCAATACCCAAACCCTTGATCAAAGCTGCAAAAAACTGCGGCTCCAGCGCTCCAACGGCCATATACTTCCCATCCTTCGTCTCATACGTATCATAATAAGGACATCCACCATCCAGCACATTCTCCCCCCTCTTCCCGTTCCACATCGGCGTCTTACTTCCAAACCTCGGCATACTCGCCATGAACGAGCTGCCATCAACCATATTCGCCTCCACAACCTGCCCACACCCCGTCTTCTCCCTCGCCAACAACGCCAGCAAAATCCCCATGAAACAAACCGCACCGCCACCCGCGAAATCACCTACAATATTGCCAGGCGCATATGGCTTCTCGCCCGCGCGGCCTAGCAATCCCAGCACGCCCGCGACAGCAATGTAATTGATATCATGCCCCGCCATGTCCTTGTATTTCCCATCGCGTCTGAAGCCCGTCATGCGCGCGACGATCAGACGCGGATTAATCTTCAGCAGCTCTTTGGGGTCTAGACCGGATTTCTCGAGGATGCCAGGGCGGAAGGGATCGATCAGGACATCGACGCGAGGGATCAGGGATTTGATCAGGGCGAGGCCAGCGGGCGATTTGAGGTTTATGGCGATTGAGCTCTTGCGGCGGGTGAGTTGGTCGTTGGTTGGTGGGGGAGGAGTGGCATTGTCGTTGTGGGCGGAGGGGTGGGCGCGATCGATGCGGAGGACTGAGGCGCCGAAGTCTGCGAGGAGGAGGCCGGCGAAGGGGCCTGGGAGGATGTTGTTAGTGAATGTATATAAATGAGTATTTGGTTCATGTTTACCTGGTGCTAGGCCGGCGAGCTCGAGGACGCGGAGGCCTTGGAGTGGTGGTGATTGGGTCATGTTTGAGTCGGTGTAGAGTAGTTTACAATGGCATGGAAGCCATGGATTAAAGAGACTACATGTTCTCGTCTTCGTTATGTCCTGGACATGGGAATAGGCTCGTAGCGGTAGTTGTGGAGGGGTTGCAGTGGTGCAGCTGGAACAGACCTCGGCTGAAGTTCTTCCGCATCGTTCCTCTCCACGACGCTCACCACTCTACAATGCTCACAAATATCATTCGAAACTACAGTTTACCTGCCATGGATATTCGACTTAACTTGAAACTGTGGTAGCAACATGAGCAAGGCGCAAGGCATACTTCCAATGGCACTGCATGTGGCTAGTCCACTCACCAGACTTCATCCTTCGCGCCTGTTGCCTGAATCAAGATCCACGCTGGCGTCATGAGGTATCTTGCGTTACCATAGTACAAAGATCCCGATGGCCTGCTGTTCCTCCTGCTATAGGAATATACAGTCAAGTATCCCTGCTCTTTTCCTTTCAAATTTCCTGTTCCCAGCATTGCATTTCACCCGCCCTCCTATCATGCCTGATCCCGCTGGTGCTGAGCACGCCACCGAGGTCTTTCCAACAATCGAGACGAAAGGCAACTGGTTTTGGAAGAATGGGGAACGGGTATGTCTATCCAGGGTATTTGGAGATGGTTGAATCTAACACACGCAGTTCCTCATCAAAGGCGTAACCTACAGCCCACGCAAACCCAACAGCAGACCACAGGATAAAGAATCCTACATCGACCCACTCGGCGAAGACTGGCTGCCCGAACTTCGCAAAGACATAGCATTCTTCCACCAGCTAGGGATCAACACAATCTTCGTCGACCACGCAGACCCTACGCAATCTCCTGCAAGAGCCCTACAGCTCCTCCAAGACGAGGGCATCTACGTCCTCCTCGAGCTTTGCACCAACATACACCTCAAAGATTCACACAGAATCCATGCATCCGACATCGACCTCTCGCGTCTCTACAGCCCCAGCAAAGTCCGCAAGAACCTGGCCGTTGTCTCACAAACCGCACATTTCCCCAACGTCCTAGGCTACTCCATCTCGCAATCCGACATTAAGAGCTCAGCGAGCACAAAAGTTGCCGCTCTCCATCGCGCCGCTGTCCGCGACACAAAACTCTTCCTCCGAAAAAGTGGTGCTCGTCAAGTTCCCGTCGGCGCCAACCTGTCCTTCACTCAACAATTTCGACTCGGTGCCCTACAATACATGACCGCCGGATCTCCCGAAGAGCGAGTCGACTTCATGTCTTTTGCCGTTTACGACTGGGTTGGTCCGTCGAGCTTCTTCATCTCGGGATATAAGAACTTGTGCGAGGCTTTCGCGCCCTGGCCAGTGCCGATGTTTTGGGCTGAGTATGGTACGGCTTACCATGGACGAGCACGGGTGATGGATGAGGTTGAGTGTGTGTTCTCGCCAGATATGACGGGTGTGGTTAGTGGAGGATTTCTGCATACCTTTGGACATACGGAAGCGAGACGTGCAGAGACGAAGCCGAGGGGTCATAAGAGCGATGACGACGATGACAGCGACCTCGACGAAAATGATTCTGGTTATGATCTACTCAGGATTGAGGAAGACGGGACGAGGCAGCCGAAGCGTGACTTCACACGGTATCATCAGAAGCTCGCTGACGTTGAGAACAAGCCTTCAGAAGAGGTCGTTGGGCAACATGAGATGAAAGACTTTGAGAGCTGGCGTGGAAACTTTGAACCAAGACAGCGATGGTGGGAAGCTGATGCTGCTGATGTACCATTGTTCCCGCTTTGTTGGGAGCATGTCGTGGAATGATGAGAATTGCGCCAGATGCTTGAGAATAGTCGATGATAAAGCACATTGCGAGTCCGCTTTGGTCGGTTACACTGGCTTTCCGAGCCGTTTTACCGCAATTCGGACCTTGTTTCCACGAGTCTATGAAATGCACAGTGTCCGAGCAACTATGTTACCTTTCTCGCATCCAAGACCAACAGACATTGGCGGCGAAAGCCATCAGGCCAACCTCAACCACTGGAATGTTCCGGCAGTTTTCGAGAATTGTTGGCATTGAGGACTGCCGATCTCTAGCAACATCCTCGCGTGGCATGCTAAACGGTTGGAAGACTATCGCAGCACTGTTCCAGAATGGGCAGGTTCTTCGCAATTGTTGCTCTCCATGTGCCTTGGTAGTGACATGCTGAGGTGCCGGTGAACCGCGTCGGAGCCCCCGCCATGGACGAATCTCGCGCGGAAGTCCAATGGCTGGGCGAAGCTTTTCCACGTGCATCATTCTTGATTCCACCTCACACCCTCCACCCATGTCACTATATGCTACCTTATGTCATCGTCAAAGTCAAATCGCCAACGTCAATACAAGCTCTCCAAGCGTGCTAAGCTTCTTGCTGTAAGCATGGTCAATACGTGTGCTGTGACTGGCCAGCAAGCTGTGAAGCCGCAGCGACTGCGGATATGATTTGGACTCCATATGCACCACTGCAAGAAACGGCAGCAGGGTTACATGCATGAGCTACGGTGCAGAAAGAAGTATGCACAAGGTATAAGAGCTCAGTAGCTGCCGGCAGTGGAGGTACAATTTTTGTGTTTGAACCATTGTCTCACTACCAGCACTCGCATTGTTACAGGTAGGCAAAGATGGTGTCTTCGATTTTGTCCCTTGTTTCATACGCTGCCGTTGCTTCGGCGAGCTGGACCGGCAACCTTAACTACCGCTCGCCATCCGAACATCATCCCGGTCTCGGTATCGCGCTTCACAAGGTCAACAAGCGCAACACGCCGAACAAGTTCTCCGCTTCGCAGTTGAATTTCACGCACGGCGTTGCCTCTGGCGACCCTTACGCGGACTCTGTCATTCTGTGGACGCGTATCTCACCGCAGTATGCCGCTGTGAACGACAATTCGACCGTCAGTGGCACCGTGCCCTTGTACAGCCATGGACCCAAACTCACAGTCTCGACTGCTCCCGTATGCGTAGACTACCAAGTCTCGGAGTCGGAAAGCTTCCAGGACGTCTGCAGCAAAGGTCGTGCTTACACTAGCAGCGACATTGACTACACTGTTAAGGTTGAGGCAAAGGGTCTCAAGCCGTTCACAAGATACTACTACCAATTCACCGTTTGCGACAGCGATAAGAAGAGTCCGCTCGGCAGGACAAAGACCGCTCCGGCTGTCGACGATCATGTTGCAAACGTGGGACTCGCAGTCTATAGCTGCAGCAACTACCCCTTCGGCTTCTTCAACGCCTACGGCAACCCGGCGAGAAAGGATAGTGTGGATTATGTCATCCACCTTGGAGACTACATCTACGAGTACGCTGGCAATGGAGATTACGGATACGGACAGTCCATCGGCCGCGTTCCCAAACCGGAGGCGATCATTTATACCTTGGAAGACTATCGTGAGCGCCATGCCACCTACCGTAGCGACCTGGACCTGCAATTGAGTCACGCTACCTTCCCATGGATTCCAGTCTGGGATGACCATGAGGTCAGTTTCTCTTAACGTGTACAACTATGCAAACACAAGACTGACTTTGAACGCAGGTTTCCGACAACACTTACCGCGATGGGGCTTCCGAGCTGAACAACACTGAGGCTTCCTTTGTGCAAGATGGCGGTGTGTCTGTCGATCAGCGCAAGATGAACGCCGTGCGTGCCTACTTTGAGTAAGTTTCTGACTCTGCAGCCTGGGGCACTCGAACATCACTAATCTGCTCAGGTGGATGCCCATTCGTCAGGTCGAGATGGATGACAATCTTCGCATCTGGCGCAGCTTCTCCATTGGATCTCTCTTCGACTTGATCATGCTTGATACCAGGCAGTACGATCGTTCCATCACTGATTTGTACTGGAACACGGACTACATTCACTCGATTTCCAACGATGCAGGCCGTAGCTTGATGGGCTCACGCCAAGAGAACTGGTTCTACAACCAGCTGAGCTCTTCCGCCGATCGTGGTGCTGCGTGGCGTATCATTGGCAGCCAGACTGTCTTCAGCAAAGTCAACGAGAGCGCCGCATATGGCAACGTCAACCCTCTTGACTATGACGCCTGGGATGGCTACCAAGCAAACCGTAACCGCACGCTCAAGCATTTGACAGACAATGACATTGGAAACAACATTGTCATCTCTGGCGATAGCCATGCGAACTGGGTGTCTGATCTCGTCTGGCTGGATCACTCTAACTACTCCTCCGCCACTGGCGCTGGTGGTCTGGGTGTGGAGTTTGCCGGAACTGCCGTTTCTTCTCCATCGCCGTATGGCCAGAACATCACCATCAAGAACGCCAACAACGCTTCCGACTGGCTCACGACCCACAACCCCGAATTGCAATGGAGCGAGATCTACTACCGCGGCTATTTCGAGCTGCACATGTCCTACGAAGAGGTCAAGGCTCAGTACTTTGGTCTGCCTACCCTCACCACAAGGAACCCGTACGAAATCTCCCTCGCCAACTTCACCGTCAAGAAGGATGATAACAAGCTTGCCCGCCCAATCGCCGGTGGTTTGACCGAGTCTGGGTCGCTCAAGGGAGGACAGATCCACATTTCGAATGTGACGAATAACACTGCTACTGGCCAGTACTTCATCAGCCATTTCGATGAGGAGGATATTTGAGGTTGTGGAAAGCTAAGTGATATGATCCAAACTATTCGATTTCGTCTCCATGCGTATCACATACTATTTGCATCTCAGCGGCACCTGCCTGCCATGGAGGTAAGAGAGCGGAATAGTATGCCTTCTTTCCGACCTGAGAGGGCGTCGCCATCTCAACGGCAACCGCTCCTGACTTTTGAGACGGGGTGCGCAAGAGGCAGCAGAGCGACGGCGTGGGAGTGTTGTTTGTTTCTCGTGAGAGCGGATCTGATCGTCTCTTCGACAAACACGCATGCACGTACGTAGCCATCCCCTTTCCCGCTCTCATTGGACATTCATCATGCGCTGCTCTCAGATGCGCTGTCATCAAATCTCTGAGTGAGGTCGCGGAGATGTCGAGATCCCAGTGTGCTGACATTTAGGTAGACACAACAACAACAACAACAGAACAACATGGCGCGTAAGTGAAATCCTCTTCCTCTTTCTGCGGCGGGCTGCAAACACATTGTGGAGGAGTGCGCTGATAGCACCTCGTCTTGGCTTCATGCTTTGGCTGCGCTCGTGGAGATCTCTTAGTGGATTTGTGCTAATACTCGAGCAGCAACCAACAGAAACAACAACGACGACAACAATGGCGGCGACAAGGTATGTGCATCTCAGCGGACCGGTCCTTTTTTCTTGAGCCATGCATGCTAATACTTGCACAGATGCGTGGCATTCAACATGCCAGCAGAAAACGCGGCCAGAAGCAGTCGCCCGAGAAGGTATGTGAAGAATGTCGTTGATATTAGCTCCATTGGAATCTGTGCTGACATTGAGATGCAGAGGGCGCGTTACTGGGCCGTAAGTTTTACACATCCTTGCCAGCTTTCTTTCGAGCGACGGACATCTCGAGCATCTCGAGCATCTCGATGGCACAAGCGAAGACATTATGGCTGACGGCGAACATAGGGCAGAGTCCAGAGGGACGCCGCTGCTGCTGCTACCATCACCACCACCACCACCCCCTCCTCCGCCCCCGCCAGGCTCCCTGGCCTGCTCCCTCCGGTCCCTGGACCAGCGAACCTTGCGGCTTTTGCCGCCCATGCCCAGGCTTACCAGGCCAACCTCGCTGCCGCCGCCGCCGCCGCAGCGCCCGCCGTCTCTGCCAGCACCACCACCACCACCACCGCTCCCGCCGCCCGCGCCGCCGCCCCCGCCCATGTCTTCGGATCCGGCGCCACCACCGCCGCCATTTTGGCCCTGGTGGCCGCCCCTCCCCCCTTCTCTCCCTCCCTGGCCTCTGAGGCCCACTCCCGGTCGGTCTCGCCGGCCAACCTCTTCTCGCCGGGCGCCTCGCCCGCGCGTGTGCGCCTGCCGGCTCCGAAGGTGGCAGCATCTGGCTTCGAGCCAGTTAAGAAGCAGCAATAAATACAACGGCTCCTAGTATTCCTATTCTCGACAACATCAACATCCCGGTATCGATCCTCCGGCATCAACCACCCAGCATCGTCCACCCAGCATCGTCCACCCAGCATCGTCCACCCAGCATCGTCCACCCAGCATCGTCCACGCACATCAAGACATCTGCTGTCATTTGGAGATCCCATATGCTGCCGACTTCGCACTTTCTTGTGCAACAAAGCAAACCGCTCAATGTGAAAGACGACGACTGGAGCGATGCACATGCCTCGCAATGAGTGCTTGCATTGTTGGATTATACTGTTCACTGTAGATCAATCACTATGCAGCAGGAACGTAAAGACCGAATCGGAACGATACAGCGACTTTCTTGACACGAACAGCAGTCGGTGCTCCGGTGGTCGAGCCCTCCACGAACCACTGCCTTGACCATCTCACTTGCCGCCGCTGCCGCTGCCTTTTCTCTCAATCTCCTCCTCGCTCTGGTCTACGGAGTCTTACGAACTCTGACCCGCTTACGACCCTGTTCACTAAGCTTTCGAGGGCCAGCTGTACCTTTTCTTGGTTCGACGGAGGAGCTGCATCTGCTTTCGAGGGTCACTTCACCCAGGATCCGCCATCGATGCTTGCTGGTTGAGCTGCTGCCAACGCGCTTGCGTCAAGAGGGAGAGATACTCCACTGTTACTGAGATCAAGATCGCTGGCGATACCTGCGCGGAGGGGAAGAGCATGAATTCGGAACTGGGACTGAGGCCGAGGTTACTGATCACGTCTACTAAGGGAGAGGGAGGATGGGATCGGAACCTGGACTGAGGCCGAGGTTACTGATCACGTCTACTAAGGGAGAGGGAGGATGGGATCGGAACCTGGACTGAGATCGGAATCGCTGGCAGCGTCTGAGAGGGAAGCCCTTGGGTCGGGAATTATTTGCTTCTACTGACACGATTTGCTATGTCTGGATAATTATGTCCGCGGGTCGACGGTTGCTCTGCATTCGACGCCACTACAGCTGTTCATCTGGGTCGCCTCTTCACCCTGCCTCGCGCAAGCCAACGTTGTTTTCTGCAACAGTCGAGAGCATCTCGGTAGAAAGTTCTGTCTCGTCACAATCTTGCTCTTGTACTTCTTGGCCTCCGGAATCTTGAGTATGTGGGTCTCCATGCCAGCTGCCTACTCTTTGAAAAGGCTTGACGACCTCTCGGAACATCGCTTATGCGTATGGAAACGACTTCGTCATCGTCCACTGTGCGTCCAACCCTCGTTTACGATACCATGATCTCTGGTGGCCTTACAAGCATTGCTCACACCAAGCGACCGCTTTCTGAACCACGCGCGTAGCGATCTCACATCAGAGGAATGCCCCAGCCTTACTACAAGCGATTTGCGACTTCACCTTTGGCTTCGACTTCACAGTTACGACTCCGATATCCCAAAGCATTGAGAAGAGCATGGAAGACAAGGTTCGCCAGGACAACATAAGCCACGGCTACTACCATCCGCTGCTGCTTGTCTCCCTCTACGCCCCTGGTGCTCCTCACGAAGCGATATTACACCCTGTTCTTGTCATGGATCACACATGGTCATAGTCTAAGCAAATACCTGGCGCTCAACACCGGCGGGCATGACTTTCACAAGCAATATCTCCAAGGATCCGCCTCGCTTCGTGCCCATCGCTATCAGTATCTCCACTGAGATTTGCTTATTGCCGATGAGCCTTGCCGCTATGACTGACGCTCTTGTTTCTCCTCGACGCTCTCTGCCGGTGCTTTGATGGCCATGACCACAATGGAGGTGGCGCCTGTAAAACACATCGATCCGAAGCAGCTGACCCAGCGGCACCAGCGAAGTAAGCGTATCTCGAGCAGATCAGCGGCCGCTTTGAGAGTTATGTGCTGATATTACCACAAGTAGACCGCCATAGTTTTTTGAGGAAGCATGAGTTGCGTGCGAAGCGTGGCAGTTCATCAGATTTCCCTCGCCGTTCTTGTCATCGCTACAGCCTCCTCAACACACCGTTGCGCCGAAACCGTTTCGAGTGGCTCTTTAATACCACGTCAATTTGAAGCCTGGCGAGAGCCCGCCAAAGGTATGTGCATCTCCATGGCATCGGAGCCGCTTTTTCATGGACGTGTGCTGATATTACCTCTAGATGGAGAACGGATCAGCTGAGACGCCCTCAATCCTTTTCTCTTCGCAAATCGCAAACTTCTCGATCATCTCAATGGCATTCCTGGGAGCTGTATGTTGACAGAAATTGATAGGAGCGCCAAACGATGGATGCCTTCCGTCGCCTCGTGGTGGGAGAGCCCATCACCGCCGCTGCCACCGCTGCGGCTACCTCCCAAATGTCACGTGACCGGAGTTGCAGGTCGTGGAGGATCTTGTAGGGATTGCTGTACACTTTGACATCACGCGTCGCAGACTGGTGAAGGGTGGGCTATTGGATAATACTTGGACATTGAGGTCAAGAGCGTGGGTTTCTAGGATAATGCAGAGTGGCAGGATGTTGTGGGCGCGCCCATCTACTGCAGAATGAGAATACCTGTGGCAGCGGACCTGGTGGCAGTCTACATGCATCTACTCTGCCATTGACACCCTTATACTCTGCTCAGACGTGACTGCGCCCTTGTACTGCTCCGTTCAGTGCCAAGTGTCAGGCGTTGTCGTAATCTCTGTAGACACGGCCCACTCAATTGGCACGTAAATTAGAGTGCGCCCGCGCACATTGGCAGTTCGCAGGCTCACCACAGGCGCAAGAATATTCACGGTGTATGTACATGTAAGGGCTCAGCGAGGGCATGAGAGTAAGGCGTTAGACTGGTGTGCGCGGGGAGGCAGAAGTGGCACGTAGCAGAGGTCGTACACTCGAGTTTTCACGCGTTTGTCACGGTTCTGTTCAGCCTCGTGGAGCGTAGCTACCACGGGCTACCACAGGCTCAAAGCTGCAGTGCGTGACAGTCTCTCAGAGGGGTAGCAGGGTGGACGTGTACACAGTCTACTGCAGGTCCTCCCGTGGCATGACGCGCCAGTGAGTGCAAGCACGCGCTGGTGCCCGCGTACTATGGCGAAAGGCAGACCCGTCGCAAGACATACCGTCGCGTAGGCCTACTCTCAGCGGCGCGGTGGCAGTGACATGGGAGCACAGGAGAAGGCACGACTACACGTAAAGCAGGATGAGCCTGAGAGGTGGGAGCAGAAGTTTTCATTAAGCATGCTATCTACAAATTTGTTTTGACTCCCGTTGGTTTCCCTCTTTCGAGGTACTCACACCGCGCACCACGTGAAGGTCGGAGTCATCAGCGCGGCACTCACGGTCAAGGCGAGATTTCTCTCAGCCTCGACCGTGAGTTCGCAGCCAAGTCGAGATTTCTCTCAGGCTCGGTGCGAGGGTTTTGTATCGACGACCAAGTCGAGATTGCTCTCAGACTCGGCGCGAGGGTTTTGCATCGACGACCAAGTCGAGATTTCTCTCAGGCTCGGTGCGAGGGTTTTGTATCGACGACCAAGTCGAGATTGCTCTCAGACTCGGCGCGAGGGTTTTGCATCGACGACCAAGTCGAGATTTCTCTCAGACTCGGCGCGAAGGGTTTTGCATCGACGGCCATGTCGAGATTGCTCTCAGGCTCGGCGCGAGGGTTTTGCATCGACGACCATGTCGAGATTGCTCTCAGGCTCGGCGCGAAGGTGTTCATCGACGACCATGTCGAGATTGCTCTCAGACTCGGCGCGAGGGTTTTGCATCGACGGCCATGTCGAGATTGCTCTCAGACTCGGCGCGAAGGTGTCGCATCGACGGCCATGTCGAGATTGCTCTCAGACTCGGCGCGAAGGTGTCGCTCGACGGCCATGTCGAGATTGCTCTCAGGCTCGGCGCGAAGGTGTCGCTCGTCGGCCAAGTCGAGATTTCTCTCAGGCTCGGCGCGAAGGTGTCGCTCGACGGCCATGTCGAGATTGCTCTCAGACTCGGCGCGGCCAAGTCGAGATTTCTCTCAGGCTCGGCGCGAAGGTGTCGCTCGTCGGCCATGTCGAGATTTCTCTCAGGCTCGGCGCGTGTCGCTCGTCGGTCAGGTCGAGATTTCTCTCAGGCCCGACGCGAAGAATCTGTGAGTCGACGGCCAAGTCGAGATTTCTCTCAGGCTCGGCGCGACGAAGCCGTTAGCTGTCGCTCAAAGGCCAAGTCGAGATTTCTCTCAGTCTCGGCACAAAGAACGCTCCTCACCCTCTACAGGAAATACCAGCCCTGGCCTGGTCGCCCAACTTACCTTGGTACGTTGAGTACCATTCACCACGCTCACTCCGTCCAACACACCATCCACCACCACGAACCCGTTCTGCTCCCACTCGCACCCCTTGTCGGGGGTAGGTCTGTTGAAGACCTTTCGCGCAGCACGGCGGAGGTGCTTGCGCAGGTTGCACCTGAAGAGATACACTCCACAGAGGCGAACCTGCAGGGCGGGCGCGTTAGCACAGCGTGTCAGATATCACCCCGCCGCATAGCTTACCATGTTGGCGATCTTGATGTGTTTGTTGTAGTTGTTATGGTGCGGTTTCTGATGGTACTGATGCCGATGGTATGCGCTCTGGGATGTATGTAGGAGGAGGAAGGAGAGAGAAATTTTTCGAGAGGGGGGCCCGAAGATATATTTTCCTGAGGGCGCCAAGACATCTGCACGAGCCATACTGTCCCACTGAAGTCCATAAAGGATATCTCAAGCGTTGCGCGGATTGTTTCTGTTGGGAGCCACTGGCAGCAGTGTAAGCTGTAAGCGAGAGGGGTTTTTGACGCGCTGAGTCCGACTTCGTACGGTTCCAGCGGGAAAGCGGTGCGATCTGCACGGCTGACCCGTTTCGTAAACCAATGCCGCCGCAGCGCAGCGTAAGATGAGGGATTTTTCGTCGATATAGAGTGCAAAGTAGGATCACACGACCGATGGCGTGCGGACATGACGCCAACATGATGTCTCCAGGGGTGACTCGTGATCGAATGCGTCCATACTCGATGGTAGCAGTGCAGATCCTGTTGAGACGCTCCCACGAATTTCCAGTGATATTCCAGCAGCATGTAATCGCGTTCCAATGTCGGGTCCTGGTGGTATGAGCACAAAAGCCACAGAGATGAGCTGATTACTCGGCGGGTTGAGCCCGATAGGGGAGTGGAATCCCATGGCGGCACGGCGGCCTATCCAGAAGCAGTCACACTGTCCTTCCTGGCGACAGCGACATCCCAACAGGAGAACGAAGGAAGTGATCCCAAGAGATAGGTGAAGTGAAGTGAAGCATTTATATACGCTGCGATGCGCATGGGCCAGGCCATATGCAGGTCGTCTTTAGTGCCCGTTGTTCTCCAACGGCCCGTGGCCAAGAGTGCGCCTCAGCCGTATGCTCCCAGCCAGCTGGGACTACTGTAACTACAATACAATACATGTATATATGTGAGAGTCTGTCCAAAGACAAGGGAACAGGGACTACTGTAGACTTTACGTTACATCAGGCACTGATGTCGCATTTGGTAGTCAAGACAACTTAGAACACAACAAGGATCTACAGGTTTCATGAATATTCGACAGAAAAAACGAGCTTGACGAGCGATTTCAACATCTGAGCCTTAGTTTATACCAAACTGTAAGTCTTAATAGCTCTGCTTAACAGAGGCGTAATCAGAATTCATTCAAAATGCTAGAATTGATATCATGTATTTAATTTCAATCGAAATGGTGGTTTGCGTGTTTCCGATGGAATACCAACTCTAACCCTAGTGAAGCACATCCCCACGAGCCAATCAGATCACGATCAGCCCGCGTCGACGTCACTGAGATTCCCATCAAGCCCGCCCCTTCTACTGTAGTACTGTATATACCCTCCATGTATTGAGTGCTTTTTTGTCCAGCGAACGACCTACGTAACAGAAACGCTGCAGGAAACTCGATTACTGCGCTACGAATGGCGCAAGGCACTCAACACTGGCCGGGAGATGATTGAACACCGTGTGTCGCTTCACGCGCCTCCTTCTGTCGAGCCTGTAACGCGGTTCCCAATCCTTCCGTCCCGCACCACGAGAGACTGGATAGTGATGACGCCAACAATCGATGCGATGACGAGGCCGAAGGTGGTCGGGAATCCGTATCCTGCAGAGCATGAGCAAGATTATGAACATCGAGAAAACTGAATTACGCGACTTACGAAAGTCTGGTGCCATGGTCTGCGGAAAGATCACGATCGGAAGCCAAGCAGCTACGGCGTATTGAAATCCGTTCATGCTGCTGATGACTACTGCTCGCTCCTCGTTGTCTCCCGCGCAAACTTCGTTGGCCCAGGAGTAGCTATGTTATATCTCCGTCAGCTTGGGCTCGACCAGCCTTTCGGAGTTTGGGATACAACGTACAAGACAGCTGTAACCAGATGCATGTTTACTGTCAGGAAGGCAAACTTCTTCAGTGCTATGCTGGCGGGCCACACTGCAAGGATGCCGTTCGGCAGCAATCCAAGCACCTGCAACATTCCAGGTCAGTCAAGTTGGGGTGCTAAAGGAATTGTAAGGCTTACCATTGGCATTAACAGCCAGGCGAATCTGCTTCCCGTGTAGTCTGACAGGAAACCCCAGAGTACGACGCAGGTTGCCGAGATGAGGGAAGTCCCGGTCGGCATAATGTTTCGATCAACGACCGAGTACCCTTCGGACTTGAGCCAGATGGCGAAGTAGCCATTACCACCGCACGAACAGCCAAACAGCTAGATTAACAGTTTAGCCCCGTGTAAAACGTGTATGATCCGGCCATGTCTGCTTACCACGTATCCCAACACGAATGCATACCACTTCCACGATCGCAGGATTCTTTTGAAGGTTGCCACCGTGACCTTCTCGGGTGCTGCTTTGCCAGCTTTCAAGATTCTTGCGGCTGCAATGTCCTTTTCTTTCGGCGTTAGGAACCATGCGCGTGTGGTATGCGGCGTGTCTGGAAGAAAGACGTATGTCGCAAGTCCAACGGGGACAGTCATGCATTAACATTGAGCAAGTCAATAGAGATGCCGAGCATCGATTATGCAACAGCGATGACTTACGCCACAGATGATGTATAGCCAGCGCCAACCAGCAAGCCCATGGGTCCCATCCAAAGTTTTGTACACTGCTGCTTGAAGATATCCGCCGAAAGCGCTGCCCAAAGGCGCAGTCATGTGAAACAAAGCAACTCTCTTAGCAAGTTCTGTCTTCGTGTACCAGCTTCCTAGCACGTACAGTAGAGACGGGAAGAAAGAGCTCTCGAAGAATCCGACAAGGAAGCGAAACGCATACAGCTCACCAACACTATGCATGCCGGCTTGCGCGAATGTGAACGCGCCCCAGCAGACTTCCATAATGTAATGACGCTCAGGACAACAGACGACTTGGTCTGTCGAGCGACACTTCTCCACACGCCAAGAGGCGTCGCTCACTTACAGGTCACGTGATGACAAGCGACGCGGGCGACACGAGGCGACAGCGTCGCTCTCGTCGCACAGGTTGCATACTCACGAGAAGACTTCTCAAGCGACGGGGCGAAAGAAGGGATTGCCAGATACCAGAAGGCTTGCGAGGATCTTCGAAGTAGTGCACATGATCTGAGCTCTGCGTGATGGGTTGCAAAGGCTGCGAAGAGCACTCTGATCTTGGGAGAATTTTTGATGAATGATCTTCGGGTGGGAGGCCATGGCCATAGCTACTGGGTGTGTATCGGATGTATGTATATAGTATTAGCATGTGTTGAAATATGAGTTGGACATAAACAATTTAATGGTTGCATGTACAAACGAGGTTGAAGTCCTGAAGTGCGATCTTTACATTGGTTTGTGAGTTGAGCACAGACTTCTGCACGTGGGCGCCAGGATCAGTCGACGGGGATTGCATCAAGCTCGTCATTCCTTCCATCACCTAGGTTGTCCTTTAAACCTTCATCTCCAAGAACCATGGCTACCTCAAAGTTCCAAACAGAACAATACAATGCCGAACATTTCGTTGAAAGCGTCGGCGCCATCGCCATCAAGGTCTCTACGCGCGAGGTCTGTCTCATTTCCTACGCTGGAGAATGGATGCTCGCCAAGGGCAGGCGCAATATCGGCGAGTCGCGATCTCAAGCAGCGCTGCGTGAGATGAAAGAAGAGACGGGATACTCATGTCATTTGCTGCCGCTCACCATGAAAACTCGAGCACCGCCTGCGACCGAGACTGGTGACTATCCGGATGAGCCAAGGGTGTACGACAAAGTCTGTGAGCCGTTCATGCTCACTTGCCGACACTTGCACAGGAATGGCGGTATCAAGCTCATATGGTGGTATATTGCTGCCATTAACGAGAGCGCAGAGGTTGGGCCCGGCGAGGAGCAGTTCATAACTCGCTTGGCCGGGTTCGAGGAAGCTCTGAACATGCTCACGTTTGAGAATGATCGCGAGGTTGTGCGCAAAGCTATGAGTATATTCGATGAGACGAAGGGTCTTTTGTCATGAAAACACAACGAGCAATCTCCATCTTCTCTACATATATCTTACCCCCATGCACATGTGTCGAGCACATGAGGCTAGGGTTAGGACTTCTTTCTTGTTGTCATCGACGCCAAGATGTCAGAGCCCGAATCGGGACGTTGCGCCTCGCTTCGTGCCTTGCTTCCTTCCTGGGGAAATACGATAAGTTGCCAACGAATGATAGCAGACGATAGCCACCTCTCATAATCAGGCACTTCACTCTCGCGCGCTGCCATATTCCTACACTCTCCGACTTCAACACGTCGCCCGGCATGCTCAACGTCAGAGGTCTCACTGAGTTGCTGACTCAGAACAAAGATGACAAGCTCTGCAAGCGGTGGTGGCTCATGACGCCCAATGGCACCCTTCTCGCCTACAGCCACCCAGCAAACACGCGCGATCTGCGCAACCAAGCTGCCATGGTGGCACTGTCCTGGCAGGAGCACGAATTCGCCAAAATTCGCGAAGCCGGCGACGAGGATGATGAAGACCACGATCCTGCTGAATACGCGGACCACATCCGCGCTCTCACCATCGAGGGCGACAGCAGTAACATCATCATCACTCGAGTGCAATCACACATGTTGCTAGCACTTGAGGGTGGCGTGCCACCTCGCCGGCAAGGCTTTGAGCCCAAAACTACTGCAGAAGGCTCCGAAGACGACCAGTATCCGCCTGATGACCTTGATATTGGCAGCATATCCAAAGATGCCACCATATCCTCAAGGGCGAGCAGTACGATTAGCAGTGCAGCAATAAGTGTACTTCGCATCCAGCGAAAGAAGCTCGAGGCGTTGGCCAACGCAATCATCGATGAGTTCGAACGTACAGGCTTTGAGATGCCTGAGGAGGGAGCACTCAAGTTCTTCTGAGGGCTTTCCAGCGGGTTTACCACGATCACCAAGAAGCTCATGTTTCCGCGGAGCTTCAACGAGATGTTTAGGTACAGACTTTGGCTGGTCAGCATCTTCGAGTGTTACATGCAAGACGCAGGATCGCCATCCACGCAGCGGCGGGGTAGACTGCAGACTGCGGGGTTATGAGGTACGAAGGTACCTCACGCCTGTTATTGACAAGCACCGGTACCTCATAGGATGTACTGCCACCACATCATGCACGCCAATTGCGTTTCAGGCGCCGACTGCGGACTGCCAGCAAACACTTTCTGAGCTCTCTTTTCGCTACTGGCCTTCTCGACCTTTCTTTCCCATTCGCGCACTTCAACCCCAGCCATATCGCCGCCACGACCATCTAACACCACCATAATGTCTCAAACACAACTTCCAACCAACGGCCATAGTGCCAGGCCGAAAGTCCTTATCCCAGAAAAGGTCTCTCCCGATGGCCTCAAGATGCTGCAAGCTTCCTTGGAGGTACACGAACGCAAAGGCTTGAGCCCAGAAGAGCTTGAACAGATCATCGGCGACTACGACGCTCTCATTGTGCGTAGTGAGACGAAGGTCACAGCTTCGCTCATGAAAGCTGGCAAGAGGCTGAGGGTTGTCGCTCGAGCTGGTGTTGGTGTCGACAATGTGGATCTGGAGGCAGCCACAAAGCTTGGAGTCATTGTTGTGAACAGCCCACAGGGAAACATCAATGCTGCTGCAGAGCATACAATTGCTCTTCTCATGGCTGTTGCGCGCAATGTCGGAGTAGCCTGTACTAGCTTGAAGAACGGAAAGTGGGAGCGCAGTAAACTCGTTGGCGTCGAAGTCAAGGGCAAGACCTTGTGCATTATCGGTCTGGGCAAGGGTATGTCCCACAATATACTGCAATGGCACCGGCTTCGCTAACGTCCATGTCAGTCGGTTTGACAGTCGCCAAAGCCGCCGGAGGCCTTGGCATGAACCTCCTCGCCTTCGACCCTTACGCCAACCCGTCACTGGCTGCATCCGTGAATGTTGAGATCGTTGACTCCGTGGACGAACTCCTTGAGCAAGCTGACTTCCTCACGCTGCATACACCTCTCATCGCATCCACCAGAGGTATGATTGGCGACACCGAGTTGGCCAAGATGAAGCCCACTGCCCGCATACTCAACGTTGCTCGTGGCGGCATGATCGATGAGACTGCCCTGCTGTCTGCACTAGAAGCTGGCACAATCGCAGGCGCGGGTATTGATGTGTTCACGGCCGAGCCGCCAGTCGAGGGCGATGCTGCGAGCAAACTGATAGCACACTCAAAGGTGGTTGCAACACCCCATCTGGGTGCGAGCACAACGGAAGCGCAAGAGAATGTGTCCATCGACGTCTGCACGCAAGTGCTGTCAATCCTCTCCGGACAATTGCCACGCAGTGCAGGTAAGACAAATTGCCTGGTACCCTCTACGAAGCCAGTGCTGATCCATATTTTTCAGTAAACGCCCCCGTCATCCTCCCAGAGGAGTACCGCACCCTCGCACCCTTCATGTCCCTCGTCGAAAAGATGGGCTCCCTCTACACCCAACACTTTGCACCACCACGCAGCAGCTCAGCCGCCGCCCGCCCCAGCTTCGACGTAATCTACGAAGGCGCTCTCGCCTCAGCAAACACCACAAAACCCCTCTTCGCCGCCCTCCTCAAAGGCCTGCTCTCCCCAATCACATCCGCCGAAAGTCTCAACATCAACCTCGTCAACGCCGAGATCCTCGCGCGCGAGCGCGGTATCCGCATCAACGAGTCCCGCTCCCGCGACAACGTCGAGCAAGAAGGCTACTCGAGCTCCGTCACTCTCCGCGCACGCAGAGATCCGCGCTCACCTTCAGCGAATCGCTCTGTGCCTGCGAGCGATTACATGCGTTCGCGCGAGGACGAGTTCGCCGATCAAGTCATTACGGGCTTCGTCTCGGGCAACACGCCTTACATCTCACGATTGGGCCGATTCGAGACTTCATTTGTACCCACTGGAACACTGCTGATATGCAGGAACTACGATTCACCTGGTAAGATCGGCGTGGTCGGTGGAAGGCTCGGCAAAGCTGGCGTCAACATCAGATTCATGAGCGTGGCGCCACGCAATGCGGAGGAAGGCAACACAGACTTGTCGAAGATCGACAGCAAGGTCGAACAGCCGATAGACGTGAGTGAAAAGGAGAACGAGGCTCTGATGATCCTTGGCGTGGAGGGCAAAGTTGGCGAGGAAGTACGCGAAGGCCTCATCGGTGAGGACGGTGTTCTTGAGGCTGGTGTGGTGGTGCTGTGAAGTGACAGACCACAAGAGCTCCAGAGAGATGATGATTCAACATTCACGACTGCGATGAGATAAAATCTTCAAATTATGCCATACATTGGGGAAGTTATATGCAAACACTCTATGCCCTACAATTTCCTTGTGCCAGATGCTAACCAATTATGCTGCAACATCACGTGAGGGAAGAAAGGAAAAGCCACTAGTAGTCGTCGCTATCGTACTCCTCCTCCGGTAGCAGAGCTCTGTACCTGCGGCTGGCAAGGTCTTGCTCCAGGCCACCATCCGTCTCTGGGTCGGCGTATTCTAGGAAATTGTCAGTATTGGTCTTGCAGAAATTTCGGGGGATTGCAACACACCTTGACCACCAATGAAGCTCAACGCAACCGGCAGGAACACCAACGCGTGCAGTGCCGCCCAGACGACGAGTGAAAGCCACACGCGGAAGTAGTAGATCTCGAAGATCTTGCTGCGAGTGAAAGCCAGCACGAACACGCCAAGGAGCTTGGTGACTGTGATGCCGGAGAAGACGGATGCTCCGACATTAACGAGAGCAGCCCATGCGCGAGCAGGGCGACCACCGCGAGCAAATTGCCCGTGAGCGCGCTCAAGGATGGAAGGCGAAGGGACGGTGAAAGCGCGCGCAATATGAGCGCAGAATTCGACAGAAATACCAACGCATATGACAATATTGACGAGCGAGACCGCATTGAGAGAGACGCCAACAAGGCTCATGGTGCCAACGATGTCAACGACAGTCATCGCGACGGTGAGCGTGACGGTGAAGCCGGTGGCGAACGAGCCTAGCAGGATGGTGGTAAGGAAGAGGATGATGACCAGCGCGGTACCGACAAGGGCTGTCGAAAGGCGGACAATGGAGGCGTATTGGTCGAAGAAGATGTAGAATTTGCTGTAGGGGAAGACGTCAATGTTGTTGTCGCGAGAGATGTCGTTGGAGATGCGGCGAGCTGAGGCGTATGCATCGATAAAGTCCTTTTGAGACTTGAGAGCCGAGTGGGCGGTGCGGAAGTGGCTGGCAGGAATGGTGATACGCTCTGCATCGTACACAACGGCATCCGCGTACGCAGCCTTGCCTGCAAGAGGGCAGTCTTCAAGACTCGTGTCATTCAGCCAGCGTCCGAGGTAGTGGATGAACTCGCTACCTTCGGGCATACCGCTCATGGTCACACTCCATGGAGGGTTGTGGCCTTCGTAGCAGTTGTGGCTGCCATCCACGCAGCAAGTGTCGAGCTCTGGGTCAAGGTACTTGAGGAAGTCATCGATCCAGCTGGCTGTAGAGTCTGAAATGAAGGATTGTTCTTCACGCTTGCGCTCTTGCTCCAGGATGTTTGACACCGAGAACTGATTGCAAGTGGAGAAGCGAGCACATAGATCTCTCTGGTGCTTGCGCTCAGTGACATTGAGCTCGCGAGTGACGAAGTAGACGGGTGGGCCAGCATCGAAGTAGGCGTAGAGGTCGTTAAAGTACGGGATGAGGTAGCTGTCGCCAGGAATGGCAATACGTTGGTCAAGACCGAGTTCGACCTCGGGCAGTAGAGCGATGCCAGCAGCGAAGAAGCCTAGGAAGATAGTGACAATGGCCATGCGGGCTTTGTTGCCGAGGATGGCTGGCGCGTATGACTTCCTAATGAAACGCGACAGCCAGCCCTCTTCGTCAACACCGCTGAAGGGTGCTCCGCCATAACCACCAGGCATGGAAGAGACGCCAGCGCCTTGGACCTTGATGCACGGGAAACAATCCGCCCGGCCAGCTTCAACACGCTGTTGGTTAAGGGACAGGACGGCCACAAACATAGTGACTTGCAGCAGGGCGTTGATGAAGACAGCACCAGCGGCGTAAGCAGCAAAGTTGCGTACAGCCGGCATGCCAACCGCAGCTCCAAGAGCGAACGCCACAGTCTCGGTGAGTGCAGAAAGAAGGATGGAAGGACCCATGCGACCCAGAGCACGAGCAACACGCTCCTGTACGGGCTCATCAGCGTGACTAATGTTGACGCGCTCGAACTCGTGCACGATCAAGAAAATGTTGTCGACACCGACAGCCAACACCAAGAAGGGGATGACTTCAGCAATGATCAACGTAGCCTTGACCCCAAGTGCAGCGAACAAGCCAACACTGGCTGAAACGGACATCAAGACAATCAGGATGCCCACAACACCCAGTAAAAACTTGCTTTGGACGATGGCGGCAGAAGGGTTTCGCAGGATGGCGCCGAGAGCGACTGTAGTGCTACCAAGTGCAAGCGAAGCGTAGATGAACATGACAATGTAGCTGATGACGACGATCTTAGCGTCTGTGTTGGTGTTCTTGTTGAGCTCCTGCTCGAGTGAGATCTCTGTGTTGAAACTAAGGCGCAGGCCACGCTCGTTGGCTTCGATCTGCACATCGAGAAGGAGGCGCTTCAAACTCTCCTCCCACTCTTCAGCCTTCTCTAGACCTGGGTCACCTGGGTTGTGGCCCTTGACAACCCAAGTGGTGATGAGAGCCTTCGCTTCTGTGGCAGGCTCATGTGTACGGTTGTATCCACCAAGCACACGTTCCACTGGAATGGGCTGGCCAAAGTCGGGGCGACAGTCCACGGGCTGCTCAGCACAGTGCTGCAGGTCCTTCTTCCATGTCTTTGGGTCGATAGCAGAGAAGTCATCTCCCTGGGACTGGAAGTAGCCGGTGATACTCTGGATCACGCAAGCATCACCTGTGGGCTTGTAGCAGACATCTTTGAAGGTATATCCGTGGCCAAGACTCTTTTGCGTGCGAACGCGGCGCTCCACGTCGTACCACCAGTCGAGGGTCTCATAGCTGAGTACAGGACCAGGGTGTTTGGGGTTCGTGTCGTTAACAACAAACACTTGCTCGGCGCGGAAGAAAGGTCCAAAGTTCGTGTCGAAGAAGTGCTTCTCCTCGAAAGCAGCAGAATCCGGTGATACCCAAAGCTTCACAGGATCGGTCTCGACAGCAAAGTTCAGCCAGCCTAGACTGAGCAGACCCACGACAATGATGCTCGAGAAGATTGTGATAGCAGGGAACTGAGCGCATGTACGTGCAAGGCCGCTGAAGGCACGGTCGCAGTAAGTGTTGAGGATATACTGCTTGGTAGGTCGGTCGGTGAAGCCGGCGTGGTGGATCATGTCTCCTTCATCCTCGTCGTCGCTTGCTGTGGCATCCTGTAGCAGCTGGAGGCGCTCGTTCTTTGCCTTGCGGTGCTTCGCTGCCGCGACATGGCCACTCACAGCGAGAATAAGGAGTGCAATGAGTGCGGAGTAAGCAATGATGATTCCAAAGCTGAGACAAGGAAGAAGGCCAACGTGGCACTCCTCTTGCGTCTCCAGCTCTGGCAGCTTAGGACAGCTCCCGGGGCAATCGACACAGGCGCACTTGTATCGCTCGTCGGTGCTGTTGCAAGGCTTCGGGTCGCCTAAAGTCGGCTTCATGCCCTCGAAGCTCTTGTCCGGCACGGGGAAGTTGATCTGGAATGGGCTGCCCAGGAAAGGCCTCTTGTCACCCAAGAACTTCAGAAGCTGGGTGTAGTTTTTGGCTCCGCCTCCAATAAGGTCAATTGCCTTTCCTCCTGTGGCGCCGAACTTGACATCCTTGCAGCTGTCATAGAAGCCTGTCCCATATTCTGGGCTCACCAACTGGTCGAGCTCGGTAACCAAGTACTTGTCTCCCTTCTCTTCAGTCTGGGTGACATTGACGAACAGCGACTGGTCTGGGGAGCAGGTGAAGGTGCAGAAGAGATCGTAGAAGTTCTTCTTGCAGGCCGGGCATGCAGAGATGATGTTTTGAGCGCGCTGTAGGTTTCCTTGTAGCGCTTCGACCTGCTCGTCTGTACAGCAGACTTTGGTGTCCTTCCATTCATCGCCACACACGGAGACAAGTTTATCCCTCAGGTCGCTGGAAGGGGTCTCGGCAAGTCCATTGTCGGGGCACGGTAGTTCTGATCCAAAGAGTGATTGCTTGCCGCAGTGACCACGGATGGCACAACGTCCAGCTTCGTGTTTGTCGGTTGTCGGGCTACTGTTCGCTGCAAGAGCGGTGCCCAGTAGCCATGGCGCCCATGTTGACGCCCTCATTGCAGGTCGTCGTGGCGCTGTTGGCAATTGGTTGTCGTATGAAAAGTGCCAGTCGTATATCCAAGAGTCGAAGAGTGGTATGGGTGATGATTAGAGGTGAAGGTGTTGTAGATGGCGAATACGGCAGGCAGAAGTAGACTGGACCGGGTCCAGATGGAGCTCACGCGATAGCGGCAATTGCTAGGGCAAGCAAGCACATCTCGTCATAGCTCACCTCGAACCCCAGCCTCCAACTGCTCTCTCCGCATTCTCGGTGCTTGAGCCATTTACCGCTGAGCCTCAGGTTAACGTTAACTTACCCACGTAGATCCATAATAAGGGTTAGTGTACTGGGACTTTGACGTTACGAGGGTTAGTGTATCGAGACATGCACCATCTGAGGGTTAGTGTATGGAGACAGTGGCGTTTTCAGGGTTAGACTATTGGGGTAGGAACAACGAGCTGTGAGATCGAAAACTCACCCATCTCGCTGTATTTCAATTGATTATTGCCACAGTACATTTATACTAACCAAAGTACTCGTCAGGTGTGTTTTTTACAAGGGATATTGTAGGAATTGTTGCGAGAAACACCGAATCTTGTCTTACCTTCAATGTCACACAGAGCTGTATGGACACTCGCGAGGTCAGTGATGCCTCTTCTCTTCATCACCGAAACGACAACATCCATGAAAGCATAAGCATTCACACTCCATTCATAACATCTATCGTCATCAATTCATCCAACCAACTACTTATCTACAACTTCCCCTTCTCACCCCCCTGTTCAAACCTCTTCGCACCCTCCTCCCAATCAACCACACTCCAAAACGCCTTGATATAGTCGGGCCGCTTGTTCCTGTACTTAAGGTAGTAAGCATGCTCCCACACATCCAGTCCCACAATCGGCCAACCCGCAGCCTCGCCCACAACCCCCTCGCCCATAAGCGGACTATCCTGATCCTTCGTAGTAACAACCTTCAACTCCCCCCTCTGCAAAACAAGCCAAGCCCACCCAGACCCAAACACGCTCGCCGCCTTCTTCTCAAACTCCGCCTTGAAAGCATCGACACCTCCCCACGTCTTCTCGATCGCCTCCTTCAGCTGACCCTTGAGCTCCGTGCCGGTCTTGAGGCCGCGCCAGAAGAAGCTGTGGTTGGCGTGGCCGCCGCCCTGGTTGCGGACGACGCGGCGGACGTCTTCGGGGATGGAAGTCAGTTTGGCGACGAGGTCGTCGACGGCCAGGGCGGAGAAGTCGGCGTGGGGCGCGAGGGCGGCGTTGAGGTTGTTAACGTAGGTTTGGTGGTGGCGGGAGTGGTGGATTTCCATTGTTTCGGCGTCGAAGTGGGGTTCGAGGGCGCCGTAGGCGTAGCCTAAGGGAGGGAGGGAGTAGGCCATGATCGTCTGAAGCTTTGGTTTGGTTTGATTGAGGTGTTTGAGCTGATTTGTGTTAGTTTGGCCGTTTATCAGATGACAATATGTGGGTATACTGACTTGATATATGCTTGTTGTTGTTGTTGTTGTGATCGAGGTACTTTTTGTTCGCCTTCAAAGCAGTATTGATTGTAACAATGATCGGCTATCGACTTGCTAATGTCAAAGAGAGGGGTTGGAGGGGTTGCCAATATCAGGCGGCGGCGCGACCATTATGGTCAAACACCTCGCGCGCAGATATGAGCAAGTTTCTCTCAAGCACACGTCAGCCCACATCACCTCGACCCCCCACCGAAGGCCCACCTAGCTGATCAATCATTGTTAACATGAGTGAATCCGATTGGAGCGTATAGAAGAAACGGCGTATCTTCACAGGTAATATGTACGCTTAATAAGGTATAATGAAGCCCACGCCGAAGCCCAAAAGCCAGAACGCCAAACATAAGCTCGTCATACCACGCTCGCTCTAGTAATCTCAGGTGTCCGGTACATTTATCAAATTCCGAACGATGATGTATCTTCCCCCCCTCATTGTCTAATCAGAGTCGCTCAGACCTTCCCAAGGGAGCTCCTCGCTCTCCTCTCCGCTGAACTCCTCCTGCAGACCCTCAGGGATCTCTGGGGCGCTACGGCCAATCCTGCCAGCGACCTCAGCCGGATCCATGCCAATGGACTGCAGGGTTTCCTCAATCTCGTGATCGATCTTGGTGTCCTGCTTTACAGAGGTGGTGTTCTTTTGCTCCTCAGTGGTACCAAAGTTACCCTTCTGTCCTTCGACGACATCGTAGAGGCGGTACACCATGTCACTGCGCCTCTCGACCTCTGCGGCGATCTTAAGCACCTCAGCATGGACGCTGATGCGTCTACGACGGCCGAGAGCTGGGTCATGCGCGTTGTACTCGGCTTCCTTCTTTGCGAGCTGGATCTTGAGGTGGGCGACTTCATCTTGCAGCTGCTTGAGAACGTGGGCAAGAGAGACGTGAGGCGCCCACGCTGGACGCAGAGTGGCGTCTTCGCCGAGGTCGCGAGCTGAGACAGGAATGGGTAGAGGAATGTCGATGTGCTTGCCGTTCGCTTCTGCGCAGATAGTACACTCGTTTGTCTTGTGGTCCGTAAGCGGGAGGCTCTTGTTGCCAGAAGTGGTGGGCAGGGCGGTGTGAATAGTGATGTCGGGAATGATGAAAGCTGAAGTCTCGCCTTCTTCGTAGTCGTCTGCAACGTTGGCGAAACGGCGACGTCGAGACAAGTTGCTCATAGTCGAAATGTCACCATCCTCCACGCCAGCAGCTTGCTTGGTGTGGTTGAATGTGATGTCGGAAGTGTGAGGCGACTGAACACGGACGGTCTTCGATGCTTTCTGAGCATCGGGCTCTCCGTGCACGCTAAATCGCCCAGTAGCATCCAGTTGCAGACCCGAAGTGATGTCCCTCAAGGATGACTTGCGGGTAAAGGTGGGCTTGGTGATGTTCTTAGTCAAAGTGGGTTCGCCCGATACCTCGACAGGTGCAGAAGAATGCCTTCCTGCGCGCCTTGCTCTCCTCTCCTCTTCCAAAGTCTTCCTGAGATCAATCGCGCTGAGAGAAGCCTTGCTGACATTCGTAAGGTCGGCTGTGTCTTCCTGCTGACGCCTTTGCTTTCCAGATGGAAGTGTCATGTCGCGTAGAGTACCACGAGTCCTCGCGGTAAGCTCAGCTTCACTTTCAGACTCGAGTTCGCTGGCAGAGCTGTCCATAGGAGCAGAGACAGCGCGTTTGTTGCTGCTTGAGAGTGAGCGACGGTCGTGTGTAGGTTTAATCTGGTTCCTGAGTTGTGACCTGGGTCTGTCTGTGTTGGTGATATCCGCAGAGGTACGGTTGCGAAGGGCTGCCTGTGCCTTTACCTTCGCAGTCTCCTGGATCCTCTGCATCTCACGTTGCACGATCTGTGCAATGCTATCGCGAGCCTTCTCGTCCAGCTGGTTGAAGGTGAAGTTTACGGTCTGTGTCGCCTCGGGCTGTCTGATCGCTTCTGTATCATCGCGCAGTGACTTTTCGAGCTTGCGTGCATGTTGTCTCCTCTTCAATTGCTTCTCTTGAATGGTCAAGGTCAAATCTTCCATATCCTTGGCCAAAGATTGTTGCGACTTGTCAGACTTCTTTGCTTTCGACAACATGGCCCTCATGCCTTCATTCTCTTCGCGCAAGATCGCTAGCTCTTCCTTCAGATCCTCGTTTTCTTCGTAGAGGCTGGTATAGCTTTCGCGGAACGCTTCGTTTTCGGCTTTGACTTCCTCCAAGTTGTAGATCGCATCCTCAGCCTGTGAGACAATTTCGGCCCTCTCCTGGGTCACCCGCCTGACTGCAGAATTTGAGCTGATGTTCTGGCGTTCGGAGGTGATGAGGCGGTCTTGCAAAGACTTGATCTGATTCTGCAACTGCGCTCGCTCTCTGCGCCATTTATCCTTTGCGCCCTCCTCTTCAGACCCAAGACCGCTGTCTGGCCTGCGCATGCGATGTTCAATATCCAGCTGTGTGCGAAGTTCAGTGATCAAAACCTCGTAATCCTCAGCGACCTGTTGGGAATCTGCCCTCTCCAGTTCCAGCTCGGCGATCTTGTCCAGAGCTCGCTGCAAGCCATCGTAGACTTGCTTCGCGTCTTCGGGCACCGGAACGCCATCCAGTGGCAGGTATGAGTGAGCATTGCTGCGGGAAGGCATTCTATAGGTTGCAGAAGGTGTGAAGCGCGAGCTCTTCTTGGCCGACCGAGGCATAGCAGGTGTGCCGCCAATGAGTTGTGTCATGCCATCGATGTCTGGGATGAGGAATGATCCGGTAGAGTGGGCTGTGTTGTTCTTCTGTACGGCTCTGAAGCGGGACGGGTCTTTTGATTCCTGGTTGGATCCTTCGAGTGTCGAGCCTGACAGGATGCGGGCGCCGTTGTTTGTCGAGGGGTTCTGGAAGCGCGTGAAGCGTGTGTTTCTCGGCGGAATGGTGACATTTTCCTGCATGGTATCGTCGAGGTTGTGATTTGTGTTCGCTTTCAGCGCATCTGCCAAACTGGCTTTCTTTCCACCGAGGCTGGTTGTGCGCCTCACGCTCGCATTGGCCTTTGCAGCCTCTGATGCCTTTCTGACTGTGGCATCCCTCCTCAAAGTATCGTCGCCCTTACGAATGCTCGCATCACGTGGCCTGAGAGGCGGTGTTCCAGCCATTTCGTATTGTTGGTCGCTGCCGAAAGTAAAGATCCCATCCTCGCTAAGCACGTCTTCTCTTGCGGTACGCCTGGCGCCACGTCCGACTTCAATGCTCATGTCGGCACTGCCCTGTGTCTCTTCATTGAATGCGCCTGTGGAGTTGAGAGCCTCATGTTGAGGATCGAAGCCTTCGCTGGATGCTGTGTGGTATTCGCTGCTGAAGCGGCCGCTTGCTGAGTGCGCCATTGTCGACTATTTCCGGTCGCGGTTGACGACGTGTCAACAGCTATCCACGCCGGATGGTATGCTGGTGTTAGTACTGCTGGTGGGATGGGAGTGTGTGGGTGTGGAGGATGGAAGGTCAAGGCGTTGCACCGAGTCGGTAGTCGCGTCTCGAGTTAGCGTGGCTGATCAAAACATCGGCATAAACAAACCCAAACTTCCGACCGTTTACGCCAAGACAATGCGAAACAAGCCCCAGCTTCATCTACACACCTCACTCCATGTGGATCACGTGCAATAATTCACCTACAACATCTCGTGTGTATTCTCCTATTACTACGTGTCTACATTGACAGCCTCTTGCCACAGTCGAATGTCCTGTTGGCTGAAATCGCATGCTTTGATGGAGCCGGCCAATAATACTGCGCTGATCGTGAAAGCAAAGGAAGTATGGGTAAGAATAATGTTAGGCGACACCAGACACCACATCCCAGCTACCTTCCGAGCTCCTGGGCCATGCTCTGAATCTTTAGGATGACATGTTGCTGCACTAGTGGAGTCGTAGCGAATCGTAGGAGCAGTGACGTTGAGATGTGAAAGCCAAAGCGAACGACGCACCAGCATGATTCAGTGACTTCTGATTTGTGAAAGTGTCTAGGTGTTGTCAAGCCGTCGCTTAACTCCCTTGTAAGCTGACGACCTAGTACAAAGACCGACACCATCAAACACTAGCTGCTAGTGGGACTCCCTACCACCACAACACCTGCAAGGCGCTATTTCACCACACTCGGCGCTCGACACCACCAAAATCACCACAATCCTCCTTGATCGTGTGGACCCGATCAAGGGACCAGATCCGTCAGACTCAAGGTCGCACCTGGTGCTCGACCGTACTTCGGACTAGAAGCCACAACCTCGTCACGACAAAGGGTCTCATCAGGCTCGCGAAACGATTAAGAGGAAGCTTTTGGAAGAACAGTCTCCGAAGAGTACCAAGAATCCCTTCGCGACTTGGAGCAGAGCCTGGAGGAGTGGTGCCAAACCTGGACGTCATGCGAGAATTTGGACCGGAGCAAGAGACTAGAGTAATGAGACTCGGGCATCCGCGAGCTCCGCTCCGTAGTCTTTCGTGGGCAAGCTGATCGATCAGGTACGGGGTATTTGATCGGCTGGAAAGCTTGAACCGTCCACTGCGGACACCCCCTCCTTGGGGAAGTTGACACTCACCGTCTGCAAAGAAAAGGTGTCTGCTACAGAGGGGACTTCTGCGACCACTTCGTGCATCGCCACATGGGTCAGATTGAGAACCGCGCTCGGGATCGTCGACACTACTCACAGATGAGATTCATAGAGTGGCTGCGATACTCCATACATAGCGTGCTCCACCATCGGGAGCGACACCTGTATCTTTAATAGGTAGCTTAGGCGAAATGATTTCAGCATTTTGTTCACCTTGATATTTCTTCCAAGCTGCGCGGTAGCCAAGCGCTGGCGCTGTCTGGCGCTGGGCTGGGCCTGTGGAGATCCTGCACTAAACTCGAGACCGCCATTGTCTGGCAAGGCCAAAGCTGGCGGAGGTTTCTGCATGAGACCAGACATACCACTGCTAAGTGCTTCCATCGGCAGGATCATCGCAATCACTCAGATCAGAATCATCTCCGGCCAAAGGTCCGCTCATCGGCACCGAGATCTGATCGGGCGCGGTGATATGTTTCATCGAGCGTGAGACGCTCAAAGCGATCTCATACGCCTCGAAGAGGAGTTTGTAGTCTGGCTTATCAGGAGATACATCATCTTTGCTCTCAGACGCATGTCGTAAAGCGTTTCTCATGTCGGACAAGAACCTGAGGTCTTTCTCCGCGAGGGTCTTCAGGCCGGTTGTCCGGATCTCGTCAGGGGATATGACATAATCCTGCCACTCGAAGACTTGTGTATTACCACACTGGATGCAAGCGTGGTCTCGGAGCTGGAGGTAGCGATCGGACATTTGCTTGATCTTGGGTTTGACGCCATTCTGGTCGAACAGGAGCATGTATTGCTCGATCTCATTTATATCGGCGAATTGAGGCGCTTGAAGTCGACGTCCGAGGTCATCGACGCAATCGTTGTTTTGATCGAGCCAGGTCTTGATCAGCACAAGGTTCGCTTCGTCAGATTTCGATGTGGACAAGGGATGGTGGTTGCCATTAGGGTCGATGTCTTGGTAGGTCCAATTCATGTCCAGCGCTTCGGTGGTTTCGTGAGGAGTCAGCCATTGAGAGTCAACGCCTTTGATAGAAGCAGTGAACATTTCTCGTGCTCCTAGTGGGCTAGGAGGCTTCGGCGCTTCGACGACAGGCTGAGGCCTATCCCCGTTGCGCCTTTGCCGCCTCCCGTTCCTACCATTGTTCTGTCGCGTGTTTTCGAGGCGCCGAAGAACACCAGTAGTGGGTGTAGGTGGGGGCTTCCCAATCACGTCACTTGAAGTCGATGCTTGCTGCATGCTGTTGGTAGCTTCTGTTACTGGATGCTGTTGCACAGTAGAATCTGGCTGTGCGTTCTGGCCCTCGACAGTTACGCGGGAGTCACCCCCCAATTTCTGTGCTGTGGCCTGGACGAACGGAGCATTATTGCGGTTGTCAGGTACAGACACCGACAACAGTTCCTGTGGTGTGTTCCAGCGGCTCTGAGAAAGACCGACGGGGGCACGTGATGGCTGCTGGATCGTGGCACTTGAAGCCGGTGCTTGCTTCCTGGGCTCAGCAGCTTCCACTGTAGGCTGCTGCTGTACAGCAGGATCTGCCTGAATATTCTGACAGTCCTCATCCATGCGGGAGTCTGCCTCAAATTTCTGTTCTCTGGCATGAACAACCTCGGGTTTCGTCTCGATGGCAGCGACGCTTTCCGCATTTGCCAGTTCCATCTTCCTCGCGGCCATGAAAGCCTGTTGGGACTCCTCGCCGCGTGCGTCGTTGCCATACAAGTCTTCGTCGCCCTCCCCAACCGGAGGTTGAGGCATGTGGATCAATTCCTGCTTCTGCTCCTCAATGATACGTGCTTGCTCTTCCTGCTTCTCGACTTGCAGTTTCCGTGCCAGCTCTTGCTGCTGCATTTGAGCTCTGAGGATGAATTGCTGCCTGGCCTCCTCATCAATACGTGCTTGCTCTTCCGTCTCTGCGACCTGTCTCGCCTCACCCATGCGCTCGCAAACCATCTTCGCCTCATTGGTGACGGTTCCGTACCGTTCGTTGATCAAATCGTGTGCACCAGAAGCGACTTTCGCAAGCCCAATAACCTTGCAGGGCCCGATATGTTTCCAGATACGTATGTCTTCGCTACCCATCCACTGCCACCAATAGGTGAACAGCAGGATCAACATTTGATACCACGCTTCGACCTCATCCGGTGTCAAGGTTCTGGAAGTTGAATCCGCTTCGCTGAGCCATGAAGTCAGCATTTCCCATGCTTGGCCAGCAGGCAATCCCAGCAGTGGATTCACAGGAAAGTTGATTGAGTCAGTATTGATCGGTTCCTCGGGAACAATCGCGACATCCGCGGCATCCGTGGCAGCTGTGTAGTCGGAACCTTGCGCTCCACCAGCAAGTGCAAAACTCTGAGTAACAAATTGTTCCGAGGGCAATCTGACCACTTTGTATCTAGGTAGCTTTACCTGTGGCTCAAGTGCTGGCGATTCCGGCACATTCACTTGCTGACGGACGTGTCTGTCCTTGGGATCTGTGCCTGAGCCCGATGCGACTGCCGTTTGTGGATAGTCTTGCTTGCGCGTACATGTCACCGCAGTACCAGCTTCTTCAATATCCATCGGGGGAGCGTAAGCAGTCCCGTTCTTGTCTCCCAGCGCCGTACCAGTGAAGGCGTTGCTGTCTTCATAGGTCGGCCTCTCGATTTCTATGTTTTGAGCATTACTAGGGCGGCTCTTCGCAGCCTCCAAGTCGATGCCGAGCTGCTTTCGCTCGCCACCAGTCCCGCTGGCAGCTTCTTGCTTGCACTCGGCCTCTGCCTCCTCGTGGGAGATCGCTTTGCTCCGCCAAAGGAGGTCTTGCTCCTTGTGCGCTTCATACGCCTCCTTGGCTGCTTCCTTGTCAGCAACAGCGACCCTCTCGCGAGTTGACATCTCGGTCATGTGGCGCTTTCGCTGGACATGGCGCTCTGGCAATACCGCGGGGCGAACACGTCGCTCCGCACGCGGTATAAGGCCAGTACGGCGAGGGAGAGACTCGGACTCTGGTCGCAGCTCGAAGGCCGGTTGCTGTGGCTCTCGGGGCGGCGGGAGATTGAATGACCACAGCGGTGGTGGTACTACCACTTGTGGCTCGACGGAGTGGTGGGAGATGGTAATTTGTGGAGCGGTAGGTTTCTCACCGCCCGCGAGAGTCAAATATGTTATAGAGGAGAGGATGCAGAAGCATACCCACAGGAATACTGTGGCCAGGACGTCGGAGGGGTTGCTAGACATGGTGGCTGATGATGATGGTGGTGGTGGTGGTGGTGGTGATAGTATCTGCGATGTTGATGTGATGGGAAGCTTGGTTTCTGCTGAGACGTCGCGGCTTTGCTTTCTATTGTCGAGGTGCGAGCGGCAAACACTCTGCCATAGGAGGCTGGGGCGGGGTCCAGCTTGTGGGGAGGTGAAGTGAAGTGCGAAAGGGAATACAACATACAGCATAGGAGGAACGGTCGCGCGAATCGCAAAATTGCTAAACAAAGAGGTGAAGCCCGAATCGGAGTAGGAAATATTGTGAGAGAAAAAACAAAGGTAGTACCTCCTGCTTTGTAACATGGGCGACGTCCAAATATGCGTGAGAAACAAAGGGAGAAGCCATGCGGTAAGACCTACTATCGAACGATTTCTACAACGACCCAAAAGCTACTGCCCGCTGTGCAAGCACCTCCGCCATGCTGCGCGCAAGGTCTTCAACAGACCTGCTCCCAGGATCGGGCCAAACTGGAAGTAGAACGGACGGGTAGTGAAGGAGGGTATACATTTTGCCTGCGGGCATACCAAACGACATGGAAGCAACACTGTACTGCACAAGCTGCAGAGCACTTCCCGCCGTCCACACCCAAAGAAGCTGCTGAAACGTGCTGCACCCATATGCTTCATTTCAAGTCAAGAATCTTGTGACCGTCGAGGGACAATATTCGTCCATTCTGAAAATGTGAGCATTGAAGTTTGCAAGGAGAAAGTCCGCTGTCACCACAGTTCTTACCTTACAGCCCAATTGCTCCATGGGCCTCCATTTCAAACAAAGACCAGTCCGGAATTTGGCGCTCGGGGTGTTGCGTAGCTAGCTCGCGGTACGTTTCTCTCAGTTCTTGGCTTTTGTGGTCCTCCTGCTCGCGTGCGTCGGCTATGGACTTCCAGAGCTTCTCGGCATCTTCCTTCATCCAGGATCGGAGCTGGTTGTTGACGGGAGCTGAGAGCGGGATTGCTGCATAGGTGGCTGAAGTGGGCGCGGTTTGTGCAAAGGCTTTGTTAAACAGCTCGAGTTTCGCAACCAGCAGGGGCTTGATGGTGCGGATGATCACGTGACACACATCCTCAACGAGGAGGAAGAGGAAGATCAGGAAGATGAAGACCTCGGTTCGGGCAAGTAGTGCGATGAGTCCGTGATAGCAAGCGAGGAGGGCGTAGGACCAGCTTAGGCAGCGTCGGGGAGCGAGCAATATTGTGATGATCGCCAGCGCAAGCGCTATGCCCAAGTAATCATCGGTGGACAGGATGGACACCATGGTGTCGAACGTTGGATCTCGTGCTTGTTCGCGTGGTGGGGCTGATTGCTGCAAGGTATGATTGAAATGAGTGACATGCGAGCCTGTAGTTTTGCTTGTGGTGTGCGACAGACACCTGGCCGAATTCACAGTGAATTCATGTTGGCGCCGGTGTGGGTGCACTCCAAGGCAGGCAGTCACTGTACTCTGTTTGAACAGCCATCTCGGGCATGATTAGAGAGTTCTTTGCCTGGCCTCACTCTATGGCCGGGTAAGCGCGTATGCCGGCGAAGAGTGTTGAGACATGGTAGCGCGTGAAAGTAGTGAGGATACTTACTACGTGGCCGATGTGGCATATGAGTTTGCAAGTATACAGATAACACCAGAAGTGTACACATGTCCTGTATCTTTCTTTGCCACGGGTATATGTGGCGTGGAAAGTTCCAGCATTGTCCACATACGGAGTGAAAGAAGACATTGATGTGTCTTCAGGAAGTTTCTCGGCTAAGACATCATGGGTCGAAAAATAGCGGTGTCACGGTAGAGCCACGGTTGTAGCCTGTTTCAGCGCGGTATGAAGGAGCATGGGAAGTGCGCCATGGCCACATGTACTGCTGTACTGTACCGTACAGTATGTCACGTCACATGTCTGACGGGCCCTGCCAAGGGGGCGTGCACGACAAGCGCGGGCGATGATGTGCAAGCTGGCCTTTTGCCTTTCAGATGTCGCCGAATCGGGCGGAAAGTGGACAGCTGGCGGCGAAGGGGAGTGGTGTTTGACTGTGAGCGCTGTCTGGCCTCTTCTTCGCCTGGCTAAATACTTCTAGCACGAGTCTGACTGATTCCTGCATCCAATATTTCCTCTCTCCACTCCCTTTTCCTTCCTCCTCCACCAAACAACAACAACAACTACGTACGCACCCTCCGGTCTAGGGTCAGCCACTACTACTTCACCACCCACCCATTGGGATTCCGTGTGAAGCTGCAAAAAGCTCAGCAACGAGCTCCACCACCACCACCACCACCACCACCTCCCCACCACATCACAGGCCAGCCCTTCACAATGGCTCGGTTCTCAAGGGACCAGCGCAGGCGGTCCTCGCCCACCACCTCGCCGTGGATGACCATGTTCTACATCTGCGCCCTCGTCTTCGCTCCCATGCTCTTCATGAGCATGATCCCCTCTGCTCACGCTCAGGAGGATGCTAAGGATACATCTGTCACTGGACCTGGTATGTTGAGGACGCTGTGTCAATTCAACGCGCCACAATTGGTAGCTAATTTAATTTCCACAGTCATCGGTATTGATCTCGGAACCACCTACTCTTGCGTTGGTATCATGAAGGGTGGCAAGGTCGAGATTCTCGTCAACGACCAGGGTAACCGTATCACTCCGTCTTGGGTCGCCTGGAACGACGAGGAGCGCCTCGTCGGTGACGCCGCAAAGAACCAGTTCGCCAGCAACCCTCGCCGCACCGTCTTCGACATCAAGCGTCTTATTGGCAGGAAGTACAACGAGCGCGACATTCAGAGGGACATCAAGCACTTCCCCTTCAAGGTTGTTGAGAAGAACGGTCAGCCTCGCGTCCGCGTCGAGGTCGCTGGGTAAGCATTGGCACATGAAAAGAGACGAGAACGGACAGTGGCTAACAATACCCACAGTAAGGAGAAGACTTTCACCCCCGAGGAGGTCTCTTCAATGATTCTCGGCAAGATGAAGGAGGTCGCTGAGCAGTACCTCGGCGAGAAGGTCGTCAACGCCGTCGTCACCGTCCCCGCCTACTTCAACGACGCTCAGCGTGCCGCCACCAAGGATGCCGGCACCATCGCTGGTCTTAACGTCATGCGTGTGGTCAATGAGCCCACCGCCGCCGCTCTCGCCTACGGCCTCGACAAGACCGACCAGGAACGCCAGATCATTGTCTACGATCTCGGTGGAGGTACTTTCGATGTGTCCATCTTGACTGTCGACCAGGGTGTCTTCGAGGTCCAGGCTACCGCCGGTGACACTCACCTTGGTGGTGAGGACTTTGACCAGCGCGTCGTTGACTACCTGACCAAGACCTACAACAAGAAGATGGATACCGACATCACCAAGAACGTCAAGGCCATGTCCAAGCTGAAGCGCGAGGTCGAGAAGGCCAAGCGCACTCTCTCCAGCCAGATGAGCACCAAGATCGAAATCGAGGCTTTCCACGAGGGCAACGACATGTCTGAGACTCTTACCCGCGCCAAGTTCGAGGAGCTTAACAACGATCTCTTCAAGAAGACCCTCAAGCCTGTTGAGCAGGTTCTCAAGGACGCCAAGCTCAAGAAGAGCGACATTGACGACATTGTTCTCGTTGGTGGCTCTACCCGTATCCCCAAGGTCCAGGCCATGCTCGAGGAGTACTTCGGAAAGAAGGCTTCCAAGGGTATCAACCCCGATGAGGCTGTCGCCTACGGTGCTGCCGTTCAGGGTGGTGTTCTCTCTGGCGAGGAGGAGGCCAAGGAGATTGTCCTCATGGATGTCAACCCTCTTACTCTTGGTATCGAGACCACTGGTGGTGTCATGACCCACCTCATCAAGCGTGGTACTACCATTCCCACCAAGAAGAGCCAGATCTTCTCTACCGCCGCCGACAACCAGCCCGTGGTCCTTATCCAGGTCTTCGAGGGTGAGCGCACTATGACTAAGGACAAGTAAGTAAACCCAAAAGGACGACGCAAAAATGCAGGAAAGTCCACAAGCTAACCCAACACCTCACAGCAACCAGCTCGGCAAGTTCGAGCTTTCCGGCATTCCTCCTGCTCCTCGCGGCCAGCCCCAGATTGAGGTTACCTTCGAGCTTGATGCCAACGGTATCCTGAAGGTCAGCGCCGGTGACAAGGGCTCCGGAAAGATGGAGTCCATCACCATTACCAACGACAAGGGCCGCCTCAGCGCTGAAGAAATCGAGCGCATGGTTGAGGAGGCTGAGAAGTACGCCGAGGAGGACAAGGCCACCCGTGAGCGCATCGAGTCTCGCAACGGTCTTGAGAACTACGCCTACTCCCTCAAGAACCAGCTCAACGACGACGAGGGTCTCGGTGGCAAGATTGACGAGGACGACAAGGAGACTCTTCTCGAGGCCGTCAAGGAGGCCCAGGACTGGCTCGAGGAGAACGCCGCCACCGCCGTCGCCGAGGACTTTGACGAGCAGAAGCAGAAGCTTAGCGATGTCGCCTACCCCATCACCTCCAAGCTCAACGGTGCCGGCGCCGGTGGCATGCCCGACTACGACGACGATGAGCCCTCTGGCCACGACGAGTTGTAAGCGGGAACAAGCTTCTAGCTTTGCCTCTGATGCTACACGTTTCCTGTTTTGCTTTGGCTTGATCTTCGGATATCCGCGAATGAAGAGGTCGTAAAGATCATCTTTCGTGTTGTGGCTTCCCCTTAAGGGAGTCGTTCTCTGTTTGCTATAGATTTTTGCTGAATGACGAATAACATGTCATCAAATATCCCATTCACTTTTCAATGACCATGTCTTCCTGCGGTGATGTAACAAGAGATCTGTGCTGTCGTGCGAAGGATCTCGCTCCGCTCGGCTATTAGTACGTGTAGCCAAGTCCTTAAACTTACTGCCAAGTCTGAAAGGCTAATCCTACTTTAGCACGCGAGTGACAACTCCCTGCTCATCTGCGATCATGCGCGCGGGACAACACTTGGTCGGAGGCCGCATTACGTCTCTGCATTTGCCATGCGCTCCAACAACAGAGGATCTTGCCCTGTCCTTGGGATGCCCCTTCTCGAACTCGCCCAAAGCAGTAATACACATGGTACATTCATGAGCTTTGAGCTATTGGTGCAGGCTACACGCATGTATCGATGCTATGTAACGGGAATGTAGCTCCTGCGTGATCGTATAAGTACCGCCGTTTCTCCCTTTTTTTTTACATGCAGCATTTCGACTATGCGAACGGGCTGAAGAACCAACCTAACTTATCTTCCCGTGACATTGAAGATGTCGACTTACAAGATTGCTAAAAACTCAGGTCAGTCCGTCGCTCTCGTGCGCCGTCTAGGCGGACCTGTGGAGTTCGTTCATGACTATATCCTGTCAAGGTGCCCGGCAGAGACGAAGTCCTAGCCAATGTCCTCTACACTGGTGTTTGTCAAAGCGGTTCGTGGCATCCGAAATATTCAATCAATTCTCACATCTCATCCACTAATCATAACCAGACCTCCGCACCGCCGCCGGTACCGCCTCCGGCCCCGACGGCTCTCCTATAACATCCATCAAACTCCCACACATCGGCGGCCACGAAGGCGTCGCCCGCCTCATCGCCCTCGGCCCCGGCCTGCCTCAGCACGAACCCGTCCATCCGCCTCAGCGCCCTGGTCGGCATCCGCTTCAGCTCGCGCATCTGTCGGCGCTGCGCCGCGTGCCTCGCGGGCGACGAGCAGTACTGCTCCGGCGAAAGCACCGAATCGTCGCAACCGACGAACCACCTTCATCATGAGGAGTACGTCTGTCTTGACGCCGAGTATCTGACGATATTGCCACAGGACGTGGATCATGTGCTCGCGGCGCCGACGCTTTGCGCGGGACTCACGGCGTATAAGGCTGTGATGCAAGCGGAGTTGAGGCCTGGATCGTGGCTCGTTGTTCTGGGAGCTGGGGACGGACCAGGGCATTACGCGGTGCAGTATGCGCTCTTGCGGACGCCGTTTGTGGTGGGTGTTGATGCTGGGAGGGGGGAAAGAAAGGGGAGCTCGTTGGGGGGCTTGGGGCGGAGATTACAAGGCTGAGCCGGATTTGCGCGCTGGGATTGATGGGTTTACGGATGGGAGGGGCGCTGATGTGATGGTTGTGGCGGCTGGGTCGAGCGCTACGTTTGCTACGGCGGCGGGGCTTTTGGGTGTTGAGGGGGGTTTGTGCTGTATCGGGATTCCCGCTGGTGGTGGGAGGTTGTTGACGCCGGTGTCTGAGATTGTGATTAAAGGGTTGAAGATCAAGGGAAATCTTGTTTTGGGAGCTTGGAGGCGGGGTGTATGCAGGCGGTGGAGTTGGTGAGGACAGGTAAGGTGAAGCCTAAGGTGTTTGTGAGGGAGTTCGAGGAGCTGCCAAAGGTTTATGAGGAGTTGGAGAGGGGTGATATAGCTGGAAGGGTCGTGTTGAGGGTTGGCGATGATCAGGGAGAGATAGTTGGTTTGGAGAGTAACGTGTGAGATACCACACTCTAGTCGATGATCTCATCTCCTGGTCTTAACTATAGTCGTAAGGAATATGCAATGAGAACATGTGTAGTCACATGTATAGGTGTAGTAGGGCAATTTTGATAGTGTCTGGTAGTCCGGCTTGCAAGTGTCATTGCAGTCACTGAAGTTCTGATGGCTTGATAGAAGGGTTTGATATTATGGTAAGCATACAAATCACGTTTTGCATTTGATCTGTCTAGGAACGTGAACTCAGGTAACTTAGGTAAGTGAACAGCGTCCATAAACTTCCGAACCAAACGACCATAAGTCTACGTTGCGGACCGAATTTTGACGCGCCAGACTCATTGGAAAACCTGAACCACATCTCCCATTCTTATAGCTGTCAAGAAAATATAACAGAGTAATTGACACACATTTTCCACCATGGGAAAATCCTCAAAAGACAAGCGCGACGCCTACTACCGCCTCGCAAAAGAACAAGGCTGGCGAGCGCGCTCTGCATTTAAATTACTACAACTCGACGAAGAATTCGATCTTTTCGAGGGAGTCACACGAGTAGTCGATCTATGCGCCGCACCAGGCAGTTGGTCGCAAGTCCTATCTCGCGTCCTGATCAAGGGCGAACGAGTAGGCCGCGCAGCCTGGGAAGACAAACGCCACAAAGAGCTCCTCCGTCTAAGAAAACAAAATGAATCCGGCGGCGAGCCGCAACAAAATGACGATGAAGACGACTCTACAACGACCCCCGCGAACCAACCAAGGAAAGATGTCAAAATCGTCTCCATCGACCTGCAACCCATGTCTCCGCTAGAAGGCATCACCTGCCTCAAAGCAGACATCACACACCCCTCCACCATCCCCCTCCTCCTCAACGCCCTCGACCCAGCCTTCATCCCGGGCTCCTCCTCCATCGAAGCCGCCCAGCCCGTCGACCTCGTCATCTCCGACGGCGCTCCAGACGTCACCGGCCTGCACGATCTGGACATCTACATCCAGTCTCAACTCCTCTGGGCAGCGCTGAACCTGGCCCTCTGCGTCCTCAAGCCCGGCGGCAAGTTCGTGGCGAAGATCTTCCGGGGCAAGGACGTGGATTTGCTGTATGCGCAGATGAAAGTGCTGTTCGAGCATGTTACGGTTGCGAAGCCGAGGAGTAGTCGGGCTAGCAGTGTGGAGGCGTTTATCGTTTGTGTGAATTTCCAGCCGCCGAAGGGGTTCAAGGCGAGCTTGGAGAATCCTCTTGGAGCGGGCCGGACGGTCAAGCCTTCGGGTGAGGCGAAGAAGGAAAGGACTGCGGCGTCTCGCACGATTCGCGAAGACGGTGTTGTGGAGCTTGAGTTTGGTTCGGACTCCGAGGATGAGCACGAGGGAAACCGCTGGGTTGCGCCGTTCCTTGCGTGCGGCGATTTGAGTGCGTTCGACGCTGATGCAAGCCACAAATTGCCTGAGGGGCATGTCAGTCTTGATCCTGTCCAGCCGCCTACTGCTCCGCCTTACAAGAGAGCCTTGGAGGAGCGAAAGAAGATGGGAGGCGCTTATGGAAAGACGAAAGTGGAAGTGAGCAAATGAAACGTCCATGTCTGAAATGGCCTGAATGACGAAGTTAGTCGCCGAAAGCAGATACGATACCCATCAACACATTACGCACAAGCGGACTTCTTCAATCCAAACTTTTGCCAACAGCCAGGCAGAGCTCGACCTCTCAACAGTTCCGGTGTATAAACAAAAACGAGGATGAGATGGTCGGGTGAGATGGTGTCTAACAACTTCAGAAGATCCAATGCTCGTTTCAATTCTCCAAGACTATCCGCGAAACAATCAGGCAATCATACTACTTCTGCTCATACGAGCCTTCCTTGTCGCCCGGGCTCTGCTTCCCTCCTGCATCGTTCGCAGCCTTATCGCCTTCGTCTTTCTTCGCATCGTTCGCATCCTGACTAGCGGGTGGAACTCTAGGCTTCAATGGCAAGCCCTTCATCATGCGGTACAACTCCTCCTCCGTCCACAGCGGCAAGCGCCTGCCGACAGGGTCATACCAACCCCAGACCATCATACGTACCCAATGCTCCCACAAGCTCAGCTCCCGCCTCACGCTCTCTCTCATGACGAGCTGATCGACTCTGAGCATTTTCTGCGTCGTTTTGCGCTCGCGTGGCTTGAGGGTGTAGAAGGGATTCACAGTCTTGCGCAGGAGCTCGGCGATCTCGTCGTCATCTTCCTCGCGGGCGATGAGCTCGGCTAGAATCTTCTCGTCGACTGATTTGTACGGCTCGTTGACGCGTTCCATTTGTGTGGTTCCGAGCTCGTGCCATGACACGCCCATGACGGTCATCGTTTTGGTTCGGGGCTCGATGTTTGCGTCTGGTCCATAGTAGTGGCGAACCCACAGCTTGACGATGTCCAGCTTGTCCATGTACACTGCTGGATCGCGCGGGTCAGGCGTCCAGCCGCGCAGGACGCGCCAGAGGGGTGTGAGGGTACGCTCGCCCAGCAGGGTCTGGCGGAGTGATGAGCCAACGAAGCCTTGGCGCGCGAAGCGCGGTGGGAAGCGGTGTGTGTCTGGGTGGTTGGGCTGTTGTACGCGGCCGAGAGGATGCGTGAAGTGCATGTCGACTTTGATGAAGAAGTGGGTGAGGTACATGAGGACATTGTTGGGGATGTATGCTGTGGAGCGGACGGCGAGGACTCGTTGGTTGGTTGTGGGAAGGTCCATGAGGAACCACATGCGCTGTGGAATATGTCAGTGTATTCAAGATTGGTAGCATAATGGAATAAACTTTACCTTGAGAGCATCGAGAGTACCGGCAGGGCAACGGTGACCATAGGAAGCTAGTCGAATGAGCATATCTGTGCAGACACCCTGACGATGGACGACCATCTGCAGCCAGCGGAAGGATGGCACGTAGCGCAAATCGCTGTGCTCCTTGGTACCTTGGTTCTCTTGATCCTGCAAGCGACTACTCTGGCGCTGTTGGGGATCTTTGGTGCACAAGTCACGATAATTGCGCCATGGGAAGATCATCTCCGAGTGCGGAGCCCATGTGCGCATGATCGCAAGGATGTGAGCTGTGTAGTGACAGTTGAACTGATGATGGTAGACCTTGCTGATTGAGTAAAGCGAGATCAAAGATGGGATGTTGAGATAACTTGTCAACAGTAAAAGGAGCTCGTTGTTCGCACAGAATGCGTTCAAGAGACTGAAAGGCTGTTTGGGTTTGTGCTTCGGGGTCGGTGGGATAGCCGAGAGAGGGATAGTGTATGCTTGGGGAGTGGCGAAGCCGGAATCGCTGAGCCCCGAAGTGAGTTGAGTGCCCGCAAGTGTTTGCGAGGTTGACGTATTGTTCTTATCGTTAGTGAGTGTTGATGTGATATGATTTCCCACATTGCCAGGGAACTGCTTTACGCTTGGAGTGAGGTTGAAGTCGCTGAGTATGGCAGTGAGTTGCGTGCGCTGTGGTGCTGGCGGCTCGACCATGACATCACGTGGTGTGCCATCTTCAGTGCGTATCCTCTTCGTCGAGGTTAATGCTTGCGGTTGTAGTGGCTGGAACTCTCCAGTGTTGAACTTCTCAGGTGATGCTTCAGCGCGACGCTTGTGTAAATTGCCAAGCTGACTCGGGGGCGGCATCAGCTGCTGAGAAGCACTCTGTTCACGTTGGACAGAAGAATCAATCTGGTCCGACGTCTGTTGCGAAAGGCCGAGACCCAGGAGTGGCGAAGCCTCCTTTGTATGGGACTGGACTGACGGTGTCGGAGTTAGACTGGACCGTGGCATGCTTGGATCTGTCACTGGTTGCGTGCGGCGAACCGACAGAGTGCTTGCTGTTGCTGTTTGGAGACTGTGGGCTTCCGTCGTACTGTCCGTAGCCTGGTGGTGATCTAACTCCATAGGGTCTTGCGCCTCCGTTGGTCCTGACCGCTCCCTGTCCGTAGATGTGGTCGTGGGGGACGTAGCCGTTGGTGCCGTATCCGCTCCCCTGTGTTGCGAGGTCTGGTCGCTGCTCGTCTTCGAAGCTGACTCTTCTGGCGCGTCCTGTCTTTGCTGCTGCGGTGGGTGAGGATAAGGGGATGTGTTCTGCATGGTTGCGTCTGTCGTGGTGCTTCTTGCTGAAATCGGCAATCCACTCCGGCTCCTCCTCTGAATAGTCGCGGTCAGCTCTGCGACGACGTCTCTCTTCGCGTCTTGCTTCGTGTCTCTCCGCAGACTCACGTCTCTTTTGCTTGCGCTCCTTCTTCTCCTTCTTCCTCTCTACTTTCTTCTTCGCCTCTCTCTGTTCCTCTTTCTTGGCCTCCTCGGGGTCTTTGCGGAATTTGTTGCCGATGTTCTGATGCGGGAGGTAGCCTTTCTCCGGCCACATATGATAGTTTGTGATGCAGCAGAAACCAAGTGCTAGAATACTGAGCGTGTAGTAGTAGAGACGCCCAATAGCCATTGGTGATGCTGTGAGGGGTAAAGGGTTGTTGATGAAGTTGATTGGCTGATTGGTGGGTTACGGTCAGTGAAGTGCTTCGGATGCAGCTGTTCACTTACTGCGGTCTCTTCTCTCCTTACGATGCTTGCGCGGATCGTACAACGGCTTGAGATGTCCCGTGTAAATTGAGAAGCAAGAGAGCACAAGTAGGGTAGCGGTTATGATCCCGAAAAAAGGACGGCTGCTTTCGTCGCCCATGAGCTGTGTCGTGAGTGTAGCTGGTTACTTGCTCTGTCCTTTACTTTTCTTCGGCTTGGACTCGAAGTCGTGAAGCGGGTTGTCTCCGCTGTGCCCGGTCCAAATCGAAAAACAGAGGAAGCTGACGAGTACGGATATTAGACCACCGTAGAAGCAGCGGTCGCCACGATTGCCCATTGGCCGAGTCGAGTGAAGTGAGGGGATGCTGCAGGATGAAAGATCAATAGAACGCGGGCGAGACAGGAGGGTGCGGTTTGCTTGTGCGACGCTTCCCTGCTCTGGTCTCGGCCGCTTCCTCGCGCGACTTCTTCTCAACGTATGGCTCGGTGTACTGAGGTACGCAGCAGAATGCACCGAGTGCACCAAAGCCGATGAGGAGATATACGAACAGACGTGAGCTGTAGGGCTGCTTGCGATTAGCCATCTGCTGCCTCGAGTCGAGGCAGGGATGAATGAATGGATGGTCTGGGTGAGATGCTCGTACTGCGGTAGGTGAGTCGAGTGGTGTGTTTGTCTGTGGTGGTGGTTCGGGAAGGATTTGCTTGGACGGATGTTTTGTTGTTGTTGTTGTTGTCGCAAGTCAGAAAGAGGGTCTCGAGGTTACATGTGACGGTCGCGGTGCGGGAGGCTGAGTGCCGCGCATAGGTCGCGTGACGTCGGTGGGGAGCTTGTGGTTGTGAATGAGGCAAGAGTGAAGTGAGGAATCCTAGACTGAGGCTTCCGATGTCGTCCTTCCCTAACGTCAAGAAGGTCAAAAACAAAGTACAATTTCTTACTTACGCTGCGTTGAGCGTCGTGGTTGTGGTATCATCCCATGCGTACAAAACAATGGCCTGTTGAAGTGGCCCAGCCCCCATGTCGTCTTTTACAATTCCCAAAACGCCTGATGATGTACCCCCGAGGGTCGATGTTTACTTCAGATCGCGCCAAGAAAAAAAATCCTCGCGCTCTATTGTTCACCCCCGGCCCCTTAATTTCTGTTGATCAAAGTAAGGAACTCGTCTCTCGTCTTTGCACGCTTCCTCATTGCGCCCAGCATACAGCTGGTCGTTGTTGACGAGCCAGACTTTTGCACGCCACGCATGACCATGCACATATGCGCCGACTCCATGACCACGGCAACACCCTGGGGCTGAAGGACCTCCTTGAGCGCGAGTGCCACCTGCTTGGTAAGGCGCTCCTGGACTTGCAGACGTCTGCTGAACATTTCCGCGATACGCGCGAGCTTGGAGAGACCAATCACGCGGCGAGAGGGAATGTAGCCAATGTGCATCTATGGAAGGTGTTAGTGAACGTACAAGTGTAATGTCGGCCGGTTCGGCAACTCACCTTTCCAACGAACGGCACCAGATGGTGCTCGCACAGGCTGTACACCTCGATATCCTTCACGATAACCAACTCGTCGTGATCTTCCCTGAAGACGGCGCCGTTAACGATATCTCTCAGATTCTCCTCGTAACCCTTCGTGAAGAACATCATGGCCTTCGCATAACGCTCCGGAGTTCCGTGCAAGCCTTCTCTCTCGGGATCTTCGCCAATGCACTCCAGAATTGTACGCACGGCTCCAGACAACTTCTTCAGGCGTGCAGCGGCCTCCTCCGGGTTCTCGCGCTCACGCAGACGCTCCAATGTGCCAGAACTCGGCCATGACAGACCGTCGAAATCAACAGTCGGGTTTGCGGTGATAAAAGGGCTCTGGCTACGGCTTTCTGCGGCAGGAGTAGGCGGTGCCTCGTCGCGGAGATCGCGCGCGGCTGTGTGTAGTCGCAGAGCCTCCAAGTCCTCGTCTTTGACTTCCTCGTACTGCTTTGCCGAATTTTTCTGCTCGCCATTGGTGCTCGCCGCAGCGGAGTCGTCGAGCGACAGTTCGTCAAGAGACATGGCGACTTTCTTGGGGCCCATGGAGTTCTGGATGGAGGAGATGGTCGACTCGACCTCGTCGCGATCGTTGTCGGCCATTGAGGAAGCGGTGTGCAAGGGCGAGTGGCCGTTGATGAAGCGCGTAGGACTCGTTTTGGGTCTGGGAGCGTTCGGGTAGTGGTCGCCGTTCATGTCGCTGCGTGGGTGTGGAGTGATTCAAGATGCAGGGTTCGTGAGCTATCGGGAGCTAGTATTGTTAAGATGGGTCCAAGAGGGATATATGTGTGAGGGAAGCTTGGGATGATCGGGATATTTTCACAAGTAGTAGTTGGAATTTCCAGACTCGATACAGTAAAACAAATAGGACATGACCCTACAGGGATGTTACAATAATGGTGGGAGTGGAAGCGAAGAGTCAAAGAGGGCACACTCCCTCCCCCCCACTCCGGGCTGGCTGGATAGATTCTTCAGAGCGAACTGCGCGAGACCGGCGAGGTTTAATCATCGACAATCCTTCGGCGACCGGCTGCCCGGTGTCCGATGCGGTAATCGAATTATCTTGTCCTCGAGGACGTGTGTGTGTGTGTCTGTGAGCCTCAATTTGCCACGCATGTTTGGTTCTTCATGAGGTTTCATTCAGCTCATTAAATCCTAACAATTGTGGCTTCCTCTCATATACACAAGATCGCTCCTTTAAATACCAGCTGCATGTATTTTATATTCTAGTTGCAAGCTGCGGCTTAACGCAAGCGAGTAAGCGAGCTACCAAGCAATTTGCCTCTACCGCGATCCCGTCATGCCAATCTCTCCACCTCCACCTGCAACACCTCACGCCTTCCAAAGCACTCGCTACCGCCCAGTACAGCGCCAGCATCATCATCATTATCATTATCATCATTACCATCACCTACACGCCATCTATCCTTTTGTCCTTGTAAATCCCTGCACTCCCTCTACAGCATGCATATGATAGCGTGGCGTATCCGCGCGAGCGCTGCCAGTGTACGCGCAGTCTTGCGCGCACACGTGTAAGCGACGTCGGAAGTGAGCCGTCAACCGAGCGGCATCATTCACCACTGCCTTGCCACTAAATGTCCACACTCCCTCATGGAGTCATGGGTGTCAAGTCCTCGAGCGAAGCCATCCTCGAAGCTGGAAACCTCTATTGCCTCTTGTCTTCTGCTATCCGCCTGGGGATAATGCGCGCTTCTGACGACGCGCGCTCTCATCTGGAAGCCACACTGGCCACTCTTCACTTCTCGCGGCTCGGGTCTCAGGCTATGCGTGTTTTGCTGTAGATAGTTCTATGTCGCGTGATGCATCATTGGCGATGGTGGGAGTGAGGTTGTCGCTGTTAGCTTGTGCCACTATGAGGTGAGCACGACGCTGGCGGTATCCAGCTTGACAGCATAACAGGCAACAGGATACGGCGGTGCAGGGTGTCTGCGATTGCTACCTAATACGGTCCTGCGAGATGCATGCTGACCTTCAACCCTTCATGACCGAGTGCGGTACTCTTTGAGAGAAGTATGATGGAGAGCCGATGGAGTGGCAGTATCTCGAAGGAGCGAGCAGCGGTTTGAACGACATCTGCGCCACACCGTTCACGCAGATATGGCTGAGGTTCGGCCAAGCGGCAGCCAACACCAGCCCATGTACTACTTACTACCTTACGATACTGACCCAGGCGCGTGTTCTGACAACAGCGCATCTCGCAGCACAACCTTCATTGCCGCACTAGCACGCTGATTGCTGTGTGGATTCGCTCACTGGCAGAGTGTTGAGTTGTCATTGGCTGCACTTGTCTGTGCCCGTCGCATAACTTCTTCACATGTGCAAAAGAGAGAGAAAGGCGGAGAAAGCTCACGCAGGACTCGAGATTGACTGACACTACATTTACCATTGCTGGCGCGCTCGCAGGGCGGTGACGTGTCACGTCAAGTGAAGGAAGATCTTGCGCGAGCGCGTAATACCGTTCACTGCCTTACAGTACTTTGGCATATCTGTCACTTGATAGATAGCAGCGACGTAACACCCTCGCCAAGACCGTTTGGACTCACCGAGAGCGGGCACCTGCTTCAAAGTCTGCACAGACCACAAACGGTCCTCGACAAAGGGCGGGCTGCGAGGCAAGACACAGAACGCGAGTTGTTCGAGGTCGAGGACAGGCAAAATTACACTCGAACTACTTTGCCTTGCTAGCAGCTGCATTGCGGCGGAGGAGAGCTTACTAACGGACTGAACCGGGCGTGTGCCATCTGTGCCTGTTGAATTTTTGTTACTTGCTTGCTTGCTTGCTTGCTTGCTTGCTTTCTTGCTTGCTTGCGACCAGTCCAGTCCAGTCCAGTCCAGTCCAGTCCAGTCCAGTCCAGTCCATTCCGCGTCGCGCGCTTGGCTGTTCCGTCATCGAGAAGGCCAGCCAACGAGAGCCACTCACTCCTCTACGCGAGCCCGGTGCTTGGGTATGCTGATGCTGCTGCTACTGCCGCTGCTGCTTGCGCCCTTCCCAACATGGCTGAACACATCGATTTGCATGCCGTGGATGCTGCAGCTGAGGACAGGAGTATTATTGTAAGGCGGCAACACCAGCACCGTCCGCACTCGCGAAGCCGTACCCGCTCCAGAGAGCCTCATCTTTCTGGGCGTCGCGATAACTCCCACCATCATCACCACCGACACCACCACCACCACCGCGACTCACACAACCGCCATCGCAGTCGCTCGCATTCTCCATCGTCCAGCCGTCGAAGCCATTACAAGCGACAACACACTCGAAGTCCTACCCCGCCACCACGGCACTCGCATCGCGACCTCAAAGAACCACGGCCCAGGTCGCCAAGACCTGCGCAACTAGGCAGTGTGGCTGCGAGGCGTCCGTACTCACCGCATTCCCAAAGCCGTCGTCGGTCGCGATCGCTCGAATCCCGCTACAGTACTGACTCCTGGAAAGTAGATTCTCGGCGGGCGCCGCCGGAGGAAAGATCATACAGGAGAGAGGACGAAGAAGCCACATACCACCGCCGTTCTCCAAGAGCAGGCTACCAGCGAGGCAACTCCCGTGCTTCGCCTTCGTACCGGGAGTACAGATCGGGACGTGGCGAGGAACGTGGGAACAGGCGACGCAACTGGGAAGAGGCAGAATACAATCAAGGTTCAGGACGAAGTTCTGCCTACGCACAAGGACCACCTTCAAACGACCACGATCTACGACGCTCCCCCATCCGAGAGCCTCGTCGCCGGAGTAGGGATAGTCTTGGCCGAGCCATCAGACCGGGCGATTTAGAGCGCTCCACGTCTCGCTCGCTGAGTAGGGAAAGAGATTCTCGCGCACAGCCGCATACTGAAGGAAAAGAATCAGACATGTATTCACGCGGCGATGGGTACCATCAAGGCTACAACAACAACAACAACAACAACAACAACAATTATGGCCCACCTGCTCAGTCTCCCTACAGTCGTCCTGGATATAACCAACAGCCATACCCACCCCATGCAGGGTCGGCGCCGATGCATGGCTACCCCTCACATCCGTCACAATACCCCTATCATGGCGGCCATTCCCAGCAGTCGCATGGTCCTCAGTATCAACCGCAACCTGGCTTCCATTCCAACAGGCCGCCTTTCCCTGCTCGCGATGGTCCACCGCGCGGTGGCATGCGAGGAGGTCCCGCAGGCCGTGGTGGGCGCGGCCATTTTGCCAATATGTCTTGGACCCCCAGTGAAGGCACAAAAGGTGGCCACATCGTACAGCCTGGAGAAAAGCCTAGGCCGCGAGACGATGCGGCGCAATCTACGCCACCGTCGCGTCAACAGCCTGGCGCGCCAAATGACCACGACAATCCCTTCAGGCCGCCTGCCGACTTGAGAGCCGAGGATGAGGAGCTCGCAAGGCAACGCAAAGCACCAAGCCCAATCCCTTTACGAGAGGCGAATGATGCGAACACACCCTTGATTAATGCTCCAGAAAAGGATGTGGCAAAGCCCAAGATCAGTTTCTCCATCAAGGGCAGAGCAACACAGGCAGCGACTGAGCGAGCTGCGCCTTTGAAACCGGACACCTCACCCTTGTTGGATCGGAAGCTTCCCGTCCTCGACTCACCTCTTTTGCCTATTCCTGCACCTGTTCCCAAAAGTAGGCTGTACGTTGGAAACACCCGAGTCGAGATGCCTCGCAAGCCATCGCCGCCTCTTTTCAGAAAAGAAACTGTCAGAAAGAAACGCATAAAGGCGAGGCCACAACTCAGTGACGACCACGCTCAGTCCGAAAGCGTATATTACCGCAAACCTGGAAACGAGTCGGTCGTTGGTAGCGGCACATATGGCAAGGTCTACAAGACACCACATGTGTACACCGGTAATATGGTCGCTCTCAAGAAGATCCGCATGGAAGGCGAACGCGATGGCTTCCCTGTGACTGCCATTCGTGAAATCAAGCTTCTGCAATCGCTGAATCACGTCAACATCGTGGCGCTGCGCGAAGTGATGGTGGAGCGCAACGATTGCTTCATGGTTTTTGAGTACCTGGAGCACGATTTGACAGGAATCATCAACCACCCTACTTTTGAACTGACAGCTGCGCACAAGAAGCATCTTGCCAAGCAGTTCTTTGAGGGCCTCGAATATCTGCACCACCGCGGCGTCTTGCATCGCGATATCAAGGCAGCCAATATCTTGATCTCAAGGACCGGCGAGCTCAAGCTCGCCGACTTTGGTCTCGCACGCTTCTATCAGAAGCGTGCAAAGCAGGATTACACCAACCGCGTCATCACCATTTGGTATCGCAGTCCTGAACTTCTGCTTGGTGAGACACAATATGGTCCTGCGGTCGACATCTGGAGTGCCGCGTGCGTGCTGGTGGAGATCTTCACCCGTCACGCAATATTCCCAGGCGACGGCAGCGAGATCAACCAACTTGACAAGATCTACTCGGTCCTTGGCACACCGTCGCGCGGCGAATGGCCTGGCATTACAGAACTGCAATGGTACGAGCTCCTGCGGCCAACCTCGCGTCAACCCTCCACGTTCGCAGACAAGTACCGCGAACGCGTCTCTCCCGAAGCTTTCGAGCTTCTGCAAGCTATGTTCCAGTACGATCCCTCCAACCGCCCTACTGCTGCTGACGTGCTTGAGCATCCATACTTCACCACTGAGGACCCACAGCCTGAGCAACCTGTTGAGCTGGCGCAGCTCGAAGGTGAGTGGCACGAGTTTGAGAGTAAGGCTCTGCGCAAGGAGAAGGAACGCGCGGAGAGGGAGGCCAGGAGGCGCGAGAGGGAGAAAGAAGGCGAGAAGAGGAAAGCCGAGGGTGAGGCTGGTGCTGAGAATAAGAGACTCAAGACCGAGGCGGCTGCGGCTGCGCCTGCGGCTGCGCCTGCTTGAGCTGATCGCCGCATGAAGGCAGCATTTACTTAATTGACGTCTGAACATGTACTTTGAGCATGTGTACAATTTACGTTCCAAAGCTCAGCGTCATATCATCTTTGGCTGACTCGAGTGATTCCGCATCCAAGCACATCACTGCACTGACTCGGTGACTAGGAATGACCCATGATCGCAAAAAAATTCCCTTCAAAACACCATCCTCAACTTCAACCTATCTTCCCGCACGATCTCCTCCTCCATCCCAACCAACTCCTCCATATCCCACGCGCAACTCACATACCTCCCACCCAACCACTACCTACTGGAAGTGATCCACGGTTGACAGAATCTCGTTCGTGAGTGACCTTTGGAGGGAGGTCGTAGAGGACCAAGGCGTTGTCGGATTGGCATCCGATATGTCATTGTGGTCACGTTTAGGGCAGGATCCTGATTTAGTGAACTCGTCTGGACTGCGACCTACATGTATGTGTGTTGTTAACGTGTGGCTGGTATTCTTGTTCAAACGCTACACTTCCAGTTCCAGGACGGTGTCTCGTTACTCTCCCCGTACTGACGATTCAATGCCGAGACTGGGCAAAGGCTTCGGGTATTCTTGTCGTACTGGGCGTCTTTTATGCAAATGTTTCTTTCTGTCGAGGGCAGAGCAGACCCGCTGTCTAGGCGATGGTCCATTGGCCCTAAAGCTCAGTCGAGCGGTCTCATGCATGCCTTCTCTCATGCAAGTTGTTGACGCCCTCCAAGCTGAATGGTGGAAATGATTTCGGGATATAGGTCACGTGCGGAATCTGACTGAGTAGCTGTCAGGGCTGAAGTCAATTCCTTCCACAGATGTCCGCCCGAAGATGCGGAGAAAAGCGCTAGCAAGCAGAGCCTCTCGCAATATCGATGATAAAGGATGCAGGCAGGGACGGCTTTGGAAAGATGGTTCTCGGAGTAGTACAAGACCAGAAACCGACATGTCGTGATATTGTCGTTGACACGAAATTGTGTGCGTGTTTCCGAGAGACGCAGCAACAGATTTCCAACGGGCTTACAGTCGTCGAGACTTGGATGGAGATCGCGGACTTGTATGCTTAGCACGGCGTGTGAGTGAGAGTCGGACGCGAGGCTCGCTCATGCACGTCGATCAGCAACCATCCGATCTGTAGATTGGATTTCCTTACACTCTGTGACGACATGACCACGACATTGTGAGCGTTTGCAACGTCCGAGCAATGATTTGCAAGGCGAACCCCAAGATCTGCCCTGCTGCCGCCTTCGATGCTACGATCGAGGAAGGATGAGGGATGAGGAATGAGGGAAACAAAAGGGGATCCGGATCTGCTGGGCCTGGCAATGTGTGATTTCTTAACCATACATAGCTTTTCGTCCTCAGCCTCTTTCGTATACTACTAATATCCATTCGACCCTGAGCCGCCGCCACCGCCACAGCATCCACATCCACATCCGTCTGCATCACGTCTAAGCTCCTCCTCTGCGGGCAATCGTCATTGACTACCAACCACTCCATCGCATCGCATCGCCTGTGACGTTGCAACTGCTGCATTTACTGCACACACCACCACTACCACTATCCTACTATATGTCCGGCCTCTGTTCCCTCTCTCGGACAACTCCAACCTTGTTTCGTAGAGTCGCCTTCAGTCACCAACACACTAACGGCCCCAGTGCTCTGCGCCTCGCCGTCCAAGCTCTTACATCCACAGCAAACGCCACCCGTACAATCGCCGCACTCAGCCAGTCTACCAGCAACGCCATCCTCAGCTACTGCTACAGCACTTCCACAAAGAACCAGAGCGTTCCCGCCAGCGCCTTCTCCGCTCCCGTAACACCAGACTGCTCCAACGAGACTGCTGCTGCTGCCGCTCGCACATACGCCACCATGACTCCCGAAGAGAAGCAGCAGGAAGAGCAGACTGGTCTTAACGACTGGAAGGCTCGGGCTCCTTACAAGCTCCACGACTCTAACGATGGCTTCAAGGCTCGCTACGAGGCCGCATGCCACTGTGGCAAGGTCGAATACGAGCTGAGCAGAGAAGAGCCATTGGACAGCAAGTTATGCCATTGCACTACTTGCCAGACCCAACACGGTATGTCTTCCTATAACTAGTCACGCAACTGTATACAACGAGCACGAAGCTAACACCCAATCCAGCCGCTCCCTTCCAATGGGCTGCCATCTTCCACAAGGAGGATATCAATTTCAAAAACGGCCACCACAACCTCGAGTGGTACGACCCGTCCTCCAAGTCCACCGAACATAAGCTGCCCTGCAAGGTCCGCTGCTCGTTCTGCCACAGCCCCATCATGGACGAGGGCCGCAACATGATCCTGCTCTTCCCTTCGCTCATCAAGTTCAAGAGCCAACAAGACAAGGAGAACTTCGCTCCCAGGTAAGCTGTTCCGCAATTGCTGTCCCCACCTTATCTAACCTTGTACTAACATTTCTATCAAGGCTTCACATGTTCTACGGTCAGCGCTGCATCGACATCCCCGACGGCCTACCCAAGTGGACCGGCCTCAACAAGGAGAGTGAGCTCATCGAGGACTCACCTCCAGAACAGGTCAAGGAACACGCTCGCCGGCGCGAGCAGGAGAGGCAAGAGCGCTTCGACAAGGGCAAGCACCAGTAAGCATGTGTTGTCCTTGTTTGAGCCTGCCCAGGGCTTTGCCAGATTTGGCAGCTCTACGACAATCGGTTGTCTGGTACATTCCAACTTCGGCGATAGGAACTTGCGTCCTACGTCCCGTAAAAAGGATCGATACGGTGCATTTTCTTCTTGGGAGCAGAGATCCGCTCATTGCGTAATAGCGTGGGACGAAGCTGGTTGAGTTTGTGGGAGCAAGAGACCTAGAAATTAATGTAACGAGACCCACGACTGTTTCAAAAAAAATAAATAAAGAAGATACAAAACACTTTTCCACAAATCTTTTGACAACAGAGCCATTGAAGTTTCCCGCGCGTCTCCCTACGCTTGTCCCAATTCTGCGTCGCTACATCGTGTCTCGAATTTCCAGCAGAGCAAAGTGCTTACCACGTACGGCTGTATTTTTTTTTCACGGGCATGTAGTCCACTCGATTTTCGTCAACGCTACGAACCAGCGCTTTCCCCGACGCCGCTCGTCTATTCCTCATTAAATCTCTTCCTCCGCGATCGAAAAGTGTAGAGTCCCATACCGCATCGATGCATAGTCTTCACCTTCATCGTCATGTATGAACACGATTACACTTCCAAGGTGGGTGCTCATCGTCACGAAACGCGTCCATCGTTTCACGAACGCCTCAACGTCCGTCCTGCAAGCTGGATCGTCCACAAGACAGAAACCCGGCGTTTCCAGCCTCGTCGGCCTCCACACGCCAGGCTCGAAGCACACACAACCAGTTTCTAACGAGCAAATAGATATCCCAACCATACCTGAGCCTTCCTCCCCTCCACCCATTTGAATAGCCGCGAAAACGGCCTCGATATGCATTTATCGTCCATTCTCACGGATGTGAGATGAGACCTAACTCTAACCCTAAATAACATTGGTCCGTTTGACTCGGTCGAGACTGGACGCAGAAGATGTCGATCCATGTTCAATATATGTGTACATATATATGTGTACACTACATGTAAGTTACATGTAGTTGCAGCGACTGATGCGCCAACATGCAACATCATAATCACACACACACACACACACACACACACATATATACCCAGAGTCACAGCAAGTACCACGAATGCGTAACAGAAAAGTCTCATCTTTCATTGCTCCCAAGACTCCTACATTCCATACATACATCGTACAATACCCCTCTCATCTCCCAAGCAACCAAGCAAGTAGAAACCCAGAAGTGAGAAGTAGAAGTGCCGCAGCTGAGGGATTCGGTCCATTGTATTATCTCGTCCACCAGTCTCATACAGCGGGGTATAAAAAAATAGGGTTGATAAAGGGTAATTTCAACTTTCTCCCTTCTTTTCGATGAAAAGCAAAAAAAGAAAAGAAAAAACAGTTTACAGCATGCTCGTTCGTCCGAAAGATAAATAGAGAAAGAAAAAGCAATAGAACACGCTGGTGAAGTTTGTCCGCTGCTTACTCCTTGGCGGCGGCGTCGGTGGAACCATCGAGTCCAGGATCGACACGGGCTTCGGCTTGTGCTGTGGGTGCAGGCGACTGCTGGGTGGCGCCATTATCCTGAGTGCCAGGAGACACCTCGGTTGTATCCACAAAGCCAGACTCCGGCGCAGGCGCGTCTTGGACCCCATCGTTGTGATTGAGCTGCGGCTCCACGTCTGTCATAGCTGAGAATTCGCCACCTTGCTCAGTAGATGGCCTCACGCTGCACTCAGTGGCATCCTTGTCTTTCTCATCCTGAGTGCTGTCAAGGCCAGCAGCATCATGATCGACCAGGTCGGCGAAGACATCGTTGATGCCAAGGCCTCCGGCGCTGTGTTGACTGCCGCCGAAGCCGGGACTTTGGAGGCCCGCTTGAGCAAGACTCGCCAATCCGCCGGCATTAGCACCTGATGTGCGAGGGCTTTCAAACATGCCCATACCCATTCCCATGGTCATCATGCCGCCGCGAGACACCGATGGGTACTCGCCAGGCGATGTGACAGTAGGCTTAAATTCGATAGCACCATTGGCGTGCGCATCGGGGCTGTCGAACATGTTGGCTGTGCCAAAATTGGGCGAGGGAGGAGAATTGCGGCCGGCGAATTGAGGCGCTGGGGAGAAGTTTGCAGGCGAGGCGAGGCGAGGTTGTTGCAGCGTTGGGGTTGCGCCGTTGGCGCCCGCTGAAGGCGACGCACCAGAGTTTGAGAACATGCTCTGCTCTCTGAACGCTGATCCTGGGCCGGATGAACCGACAGGGGAAGGCTTGTGATTGATGTCGTAACCAAACGCAGGCATGTGAGGCAGTGTCGACATACGGGCAGTGAAAGCCTCGACATCATCCGGAGCATTGGGATCCTCGCTCAGCAAGCGGCGCATCTTGTCAAGCTTCTCTCGGTTCATGTGCGGCTCAGCAGCAAGCATCTTCTGAGCAACAGGGATACTAGCGAGATTGCCCAGTACCTGAATAGCGAGGGCCGTGAGACCTGGCTTGGGAGCAGCCTGGAACGTGCCGAGTGTCTGAGGTCCCAAGATTTGAGGTGCTGGTGACGAGGAAGCAGTGCCGGCAGGTTGGAGGGGAAGCTGGTTTTTGCCAAATGCTTCAGAAGCTTTGCGACGTGCAATGTGAGGCTTGATCTTGTACTGTTGCGGTAGATCCTCAGGATTGGTGATGCCAAGCTGTGCCATGATCTTCTGCTGCTTGGTCGGTCGAGGTTTACGTGTCGACGATGATGCTTCGATCAAAGGTGGCGGCTCTGGAGCAACAGGTGCCCATTTGTGCAGCTCTTGACGGAGATAGTTCGTTTCGTAGGCAAGCAAAATGTCTGCACCCTCGACCTTACGCAAATGGAAGCGCAGGGTTCCGACCTCCTCACTTGAGGTCACGATGGGGTTGATGTATGGACGCAGGAAGTCGCGGAAAGCTTGACCAGCGTCGCACAGACTGGCAAGCGTTGCCTCTTCCTCAGGCTGGAACGGCAGGCTGGGCAGCTCTTCATACCATGCCTGAAGATCCTCCAGTTTTGGGCGTGCAGCATCACGTGGGATCTTGACGCGCCAATCGCAAATGGGGCAGGTGTACTTGTCGTCTTCCTTGACCTTGCCTCGGGCAATCTTCAGACACTTGCCGTGGTACCATTCGTGGCAAAGTTCGCACTCGATCATCATGCCGGCTTCTGGGCGACGACAGACACAGAAGACATCTCTACTAGAGTTGCTCCCGTCCGTCGAGCGATCTATGCCTTCCGCAGTTGGACTGTTGGCGCGCGAAGATGGCTCCACAGGGCCACGGGGAGTGTCGGACAGATCGAAACAAGCCAAGTTGCGCTCATTGACGATGTCCATGTGCTGTCCAAGGATGTGCAGGGGTGCATTTGCTTTGCCGAATAACTTCTTGCCACGTCTCATCCAGTCTTCGTGCCTTTTCTGCTCCTTCTCCAGATCGATCGTGCCAGCTGGCTTGCTTTGCAATTCCTCCAAAGATGCCATGACATCGCGAACTTCACGGTAGAAGGGTCTTTGGCGGAAAGGATCCTTCGTACGCTCATAAAGCGAGACGATCTTTTCTTGCACTTCACGTTGCTTCCGAAGAATGTGATCGACGCGCGCTAAGGTCTCTGCCATGACCGGTAAGGTCACTGCTTGTCTCGAAAGTGCATCCAGCTGCTGGTAATGGACATGCTCGACCGCCATGAGTTCACTAGCCTTTTGCTCCCAGAGCTCACCCTGAGCTATGTGTTCGCGGAAGAAAACGATGTCCGGGTTCGTCTCTGGCACACCGATTTCCAGACCAGCTTGGATGAACTTCGAGATTTCAAGGAGAGTCTGGTCCTGGCGGAAGGTCTCTGGGTTGGGTCTCTTGGAGCGGGCCTCGTCATCCCAACGAAGTCTCTTGAGCAGTGATTCAAGCTGATCGATCTCAGGGATATCAACGTGGAACTCCTTGCCGCGTTGAACAACCTCCTCGAATTCCTCGGTGGTATGTGATCGGATGTTCTCGAGGGCTTTAGTGGCACTGCGCCTGAACTCCTTGATGTTGTCCGAGCGCTCACGAAGCGTGTTAATCTCCTGGCAGTCGAACGCGATCTCATCGGCCCTCGCTAGTAGTCGATGGATGTTGTCCACGTTTCGAAGTTCCCTTTCGCGTTCCTCTTGTTCTGCTGCTTGCGACTTGCCCTTGCGCCAGACCTTCTCGCTCTTCCGCTTCTGTTGTTTGCGAGTGATGTAGCTAGTGGCCTCCTCGACCCACTCATTGCACCGCTCAACGAATCGTCTCAGATCTGGTAGCTGCGGGAGGTCGTACTGTATCTTCTCTCCTTCGGCAAGGAGTGTGCGAAGGTGTTTAAGCGAGGGTCTCGGGTTATCGTCCAGTTCACTGTCGACTTTTGTTGCCCAAGCTTCGGGAATGTTGGCTTTGTCGACAACCTTGCGTACAATTGAATCAAGCTTTGCGTCTGTCATGCGGTAGAGCAGGACATGCTCGCCGTTTTGTCCGGAATAGCGCTCTGACTCAAGAGCGTCGCAGCACTCAAAGTGTCCAGCATGGAGCAGACACATTGTCTTGTTAGTCTTTGTGCAGACCACGCGTGACAGGTAGCAGTAGCATTTGCAGAAAGTGCATATGATCTCTTCCTCCTCTGTTTCGGGATCGATAATTTCCGCCGTCTTCTGATATCGTGGACCCAGGTAAGGCTGCACCGCTGTGGACACTGTCTCCGTGGCCTCTGGCTCGCGGAAGAACGTGCGCGCGTGGGCCTCGTTGTCACGCATCCTTTCGAGAGCAGGTCCGAGCCATTTGGCAGTGGTTATCGAGTACGGCCCCGAAGCTGCAGTCAGCAGCATCTCGTCGTGTGAGAAGCAGGGCTGCTTTCGGTAAGCGCGTAGCCTTTGTACGCCCTCTTCGCCGAAAGGTTCCCAGTCGGCTGGCGCAAAGTTCACTGCCTCGTTGACGTTGAAGCCATGGTTGAAGCCCGCATGGTAAGCTTTCGGGAACGTGATAACAAATTCTCCAGCGTGCTGATCGATCGCATGCACAGTGACTCCGGCCTCTCGTAGCTTCTCAGGCTTTGCGAGTGTGACCAGTTGGAAAAGAATATCTGGCTGATTCTCGAACAGCTCAGGCATCTCAGCACGCATGGCGGCTTCGAACTTTTCGGCATCTTCACCTGGAATGCCGTACCATGTCTTGGTTTCGCCGAGGTGTTGATAGTTGACAGAGTATGCGAAATGATCCTCGTTATGCCAGCAGAATGTCGAGAAAACCATACCAACGTACAACCAGGGTATCGTCATACCAGAGACGTCAGACTTGACGTGGCGGAACAAGCTCTCCTTATCCAGCGGCCAGATGTTCAGATTCCAAGGATCGGTGGAATACGGGTCTCGCGGTTGTTTCTCGATGGTAGGGAAGCCGCTGCCGTGTGTTGTCGAGTGAATATCTGCTCCGTACTCGACCTCAACTGCGTCGTTATGATCATCAACCAACCTCCAGAACTCACGCTCGATGTCGTTTTCGGTGAGAACGTGTTTCTGCTCGTTGAATGGGCTGTATTGTCTCGGCAGGTTGGCGAAGTGAGTCTGCTTGAACTCATTCGCCTTGCGAAGGAAGCCGGCAAGCGAGTACACATCACCCTCCTCGAATCCGTATTCGTTGTTTCCAACGAGACAGCGGGGGCAGATCCAATCTTGGCTTGGAAGCTCCTTGATGGGCGGATCCAGACAGTAAGGGTGCCAGGCCTGTTCGCACTCCTCACACGTGAGTTGCTTGCTGATCTGGTCCGACTTGCCACATCCCTCGCAAGCTTCGCCTGGTGCGTGATCGCGACTTTCTCGTGCCCCCTGCGGCCGCGATGCGCCCATACGCGAGTGCAGCATATTGCTTCCGGCGATGACTGGGGCATCCCTCTTCAGTCGCTTGCTGCGGCGGCCTGAGGCATCGGTATCATCAGGAGTCAGATCCCCATGTTGTCTTTTGAACGCAGCGATCCCGTTTGAGGATGGCCCAGTACTTCCATGTCCATTGGTCGTGGGCGTCATCTGCATGGGGGTCGCAGGCGCAGCACTATTAGCGTGCGAGGAACCATTCTGGCCGTTCACTGAGGTGAAGCCTGGCGTGGGAGATTGAGTGTTGACCGCAGTGAAACCGCCTCCAGAGTTGAGAGGTGTGAATCCACCAGTAGACCGGGGTGGATCCTGTGGGAGTGCCGGCAGAGGTGGACTGCGACCATCGATAGAAGCATTCAAGGCGTTCGATGCCTGAACGGCCGGGTTCTCTTGCTTGATCTCGAGGGGGGTGCCTGGTGGGAATTTCTTCACGGGCGAAGGAGCTGGCGACGGGGTGAGAGGACCACCGTTCATCATTTCCAGATGATGCTGCACTCCAGGTTTGGCCACCCGCAGATATTCCTCATATGGAAGCAGCCATTTCTGATACGAGTTCTTGAGCGAGGTCGAAAGAGAAGACATGATTTTGCCACTGTAGCCAAGATCGCGCCCGACCTCAGCCCATCTTTTGGCCTTGCACACATGGTCGAAGCCACCCTTTCGCTCAACTGTCTTTTTCAGGCGATACAAGTCCAACGGGCGTTTGTCGACACTTGGGAAGCGATTGAGTGAGTGTCCGTTTTGTTTGTGGAATTTCGCAAGCTGATCGAGGTAATCGTGGCTGACGCGATTGCCGCCTTCTACGGAGTTCAGTTCTTGGCGACGAGTTCGGAAGTGGAAGCGCTGTGGAATGTGATTAGTTTATTGAATGCTTTCGTTTCTTATGAAAAATAGAGCAACATACCTCAGTGTTGATCGCAAGCGTGGGATTCCAACTGTCTGGGGGTATGATTTTACAAATGCCGTACTTGCTTCCTTCAGGACTGATTTTGCGCATGTATTCCATCGGGTCGCGAAACTCTTCCTCGGTGGGGCGGAACGTCGGTGCGTCGGTAAGACCGAACAGACGGTCCGTTTTGGGCCGGTCGCTGGTGTGAACACGCTGTCCTCGCCTAGGGACAGCGGACAGGTCCAGGGCTTCAGCTCGCCTCGCACTGAGTGGGATAGCATGATTGTTCCCTGATGGGGGTCCATTTAATGTGCCGGGTGCTGAGATTATAGGCGTTTTGCCTTTGGGATTGACAGGGTTTGGTGTCGACGTCGGGCTGTCGCGCATTCCAAGCGGCATGGACATTGCTGTGAAGGTGGGCCCTTGGGCCATTGTGGGAAGGGTCATATCTGCGAAGCAGTGGGCGCGAAGGCCCAGATATATCGGGGGGCTCTCAGGATGTAGTGGCGAAGAGGGTTGAGGTATTCGCGTCGTTGGTCGCTGGCGACGCGGCGCGCTGTCGCTGATATTGGGCAGGTGCGACGGGATGGGATGCGGCTCAGCGGGCGCGAATCGTGATATTGGGCAGGGAGGCGGGATATGAGGGATTTTGGTAGGGTTGTGCCGGTGGAGACTGCAAGAGGATACAGACACACCGCGCCGAGCGTGAATTGTCGATGGATATGACGGCGACGGGAGTGGAGGGTGTGAAGATGGAGGAGGAGAAGCGAGGCACAGGCAGGCACAGGCACAGACGAGAGCCTCATGCGATGCTGGCCTTCGAAAGCCGCTCGACGCTAGTCTAGATCTGGATAGTGTAGAAGAAGAAGAAGAAGAAGAAGAAGAAGGGACAGAGATGACTGGTCACGCGTGGACCACAGGGAAAGTTCGGCTGGGATTTCTTATAGGCATCACGGCTCATGCAATAGCTACCTGTGCTCCGGAAAATACTATTTCACGTCCAATATCACCTCCCAAGATGATTTGTTGCTGGTGGAGTCACGTTGGTGGCCTCCAGAAGGCCGAGAGGCGCACAGACGATGAAGTCGAATTAGTCCCCTTGAAGCAACGCTAGCGGACGCGGAGAGGCTTCGGATCGGCAGGTGGGCTTCGACGTCTGGTGTAAAGTGGACGACATCAACACTGACGCTCATTGAAGTCAACTCAATCATAAGAAAAACAAATATGCCTTGACGCACTCTGCTCTTGCTGGATACCGACAGCAAACTACCGAGGCATCGAAACTAACAGTGCGCCGCTGTTGCAGCAACTGCCAGGCAATGCCGGTTCTGTCACAGGGGTCTTGTTGATCTGGATTCTGACTATTCCCGCGACAAGGCGTCCACTCGCTGGCAAGATTTTTTCTGATACTATCGCAATGGACAGACCAATCCCAGCTTTCTACGCGTGCTACCTGCTGCGGTCAACCATCCGCCACGCGAACCTTTACGTTGGCAGTACACCCAACCCTGTCCGCCGCCTCAAGCAGCACAATGGCGAGTCCAAAGGTGGCGCCGTGAGGACATCACGAGACTCCTTGCGACCATGGGAGATGTCATGCTTGGTGACTGGCTTCCCAAGTAAGATCGCTGCGCTGCAGTTCGAGTAGGTGCTATCCGTTACTGAGTTCCTTGTCACTTTGATATTTCCGTTGTCCCATGTCCCATCCTCCACTTCCATCCCGACATTGCACCTTTTTCTCTTCAATCTCCTCTCCTCTAACAGACCCAACAGATGGGCCTGGCAAAACACGCACATCACCCGCCATATTGCCTCCGACGCCCGCATCAACCGTACTTCCAAGAAACAGCAAACCGCCGCTGCGATCGCCCGCGCTTCACCAAAATCCAGCCGCCGCCGCCGACGTCCTCCCCGCCCACGTCTCTGCCTTACAGACCGCCTGGCAAACTTGCACCTCTTACTACGAGCCCGCAGCTTCGAGCGCTGGCCGCTCAAAGTCACTTTCTATGCCGAAGACGTCTATCGCGTCTGGACCCGCTGGATCGGACAGCACTTGGAACTGCAAGGCGGCAATGGGCTGCGTGAAGGGCTTTGGGTGGGAATGGCCGAGGACATGATGACGGCGAAGAAGGGCGCAGTACTCCCTGCTCCAGAACCAGCACCAGACGCCGACGTGCCGAAAGGCATCCACGCCCTAGACGTCACGCACGCCCCTCTCAAACCGCAGCTGGAGAAAAGCAAGACCCTCCTCTCAACGCCTCAAACCTGCACCCTCTGCTCCTCCGCCATACCCGCCACAGGCGCAAGCACTCTGATTTGCCCCTCGCCATCCTGCAGCAACGTCTCCCACCTCCCTTGTCTCGCTACACACTTCCTCGCCACCGAGCCGAAACCAGCCAACAAAACCGACACGCCCTCCCTCCTCCCCACAACAGGCACCTGCCCAACCTGCTCCACACCCCTCCACTGGCACCCCCTAGTCCACGAACTCAGCCTCCGCATGCGCGGCGCGAAAGAAGTGCAAGCGCTCTTCAAAGTGCCACGGAGTCGCAAGCGCAAAGGCGATGAGCAGCAAGCGGCCGCAGGCGCTGTGGAAGACGAAGAAGCCGAAGACAGCGAGCTGGAATTGCAAGACGATGACGAGTGGCACCATCTGTCTGATAGTGGGAGTGGAGTGGAAGAGGCGCCCGTTATCCCTTCACCGGCGAAGAAGGGGAAGGAAGCTGCGCCGGTGTTCCGCAAGCCGAAGGATTATGTTGGGACTGCAGCTGGGGCAAAGGGCAAAGGGAAGGGCAAAGGCAAGGCTCGGGCGACTGGGCCCGAAGTGGTGGTTGAGGACAGCGACGTGGACGATGAGGTTATTTTGTGAAAAGCAAGTGGAATGCGAGAGATGGACGATTGGAGAATATCCCATGGATGGTTTGTTCTTTTGCTTTGGTTTAGATACCCCTTTCTTAAATGCTATGTGTACCATCCGGCTTGTGGTATGGTATTGCCTGGAATTTTATTTTTTATTTATTTGTACAGTGATCTGGCCATTCTGCCAAGATCAGGTTGTTGCGTCGTAAAGTTGGTCTATGTGAAGCTTCTAGATTTCTGGAATAAACCTAGATGTACTTGTAAGGGTTCATGATGCCGTTCTATCACACCAGGGTCAGCAATGGATTCCTCGAACAAAAGCATGTGCTTCCAAAAGCAGAAATACTCACAGGATCAAAGAAGTTCTTCAGCCCCTTCATCAGCTTAATCATGGTCTCGCTCCTCGAGTAGCCGATGAAAGCCTTCTTCGCCAGTCCAAGACCGTGCTCGGCAGAGATACTGCCTTGACGCTTCTGCACCCACTCGTAGACCCACGGCTCGAGGGCCTTCTCAACCTCTTTGTCGTATCTGCGGGTGGCGACGTTGAGGTGCAGGTTCGAGTCGCCCATGTGTCCGTAGCCGACGATGTCGAGGATAGGCTTGCTCTCATCTTCGGGGTCGATGAGGTCTAGCTCGCGCATGCGGGCGCGGCAGTCGTCGACCAGCTGGTACAAGTCAGGGAGAGGGATAGACAAGTCATATTTGTAGACACCGCCGAAGTGCTGGCTTGCTTCTGAGACGCCTTCACGACAGGCCCAGAGATTTTGTGCCTGGGTTTCGTTCTCGGCGACGACGCCGTCGGAGACGATTTCTTTCTCCATGACGTCTTCGAGGAAGGCGGTCAGCTTCTCGCTGTCGTGGTCGGTGTTGGAGCCGGAAGTCTCGATCAGGCAGTAGAAGGGGTGCTCGTCGGCGAGAGGGAGGGATTTGCCGGTGGCGCGGACGTAGAGGTGCTGGCATTGGTTGTCCATGAGCTCGAAGGCGGACAGGATCTCGGAGAGCTGGCCCTTGGCTTCGCGGAAGGCTTTCTGGACGTGCTCGTAGGAGGGGAGACCAAGGTAGGCGACGTTGACGGCAGGGGAGCGCTGAGGGCAGTGGATCGAGACAGCTGTGATCACACCGATAGTACCTTCACCACCGATGAAGAGCTGCTTGAGGTCGTAGCCGGTGTTGTTCTTGCGGAGCTTGGACAGATCGTCGAGAATGGTGCCGTCGGGAAGGACGGCTTCGAGACCGAGGACAGTGCCGTGGAGAGAGCCGTAACGAAGAAGACGAAGACCACCAGCGTTGGTGGCGACGTTGCCGCCGATGTGGCATGAACCCTTTGCGCCGAGATCCAGAGGGAAGATGTGACCGCGCTCAGCGAGGTAGGAGTCTGCGGTTTCGAGGACAACACCGGCGTCGGCAACGAAGATACCAGAGACCTCATCGAAGGAGCGGATCTTGTTCATGCGACCAAGGTTGAGGACGATCTCGTCAAAGACGGGCACGCTACCACCAACGAGACCAGTGTTTCCACCCTGCGGGTTGACGGCGAGCAGGTTGTCGTTGCAGTATTTCATGATCTTGGAGACCTGCTCGGTCGTCTGGGGCTTGACCACAAGCTTGGCCTGGCCACGGTACTTCTTCATCCAGTCGGCATTGTATGCCTCGAGGTCGTCGGTCGCATCCTGGTTCAAGCCGTCGATGACGGCGCTCTCACTGCCCAGCAATTCCTTGAAGAACTTGACGTCCTCAGCAGTGAGCTCTTTGAAGCGCGAGTCGCGCTTGATGCCGTACGAGTCGGCGGAGTATTTGATATTTTTCTGTGAGCGGTCGGGCTGCGACTGGGGCGCGTGGTCGACGCCGGACGCTGAAGTGGTGGCTTGGGCCTCGGTGGATTGCCATCGCATGTGCTGTGGGAACTGGTATGAGGAGGCGCGCAGACGCGAGGCCTGCTGGAAGGTTGTATTGGACAGTCGCAGCCGCCTTGCGACGGGCAGACATCTTTGTATAGGCGACATGATTTGTGTATGTGAGGGAGAGAGGGAGGGAGGGAGTGAGTGAGGGAGGGAGTGAGTGAGTGAGTGAGTGAGTGAGTGGAGAGTTAATGCACGACTGGCTGCTCTCACTGCCTGCCGTCAATCAATACTCTCGTCCAACAAATGTTTCCTTTTGGTCGGGCGATATCGCAACGGCGGACTATAGAAAGTCCCTGTGTCGGTAGTCTCATAATTCTCAATTCAATCCTGTTAGTCACTTTATGCTCTGTGCCGCCGTACTTTATGCTCTGTGCCGCCGTAGTTTATGCTCTGTGCCGCCGTACTCTGTGCTCTGTGCTCTGTGCCGCTAGTCCCCAGCTCGCGCGTCAAGCAGTCGCCTGGCGTTGGCGTTGGCGTTGGCTTTGGCTGTGAGCTCAGGCGACTGCTGGAGTGAGTGTGAGTGACTTCAAGCTCCCACGGAAACATCCATCCATCAATCATTCAACTCCACAACCACTCATTGCAGACACCCGCTACACCACCTCCCGCATACTTACCTCTTTATTGACATCTCTCAACCACCTTACACCTTGGAACAACACATCACCCTCTGTCACTGAGCCAGCGAGCTCCGACCGCCCACCATGTCCGGCTACGATCGCGCATTGTCTGGTATGGCGTCACATATACCACACCATACGCTCAACCACTTCAGCACCAACTAACACACCACCAGTCTTCTCCCCCGACGGTCACGTCTTCCAAGTCGAATATGCCCTCGAAGCCGTCAAGCGCGGCACCTGCGCCGTCGCTGTCAAAGGCTCCGAGATCGTCGTGCTCGGCTGCGAAAAGAAGTCCGCCATGAAGCTGCAAGACACCCGCATCACCCCCTCCAAGATCGGCCTGGTCGACGACCACGTCTGTTTGGCATTCGCCGGCCTCAACGCCGACGCCCGCATCCTCATCGACAAGGCCCGCCTCGAGGCCCAGAGCCACAGACTCACCGTCGAGGACCCTGTGAGCATTGAGTACATTACCAAATACGTCGCCGGTGTGCAGCAGAGGTATACGCAGAGTGGCGGTGTGCGGCCGTTCGGCATCAGCACACTCATCGTTGGCTTCGACCCTGGTAGCAAGGAGGCTAGGCTGTACCAGACCGAGCCCAGTGGTATCTACAGCGCGTGGTATGTTCTGCCCTGTCTTCTACTCCAGATTACAAAGCACCAAATATTAGACTTTCGAAAAAACTAACTCCACTCCTCTCACAGGAAAGCAAACGCCATCGGCCGCTCCTCGAAAACCGTCCGCGAATTCCTCGAGCGCAACCACACCGACGCCCTCGACCGCACCGGCACCATCGAGCTGACCATCAAATCCCTGCTCGAAGTCGTGCAAACCGGCGCCAAAAACATCGAAATCGCAGTGATGACGCCCGGCAACGAGGTCAGCTACCTGCAAGCGGAGGAGATCGAGAAGATCGTCGAGGAGATCAATGCCGAGAAGGACGCTGAGGCGGCAACCAGGAGGGGCGGTCGCGGCGGTGCGGCAACCGCCGCGCCGGGTAGCGAGCAGGTGTTGGCTGAGAGGCCGGCCGGCTCGGAGTAGATGTGCTTTGATGGTGATGAATTGATCGGGACGTCCAATGCGAAAGGGACCGGTTCTTATACGGAAGCTAAATTCAACGGCATAGCAGGGCGTTCCTATAAAGAGTAAAAAGGATGCCTGCACGTCTGTATTATATCTGTCGCCACACAGACGTTCATCACGATTGCACAAACAGAAAGGGAAACTTTCTGACTACATCATGTGGGAACCAGCCATATGGCTGGAACCAGACATCATCCATCCATGAATTTGTATCAGTGTTCCAAACAACCCATCATCCGAGCTGCACGTGTATTCGTGCGCAAGAACTTTGACAACTACACGCTTTCGACTCCTACCTCGCCACTTTTAGTACTCAAGCCCGCCTCATAAGTCTTCCTGGCACACTCCAACACGCTCCAAGGACAGGCTGTCGTGCTTCTCGCCCTCTTCTGCAAATCCTCCGTGCTCAACCCGATACCACTCGCTGCCCTTCATACTCTTGCAAACCTCGGACAACTGCCCTCCATCCAGCTTCGTGGCAGCACAGTCCGCTTTGTTAGCAGGCATTGGCTGCGCCGGACTCGCCAGTCCTTCTCCGGCTTTCGTGATCCGTCCGAAAAGCTCGTCGAACGCTGTCTGATCTTGAGAGCGTTGTGCTGCGGAGAGATGCAGTTGCAAGTCTGAGAGTATTGCGGCGAGTTTTAGAACCTTGTGCTGGTTGCGGATGCGGAAGTCGGGATGGTGTTTAGAGGTCTGCAAGCTGGTCAGGTCAAGGCTTTGAGCGGTGGTGATGCTGTCGTTGACGAGGTCGGAGGGCGAGGCGAGCGATCTGTCTGTGTCGTTTTCATCTCCATGTTCCTGACTGTGAGTTTTCGGTTGTTTTTGTGGCTCTTTCCAGACGACATCCATCGCAGGCGTGTAACGGGGATGCGGTGTTTCAACGAGGAGGGCAGTTTTAGCGGAGGCGGCAATTTGGTCCTGCGTGGACATGTGTGCATGTGGGTGGCGTATAGGAAGCCTTTGTGTCATTTTCCCCCATGCTATCGCGTCGGTGCATCTTGATTTTGGGCAGAGTGACGTGTCGTGTGGTTGTTTGAGACCGAGCAAGCAAGTCAGCGGAAGTAATGTGGGTGGCACTTGCTGTGACAAGTGAATTCGTCTGTTTTTGCTCGCGTCTAATACATATTGATCATGCCTCGTTTCGTTCATACCACGTCCTCATGGCGTTTCTGCCTCCTCGCACTCACACCTCCAATCTTTTTGCAGCGCAGGCACCGAGCATCTCTCCCAATTCTCGGGAGGGCGCGCCACTGCTCCAGCGGTAGCCCGACTTCATGATCGCGACGTTCTTGTAGACCGTATGGCTGCTGCGCAGCGAACGTAACCGATCTCGCTCACCACCGAATGTAGTCAAGCTGCTCCTTCACTCTTCACTCCTTCAGCCCAATCTTGCGGCCTCTCCCTCGTCGTCCCAGATAGTCGGCGCCTCCTTCCTCTTGATACGATCGTCTCTGATCATTCTAGAGTCTTTTCTGATGTCTTCTCCCTCGACCTCCAAACGTGCCTGCGGCTCTTTGGCTTCCAGCACAAAGTGGTTGTCGCAGTGGGGGCAGTACTCGTCGCTCTCCTCGAAAGTCTCCATGTCCTTGCGGAAGACCTTTCTGCACTTCTTACAAGCGAAGATCATCTCTGTGGCGCCCTTGAGCTCGTGGTCTTGCTTTTCAGCATGGCACTCTGCGCAGTCGAACCACTGCCTGCAGCATGGCGAGCGGATTGCGACCTGGGCGTTGAGGATATGTTTGCTGGGCCGGTCGTTAGCTGGTGCTGGACTACACCAATGAAAAGAAAATATCTAACACATACCACATGTTGGTGGGATTGTTAGTTTGTGCTCTCTGCTATTTTTCGCAATCGCACGTTTCGTATGCGTTTCGGAGGGTTGTCTCGCGTGAAAGCCACACAAAAGCCAAAGCCAAAGCCCCACTCTACGCGAGCGAGCGCACGCGGTGATCTGGAATCTGGGGAAGGCGCGCGGCATCCATCATTTGGAGGTATGACATTCAGCATTCCGCCCAGCGACGACCCCACCACCACCACCACCACCACCACAACAACAACAACAACACCACTACTGCTGAAAGAAGGATTGCTTGCATGCTCACGCCATCTGGACGATTCTAGGAAGCTCATGGTCGCACAAGAATAACACGGAACCCCGTACCCAGCTGTGCAGTCATCACGGCAAGGAACAAGCCACGGGCAGCATTCCTCTGCTGCCTTCCCTTGCACCGGACTTGACTTTCTTGAGGCCACCTTTGGCGACACGTTACTCCTGGATGATATCGCGAAATCACTGTCGTTACCTCGTCGATACGAATCCTCCTCTAGGTCACACAAATTCAATCTCAACCGCGGATCGTTGAAAGAACGCTCAACCCCGACTTCGATGGCATATCACGAGCTAGGCATAATTGGCAAACCAGAAAGCACATGAACAACACGGAATTTGGTGGGACAGGAATCGACACAGAAGATGGAGTCGCCGGGCAATGGCCCAGACGCTTCATCCATCAAGCCTGTGTCTTCGCTCTTGTCGAAGTTTGAGAATCTACAGAAGGAACCAGATGGCCCAAAGACACCCATAACAGGTCAACGGCAGCTTTCTTTGGGAAATCGGGTTGTCTCTGAAGAAAGGCCGCAGTCTGCTGGCAGGCTTAGCGCCTCGCCACCTGTCTCACGACCTGCCGATGCCGCGCCTATCATAATGCCACGGGCGCGACGGCCCAGCCCAGCGCGTCAGAGACCAGTTTCTATGGCTGCAGGAACACCACCTCAACCGTTCCCTCCTCTGGTTACAGTGGACTCACCCAAGTCACCTCCCGTGGAGTGGGGAGTTGAGTCTCGGCTGACGGGCACAATGCGCACTGGATCGCCCTCCACAGTACCTGCCAGCAGAGTACATTCCCGAAACCTCAGTCGGTCGGCCACGCCTGCTCTTGAGCAGCGGATGAGCGCGTTTCTCGTTGACGCTGATCCTGTGAGGCCTACCCCGACAGGTGGTAGCATTGCTCCTCCCGTCTTGAATGCTCAATCAGCAACGCAGAAATCAAACGGGCCGCCTCCTGTAAATCGCGCAGGTAAACCAAAGATTCCCGTGAAGCCTGCGAACCTGGCTCAGCCGTCGCAAGGACTTATGGCTCCAGAACCCAACCCGACGGAGCTCACTGATCACAGCGCATCACCCTTCAGTACTCCACCAAGCAGCGCTGCTAGCTCGCCAGGCAAAACGCCGGCAGGCCATGCCAGGGCACGCTCTGATGCTTCTTTCGTCGAGCGTCTCAGAGGCGACTCCGACGCCTCTTCCTTTGCAGAGCGACTTCGTTCGGGATCGACCGCGTCAAGTATAGAACAATTTTCACTGAATGAGAGCCACTTCGAGCCACCACCACTTCATCACAACGTTGCACCGAAACGAGACAACTGGAACGGCTTGTCGCGCTCGACTACTATCCCAGCTCGATACTCTCCGCGTTTCAATCGAGAAATGAGTCCGACTGGCGACTTCCGATCAGACCGGCCCCGATTGCCCGCTAGGCCCGAGCTGCAGATACGGTCGGGAAGGACGAGCCCGCCGAAATCTCATTCTGGCGCGACCAGCCCACCAAAAATGCGATCAGGGCGTACTAGTCCCAGCAAGCTTTCGCAAATCACTACGAGGCGTTCAGTGGATCTGCCGCAGCGGCCGAGTGCCTTTCAAGAACATGCTCCGCCCCGGATACCTGCAGGAAAACCTACACTGAACAACGCTCTGGGCCTGAGCTTTGATAGGAGCAATACTCCGCCAGTCGTTGTTCAGAAAGCACTTGCGCCTGAAGTTCCCCCACCACGAAGGTCAATGGATAAGAGGCCCCAAGTGGCGCCAGTGGTGCAAACCGTAGGGCACTCCCATGATGACATCGAAGAGCTTCCTCTGTTCCCATCCGCGCCTGGACAGGGTTCGGCGCCGAATGACTTTCCTGATTCCTCTACCGCGAGTCGAAGACCTCCTCGGTATAGACAGCGACCACATCAAATCCCTACTGAGTATGATACCCGTTTGGTAGCAGCTTGTGGTGAATATGTCTGCACGACTGGATTTATCACCAAGGTCTGGAATGTTCGCACTGGTGAAAGGGTCCTGCATATGGCACACAGCGAAAATGTTCGAGTCACTTCGCTGGCGTTCAAGCCTTCTGCTACTGTCGAAGACGAAGGCACCCAAATATGGCTTGGCACAAGCAGCGGTGAAATCCATGAGATCGATATCATTAACCAAGCTCTCATCAAGACCAAGAGTGCCCACCGAAAAGAGGTGATCAAATTGTTCCGCTATGCTTCTGAACTCTGGTCGCTGGACGACAGCGGCGAGCTTGTCATCTGGAAGAAGAGTTCTTCTGGTGTGCCAAGCTTAGACCAGCAGACCAACAGTTTCCGCGTACCGAAAGGCCACACATTCAGCATAGCATGTGGTGAGCAGCTATGGATAGCCACTGGCAAAGACATCCGAGTCTTCAGGCCAAGCGCGAGGTCCGACGAAGAGTTCCAGGTGTTGCGTAATCCACTTACGCAGCCTAATACCGGCGATGTCACTTCCGGAGCCACGATTAGCAGCCATACAGATTTCGTATACTTCGGACATACTGATGGCAAGATCAGCATATACAACCGCCGCGACTTCAGTTGTGCCAGCGTTGTCAACGTCAGTGTCTACAAGATCAGCTCTTTGGCTGGTGTTGGAGACTACCTATGGGCTGGGTACAATACTGGCATGGCGTACGTGTACGACACTTCATGTACGCCCTGGAAAGTCAAGAAAGACTGGCACGCACACGAAAAGCAGATTTGCAGCATTGTGGCCGAACCTTCGGCTGTCTGGAACCTCAACCGGCTCCAAGTCATCACTCTTGGTACGGACAATATGATCCGCCTCTGGGACGGCATGCTTGAAGAAGATTGGCTCGATGCCAGAATGCTTGAGCGAGACTCGGAATTCTGCAGCTTCCGGGAGCTAAGCGTTGCGGTGATGACTTGGAACGCTGGCGCATGTAAGCCAAGTCACGTCCAGAGGCAGTACATGAACCAGGACGACAACTTCCTTCGAGACTACATGGTAGCTCAAGGCTCGCCTGACATTCTTGTGTTTGGATTCCAGGAGCTTGTTGATCTTGAGAACAAGAAGGTCACTGCGAAATCATTCTTCAAGAGCAAGAAGAAGGACCCAGCAGAGCAGGAGCACATGAGTCACCAGTACCGCGCGTGGCGAGACTATCTCACACGATGTCTAGAAGACTTCATGCCAGGCGATGCGACGTATTTGCTGCTACACACAGCCAGCATGGTAGGCCTGTTCACCTGCATCTTCGTCAAGAGCTCTTTGAGGAGTCGCATCAAACATGTTCACACGTCCGAGATCAAGCGCGGCATGGGTGGCTTGCACGGCAATAAAGGCGCTCTGGTCCTCCGCATGGTCCTCGACGACAGCAGTCTTTGCTTCCTCAACTGCCATCTAGCAGCCGGACAGACACAAACCATCCACCGCAACAACGACATCGCAGCAATCCTCGAAGCAGAACCATTCCCAGCAAATCCTCTCTCACAAGGGGACTCGAACGTAGCACACACCGATATTTTCGCCTCAGGTGGTGACGGCAGCATGATTATGGACCATGAAATCTGCATCATCAACGGCGATCTCAACTACCGCATCGACACCATGGGCCGCGATACCGTCATCAAGCACGTAAAAGATAACAACCTTCCACGCTTGCTCGAGCGCGACCAGCTTCTACTCTCGCGGAAAAAGAACCCTGGCTTCCGCCTCCGCGCTTTCGCCGAAGCGCCCATCACTTTCGCACCAACGTACAAGTACAACGTTGGCACGGACGACTATGATACCAGCGAAAAGAAGCGTGCGCCCGCCTGGTGCGATCGTGTTCTTTTCAGAGGCTTGGGCAAAGTCAAGTGCGAAGAGTACAGGCGTTGGGAAGTCAGGGTCAGTGACCACAGGCCTGTCAGCGCGATGTTCAAGGTGCGCGTCAAGCGTGTTGACAGCAGTAAGCGGGGCCCCGCTTGGGAGAAATGTGTGAGCGAGTTCGAGGTTGTGAAGGGGAGGTTGAGGAAGAGTGTGCAGTAAGTCTACTTGGCTTCTTGTTGGATTCGCGGCTACTATGAGAGGCTTGTACTAACTATTTTTTGCAGACTTGACTATCTTACGAACGTGCTGGGCATGCCGTATAAGGGTGCTGATGCGGCTTTACGAAGCTATGGATAATGATGAAAGTGAACCTCACGGTCGGAGCTGATAGACGAATGGGAAACTGCATCGTTATACATGCTACGGAATCGGTTCACACGTTTCTTGCTTTGCTATCAAGTCTTTCATCTCAGCTGTAGGTATGCTTCTGCTTCATCTGGAATTGTGTTCCGTGTACAGGTCAGATGACCCGTCTTTCACCGAAAGCAACCTTCCCATGTGCTAACCCTCATCAACGTCCTGACACATTCGCTGACCTATTGGCCCTCATGGGTAAGCCTTCTCCCTTGCCGATGTTTTTTGTTTTCTCAGTTCTGACAAAGAATCTCAGTGCTGGTATACTCATGTTTGACTTTTGAACCGAAAGATTGCCCACTACGCTCTAGGGGGAAGCAGGAGTTGGTGATCCAAGACACCCTTATAGCCCATGTCCTCGTGGAACGAGCCATCACCGAACCCGATGACGAAGGCCCCTCCTCGTGCAAAGTGGCGGCCGGCTTGTCTGGTAATCTGTCGCAACGTCAGCCCCCTGAATATACACTGGAATGACATTGGCATGGGTACTTACTTCTCCGTAGGTCTTGGTCCACTCTCCGCCATCTAGCGGCCGGGAGGTGTTGTCTGGGAACTGCAGTGTCACCTCGACCTGGTTTTGCCCGACGTCGCCGGTTCGATCGTGAAGCAGTGGGAGGATCGCGCTGATGGTGTGGTTCAGTGTGTCGAACAATGCGCAGGAAGCGCGCAGGATCTCTCCGAGTTTGTCTTTGAGGATGATGTTGGCGGGATGGTGAATGGCGGGACGGGGAGTGGCAGACGGGTTTCCAGGTTGAGCCACTGCATCGACGGGATGGGCCGAGTTCGATGGGGCGCTTTCTTCATGATGGTACCCATCCACTTGAGTGGCGGGGAGGTCGCCGTTGGTGGTTCCGTGCATTTTGACGATCTTCTGCGTGAGCTCCTTGATGAAGTCGGGGTGGTATTCCTGGAAGCGCTCGTCGATCTGAGCGACTGGGACTTTGGATGCGTAGTAGTCGACCACCAGTTTGCGCAAAGAGCGACCTTTAGTGGTAGCCGGCCAGATCAACACAGTTATGCTTGGTGGGAGTATGTCTGTGGGATTGCTCTGCGCGTGAACCAAGCTGGCAAGAACGCGGCTCAGCGCCTGCGTGATATCGTTTCGCAGCTTGGCGGTGGTGAGTCTGTCCGCAAGCAGCCACAGATTCACGAGGGCGAGTGAGATGGGGTACAGGTCGGATGCGCTAGCACCTTGTGAGTCGGGATTGATGCTGAAGGCGATCGTGCTTCTGTGGATCCAGAACAGGTAGGCGCGGAAGGTGTCGGGGTCGACTTGCGGCAGTTTGATCACCGTCGCAGCCTCACCAGAGGCGTCACGGCACGCAGCTTGGAAGAAATTGGAATGCTCAGTCAGCAATCCCTCGGGGACGGTGAATCTGGAGGTGATCTGCGGGTTGCTTTCGTTAATGATGATGGTGACCTCTTTGCTGAAGTCGGGGACACTGGGCAGGGGTCAGTACAGCTTGTCAATTGTCAAGGGTTGCAGCTTATCTACTCCGAGCGGAAGGCCATAGTGGTTTGCGAGCGAGGTGTTGGGTGGCGTCAATGAGTTGTTGGATGTGAATGTCAGCAGATGCGAGTTCAGTAAGTTGAAAGTTAAAGCACATGCAAGCCCGTCCGTGTATTGATGTTGATGCCAATGACGCAGCACAACAAAACACTGTAGCAACACGGTGTTTAGCACGTGGAAACATGCTGAAAGCTCATTCTTCACTTTGAACCCTCAACTATCCGGCTAAACTTTATGTGTACCAATAGACTTCAATTTCTCCTCTAGGCTCTGCTGGTAAGCCGCCTTGAGGGGCGGATTATCTACTGTAGGTGCAAACAGGGTGTTCAACAAACAAACAAACTCAAACTGAGGCCTCAGGTTGAGTTTGTTTGACCAATTAGAGCGCGAGTTTGAGTTTGGTTTGTTTGTAAGGTCGTTGGTTTGAGGTTGTTTAGATGTTTGAAGGTATAGGAGCCTCAGGCTCCAAAAACAGTGATTTGTGAGGTATCTGCTCCTTGCAACTGGTATTTGGCCTCTTAGGCATCTTTTGTGTGTAATCCTCACCAAATCCTTGCCTCCCTTGCTCTTTTGAAATTGCCCTTATCTCATGTTCATAGTATAGCCAGATCTGAGGCCTTCAGAGGTGTTTTAGCCTCTAAGGCACACTCTTCACCAAATTTTGCTATAGACCTTGCTATCCGTGCTCTTTTAAGGAGTATCCTACTAGAGTCGTGTTTGTGAGTGAAGTAATAGAGCATTACATGCTTAGAGTCGTGTAGTATAGGATAATAGTAGAGTCGTAGGTCGTGTTTTTGAGGTTACTTACTCGCTCGAAGTCGTGTTTGTGAGGTTATAAGTGATAGCAGCTCGCGCGCTTAGAGTTGTAGTTTGCGAGTCGTGAGATAAGGTGATAACAGCGCTCAGAGCCGTGGTTTGTAAGTCGTGAGAGTAAGTGACAGCTGAGTTATCAGATTAGACCTTCTGCATGCTACGAGCGAAGGCATTACCTACTCTTAGCAAGGTCTTGCTTTATGAGAGGTCTCTCTTTATTGACAAGGTTGCCTGCTATACTGAATAGATGCTTAATAGCTGTAGTAGCTGCTAGCGCTGCTAGTAGAGTGAATGCCAAATGCTTTAATATAGGGTAGTTGTCTTGATAGAGTCGCCACTAATCTAAGGGATCTTAGCTGTCTAGTGGGTCGTCGATGTTCCTATACCTTATAAGTTCATCTTGAGTATCAGTGGTTTGATTATAGGAGCGCTTCTTATTCCAGGTAGTATAGCCCTTAAGCTCCTTGCATTTAGCTAGTAGTAAAGTTAAAAAGTGCTCTAGGGCATCTATATTGTAGATGCGCCTTGCTACAGCATACTGCTTATCGACTATTGTATTTGCAAGCTTCGTCACGAAAAAAGTTCGGCTGTATGGCTCGAGCGTATCAGCCAGCTCAGTCCCACACTGAGTCTCAGCCAGCTCGCATGTCCTCGAGCTACTTAGCCTATACAACCGAGCGCACCAGAGCAGCTCACTGCTATACACTAAAACAGGAATCTCGCGATATTTAGTATTCTTGCTATCGTTGACAATTATATCTACTTTAAGAAATTCGAATTAGCTAGCTACGAGACTTACATCATATAGAATAGCACTCGCAAACAACCTCGCTTTTTGACATTTGATAAATAACATATAGTAAATATCATAGATACGATTTTTAAGGAACATACTAATTATAGGACATAGAGAGAGTGTAGAGCAGTTAGTACTAGTATCTGCTTCGCAGGTTATATTAGTTGTAACAGTTATACGGCATAAACAACATCTGGCATTTATACTACTACTATAATGCCTGTATTATCACTCCTTCTTATATAGTATGAGATACTGCGTAACACTTATAGTCACTAGTATAAGCTCTGTATACGTCTTATCCCTCTTCTTCGCGTTTGTAGTAGTAATATCTACGACTAACCCCTTAAATATATCCTTATCAAAAACACGCTCTTTTAGCTCTATACCACTCTCTGCCCAGACCTGCGCCCACTATAGATACCCGCCTTCTGTATACCTAATTGCTAAAGCAACCTTCTCTTTAATCGCTGCCTAAGTAGTGTCGCCCTTTAGGTCGCTTTTATAGAGGAGCGCTTGCCTTAGTTCTAAGGCTTTTAAGGTAGCATTGTCGATTTGAGACAGGTCTGAATCTATATAATGGCGTTAGCACTATATCGATATAGTAGCAGAGCAGTTGGTAAGCCACCTTAGCTAGAACCTTCGCCTATAGCATTATCCTCGGCCGGTGGTAGTAGGGGTTGAGACTCAAGCTGAGACTCAGTTCGAGTTGCTCAAGTAGCGTATTAGCGTATAGTAACATCTTCTAACTGCTTTTTGCGAGCAGCTGCTTTAGTTTTGCCTTTTTTAGTAAGGTATACTGCTTCGCTGAGTCTCAGGCTTAGTCTGATATCGCTTGCGAGACTTGTTAGCAATTAGTCGGACCTTAGATTAGACAGTAGTTAGTAGCGGATCAGCTAGTAGGTCGTTATGGCTTATTACTCTTTCGCTATTAACAGTCTTAGCCTGAGTCTCAGCATACTGCGCTTAGCTGTCCCTCACCTATAGGTCTAGCCTATCTGTATTATCGATAATTGCTTGGCTAGTCTGACTCTGAGACTTATGCTAGGACTCAGATGTACGATTATGCCTTCTACTAGGCGTGCTAATTGTAGAGTCGTTCGACTAGGGAGGGGAGCTGAGTCTGTATAGAGCCCTTATAGACTGTATATCCTCCTAGGGCTGTTTGCTTATCAATAGGCTGCTAAACAATAGTTGAAGCTGCGCAGCATCTTCTAGCGTATTATCGTTATCCGACTCTAGCCTATCTAACGTATTAGCAAAGATACTTAGGTCAGTGTCTAATCCTTATATCGAGTTATCTAGTATATTGTCCAAACCCTTAAAGACTTGCTTTGTGACGATCTTTAGAAGTCTCTTCTGCCTCTTAATGCTCTGTTGCTCGAACAGCTATATCTTATGCACAAATATCGCTTTAATGTCACTAGGCTCTACTACGTAGTATGTTAGTTCGCTAATATTGTTCGTTCCTTTAGAACCTCTTAACTAGCCATCTAGGAAGTAATAGACGCTTGCGCACACGCTAATTAGCATAAATGCATTCACATCTACAAATAGTTCGGAGGTATCTAGATTTATGCTAATAGCAGTTGCTATGCCTTTCCTAAAGAATGCCTAGCGGATCGCCTTAATGACTATCTTACTCTGCCAATAAGATGACTAGCATATATTAGTTTTAGCAACTAATGCTCGAGGGCTGCCTACCTATAGTCCTAGTCCCTTTAACTCGAATGTAGAGTTATATAGCTAGTCCGTCGCCTAGCATTGCTATGCCTCCGTGTCTTCGAATCGTATATCTGCTTCGCCTTTAATTGCTGCTTTGATCGTATTGTTGGTTTTGTTCTTATAGAATCTTAGTGCCTTATAGAGCTAGCGCAATTAGCTAACATCACATTAAGTATAGCAGTCTTTACCTTCTTTGCAAGCTCCTTTATTAGCTCTCTAGGAATAGCGAGGCTAATGCATTTATCTATCCTTATCTGGTCTTCCCTTACTACTACCTATAACTGTTTCGTTATAGCGTCGACCTATAGCTTGTCGTACGCAGTAGGGTATATAGATGTATACCCTCTACTCCCTAATAATGCTGTTATAATCAGACATCGTCGCGTAGCTGTATATATCACTACCTCTGTCTATAGGATGTCTTTCTACTCTATAGTAGGCATCTGTTCGTATTGTGATAATATAGGTATGCTACTTATGTGAGGCGCAATTACGCAGCATTACTTCTAGGCACTAGTCTGAGAGTTAGGTACTCTAGACCTGCTATGACGAGGGGATGAGCCCTATAGGATCGTAAGCGTAGCAGGGCTATCCTTATAGTGATAAGAGGGCTTACTAAAAAGTATAAAGCACTAGATGATAGCTCTATATACCTGTTGCTATCTCTGTTGCTACCTGACCTATTGCTATTATCATCGAACGATGCTCTGTTAGTAGCGATATACCTCCTTTAGCTCATCTTTAAACTGTCTTAGGTTATTCGCTTAAGCAGTTGCTAATCAATCGATTTACGACTATACGCTGTTCGGACCTGTATTTAATGCTCTGCTAGTGATAGATACAAATGTTATAGGTTCGTTACTATTTATTAATGCGATAGAATGCACATCATAGCACGCGACGATAGGCGACTCCTAAGAATAGTATAGCTTCGCCTGCTAAGCCACTCTCGCTTACCACCTAGGAAGCCAGGTTCTAGCAGCAATAATAGTCGTGTATTACTCTGTTACAGCATCTTCAAAATAGCTAATATCTTTTATGCGCCCTTCTTTATAGTATAGTAGCATTATACCAATTTTTTATAATACTCCTATAGTCGTCGCAAGGATAATACAAGTGTAAAAGTAGTGTTCTCTGCGCTATACCTAGTCGTATATAGGGAGGGCATAGGCAGCTGCTTTACTCTATCACCGACATCTCGGCTGTGCTATCCCTATATCACCCTAGTATCTTATTAAAGGTACGCAGCAGCCATAAGTATCACGTATAAGCTCCTTAGTACCAAATAATGTATATAGCGCTCGTGGTGTGGCTATAAATATATCAATTTCCTGCTACTTTAATGCTACTGCATACTAAGCAAGAGGATGCTGAGTCTCAAGCCGAGACTTAGCTCTCCGCTTCTGCTGCTAGCGCGCCCTGCTCGAGGAGGCTTAGTCCTAGCTAGAGACTTAAGTCAAGGATTGGAGTGCCCTTTTATAATACCATTTCCTAAATATCTACTGCTATAGAGCCCTAATTGTATTATAATTTATATTTCAGATACTGCATATGTATCGGCTTATTTACTACTGATTATAAATAGCTACGCGTATGCGTATGCATACATATCAATGTTATAAGACGCCAAATTATCGAGATCTGTATAATAGTCCTATGTTGTATTTTAAACCCTTGCATAACTAATAGGTACAATCACCACAGAGTTATTACAACTATTAAACTGTAATCAATCGGTGACACTAGTAGCTGCTACTAATCCTAAGATATAGAAGAATGAATAGTAGTAGATTAGGAGAACTTGCAAAACAAGAAGACCTTACCCTTTTTGCAGTATGTAAATCAATCGATATAAGGTATTATCTCAACCAATCTAGCAATTGCTAGCCCCCTTACGCACAACAGAACAGATATAAGGCCTATCTCTCCTGCTAGTAATAGGCCTTAAACCTGTTCGAAGACTCTAGCCTCGAACTCACTACTTAAGGCTTAAGGTCACGCCAGTTAATGTATCTATAGTATACTCTATCTTTGGCTCGCCTCTGTAGATACGCCTGAACTTCTGCTCGGAGTCGCGCTTAATAGCATCAGTTCGCTCTATAAAATGAGCATTGTTAGAGTAGAGCAAGTAGCTAGGGAGTTCGTAACAGTAGAGCTAGTATAGGATAGTATTCTGTGCGCTCTTATCGATGAGCACATAGCAGTTATAGCTGTCGATGTACTAGTAGATGACGCAAGTGCTCTGTCCGTCGAGGAATATAGTAGCGCGTAGTAAATAGGCTTGTATTTCGTCCTTGCTATTATAGATGTTATCCTATACGATAAAGCCTACGTTTAAGCCCTTATAGTCGCCTGTCGCTAGGACAATCATTCCTCTAAGCTGGATCTAGTTAGTATTGTATTGATGCGCGAATATTAGCATATCTTACCTCGTCTCCTACAAGAATAGCACTGTTGTTACTAAGCTCGTTGGAAAAGCAGCGAAGGAGCTCGAGTGCTTCCTCTATCCTAGCTATGTTTCGGCTTGATGTAGTTAATGATCTTCTCCTCCCTATAAAGTTGCATACACGGATTGAGGGAGGAGTCTAGATAGGGAAGAGGATTAGGTAGCTAGCGTTACTGCGTATAGTATGGTTATGTAGTGGCGTAGTAGGCAAGGGAGGGTTGCTTATCATTAGTCTATAGAAGTAATCTTAGGTATAAGAGTTAGTATACTAGGCCAAAGGGAGTTATAACACACGATAACTTACTAGTAGGCGGCCTGTAGGATGTTGTTATAGATGTGATGCAGTAGAGTAGTGTGTATTTGCCTTAGATGATAGCAGCAACAGTCATAATGGCATCGTCTTAGCAGTTAATAGGCAAAAGGCTATATGCCTCACCCACTAAAGCATGTGAATCTTCAATACGCCTATCCAGCCTCAGAATCAGCGCTGAGACTTAGCTTTAGTCTCAGAATCCGGCATAGATATAGCACGTGAAAACTCACTTTGTCAGTCCAGCCTCAGAATCAGCGCTAAGACTCAGCTTTAGTCTCAGAATTTAGCATAGACATAGCACATGAAAACTCACTTCGTCAGTCTCAGAATCAGCGCTGAGACTCAGCTTCAGTCTCAGAACAGCTGCCTAACAAGCCACATATACGCTCGCTTTGCTAGCATACTGTATGTCACCTTAAGTCATATGCCTTAAGCACAATCGCTAACAACATCGCTTTTAAAGCCACGAGGTAATCCGTTCTTGACCCTTTTAACCTCTTTAACATTCCCTCTCTTCTCCTTTTATCTACTATTGTCCTATACGATTATGAACTGTATACTCTATAGGTGTTATAGGCTGTATATAACTACTGTCTTCTACTAGTATATATTATTAACAACTATCACGCCTGCCTCTTTATCCCCTATATTGTTCTACTACTTAAGCCTGTCGATACTATACACAAATGCGTGTTCTACTTCTAATATGTTGACGAAGCGTTCAAATTTTAATTCATCGACAGATATCCCTTCTATAGCCCGAATACCTAGCTAAGTTAGTGCGAGCTCGCATAATCGACAGAGTGCTGTCACTGCCTCTCCAGGCCGAGCAATAGACAGCATGAACTGGCTGAAGTCCCTCCCTAGCAGCATACTACTTAATCATAACACTTAGGAAGCAGCACAATGTCTATAGCAACCTTCTATAGCTAATAGAGATTAGGTAAGAGTTTAGACTAGTAATATCCTTATATATAGCGCATTGCGCTCTCTCGAGCGCACTTATTACCTAAAGTTAGCATAGATATAGTATACTAGTTTCTGTAATACAGCCTGTCTAGCCCTAGAGCTAAGGGCCTCTATAGTCCTTAGGAACTTAATACGCGCCTTAACATTACGAGTAAGGTAAGTCGAAAGCTCCTTCTATACTATAGCTCTCTATATTAGAGTCGTGAAAGTGTAGCTAATCCAGTCTCTAGCATCTAGCTAGAGTTCTATTATACTATAGAACTCTTTATATACCCTTTTAGTCAGTAAGTATAGCCTACTCTAGATATTGTCCTCTATATCGGTCGGATTAGACTTTGCACATTGCGTCGATGCATCCCTTATCTATAGCTTCTATAGTTTGTAGCAGGCTTTAGTTCTATTGTCATCTGCAACTATAGTAGAGCGAGTAGTAGTAGTACGACTCTTAAAGAGATTGGTTATCTTTAACCCTAGTTTGTATCCTGACTTCGCAGCATAATATAAGTAGGTAGATGTTCCTTCCTTAGCAAATATTTAACCTCATATCTATCCTTATACTAATAAACATAAGATAGATGCCCTTTAATAGCTCTAATGATGGTTTAGACCTTTACAAGCTAGTATATTGCTTAGCTGTTCTAGCTTAAATGCGAAATGACAATAATCTCTAGTCGGGCACTCGCCTTTGCCTCTCTGTACTACCCCTTGATATATAGCAATAACCATTATGTCGATACAACAGTAGACGACTCCTTTATAGTAGTTCTAGTGAATTGTATGCTAACTCGTCATTAGTTCGTCTGGCCTTTTAGAGCTTTTGCTGCTCTGCCTATTCCTGTTATAACATACTATGCAATGCTACGAAAGACGCCTATAATAACCTTATAGGAGCAGTTCGATGCCCTGAACTATGTCGACTGTGGTTGCTAGTGTTTAGGCTGTTATAGCTACTTCCTCGAAGTTATTATTCGTAGTATTGTGTAGTATGTTGTAGTAGGAACAGGCGGAGCAGCGAATGCAGTCTATTTTTAAAAGCTAGTGCGTAACACATTACTAAATGCTGCTATGTTGCAAAAGAAGTGGGTAAAGTAGTAAAGGTAGTCCGCCTTCGAGGCCTAACGCGCTAATTCGACTATTAAGGTGTACGCTATATCCTGTAAAGGCGGAGATGTTAAACATTAACTAATCACGGGCAGGTAGAGTGCGCATCATCTGGCCAGTCACTAATTATGGCAAGGACTTACTCTCAGGCTGAGTCTTAATACTCTAGTTCCAGCTACCTATAGCAAACTTCTGCTACTAACCTAAGACTTAGCATTCAGTCTTAATGCCGAGTCTCAAAGAGCAAATATCTATACACTGCTGCCTCCGCTAAGCTCAATTTTCGAAGTTGTTTATTTACTGCTACTGCTACTGCGTGCGCTAGATACACAACCACATCCCTTAATATACACCCTTATAACACCTGCTACTACTGCAAACAACATCCGACGAACTGCATACTCTGCTATAATCAAAAGCAATACTGGCGAAGGAGGAGCCTGTAGCTAGCGATATCAAAAAATAGACTTAGGAAAACATAAAGGCTGCACTCAAAGGCGCATCTGTTCCCTTTATCCGAACCTTCTTTAAGTAGTCCGAAATAGAGTTCGGGCAGTGCTGTGATCGCATTATACAAAAGGCGGAGCTTTATAGCGTCAATCTGCGTCTAAAGGCACTATAGGTTAGGAAGCTGTATAAAGATAATAGCAGCAAAGTCAGGTCTAGCGACATAGTATAGTAGCAAGCTAGAAGGAAGACTATCATAGACCTCTTAAACAGCACTAAAGAAGACAGCAACTGCTTCTGCTATTGTCGTGGGGTACGACATCAGGATGGGAATTGGTACAAGTCTGGAGCATAAGGCTCTGGGTTCTTGCATGAGCGTTCTGCGGTCACATGGTCAACACGTGACATAGTTCAAAGCGAAAGGTGGGAGACAGCTATATTAGCTGTTGACTGCCTAAAGGGCGAAGACCAGCGACACCCTTGTTTTTCAGATACAGAGATGAGTTTTGTTTTTTAGAGATAAATCGGAGTTACACGCTGTTGCGTATAGCAACAATAACAATCAGGGGTCACCAAAAATACAGTCTGCTCTCCCACTTGACTATTATGACTCTAGTACTGTCGTGGTTGTTCTGAGGTTCAGTATACTGCCTTGAATCTTTCTCGACCCATAGGTCGAGATTGTTTTTTATAGATGTATGAACTTTAGGCTTTAAATTGACTTCTCGACCTACACAGCCACATATTTGGTGCTGCTTCTGTGGATCGACCTTGCCTTCTAAAACAGTACGACTTAAACAATACAATATGGAATAAGCAGAACGACATCAACTATAGATACAATATAGCGAGGGACGAGGCCAGAAAAGGGGGGCATCCCTTTGACCCTAACAGCAGGAGCTTTTGAAACCCTACAAATTTTAAGAGAGCTCTGACCAACATAGGTTACTATAGGAAAAGGCAACAAGAGCTATAGCACTAGGAGCTACTGATAACAGCTCGAAAAGGAATCTAGATAGCGATCCAGATTTACCCCCTGTTTCAGATTATACAGATGATAGCTGTATAGATCCCAGCAGTCACAATCTTAATCAGTGTGACTTACCTATTTCAGCAGTTAGCTACTAGAAGAAAATGCCTCCGAGACAGGCATATAACAGCAGCGCAATAGTCTGTATTTCGAGGAAGAACACAGAGACAGAGACGACGATGATAGAGCCGACAAAAACATTCATAAGAACCAGCATATAGGAATAGCCTATACAACCAGTAGTCAAATACAGTGCAATACCTAAGGATTCAGAGAAGGCGTGTGCCTAAGACTGAGTCTACCTTTCTTTCTGTTTATTATTCTTTTCTTTTTATTGTACTATAGGTAGGAGGAAGAGGACTGTCTGCAATTATAGTGGACTAGGACTTTCTTCCTTCTACTCTATCTAGATTTATGCTATAGGCTATAGAGGGTATTATACCTAATAGGATCCCTCTCGACCCGACTTAGCAAGCCCAAACAACTGAGTCATAGCCTTCCTAATGACATAGAGAGAGAACTCCTTCGATATCTTACTTGCAGAGCTTTATAGCAATTCAGCCACTCCCTGCTCTAAGGTCTCTTAAGTCTCTAACCTTCGATGGTTATAACTTGTTAACTTTCCTTTGAGAATATACACAGCTTTGTAAAAGATATCAAGTATCTGATAAGAGAGTATATAACCTCCTTAAAGACTACTATACTAAAGATGTGGGACTTGAGGTTCGCTAAATTGTTGCTCGAGCGAATAGTAGCCTTAGCACTCTTTAGGGCCTGCTCCGAACGAAGTACGCAACTATTGATAATAAGCGAATATTGATAACTAAAGGCGCTCTAGAGCAGTTCGTGTTGCAAGCGAAGGAACGTCCTTATAATGATAACTTCCTATTATATAATAGGCAGTTCCAGATCATTACCTCCTATGTTAAAGAAGCTAGAAACACACTCTCTACTAGCCGAAAGACGATGCTATATCTCTATAGTCTCCTAAGGAAGATTATAGAAAAGGCAATCAGCTTGCTTCATATTTAGGCTATATATATAGAGCTAGTCAACTTTAAATAAGTAGTAAGCTTCATAGATAGCATTGCTTAAGCCGCTACCTCATGCTGTATTATTGAGATAGAGGACATTAATAGAGTAGTCTCGAGGGCTGTAAATCGATAGCGCAACCCCTAATGTATTACCCTTCCTACAGAAAAGATAGCATTTGTACTGCCTTCCTTACTAAAGCGCTAGGAACCTCTGTACTCTGACTTGCAGAGAGGAGTGCAGGATCAGTAGTCCCTCTCTCTCGATAAGATGGTCGAGAAGTTCAAGGAGATAAAGCTGACAAAGATAGAGATCCTCAAGATGTTTGAGTCTCCTAATCTCACGTACCTTACCTCAATTCAAAGAGGGGATATACTGATGCAATGCCTTTGTTTAGAGCTAAAGCCGAATCTACTAATTGCTGATTATAATGGATACCTACAAAGAACGCAAAGGGTGGCATTTCAGATGAACAATGCTATACAGACTCCGCCTTAATAGCAGTATGCTAGCAGGAGCGCAGAACAGCAGCCACCTCTTAAATATCACAGTTGTAGCAAGACTAATTATATAGTAATACACTGCTAGCAGGTCGATAAGCTAATATAGCAAGGATATATCCATTTTGGCTAGAATAACTATATTTTGTTTAGGACTATAGCTAATCCTAGCTGAGAGGTGCCTAGATTGCCCCCGACTAACAGATATGATACGCTGCTTAACATCCTTAGCTTAAGTGCGGATTAGGTAGATGCTATTGCGCAACTAACTACAGGACTATCAGGCAGAGCTATTACTCTGTTGCATCCTTTTGATAGGGAAGAGGATTCTGATTAAGAAGTGTACTATAGTACTCGCATTAAAGCTATCTATGCACTATAAACTAGTAGGGGAAAAGGCAAGGTTGCTAAACTACCTTAGCGCGATCGCATTCTAACTATCTGTACAGATCGATCTAGATAGTATATTCCTAAGGTATAAGATTCACAAATGTAAGGCTGGACTCTCCCTCCTTAGGATGTGAGGAGAACCTAGGACTCTATAGATGTCGATGAGGATCACCTAATAGGCATTCCGCCTATAAAGCCTAATAATACAAGGTAGGCTCCTCGAGCTTAGCGACTAGGCGATATACTTAGCAAAGAGGATGCTACTCCTACAGAGATTCGGGTGATAAACCATATCTTGAATATGCCTGTTAGCATCCCTGTTCGAGATGCTATTAACTTAATGCCTAAGATTCGCAAATTGTTTATGCAGCCTCTTCGCTAAGAGATAGTAGAGGCACTAAAGGCTCTAGGATAAGGGAATGTCTTAGTGAACAGTTAGGATGCTATAGGAAGCGATAGTAGCGTTCTAGATAAGCGCCTTACTAGCGAAAATCTTTCTCGACCTATAGGTCGAGAAAGATTCTCTACTACTAATGCGATGTCTGTAGCCCTACTTACGATTAAGCAGCTTAACGAGCGCCTTAGGAATATGAAGACGTACCGAGCGAAGTGTCCTCGTATCTCTATACGGGTTAGAAGAGAAGCAGTATAGGCACTAGTCGACTCTAGGGCCGAAATCAATATTATAAAGGAGAGCTTCGCACTACGCGCAGGACTACTAATCAACTCGCTCCCTCCTATAATAAAGGGCAACAAATTGATCTCAGCAAATAGAACTAGTGACCCCTTTGTAGGAATAGTAAAGACTCGCATGTTTATTAGAGAGATAGGGACCTCTTTCTAAATGCCCTTCCTTATTACTAAGGACTATACGAGTGAAGTGATTCTTAGAGAACCCTTTGTACTGTGGTCTTCTATAGCGACCTCTTAGACTCTATCTAGCTGCATTACTATCCTGATAATAACAGAGGATGGTACGCGTACTTGTGAGATAAGGTCTATCAATAGGTACGAGAAGGAGCTTAGAGAAGATAACAGCTAGAGGGAAGGCGAGGTAGTATAGTAACCAGCGCTACACCTAACCGAACGCTATCGCTAGATAATAACAACACCACATATACTGATGTAGAATTTCCTTATAGCGCTGATGTGTGTCTTGATGAATGCTGTCGCGCTTCTATTCCCTTACTAACTAGCGCTAGGGAAACTCCGGATAATCTTTCCTGACCTATAGGTCGATATTATTTAAAACTTCCTTATAAGCGCATTCGCGCATAGGCTATTACTAAAACACAAAAACACTTAAAAAATGACAAACAGACCTCAAAAATATGTGCGACAGAGCTAGTCGACCTTATGCACATCTTCTAGGCATCGCTAGGAGAAGGCACTAGGCGACGCTTAAGAAGACGAGATGAATATAGCCTGTATACTATTTCGCACTAATAGCAAGAAAGCGGAGCTATAGAGCTAAACACACTGTACAAGAAGAAGGCGGACAAAATCAGGCCTTTAGATACTGCGCTTCTAGATAGAAGCATGCCTAATGGAAATCCGAATTGGAGGTAAGACCTCTTAGCAGAACAGCACTGCGCTCTCAACCCTATTAGAGCACCTAGCCCTTACAACTACTTGTTCGAACCGAGGTACTAGTAAGAACCACAAGGTTGCTATATCACTATAGTATGCTAGGAGAAGATAGTGATAGATAAAGACATTTGGCCCTAAGAGAAGGAGATGTTAAGAGAAATGATATACAACAGAGAGAAAGCTCTTATATAGGATTTCATAGAGATTAGTCGCTATGACGAACAGGTGGTACTACTACAAGTCATCTGCACAGTAGAACACAAGGCCTAGCAGGCGAAAAGTTTCCCTATACTAAAGGGACTTCGGGATAAAGTAGTATCTATACTTTAGCAATAGATCGACGCTTCTGTACTAGAACGAAGCTATAGACCTTACTACAATCCTTAGTTCCTAGTATAGAAGAAGGATAAGAAGTACCAACTAATCAACTCTGCTATCAATATTAATGCTGTTACTATCAGAGATGCTATACTCCCTCCTAATGTAGATGAATTCTCGGAGCATGTTGCTAAACGACCTGTGTGCATCCTACTAGACTTCCTCTCTAGATACGATCAGATCATGCTCTATCTAGCGAGCAGGGACATAACTGCTATCTAAACTCCCCTTAGACTCCTTTAGCAAACGACTCTACTATAGGGAGTAACAAATTTAGTAGCTTAGTTTATACGAGCTGTTATGCATATCCTACACCTACACCTAGCAGAGAAGGCTAGTCCTTTTATAGATAACATTATTGTGTATTTACCTCGGATAGGGAATCTCACTGAACTTGCACTACCTGGCGTACGAAAGCATATGCTTTAACACCTATAATGGATTGATAGAGTGCTAGCTGATATTAAGCGATCTAGTTGTACTATACCTAGAGGAAAGTCACACTTCTGCGCTCCTGCCCTTAAAGTAGTAGAGTACATTTGTAGCTAAGATAGGCGGAGACCTACAGATAGATATGTGAAAGTAATCTAATAGTAGCCTGCTTACAAGAACATTACTACATTACGAGGATTCCTTAGAGCCTATACATACTATCGGATCTGGATCGAGCACTTTAGCGATATTGTATCACCTTTGTTTGCCTTGCTTAAGAAGGATGTAGAGTACTATTAGGATATTGAACAGGCTTAGGCAATGCAATCTCTGAAGGATGCTCTAACATCTGTACTAGTATTGATGCCTCTAGATTACTCTCCTAATGCTAGCAAAGTGATCCTTACTATAGATTCCTCTATAACTGGGTTCGGTAGAGTGTTAATGCAACTTAATCAATAAGGGAAAAGGCATTCATACAGGTACAAGAGTGGACTCTAGACTGCTATAGAGAAGAAGTACAACATTATAAAGCTTAAGTGTCATTCCCTCCTACACATACTACGCAAATACAGACTATGGCTATATAGGATCCGATTCACTATAGAAACTAATACAAATACGCTAGTCGCCTAGCTTAATAGAACTGTAACTAACTTGCCTAGAGCCTTAGTGACTCGTTAGCTTACATAGATAAGACTCTGGGATTTTGATGTGCAGCACATACCTAGGAAACAGAATGTCGTTACTAATGCATTATTGCGCATACTATAGGACAATAATATAGTCAATACACGACAAGATAACTTAGATGCTTTTGTCGACTATGAACTTAGCAGTATGCAGATCAGCCCTATAGCTACTATACCAGAGAACATTCTCCTTCCTAAATATAGCAAGAAGTCCTAGCGATACGCTCTTTAGCTCACCACACTTTAACAGCCTCTAGAACTCTCTATAAAGGAGTTTATTATATTTAAGAAGGAAGCCCTAAAACATCTCGTATAGGGAAGGCACCTATTTAGAAGGCAGAACAAGAATGCTCCTCTAAGGCGTGTAGTAGATGACTTAGATAAACGAAGAGACATCATTCGTGAACTGCATAATAAAAGTGGCTATCGAGGGAGAGAAGGTACCTACTAAAGGATTGCTGATCGATTCTACTAGGCTAGCCTGTTTAAGGATATAGAAAAGCACGTTAACACCTGTTTCTCCTGCCAGACCTAAGCACATAATCGGTCAGACAAGGCTCTCTACCCTACCTAGTCCTCCTGTATAGGAGAGAAGTGGGCTATCGATATCGTTTATATACTGCTATACATAGGATACTTGTACCTTATACTAGGAAGGGAGGATCTGTCTAGATAGGTTAAAGGAAGAGCCCTTCGTGAGAATAACTCAAAGAACGTTTTAAAGTTCATATTTGAGGACATTATCTGTAGGCATAGAATGCTATTACGCTTAGTAAGCGACAGTAGTCTAGAGAACAAAGCACTTACTGATAAGCTTCTTGCTCGGTACGGAATCAAGCATACCTAGACATCAGCGTATCACCCTTAGGTAAATAGTATAATAGAGAAAGGATATCAGCCTGTTGTGAATAGGCTGGCTAAGCACATAGCTACTACAGGAGCTAGGTGGATTAACGCCTTACCTGCGATGTTGTAGGCTGATCGAACAACTGTTAAGTCGACTACTAGAATAACTCCTATTCGGGTCATCTATAGAGCTGAACACATACTTCCTATTAAGATCAATGTTAGTTTATAGCAGACAATCGCTTAAAAAGCTATAAGATCTACTATAGATCTTCTCGCTGCTTGCTATGCTTAACTAGATAGGCAGGACGAAGCCCTAGAGGAAGTGTTGCTCTGTGTACGCAGGCAGCAAGAGGCTAATAAGGAATCCTATAATGACTCGTATCGCATTCGAACAGAGGAGTTCAAAGTAGGCGACCTTATGTTGCTCTAGGACTCTCGCTAAGAGATTAACAAATCTTCGGCCCTAAAACTTCATCCCTGCTGGCTTGGTCTATACTGTATACTAATAACAGTTCAGATATTTAGCAGTTATCGACTGGCTGAGCTAGATGGTACTAAACTGACTAAAACATTTGCAGGAAAGCGATTAAAGCTTCTAAAGTTACGAACTAAAGAAGACAGAGTAGCAGAAGAACCTTAGCAGCATTAATACTCTCAATGATAAGCAACTGATCAGAGAAGTCTGCCTTTGACTCGCATGAATTAGGCATATAATAATCGCTATCCTACAGTCGAGATTCCTCAGCCTTACTCTAACTTAGCAAACATTCTGATAATCTGAGAGAATAGCGATATCGATATAGACGACGGGAGTGTATCAGATGACTCCTTATAGGTTCCTAGTAACCTCCGATTTTGATTATCTAGCATTTTTCTTAGGCAACTAGTATTAGAACTTTCTCGACCCTTAGATCGACATTCATTCATTTTTCAAGCACTAATCTATATAGTACTTAAGAACCTCCTTGGATTCCTAGACATTCCCTTCTTCTTTCTTTTTTTTTTCTTTTTTCCTTTTCGAGATAGGTATATAGTTATCGGCAACTAGCGCTAGACTGGCATATGTAGCGGATGTAAGAACCAGCCAGACTAGGCAAAGATAGGAGTAAAACGAACACAGTGCATTCGGAAGAGAACAAGGGATAAGGAACTGCCTTACTATGCTGAATACAATAATAACAGAACGGATAAGCGAGCACAGGGTTGCATCGGCTAAGAAACGGCTATAATAATCTTTCTCGACCTATGGGTCGATATTGATCGGAGACTCCTCAGCCTGTAATAAACCTGTAGTAAACCAACGATGCGTGCTTCACACTTCACTCTAAGGTGCTTAGCACTCCTCAACTCAATAAGAAGCCCCTACATCACAGGAACAGCGCTGAGAACTAGAAATGTCACGTGCTGCGAACACTGTGGTTAGCAGGGGAGGTGTTTGATACCTCAGTTAATAGTAGTGAAGGATAGGTTTAGCAAAGTCACGTGAAAAGAAGGGATGCTTCCTCTGAATCCTTCATTTATAATCAAGGAACTGCTTCACTTCAAAGGAGGCGACTATTGCTTACGGACTTACTAACAGGCCAATCACAAGCCTTAAAAGGCGCATTTGATGGTCACGAGCCGATGCATTTGATGGTCACGAGCCTTCAGTTGTGATGAAGGAACTCCTTCACTTCAAAGGAGGCAACTGTTGCTTACAGACTCACTGACAGGCCAATCACAAGCCTTAAAAGGCGCATTTGATAGTCACGAGCCGACTGTTCCTGTTTGCTACAAAAAAGGCGCTAACGCTGTTTAGATGTTTAGGAAAACATATTAACCAGCTGCCCTCCTACACTAACGACTTCCTCTCTCTAACCGTACTAACAACCCCCTCTCCTCCCTACCTTTGTTCGCACTCACGACTCGACTCGATAACACAAAGGCACACCCTCTACCTTTCTCACTTAGCCGATTTTGCGGTTATCAGCTTCCTCCCTTAGCCACTATGGCATCGCAAACCCCCTGCACCCCTCGGAACCCTCCTCAGCGCGCTATCACACAGCGACCTACGAACCTGAAAGCTACTAATACAGCAGCTAATAGCATGCATACTCTTGTTGCTATAAGCAACATTTCTTATAACAAACTCTGCAACTTCTGCTCTAAGAGCACGAAGGTAACTTTAGAAGACCTCATTTCCTTCCTCAATAAGCAAATACTAGTAGTTCGTAGAGCTATATAGTATAGCCTGCTCGAACTTGCTAATACAGCTTTAAGCGAGATTGCAGATCTTGCCTCGCGTTTCTATAATTACTACGACTGCGATACTGCATAGAAGAACAACAATCCTAGTAGCCGAGTCCTAAATAGCCTCTCTAAGGACTTTCCAGAATTCCACTAATTAGTAGAGCTCAGCAAGAGTACGCGCAACTGCAAGAAAGAGGCCTAGGATAGCATTCAGGCAGTGTACCCTTTAATTGCGAGCAATCGCTCTATTAAGTCAACATGCACATCAGACAAGGCTACTCATTTCCTTTAGGCAGTCTGTAGGCAGGTACGCGCCAATAAGAACACTCCTGGTAATGTGATTAAGCGCTTGAACGTGGCCCTGCTAGACAGGCTTGATAGCATTGGTCAGATACGCAACTAGGGAGTGTCAAGTAAGCGTATCCTTCTCACCTGTGATTATAATAAGGCTGCTACCTATAGCACATTAAATAGTGTGAACACTACCAACCTAGACCGATGCGCGTAGGAACATCTCTTGATTCGGAATGACGATGGTATCTATGCTGATCTAGAGTTTGCTGTTTATGCCAGTCCATCTTAAGGAGTGGCTTCTCTAGGCATTTTCCTAAGCAATAGGATTGCTAGCAGTGTAGGACTCCGTGATTCTCCTTCTCCTTCTATCAGCAGCCTAAGCGACTTTGTTGCCAACATGAGTATTTATAGCACACCACAGCTGCCTAAGAAGCGTAAACAGCGACTCGATATGATAGGGCCTACTAGCAGGCACTGCAACACATCTACCTGTAGCAGTGGTGACCTCAAGTGCTTCGCAAAGGTACTACAGTTTATTATCGACTACATTAACAACCTTCTAATTCAGGCTAAGACTACTGCAGAGCGCTGTGCTATTCTAAAGCAGGTCTCTGTAGTTAGTCGCCTTAGTGGACAGAATAACAAGAAGCTTTGCTAGAAGCATATGCAGCGACTTAGAGCTGCTCTTAGTATGATGACCAATTTAGCGACCTAGGATAAACTCCTTACTCGAATTGAGACCATAATGGCTAGAAAGGACTCTGAGGGAGGCCTTAAGGCTCTTCAAACTAAGGACAGACATTTCAACTGGTGGCGTAAGGGATGCTGTCCTGCTGTTAAGGGTGATACTCTAGGGGTATACTGCTTCTTCCTAAGGCGTGTGCCTTTCTATAAAGAGGTTTTTGATAGACCTTTCAGATTCACAGAGAGCTACGCTATCAAGATTGCCCTAGCTATAGATATGACTAAGGACAACTACGAAAATAGATTGCGAGGCAGTTATAGGAGCCTCAAATCGAACAACATAATAGACTACCTAAAGCAATCTGGAATGCTTGCACTTATGCGTATAGAGTTCTATATATACTACTAGCACCAGCATAAGCAATGTATCGAGATAGGATAGTAACGAAACCAGTTTAGGAGCCTTGCTTAACAAGTTGTTCGTCATAATCCTAAGTACTAGTTGCTTAATGTGGTAGCTCGCAGCAACCACTTGTTTGCACTCACAACCAGCCCTTACTATGTGAAGTACGCCACACAAGGACAGAGCACTAGGTTCCGCCACCTTGATCAGAACCTGCATACACTCGCTACTAAAAGCAAGGGCAAGGATCAGTAGCAGGGATCCCTCTCTCTGGATGACGAAGACAACAACAACTGCACTAAGCTTTGCACTGGCTTTAACAACATAGCAAAGATTAGGAGGTTCGCTAACCTCCTTAAGAAGAAGGGTAAGCTGAGTGATAGGTTTGTTAAGCAAATGAACAACACTATTCTGGATGCTACTATAGTTAGCTCACTGAACGTTCGTTAGGCTCCGCACTCTTATATTACTACTCAGATTCGCCTTACTTCGCCTCTCCTTCTATATAGTTCTACTGCTCGTAGCACGAAGCTTTGCTGTACTATCTATCTATAGTATGTAGGCTTCCTAGCAGGCAAGGGTTCCGCAGAGGTACCTAAAGGCCCTACCTTCGATAAGCTCTATATCGCTCATGCTACTAGCGTTGCTCCGCCTAAGACTCCCTTAGGATACCTATACAAATATAGCGAAGTTAGTACTCCCTTCCTAGCTTTTGTGCGAATCACAGATGTGAGTCCAGTCTGCGATGCCTTAGTAGCTTAATACCCCTAGGATAATAGAGCTATTCGTTTGGAGATAGGCAATATATTCTATAGATAGAAAGACTGCACCTATAACAGTAACGACTTCTAGTCTATAGTCTATGACTTTGTCACTTACTGCAGAGTTCGTATTCTAGCTAAGATAGTTAGTACTAGCATATTCGCTAGCAATAGACTATTCGACAAGATGGTTAAGCTAGAGAAGATGTCCTATAGTTCTAAATCCTTCTTCAGGGCCTACCCTCAGTTTAACTTAGCGCAGAAGGTGATCACTCTTAGAGCTGATACTATAGATGCTACTTACAATCGCAATACTCGCCCTTAATCTGAGCTTCAGGATCTATATCAGATGAACGAAGAGAACTACATATATGAGCTTAATAATTATGAGCTTCCCCTAAATAGAGAGAAGCGCTCAACTAAGAAGGCTAAGCATCTCGATATCTTTAAGAATACTTATAATGGTTTAGTGTCACCTGTCTAATCTGGCATTACTATTCGCACTCGCTCCTTATCTTCGTTAGCAAGTGATAGGCCTTTGTTATCTTTGTCTTCTTCCGACGATGACGACAATCTAGTGTAGGGAACTTAGGGCTATAGCGGATCGATGTAGTCTTCAGGTTCTCGTCGCTCTTGATCTAGCAGTCCCTAATTCTCTGATGTATAGTCCCTTAGCGGTTCTGCTAATAGTATGTCTCCTAGCAGGTAGGAATAGGAACTTTAAAATAGGCGTAGCTAAAATCTTTCTCGACCTATAGGTTAAGAAAGGCTCTACTCGGAATTCTGGGATTGATGACTTTTGAATTCTTGTTTTCCTTTTTCTTTAACTTCTTTTGGTATCATAGGACGATACTATAGTTAGCAAGGGAGGAAATGTCGTAGGGTACGACATCAGGATGGGAATTAGTACAAGTCTGGAGTATAAGGCTCTAAGTTCTTGTATAAGCATTCTGCAGTCATGTGGTTAATACGTGATATGGTTCAAAGCGAAAGGTGGGAGACAGCTATATTAGCTGTTGACTGCCTGAAGGGCGAAGACTAGCGACACCCTTGTTTTTCAGATACAGAGATGAGTTTTGTTTTTCAGAGATAAATCGGAGTTATATACTGTTGCGTGTAGCAATAATAACAATTAGGGGTCACCAAAAACACAGTCTGCTCTCCCACTTGACTATTATGACTCTGGTACTATTGTGGTTGTTCTGAGGTTTAGTATACTGTCTTGAATCTTTCTCGACCTATAGGTCGAGATTGTTTTTTATAGCTGTATGAACTTCAGGCTTCAAATTGACTTCTCGACCTACACAGCCACACTATAGATAGACTAACCTCAAGCCTAACTAGTGGATTAAGGGCATGTCTGAGCTCGATGGCATAGACGACATCAATAAGAGCTTCTTAAGCGTAGAGCAGATGTTCTTAAAGCTAGTAATCGCTAGATATCGAGAGAGCTTAAAGAATGCAGAGGCTGCCAACGATGAGGTCGAGATCACTGATGTTCGTATAAAGCATTTAGCTAGCGATGCTAGTAGCCTTAGCAGTCCTAGCACTACTAAGAGCCTGCGGAACAAGCTCCCCAGACTCAACCTCAGCAGTAATATGTCTCGTAGCGCCTCAGTCGTTACTAATGCAGATGCTTACAATTATACGCTACTTCTGCTAAAGCCGAAGTTTAGGGATGTCCTATTCGTAGTGCTCTAGTTTTCCTTCTATCTAAGCGTAGTTAGTAAGGACGAAGTCCACATAGACTCTATAGAGACGACTTGCGAAGATATCTTAGATAAAATCGACGCCTACCTATAAAAAAAGCCTAGCAAGACTACTATTAGCGACCTAGGCAAGCAAGGCATTAATCAAAGCCTTATCGAAATATACATCATTAAGCACTAGGTCTGGCGCGCATTTAGCATTACGCTTAACGCCACAAAGGTCAACCAACTACACCTCTAGTACTAGCACAGTCCTAATCAGGTCTAGAGGAAGATCTGCAATGCTGCTGAGGCTAAATTTGCCTTAAAGTCGCTATATAGGAGCTAGCTATAGACTGAGCATAAGGCTATCTACTTCTATATTGCTAAGTCCGAAGAAGTCCTTAACTAGTTGCTACAAGAACTTATGCACCTAGAGTCGTAGCCTAAGAGGCTTTTAAAGACGCGTAAAGGCATCTTCGACTTAGGACTATCCTATACCTATAAGCAATAAGAAGAGTAGGACTACGAGACTGCCTTACAAGTATAGGCTGAGGAAGAAGACGATACGCATACTAATGAGGAGGTCGAATAGGCTAAGTATCGTTAACAAGAGCAGCTTTTAAGGGAGAAGGCAAAGGAAGGCACTACTAAAGAAGACAAGGAAAATGAGCTCGAAGCAGTGCGCTATATAGCTCGGAGAGAGTGCAGCAAGTAGGCTAAGTCTGAGGCTAAGGCTGCTTAGAGTATTAAGACTTAGCCACCAGATGATAAGGGCTAGAAGACTTAGTTATAGGCAGCTCGCGAAGTATTAGCTATACCTACTATTCCTGATTCTCAGCCTAAGACCTAGTGTAACTAAATCAGCGATCCCTTCGACCCTGTTTTGTTCGATAGCATTCTACCTAAGGCTACACTTATTATTAAAGCAAAGATGCCTATAAAGCCCTTTGTGATGTATAGAGAGGTTAGTATAGAGTTTATCGAGTGGTTAAGCAGTAGCAGCATCCTAATTTCTATCGATAATATAGATCTTAGCAAAGTATTATGCTCGAGGCTAGGCATATCGTATTAAGATTTCTTCCTATAGGCCTATAAGTTCTTTAGTACTAACCTAAGCAGAATCTCTACTTAAGAGCGCTTTATAGTGCCTAATCTCTCTTAGTATAAACAACTTCCTTAGGAAACAAAGATTAAGAAGGGTAGTAAGAGGAAGAAGAGTAAGCTAGCTATAGCCCTTAAGCCCTACTAAATAAATGTAATAGCATTCATTATACGATGCCTTGTTAAAGGCAAGCCCTTTAGTCTTCTGGCGTACTATGTAGGCCTTAGCAAGTGTGTTATTAGAATTGCGCTTATATACACCTTCTTCTGCTTATAGTGTATATATACCCTAAAGACACCTATGCCTATTATACTGTTTCGGCTGAATAAGACAGAGTAGCAGAAGCAAGCTATAATAGATACTAATGAGCGCAAAGTTTTTAACTTTACTAAGCTTGCCGAAGGCATGCTAGTTATCAATAATAGCTCTATTATACTAATCGCCCTGCCGAAGGTCTTAGTAAACTAGGTGTAGGAAGTCTATAAGTTCCTCCTAGTTTATATGCAGCCTTTGATCGTTCTTGCCTTCTACATAACGAGGGATGATATTAGGAATAGTAGAGCCTATAAGGGTTGCTATAGGGCCGATAGTGTAGTCACAGTCGAAAAGGGAGATTGTATCTATACTATGCTCTAGTAGAGCAGATACTCGGCCTAAGAGCTTAGAGAGTATATCAACAAAGGTATCACGATTCGTAACTTGCTAAAGCCAAAGCCTACTTAAAACAGCATCGATATCGCAGACCTAAGACAGAACAATGTCTAAGTCCTTACTATCCTGAACTCCTTTAACACTTAGGTAGTATGCTATAACCCTAATAGGGTGAAGCACCTACGCAGTAGTAGGAGATACTAAGATCTGGCAGTCGATACTGTCTTTGCACTATAGATATGGGACGAATATTATTATCAAAAGGGAACGCAAGTAGCGCTACACCCCTCTATAAGATGCCTTAAGGGTCGTCCGAACAGCATTAGTATCAGTAGCACTCCTAGTCTTTCGATTACTAATTTTGCTATAGTCTAGATAGGCTCGTTCGCTAAGTTCTTCAAGTCTACTCACTCTACTAAGCACTATATCACTAAACTACAGAAGTGGGGATTAGCGAACTAGGGAAAGGGTGAACTCAGATAGCATGACGAAGTCCCTAACTATATTAAGAGTGAGATTCGCGTAGAGTCTATTATAGACTAGTATACCAATTTCGTTGCTATAGACAAGGTTATCACTAAGACTATAACTTATAAGAAGTCTTAATCCTTGTACACTACTATAGCAACAGGCTAATAATTAGCAAAGGACACCAAAGAGGAGGGTTAATAGGAAGAGGCTAATATAGTAGCACTGCTAATCGCGCGCTAGCTCTAACTGTAATAGATCTTTGCCGACAATGCTCTTTAGTAGCAGCCAGACAGCAGTGTCGCTAGAGAGAATGCAGTTGACGTCCTACTACACGCCTACTTCGATTTTCTGTTCGATATGCGCAATAAAGATATTAATAGTGCTACTATCCGCACTGCATCTAGCAACAGCAATTCGTCTAAGTCCGAGTCTGAGTCTAAGACTCATATCTATAGCATAAAGGGGCTATAGAAGGAGAGCCTTAAGGCTAAGCAACTAGTATTAACGCTATATCACTAGCTCTGCATTACTCTGCTCTAGCTATAACTAGAGTTACTCTGTTAATGTGACGAGGGTCTTAATGCAGAGCTCGGCAATTATAGCATCTAGAACATTAAGGACTTTAACCTAAAGAAGGGGAAAGCAGGTGTTATTAAGTACTTATAGAGGTATAAGGAGGAGATTATGAGCAAGCAAACTACTATAGCGCTACTAAAGATGTTAAGGGCGCTTCAGTCTTAACTTAATGCGCTTAGTTTCCGCAAAAAGATTGTTATTATGTCCGACAAGCTATAGAATGCTTTTATAGTTGAGCAAATCTTACACTAGGTGTAAGAAGACTCCTCTAACAATCTCCTTACGCATAAGGAAAATTAGGTACAGCTCGACACCTAGTCTACTAGCTAGGACGACAATATAACAATCGAGGATTTTAAGACCTCTTGTCCGAATCCTGAGGGCTATAGTGACGAGCCTTTTATTATGAACGCAGTTGCTTCGAGTCTGAATATTAGGATATCGCTCGCCCTAGCTGACGTAATAATCCTAATAGACTCCTGCTAAGACAACAACTTCATTAGGCAGACTATTAGTCGTATCTAGCGCTCTATAGAGTCGCAGCCCGCACTATGGACCGAGAGCTACTACTTAGTAGTACAGACAAACTATAGCTACAACCTAGTCTCGGAGTAGCTCTACGGACGTCAGACCTTTAGAGCTAAGGCGAACAGGGCATTGACTCTATTACAACAGTAGGCTGCCGAAGACAGTGACAATAAGATAGAAGTAGATTAAATGCAGTATAGGGTTTTAAAGTGCACGAAGGCAAGGCGTAGAGTCTGAAGCAGTACGTAGTTAGTATAGTTCTCGAAGAATGCAATAAGAAGAGTTTAGAAGTGCAAGTAACTGTCTCTTAATACGCACGCTACTTTCAAGATTGTGTTTGCTACTAGTACACCTAAAACTCGGCCTGAGACTATATATAGATGCCGAGAGCGCTAATAGACTAATTATAATCATTTCGTATCTTACTATACTAACGGATAGCTGTAATAGAAACCATTTGTTATACACAGACTGCTGCGCAATAGTGTAGGCTAAGACTGCAGCTGAGACTCAGGGTCTAGAGTTAAACTGGTCGCGTAATCCTTAAAGCGTTTATTTACGCGTACATGTATTACTAATGCTACACGCGAGAGGAGGTAGCCCTTATAGTCCAGTTGAGGGCATGCGCTGCATATAGGAAGGTATACTCTTCTACTAGCGGCCTTCAACAACACCAAAATACCTGCTCCAAATTACGAAACTAGTTAGCAGCATTAGATGAAACTTGTACGCAACTTCTATAGTCTAATAACGACGAACAGGCAAGCATACCACCTATTACTGACGATAACCTATAGCCTCTGCCTCCTACTGATAGAGATAGAGACCTCGCAGAGGTCGAGCATCTAGAACTGTAGCTGCGCTATAACTCTACTAAACAAGAGGAGACAACTAACAATACACTAGGCGTAGGGAATAGCAGCGCAGACGAGTATACCTAAGGCGAGAATACGGATAATGCTAGCTATCCGGCTCGAAGCGATCATACTGCTAGATCAATTACAATTAGTAAGGGCCGATTGTTGTCTATTACGCTAGAAGCCTGCTCACACGAGACCTTTAATGAGGTAAAGGGCTAGAAGGTAGGAATAGGTATTAGACAGTAAGACTTAGCTATTTGTAGTCGCAGGCGATTCTAATAGTTCTGCTTTAGCATCTAATATAGTGCTAGGACTAAGCCTAAGACTAAGTATAAGGCTACATATGCGAATCCTCTACTATTTAAATCGCTAGTGCTAATTTATAGATATAGTCTTCGTAATGCGACTAAGTCTTAGGCTAGGATCTAGTATACGGACTCCTTCGTAACACTATTCAATATAGCATTCGCATAATAGCTACACAATGAGGACGTCTTGAGCAACGCAATCAATCGCCTTCTACAGAACCCGGATGCACAAATGCTACTGGCTGGTTAACTGAGTTAGAGGTCCGCCTACAAGCCGAAGAGGAAGATGCAAGGCGATATTAGCGAGCTCTCAGCAATCGCAGGGGATTACCAAATCAAGGAGATTAGCATATCTATAACACGGACTACCTCTAGCACTGCGAGCTATATGCTATACTACTGCGATGTATTAGCAGGTATCCGGTTCTTTCTTAGCTATACTGGATTTAAGAATGACTTGATTTACGAACCTTACTAGATATGGTCGACAGACGAGTTACGAAGACAGATATATACTGACATAGCTTTAGCGGACTGGTAGTAGGATACGCAAGAGAAGGTTAGTATTGAGAATGCTACCATTGTGCTGCTTATTATTGCTAGCGACAAGACATAGTTAACCAACTACTAGGGGGACCAAAATAGTCATCTAGTCTACCTTACTATCAGCAACCTTCCTGGCTAAGTACGCTAATCACATATGCATCCTAGGATGATGTTGCTAGGGTTGCTTCTAATTGTAAAGGATAGAGACTCTACCACGCAGAGCCGGATATTCTACAAGTGTTTAAAGGTTATGTTCGATCCTGTTATATAGTACGCAAACGTAGAGGGTCTTAACATGCTCTACGCGGACGGCCTAGAATACAGATGCTACTCTATAATCTCGGTTTTTTTAGTCGACTACGAGGAGCAAGTCAAGCTTACTAGCGTAAAGGCAAACTCGCACTACACAATGTGTAGAGTCGCTAAACATAAGCATAAGGATTTAGAAGGATGGGCGGAATAGAGGACGTAAGAATACACGAAGGCACAATACCTAAAGTAGCGAATGTCCAGAGTTAAGAAGGCGAGCAATAAATAGGTGCACGACATCGATCTATTCACATTTAGGCACTGCTACGTCAATATCCACTAATCTATAGCTGTTAACATCCTGTACCAACTCTTAAAGGGTGTCCTGATGCACGTGTTGGATTAGCTATATGCTCTGTTAGAGGAGTAGCTACCAGCTTCTGGCTCTATTAGATACAGGGCAGCAGGAGTGCAGCTAGACTTCGCATCTGCTGCTACTAACACTCTAGTAACAGCAAAGGATAGAGTCGAAGCAGTAATAGATTATCAATTTGCATCTATACTAGTGTACGCGAAGATTCGACAGTTTAAGTACTTATCGAGTAGGACGTAATAGACAGGCTACGAGCAGAAGAGTATACTACAGCAGGTGTTACTAGTCTTTATGCTAATTCTTTAGGAGATTAGAGCGATCGATACTATCCGCTTCTTGCATACAGTTATCGATTTTATCTTGCTCGCGATGTATAAGAGCTATAACAATGACATGCTCCGATATATACAGCTAGCGCTCTTTAGAATGAACTAATATAAAGAAGTGTTCTAGAGATACCGACCTAGCAAACCTGCATCTGCTGAATACGACAAGGTAGGCCACTTCAACTTCCCTAAATAGCATTTAATGGTCTATTATAGCGACATAATCAGATGTTTTGGCAATGCGCCTGAGCATGATTCGGGGCAATTCGAATTTAGTTATGTTATATAGGTGAAGTGCAGCTATAAGGCTTCTAACTGTAAGGTTGGATAGGAGGACCAGGTTATGCAGTACAGCCAGCGCAAGCTTAACAGTCTTGCGAGAAACGATCCTGGTCTCTATGCACGCCACCTTACTATTGCTGAATGCTGAGAGGCATCTGAACAATTCATCAAGCCTATAAAGGCAGTCGATGTATCAGACTACTTTAGATGGCCGCATAAACAGTTATAAGGGCTGGATATTAGATACGATAAATAGCATATAGTGTCCGAACTTGAGCAACTCATCGGCAGTACCAAGGGCTACCACTTCTATTAGGCTGTAGTAGTGTTCGTACAGGAGTCTCGTTCGCAGGCTGCAGACGAGAGCTAAGAGTGCTTAATACCAGGTTACGAGCCTGATACAGTAGATGCGGACGATAGTTAGGTGCTGCTACTACGCGTATAGTTCCACCCTTCACTAAAGTGTTAGAAGTGCTTAGGCGCAGATACAGATGACCCTAATGCTCTAAAGAAAGATCTAGTACATTGTGCACTGAACTAGGATAGTAGAGGGGGCAACGAGCAGTATGACTTTGTTTAGGTGTAGGAGTATACGAATACTAATACAGCTGAGTCTAAGGCTAAGTCTTAAGCAGGCGCGAGGAAGTTAACTATAAAGTCCTATAGCGCGAACGTTGCCTTTTATAGCCGATTGCTAGTAAGGGTTATATACTTGATTACTATTGAAGACAGTAATGCCTAACGCCATATACAAGTTATAGGCAGCAGTACGTAGCAACTAAAGGAATCCGGCACGCGATTTATAGGAGCCTTCGTCGAAATCTTCCGACTATAGTTGCTAGGCAGTGAGGCAGACTGCAACCACAGCATGACGGAGGTCTATAAGGAGCCTATAGCTCTAGGTAGAAAGATACTTAATGAGTAGTAGAGGATGGTGCTATGCAGATAGAGAGTTTATCCGATTACTAGTATATACCACAGCATCTATATAGTTCCTAAAGGCACAAACGGCGAAGAGGACGGCGCAGAGTGGTATATCAACAACATAGCAGACTTTGAAATATACAACTACCTATAGAACAGTAGCTGGGAGGAGGAGGCAGCAGAGGCAGCAATAATATCGAAAGAGCGTCGTATAGCAGCACTTAAGGAGGCAGCAGAGGCAGCAGAGGCAGTATTGCCTAAAGACCGTAGTGTTATAGTAATTAAGGAGAAGGCGAAACCGATGAATGCTAATGTAGATAAACCTGTCAGTGTGCAGAAGCGTAGAAGGCTACGCTATAATAAACGTAGATAGATTGTACACTGAGACTCATACTGAGTCTCACACATGCACTGTATTATGTAGGTAATATATAATGTTGTACTTCGAGGTGTTCAGCGCACTAAGTCTCAAACTCAGACTTAGCGCGCAATCGGTTCTGCTTCAATCTCTACGCTCCCTGCCATAATAACTACGCATTACGATCACAACGCTTGTATAGCACTTTAGTCGATGAATATAGCACCTAAGAGAGAGTTCAGTACTGTTTCCCCTAAAAGCGACTCTGAGATAGAGGTAGATACCCCTAGGAAGAGGCTGCCAACGACGCTATCAGGGCAAATAATACTCTTAGGAGCTTACTAGGCGCTAGCATTCGATATTGCTAGTACACCACTAGCACTGCCTACCTCGGACGCCGTCGTCGAAGTGCCTAAGCTATAGGCGACTACGATAAGAGTTTACCAGCTGGTCGAGTTATAGATGAGCATAGCTGCGATTGAAAGGCAGCTCGCAGTTTTGAAGCAGCAGATTGCAGCTTGAGTATAACAAAGCGAATAGGTACGCGCGTTTAAAGCTATAAATACTTACTAGATATATACTAACTGTATATATAGAAGGATGAAACGAATAGAACGGGAGGGGGAATAGGCTACGCGAGATAGATGCGTATAGATGTAGTTGTAGATAGGACGTAAGCAGAGCTGAGTCTGAAGCTGAGTCTCAGCTCGGTAGCTCGGCTGCAGCTCGATAGCGGCTCGGTGTATCTCGATACGGATCAGCTTTAAACAGTAGCTCGGGCCTTCTTTTTTCGTGACGTTCACAAACTCTAGTATTTAAGCCTAATGCTCTTCGAACCAGACTTGGCAATAGTGAGGATTGAGAAATACTGCTATAATATAAGCCGGATTGAGGTCAGTAATCCTGTAGTACTTCTTTAACTTCATCTAGCCAAGATTGAGGCATGCTATAAAGAAGGGAGTCTTAGGCTAACTCCTTCGCTCTTTAAGGTAGTATAGGAGATAATCTATCGATGTGAGAGTGTTATGAAGTGCTCTAGCTGTTGTACTAACGCTCTGCATAAGGAGAGATACTTTATGGATTAGCTTGAGGAGATCTCTAAATTAGCAAAGCTCGTACCAGTTGTCTTTGGTAAGGAGGTTATCCTTGTGAATATTAGACTCCTCATCGCTCTGGTAGAGCATTAGGGCATCCTTGAGGTAGATGCTATAGTCGATCATTAGGTAGGTGCTATTCTACTAGATGCCTCTGTTTGTAACGAGTTGTAATATCTTCTTAGCCTCATTAGCTATCTTAGCTTTATATTGCTTGCTCTCGAATAGAGCTACCTACGAGTTATTGGTCTTGATGTGAGTAACGAGATTATAGAGCTTCCCTATAGGACCTCGCTTTTGTTAAGCATAGTATTGTTCTTCGTCAGAGCCATTCCTTGAGATACTATTTAGTTCAGCGATTACTTGCTTAGAGTCATTTTGTGATTATAAGAAGTCGATTTGCAAGTCGTCGATTGCAATACTATCGGCTCCGAACAGGATAGCAGTGTATACTAGGTTATATATATGGCTAGCACAGCAGAGTCTTGAGGTTACTAGATCAAGGGTTACACGCTCTAATAGATGCTTTAGGGCTGTGTCATTATTAGTAGCATTATCTGCTGCAAAGTACGCGATTTGGTTGCTGCTGATCTAGTAATCCTTTAGGACGTCGAATAGGTAGTCTACAATATTAGCGCTAGTATAACTGCTAAGAGTGTTGTATAAGGCAAGGACGACACTGTAGAGCTTATAGTGTCGTGGGGTACGACATCAGGATGGGAATTGGTACAAGTCTGGAGCATAAGGCTCTGGGTTCTTGCATGAGCGTTCTGCGGTCACATGGTCAACACGTGACATAGTTCAAAGCGAAAGGTGGGAGACAGCTATATTAGCTGTTGACTGCCTAAAGGGCGAAGACCAGCGACACCCTTGTTTTTCAGATACAGAGATGAGTTTTGTTTTTTAGAGATAAATCGGAGTTACACGCTGTTGCGTATAGCAACAATAACAATCAGGGGTCACCAAAAATACAGTCTGCTCTCCCACTTGACTATTATGACTCTAGTACTGTCGTGGTTGTTCTGAGGTTCAGTATACTGCCTTGAATCTTTCTCGACCCATAGGTCGAGATTGTTTTTTATAGATGTATGAACTTTAGGCTTTAAATTGACTTCTCGACCTACACAGCCACATATTTGGTGCTGCTTCTGTGGATCGACCTTGCCTTCTAAAACAGTACGACTTAAACAATACAATATGGAATAAGCAGAACGACATCAACTATAGATACAATATAGCGAGGGACGAGGCCAGAAAAGGGGGGCATCCCTTTGACCCTAACAGCAGGAGCTTTTGAAACCCTACAAATTTTAAGAGAGCTCTGACCAACATAGGTTACTATAGGAAAAGGCAACAAGAGCTATAGCACCAGGAGCTACTGATAACAGCTCGAAAAGGAATCTAAATAGCGATCCAGATTTACCCCCTGTTTCAGATTATATAGATGATAGCTGTATAGATCCCAGCAGTCATAATCTTAATCAGTGTGACTTACCTATTTCAGCAGTCAGCTACTAGAAGAAAATGCCTCCGAGACAGGCATATAACAGCAGTGCAACAGTCCGTATTTCAAAAAAGAAGGAAGACACAGGACGGACAGAGACGACGACGACGGAGCTAACAAAAACATTCACGAGAACCAGCATATAGGAATAGCCTATATAACTAGCAGTCAAATACAGTGCGATACCTGAGGATTCAGAGAAGGCGTGTGCCTAAGACTAAGTCCACCTTTCTTTCTGTTTGTTATTCTTGTCTTTTTATTGTACTATAGGTAGGAGAAAGAGGACTATCTGCAATCATAGCAGACTAGGACTTTCTTCCTTCTGCTCTATCTAGATTTATGCTATAGGCTATAGAGGGTATTATACCTAATAGGATCCCTCTCGACCTGACTTAGCAAGCCCAAACAACTGAGTCACAGCCTTCCTAACAACATAGAGAGAGAACTCCTTCGATATCTTACTTGTAGAGCTTTATAGCAATTTAGCTACTTCCTACTCCGAGGTCTCTTAAGTCTCTAACCTTTGATGGTTATAACTTGTCGACTTTCCTTCGAGAATATACACGGCTTTGCAAAAGATATCAAGTATCTAATAAGAGAGTATGTAACCTCCTCGAAGACTACTATACTAAAGATGTAGGACCTGAGGTTCGCTAAATTGTCGCCTAAGCGAATAGTAGCCTTAGCACTCTTTAGGGCCTACTCCGAACAAAGTACGCAGCTATTAATAATAAGCGAATGTTGATAACTAAAGGCGCTCTAGAGCAGTTCGTGTTGTAAGCGAAGGAATGTCCTTATAATAATGACCTACTATCATATAGCAGGCAGTTCTAGATTATTGCCTCCTGCATTAAAGAAGCTAGAAACACACTCTCTACTAGCCGAAAGACGACGCTATATCTCCATAGTCTCTTAAGGAAGATTATAGAAAAGGCAATCAGCTCGCTTCACATTTAGGCTATGCATATAGAGCTGGTTAACTTTAAACGAGTAGTAAGCTTCGTAGACAGCATTGCTTAAGCTGCTACCTCACGCCGTATTATTGAGATGGAGGACATTGATAGAGCAGTCTCGAGGGCTGTAAATCGATGGCGCAACCCCTAATGCATTACTCTTCCTGTAGAAAAGATAGCATCTGCACTGCCTTCCTTACTAAAGCGCTAGGAACCTCTGTACCCTAACTTATAGAGAGGAGTGCAGGATCAGCAGTCCCTCTCTCTCGATGAGATGGTCGAGAAGTTCAAGGAGATGAAGCTGACAAAGATAGAGATCCTCAAGATGTTTGAGTCTCCTGATCTTACGTACCTCACCTCAATTCAAAGAGGGGATGTACTAATGCAATGCCTTCGTTTAGAGCTAAAGCCGAATCCACCAGTTGCTGATTATAATAGATACCTACAAAGAACGCAAAGGGTAGCATTTCAGACGAATAATGCTATGCAGACTCCGCCTTAACAGCAGTATGCTAGTAGGAGCGCAGAATAGCAGCCACCTCTTAAATGTCACAGTTATAGCAAGACTGGTTATATAGTAATGCGCTGCTGGCAGGTCGACAAGCTGGTATAGCAAGGATACATCTATTTTGGCCAGAACAACTGTATTTTGTTTAGGACTGCAGCTAATCCTAGCTAAGAGGTGCCTAGATTGCCCCCGACTAACAGATATGATGCGCTGCTTAACATCCTTAGCTTAAGTGCGGATCAGGTAGATGCTACTGCGCAATTAGTTGCAGGACTATTAGGTAGAGCTATTACCCTGTCGCATCCTTTTAATAGGGAAGAGGATTCTGATCAAGAAGTGTACTATAGTACTCGCGTTGAAGCCATCTACGCACTACAAACTGGTAAGGGAAAAGGCAAGGTTACTAAACTACCTCAGCGCGATCGTATTCTAACTGTCCGTACAGATCGATCTAGATAGTACATTCCTAAGGTACAAGATTCACAAATGCAAGGCTGGACTCTCCCTCCTTAGGATATGAGGAGAACCTAGGACTCTATAGATGTCGATAAGGATCACCTAACAGGCGTTCCGCCTATGAAGCCTGATAATGCAAGGCAGGCTCCTCGAGCTTAGCGACTAGGCAACATACTTAGCAAAGAGGATGCTGCTCCTACAGAGATTCAGGTGATGAACCATATCTTGAATATGCCTGTTAGTATCCCTGTTCGAGATGCTATCAACTTGATGCCTAGGGTTCGCAAATTGTTTATCCAGCCTCTTCGCTAAGAGATAGCAGAAGCACTAAAGGCTCTAGGACGAGGGAATATCTTAGTGAACAGTCAGGATGCTATAGGAAGCGATAGTAGCGTTCCAGATGAGCGCCTTACTAGCGAAAATCTTTCTCGACCTATAGGTCGAGAAAGATTCTCTACTACTAATGCGATGTCTGTAGCCCTACTTACGACTAAGCAGCTTGACAAGCGCTTTAGGAACGTTAAGACGTACCAAGCGAAGTATCCTCGTATCTCTATACGGGTTAGAAGAGAAGCAGTATAGGCACTAGTCGACTCTAGGGCCGAAATCAATGTTATAAAGGAGAGCTTTGCACTGCGCACAGGACTACTAATCAACTCGCTCCCTCCTATAATAAAGGGCGACAAATTGATCTCAGTAAATAGAACTAGTGACCCCTTTGTAGGAATAGTAAAGACTCGCATGTTTATTAGAGAGACAGGGACCTCTTTCTAGATGCCCTTCCTTATTACTAAGGACTATACGAGTGAAGTGATTCTTAGAGAACCCTTTGCACTGCAGTCTTCTATAGCGACCTCTCGGACTCTATCTGGCCGCGTTACTATCCTGATAACAATAGAGGACAGTATGCGTACTTGCGAGATAAGGTCTATCAATAGGTACGAGAAGGAGCTTAGAGAAGATAACAGCTAGGGGGAAGGCGAGGTAGTATAGTAACCAGCGCTACACCTAACCGAACGCTATCGCTAGACGATAACAACACTATGCATGCTGACGTAGAATTTCCTTGTAGCGCTAATGTGTGTCTTAATAAATGCTGTCGCGCTTCTATTCCCTTACTAACTAGCGCTAGGGAAACTCCGGATAATCTTTCCCGACCTATAGGTCGATATTATTTAAAACTTCCTTATAAGCGCATTCGCATATAGGCTATTACCAAAATACAAAAACACTTGAAAAATGACAAACAGACCTCAAAAACATATACAACAGAGCTAGTTGACCTTGTGCACGTCTTCCAGGCATCGCTAGGAGAAGGCACTAGGCAATGCTTAAGAAGACGAGATGAATACAGCCTGCATACTATTTCGCACCAATAGCAAGAAAGCGGAGCTATAGAGCTAAACATACTGTACAAGAAGAAGGCGGACAAAATCAGGCCTTTAGATACTGCGCTTCTAGATGGAAGCATGCCTAATAGAAATCCGAATTAGAGGCAAGACCTCCTAGCAGAACAGCGCTACGCTCTTAACCCTATCAGAGCACTTAGCTCTTACGACCACTTGTTCGAACCGAAGTACTAGTAAGAACCACGAGGTTGCTGTATCACTACAGCACGCTAGGAGAAGATAGTGATAGATGAAGACATTTAGCCCTGAGAGAAGGAGATGTTAAGAGAAATGATATACAACAGAGAGAAAGCTCTTATATAGGATTTCATAGAGATTAGTCGCTATGACGAACAGGTGGTACTACTACAAGTCATCTGCACAGTAGAACACAAGGCCTAGCAGGCGAAAAGTTTCCCTATACTAAAGGGACTTCGGGATAAAGTAGTATCTATACTTTAGCAATAGATCGACGCTTCTGTACTAGAACGAAGCTATAGACCTTACTACAATCCTTAGTTCCTAGTATAGAAGAAGGATAAGAAGTACCAACTAATCAACTCTGCTATCAATATTAATGCTGTTACTATCAGAGACGCTATACTCCCTCCTAATGTAGATGAATTCTCGGAGCACGTTGCTGGACGACCTGTGTGCACCCTGCTAGACTTCCTCTCTAGATACGATCAGATCACGCTCTATCTAGCGAGCAGGGACATAACTGCTATCCAAACTCCCCTTAGACTCCTTCGGCAAACGACTCTACTATAGGGAGCAACAAATTCAGTAGCTCAGTTCGTGCGAGCTGTTATGCATATCCTACACTCGCACCTGGCAGAGAAGGCTAGTCCTTTTATAGATGACATTATTGTGTATTCACCTCGGATAGGGAATCTCACTGAACTTGCACTACCTGGCGTACGAAAGCATATACTTCAATACCTATAATGGATTAATAGAGTGCTAGCTGATATTAAGCGATCTGGTTATACTGTATCTGGAGGAAAGTCACACTTCTGCGCTCCTGCCCTTAAAATAGTAGAGTACATTTGTGGCTAAGATAGGCGGAGACCTACAGATAGATATGTGAAAGCAATCTAACAGTGGCCTGCTTACAAGAATATTACTGCGTTACGAGGATTCCTTAGAGCCTGTACGTACTATCGGATCTGGATCGAGCACTTTAGCGACATTATATCACCTTTGTTTGCCTTGCTTAAGAAGGATGTGGAGTACTATTAGGACATTGAACAGGCTCAGGCAATACAATCTCTAAAGGATGCTCTAATATCTGCACCAGCATTAATGCCTCTGGATTACTCTCCTAATGCTGGCAAAGTGATCCTTGCTGTGGATTCCTCTATAACTGGGTTCAGTGGAGTGTTAATACAACTTAATCAATAAGGGAAAAGGCATTTATATAGGTACAAGAGTGGACTCTAGACTGCTATAGAGAAGAAGTACGACATTGTGAAGCTTGAGTGTTGTTCCCTCCTGCACATACTACGCAAATGTAGACTATAGCTATACGGGATCCGATTCACTATAGAAATTGATACAAATACGCTAGTCGCCTAGCTTAATAGAACTACAACTGACTTGCCTAAAGCCTTAGTGACTTAGTAGCTTGCATAGATAAGACTCTAGGATTTTGATGTGCGGCACATACCTGGGAAACAGAACGTTGTTGCTGATGCATTGTCGCGCATACTATAGGACGATAATATAGTTAATACACGACAAGATGACTTAGATGCTTTTATCGACTATGAACTTAGCAGTATGCAGATCAGCCCTATAGCTACTATACCAGAGAACATTCTCCTTCCTAAATATAGCAAGAAGTCCTAGCGATACGCTCTTTAGCTCACCACACTTCAACGGCCTCTAGAACTCTCTATAAAGGAGTTTGTTACATTTAAGAAGGAAGCCCTAAAACATCTCGTGCAGGGAAGGCACCTATTCAGAAGGCAGAATAAGAATGCTCCTCTAAGGCGTGTAGTAGATGACTTAGATAAACGAAGAGACATCATTCGTGAACTGCATAATAAAAGTGGCTATCGAGGGAGAGAAGGTACCTACTAAAGGATTGCTGATCGATTCTACTAGGCTAGCCTGTTTAAGGATATAGAAAAGCACGTTAACACCTGTTTCTCCTGCTAGACCCGAGCACATAATCAGTCAGATAAGGCTCTCTACCCTACCTAGTCCTCCTGTATAGGAGAGAAGTGGGCTATCGATATCGTTTATATGCTGCTATGTATAGGATACTCGTACCTTGTACTAGGAAGGGAGGATCTGTCTAGATAGGTTAAAGGAAGAGCCCTTCGCGAGAATGACTTAAAGAACATTTCAAAGTTCATATTTAAGGACATCATCTGTAGGCATAGAATGCTGTTACGCTTAGTAAGCGACAGTAGTCTAGAGAACAAAGCACTTACTGATAAGCTTCTTGCTCGGTATGGAATCAAGCATACCTGGATATCAGCGTATCACCCTCAGGCAAATAGCATAATAGAGAAAGGACATCAGCCTGTTGTGAATGGGCTGGCTAAGCACATAGCTACTATAGGAGCTAGGTGGATTAACGCCTTACCTGCAATGTTGTAGGCTGATCGAACAACTATTAAGTCGACTACTAGAATAACTCCTGTTCGGGTCATCTATAGAGCTGAACACATACTTCCTATTAAGATCGATGTTAGTTTATAGCAGATAATCGCTTAGAATGCTGTAAGATCTACTACGGATCTTCTCGCTGCTCGCTATGCTTAACTAGATAGGCGGGATAAAGCCCTAGAGGAAGTGTTGCTCTATGTACGCAGGCAGCAAGAGGCTAATAAGGAATCCTATAATAACTCGTATCGCATTCGAACAGAGGAGTTCAAAGTAGGCGACCTTGTGTTGCTCTAGGACTCTCGCCGAGAGGTTAACAAATCTTCGGCCCTAAAACTTTATCCCTACTAGCTTGGTCTATACTGTATACTAATAATAGTTCAGACATTTAGCAGTTATCGACTGGCTAAGCTAGATGGTACTAAACTAACTAGAACATTTGCAGGAAAGCGGTTAAAGCTTCTAAAGTTATAAACTGAAGAAGACAGAGTAGCAGAAGAACCTCAGCAGCATCAATACTCTTAACGACAAGCAACTGATTAGAGAAGTCTGCCTTCGACTCGTATGAATTAGGCACATAATAGTCGTCATCCTATAGTCGAGATTCCTCGGCCTCACTCTAACTTAGCGAACATTCCGATAATCTGGGAGAATAGCGATGTCGATATAGATGACGGGAGTGTGTCAGATGACTCCTTATAGGTTCCTAGCAACCTCCGATTTTGATTACCTAGCGTTTTTCTTGGGCAACTGGCGTTAGAACTTTCTCGACCCTTAGATCGACATTGATTTATTTTCTAAGCACCAGCCTGTGTGGTACTTAAGAACCTCCTTAGATTCCTGGACATTCCCTTCTTCTTTCTTTTTTTTCTTTTTTCCTTTTCGAGACAGGTACATAGTTATCAGCAACTGGCGCTGGACTGGCATATGTAGCAGATGTAAGAACCAGTCAGACTAGGCAAAGACAGGAGTAAAATGAACACAGTGTATTCGGAAGAGAACAGGGGATAAGGAACTGCCTTACTGTGCTAAACGCAACGATAACAGAATGGATAAGCGAGCACAGGGTTGTATCGGCTAAGAAACGGCTATAACAATCTTTCTCGACCTATAGGTCGACATTGATCGGAGACTCCTCAGCCTGTAATAAACCTGTAGTAAACTAACGACGCGTGCTTCACACTTCACTCTAAGGTGCTCAGCACTCCTCAACTCAATAAGAAGCCCCTACGTCACAGGAACAGCGCTAAGAACTGGAAACGTCACATGCTGCGAACACTGTAGTTAGCAGGGGAGGTGTTTAATACCTCAGTTAATAGTAGTAGAGGATGGGTTTGGCAAAGTCACATGAAAAGAAGGGATGCTTCCTCTGAATCCTTCACTTGTGAGGAAAGAACTCCTTCATTTGCGATAAAGGAACTCCTTCACTTCAAAGGAGGCTACTGTTGCTTACGGACTCACTGACAGGCCAATCACAAGCCTTAAAAGGCGCATTTGATGGTCACGAGCCTTCAGTTGTGATGAAGGAACTCCTTCACTTCAAAGGAGGCAACTGTTGCTTACAGACTCACTAACAGGCCAATCACAAGCCTTAAAAGGCGCATTTGATAGTCACGAGCCGACTGTTCCTGTTTGCTACAAAAAAAAAGGCGCTAACGCTGTTTGGATGTTTGGGAAAACATATTAACCAGCTGCCCTCCTACACTGACGACTTCCTCTCTCTAACTGTACCAACAACCACCCTCTCCCCCCTACCTTTGTTCGCACTCACGACTCGACTCGATAACACAAAGGCACACCCTCTACCTTTCTCACTTAGCCGATTTTGCAGTTATCAGCTTCCTCCCTTAGCCACTATGGCATTGCAAACCCCTCACACCCCTCGGAACCCTCCTCGGCGCGCTATCATATAGCGACCTACAAATCTAGAAGCTACTAATATAGCAGCTGATAGCGTGCATGCCCTTGTTGCTGTAGGCAATATCTCTTATGACAAACTCTGCAACTTCTGTTCTAAGAGCACGAAGGTGACTCTAAAAGACCTCATTTCCTTCCTTAACAAGCAAATGCTAGCAGTCTGTAGAGCTATACAATATAGCCTACTCGAACTTGCTAATACAGCTTTGAGCGAAATTGCAGATCTTGCCTTGCACTTCTATAACTACTATGACTGTAATACTGCATAGAAGAACAACAATCCTAGTGGCTAGGTCCTAAACAGCCTCCCTAAGGACTTTCCAGAATTCCACTAATTAGTAGAGCTCAGGAAGAGTACGCGCAACTGCAAGAAAGAGGCCTAGGATAGCATTTAGGCAGTATACCCTTTAGTTGCAAGCAATCGCTCTATCAAGTTAATATACACATCAGATAAGGCTACTCGTTCCCTCTGGGCAATCTATAGGCAAGTACGCGCTAACAAGAACACTCCTAGTGATGTGATTAAATACTTGAACCTAGCCCTGCTAGACAGGCTTGATAGCATTGGTCAGATATGCAATTAGGGAGTGTCGAGCAAGTGTATCCTTCTCACCTGTGATTATAACAAGGCTGCTACCTATAGCACATTGAATAGTATAAATACTACTAACCTGGACTGACGCGCGCAGGAACATTACTTGATTCGAAATGACAATAGTATCTATGCTGATCCAGAGTTTGCTGTTCATATCAGTCTATCTCAAGGAGTGGCTTCTTTAGGCATTTTCCTAAGCAGTAGGATTGCTAGAGGTGTAGGACTCTGTGATTCTCCTTCTCCTTCTATCGGCAGCCTGAGCGACTTTGTTGCTAACATGAGTGTTCACAGCACACTACAGTCCGCCTAAAAAGCGAAAACAGCGACTTGATATAATAGGACCTACTAGCAGACACTACAACACATCTACTTATAGCAGTAGCAACCTTAAGTGCTTTGCGAAGGTACTATAGTTTATTATCGACTACATCAACAACCTCCTAATTTAGGCTAAGACTACTGCAGAGCGCTGTGCTATTCTGAAGCAGATCTCTATAGTCAGTCGCCTTAGTAGCCAGAACAACAAGAAGCTTTGCTAGAAGCACATATAGCAACTTAGAGCTGCTCTTAGTATAATAACCAACTCGGCGACCTAGGATGAACTCCTCACTGGAATTGAGACCATAAAGCTAGAAAGGACTCTGAGGGAGGCCTTAAGGCCCTTCAAACCAAGGACAGGCATTTCAACTAGTGGTGTAAGGGATGCTGTCCTGCTGTTAAGAGTGATACTCTAGGAGTATACTGCTTCTTCCTAAGGCATATACCTTTCCGTATAGAGGTTTTTGATAGACCTTTCAGATTCACAGAGACCTATACTATTAAGATCGCTCTAGCTATAGGTATGACTTAGGACGACTACGAAAACGGATTATAAGGCAGCTATAGTAGCCTCAAATCGAACAATATAATAGACTACCTAAAGCAATCTGGAATACTTACACTTATGCGTGCAGAGTTCTATATATACCATTAGCACTAGTATGAGCAACATATTGAGATAGGATAGCAACGAAACCAGTTTGGGAGCCTTGCTTAACAAGTTATCTGTTAGGATCCTAAGTACTAGCTGCTTAATGTAGTGGCTCGCAGCAACCACTTGTTTGCACTTATAATCAGCCCTTACTACATGAAGTATGCCACACAAGGATAGAGCACTAGGTTCCGTCACCTTGATCAGAACCTGTATACACTCACTACTGAAGGCAAAAGCAAAGATCAGTAGTAGGGATCTCTCTCTCTAGATAACGAAGACAATAGCAACTATACTGAGCTTTACACTAGCTTTAACAATATAGTAAAGATTAGGAGGTTCGCTAACCTCCTTAAGAAGAAGGGTAAGCTAGGTGACGGATTTGTCAAGCAAATGAATAGCACTATTCTAAATGCTACTATAGTTAGCTCACTGAACATTCGCTAGGCTCCTTACCCTTGTGTTACTGCTCAGATTCGCCTCACTTCGCTTCTCCTTCTATATAGTTCTACTGCTCGTAGCACGAAGCTTTACTATACTATTTATCTATAGTATATAGGCTTCCTAGCAGGTAAGGGTTCTATAGAGGTATCTGAAGGTCCTATCTTCGATGAGCTCTACATTGCTTATACTACTAGTGTTGCTCCGCCTAAGACCCCTTTAGGATACCTATACAAATATAGCGAAGTCAGCACTCCCTTCTTAGCTTTTGTGCAAATCATAGATGTGAGTCTAGTCTACAATGCCTTAGTGGCCTAATGCCCCTAGGATGATAGAGCTGTTCATTTAGAGATAGGCAATGTATTCTATGGATAGAAAGACTATACCTATAATAGTGATAACTTCTAGTCTACAGTCCGTGACTTTGTCACTCACTGCAGAGTTCGCATTCTAGCTAAGATAGTTAGCACTAGTACATTCGCTAGCAATAGACTGTTCGACAAGATGGTTGAGCTAGAGAAGATATCCTACAGTTCCAAATCCTTCTTTAGGGCCTACTCTCAGTTTAACTTAGCGCAGAAGGTGATTACTCTTAGAGCTAATGCTATAGATGCCACTTACAATTGTAACACTCGCCCTTAATCTGAGCTATAGGATCTATATCAGATGAACGAAGAGAACTGCATATATGAGCTTAACAATTATAAGCTTCTCCTAGATGGAGAGAAGCGCTCAACCAATAAGGCTAAGCGTCTTAATGTCTTTAAGAATGCCTATAATGGTTTAGTATCACCTATCTAATCTGGTATCACTATTCGCACTCGTTCCTTATTATTATCTATAAGTGATAGGCCTTTGTTATCTTTGTTATCCTCCGACGATAACAATAATCTAGCGCAGGGAACTCAGGGCTATAGCGGATTGATACAGTCTTTAGGTTCTCATTGCTCTTAATCTGGCAGTCCCTACTTCTCTGATGTACAATCCCCTAGCAGTTCTGCTGGTGGTATGTCTCCTAGCAGGTAGGAACTTTAATATAGGCATAGCTAAGATCTTTCTCGACCTATAGGTTAGGAAAGGCTCCGCTCGAAATTCTGGGATTGATAACTTTGATTTCTTGTTTTTCTTTTTTTCTTTGACTTCTTTTAGCATTATAGGACGATGCTATAGTTAGCAGGGGAGGAAATGTCGTAGGGTACGACATCAGGATGGGATTTAGTATAAGTCTTAAGTATAAGGCTCTAAGTTCTTGCATAAGCGTTCTGCAGTCACATAGTCAACACGTGATAAGGTTTAAAGCGAAAGGTGGGAGATAGCTACATTAGCTATTAACTGCCTGAAGGGCGAAGACTAGCGACACCTTGTTTTTCAGATACAGAGATGAGTTTTGTTTTTCAGAGATATAATCGGAGTTACACGCTTTGCATATAGCAATAATAACAATCAGAGGTCACCAAAAACACAGTCTGCTCTCCCACTTGACTATTGTGACTCTAGTACTATTATAATTGTTCTGAAGTTCAGTATACTGCCTTGAATCTTTCTTGACCTATAGGTCAAGATTGTTTCTCATGGCTGTATGAACTTCAGGCTTCATATTGACTTCTCGACCTACACAGCCACACTATATAGGAATGAGAGGTAGCAAAAGAAAAGCTGTAGAATAAGAAGAGAAAAAGGGGATCCTATAAAGAAAATAATAGAATCCTAACTGTCGAATATAGAGGATGAGTCAGGATAAGAGATACAGATCCCAGCTAGGATGTTGTAGGACAAGATTAAATCTTATTATGAAAATGAGCGTAAAAGGGGAGCAAAGACGATACGAGGGGAACTGAGGGAAAGATTGCTCTAACTAGCTATAAAGGGACTAATTAACTTTAATATAGCACGATTATATGCAGATCCTGCGATATTTAGTACAGATACTGAAAGAGTCAAACTGAATTGAGAAATCATTTTATTATATGGTCGCATTTCTCATCAAAATTGGCTTTTCCTGCAGGAAACCCTATAGAGCCTTCTACTTATTCCTTAGCGGAGTCGAACTGATCCTTATCCTCATCTTCTTTATTAGGGTTAGCAGCTGTACGGCGAGACTTCTTAGAGCTTTTGATAGCTCCTCTAGCGCGATGATCCCCTATCCTTAAAGCACTAGCAGTTCTATAACTAAAAAGACAGTTAGCAATGAAAATGCAATAGAATCCGAGAATAACTCGCTTCTGGTTACTAATCACAAGAGCATTAGCTACAGTGTTGTTAATAGTAGGGAGGAAGTGACTGTTTTCTAACAGTTAGCGAGGGAGAATAAATAGAAGGCACGATATATTACCTAGCTAGTATGCCAGCCTTAGCCAAGGGCTAGAGCTGCTTATAGGCCTTTAGGGTCTTCTTGAGGAAGGCAAGGGTATTAGTGCTAAGAGAAGTTAGGCTTCTAATGATAAAGGCGCAGGGACTGCTACTTATAAGCTAGCATTAGTGGAATAAGTCTAAGCAGTATAGGCAATGTAGGCTATCTCTGGACTGAAAACAACAGTTAGCAGTAGGTTTTGGACAGAGGCTAAGTGAAATAACCTATAGTTCGATATAGGTAGTCTTGGCCTCAGCACAAGCGAGACAGGCTCTCTTCTTAGGAGCAGTTTTAGTAGAGTCCTTCTAGGAAGCTGGCTAGAAATGTTAGTTTTCCACTGAAAAGAGCTCAGGAACTGCAACTTACCTTATTATAATTGTTTTCGCAGTCTTAGCTGTAGGAAGCGCAGTGGATGTAGTAGATGCAGTCCTGCTTTAGGACTTAGTTAGTTCTCTACGGAACCTGTTAGCTTTTCAAAGGAGTCCGTCGGTTTTCTAGAGGAGTGCTAGGGGAATAGGATAGGGGTATGACTTACTATGATGATCGATTTGTGTAGTAGAAGAAAAGGAGAAAAGAGGGCAGAAGCAAATACTTATGTTATAGTAGCAGGGAGCTCCTATCCGCAGGTGACAGTGCACTGCGTTTAGTAAGAACAAGAGGTGACGAGGAAGTGAGGCTTCTGAAGAACAAAAGATGCAGCTTCTATTTAAAACTACACAGGACACACTAGTTTTTAAGCGGAACCCGCAATAAGGACATTCACTTTCGATTCACTAGCTGACAAACTATGTCGAGTGAAGGTTCATATGAATGTAAAAAGAAAGAATCTATTAATAACTTTGCTAAATCTGACGCATTATGCTTAGAATCCGCGAGAAGAGTTATTCATTCGAGTGAGAGAGAAGATGTTATATGACGACATTCGACTTCACTTCACTTCTGCTATGTCACAGAAACCGCAGACAACGTAGTAACAAGTAGTGTCTGAGGGGAAACGCATAAAGCCCTACAGATAGGGAACGGAGAGGAGGGGGGGGTAATGTGAAGGGCGAGCCCTTAGGGAGTACAGTGCAGGCGTGGCCTGTGCTCCGAATTGGAAGCTGCTGTCCTTTCATCGGCTTCCGCCTTAGAACCCTCTTATTCCTGTATCGAACTTGTTGAATACTACATTGAGTCTCTGCGTATGCGTCGCTCTCCCGTAACACTAAGGCTCCTAAAATGGTGGTTTATAAAGTATCCGCCCTTGTAACTAGTATTTGGCCTTCTAGGCATCTTTTGTATATAATCCTCACTAAATCCTTACCTCCCTTGCTCCTTTGAAGTTGCCCTTATCTCGTGTTTATAGTATAGCCAGTCCTAATGCCCTTAGAGGTGTTTTAGCCTCTAAGGCACGCTCTTCACCAATTTTTGTAGTAGATCTTGCCTTACTTGCTCTTTTAAGGGGTATGCCACTAGAGTCGTGTTTGTGAGGTCGCGCTCGCTCGGAGTCGTGTTTGTAAGGTTAAAGTCGTGTTTATAAGGTCGTAAGAAGTAGTTAATTCTTACTAAAGGCAGTAATATTGCTTAATACAGCATAGCTATCTATTATACTATTTTGAGCTAGCTCTTTATGCACTAGTTAGCCTTGATAATGTCGCTCTTTAGGCAATATCTATTATCTATAATAAGTCGCTTAGTAGTACTAGATGCGCACTTATACTTACTACGTCACGAAAAAAGAATGCCTGAGCTACTGTTCCTAAGTGTTCTGCATCGAGCTACCTCAAGCTGTTGCTGAGTAAATACTAAGCTGTTAAGCTAAGACTCAGCTTTAGACTTAGTATAATGATCTATATAAGCTGTAGCTAAGCTATAGGTAAGCTGCTGAGCTAAGACTTAGCTTTAGACTTAATATATCTATATATATATCTACAACTATTTTAAAACCTCTATATATCGACCTATATTGCATACTCCTATCTCTCTAATCTATACAGACTCTCCTAATAACCTATATAGTTAGCTTATATATATAAAGCCTATAAATACAACTATATATATATCTAATTAAAGCTGCAATCTGCTCTTTTAAGATTGTAAGCTGGCTTTCTATAGTTGTAATAGTTATCTACAACTCGATTGTGATAGTCGCCCAAGTTGGAGGGTGATTATCTTTCCGTACAGCAGAGCAGTCAGCTGATCAGTAGCTGACTGCCCCGCTTTGTACTTTTACTTATAAGCATAGCATTCCTGCTATATAAGGGAAGCAGCAGCTTTCAGTCTTTGTATCCACTCCTCTCTTAATAGGAGTGAGATCTATTATATGCTGCCTACAATCCCAATAGTCGTACATACTTTTGAACCTCATACAATACCGATGACTCGACAGCATTGTGCTAAATTACCCATTCTCTTTAGCGTGACAGCTCGCTATAGAGTTAACGTCACTGTAGGGGAGTTGGGCCAGTAGGGGATTTGGGCCAAAATTCAGGGTTCACTTTTCTCTATTGTTAATAACTCTCTAAATAATGCTAAAATAAGAATTTCTATTAGACTATTATAAATACATAGATATCAGCTCTTTATATATATAATATTAAGATATATAAAAAAAGGTTAAGGTCTATTTATAAGTAATCTACTTTTACCTAATACTTAGAAGGATTCAAGCTTTACTAGTAAAAGAGGGTTTATTAAGTAAAGGATACTATCTCTATCTATTTTGAGCTAAGATATAGATAATATTATACTTGTATTATCTTAGAATAACCCTATTATACTTTATTCTTTTAGAATCAAGCTATGATATAGCTTAGAAGTAACCTCAACCCTAACCCTAAGGGGTTTTTTCCCTACGCATTTCTTCGTATACCCTACGTAGATCTAGGAATTTAGCTACAAAGTCGGCTTTTTCAGACATTATTAGTAGATTTATAATAGCCCTAACCTATGATAGAGTTTTAAATAAACACTATAAGATACTCTATATCTAGAAGATTCCATACATAAGATCTTAGATAAATCCTATATTATCCCGCTCTCTAGCTCTTTTATTATAAAAGTCTAGAAGTTAATGTTTATTAATAGCTAAAAGTAAAGTAGATAATTAAGTGTACTAAGCCTTCTAAAAATTTCTAAAAGTTAGATATATAAAGAGCTAATATCTATATATTGATAATAGTCTAATAGAAATTCTTATTTTAGCATTATTTAGAGAGTTATTAACAATAGAGAAAAGTGGACCCTGAATTTTGGCCCAAATCCCCTACTGGCCCAACTCCCCTACAGTGACGTTAATGTATAACGTCATGTTCTGTAAAAGCGATACAATATATGTGTTGCTCAGTCATTATATGGTGTGTCAATGAGACCGCGATCACTGCCGCCTGTACATCATAGCATAATAAATCAGTTGTGTTCGCGCAAAGCCCTCGCTATTAGTCTATCCCTCGGGTCTATTTTTATTATATCGCAGAGAAATTCTTTGTCTTCCGACGTTATCTTATTGTCTTCTACCTGTGAGAATGGCTTGCGCATACCCTGCTCTTCTATATATATGTGGATAGCAGCTAGAATCTTTTCTTGATCTTCGTTAAGGAGCGTCTTATAGCTCAAAGGAAAGGGCCCAAAGTATCTCGCTTGTTGAAGTAAAACATGTGTAGGAAATTCGGTATTATCTGCCGATATTCCCTAAGGCTTAAAAATGTAGAAGTTCCGCCCCTAAATCAGGCTAATAAGCTACTAAATAATTAGCTAGATTCATAGCATAGTTTGAAGATCTACCAGAACTTGCTATAGCGCTAAAAGACTATATATCTGTTAGAGTCGACTATTTCAAACCTAATAAAGCTTCTAGACTTCGAAATATAGCAGTACCGATTATATATGATGCATCACGATGATCACTGTTAAGATCAATGTTATATGCGTCACCTATGAGATATGTGTAAGCATCGACTTATTATAATCGAAGCTCTGAAGTTGCTTTAGCTTACTACAGTTAGCCAACTTAGCCTCTACGACTCTCGTACCACTTATGTCGAAATTGAGAAAGATGTTGTTTGGTTTGATATCTTATACTATTAGGATTCAGCTTAACCTAACTTTATAGAATAAAAGCAGATCATATTACCTGTATGTGCTATTCCTTTTGTATGTAGGGATTCTAATGCAGACAGAATGCTGCGAGCAATAAATTTGATGTCTTGCCTCGAAATTCTTCTCTCGCTCGAAGATCTTAATGCATCAGACTCGAGATGCTCTAGCACTAGAAAAGGATTTTCTTTGCTATAGTCGATGAGTTATCTGATAAATGCGTCGCCTACAAACTCTTATAAGTTTTCTTTTTCACATTATAGATGTGTCTCAGGCGCATATTTGAGCACGACTTGTTTCTGGGCTATAGTGCTATATGTGTTTAGTGAGCACAGATCATTGCTGTTAGAGTAAAGAGAGATACCGACCTGGCCCTCTAGACTTGGTTGTGAAGCTTCTGCGCGACGATATATACATCTCTTATACCCTTAACCACCTAGCCTATGCGTAGAGGTGATGCTATGACAGCTGCTATAAGGCCTCACAAAGCGCAGGACGAGGATTGAAAAATAGATTTAGTCGTGTCCGAGCGAGCATACAACCTCCGAAGAATGCATGCTGAATATCCTGCTAAGATATGCGCCCTTTTCGCTTATTCTACTTGCAGTATACGGACTCAAAAGCAGGACGCCCTAAGTAGCAGGCATAGACCATATCAGTCACGTCAAACGGGTGTAGGGTGGTCGATAAACAAACAAACTCAAACTAAGGCCTTGGTTTGAATTTGTTTGACCAATCAGAGCGCCAGTTTGAGTTTGTTTGACCAATTAGGATGCCAGTTTGAGTTTGTTTGTGAGGTTTGAATGGTATAGGAGCCTCAGGCTCCATAATCTGATGTTTGTGAAGTATCTGCCCTTACAACTAGTATATAGCCTCCTAGGCATCTTTTGTATGTAATTCTCACCAAATCCTTGCTTCTCTTGCTCTTTTGAAGTTGCCAACCTTATATAATGCTGCCTGTTTATGGTATAGCTGCTCCTGAGGTCCTCAGAAGTATTGTAGCATCTGAGGCACGCTCCTCACCAAAATTGGCTATATTCCTTGCCTTCCTTGCTCTTGTCAGGTGATTAAGTGAAGTGCGCTTATATGCTCAGAGTTATGTGGTATAGGCCAATAGCAGAGTTGTATTTGTGAGGTCGCGCGCTTGCTTAGAATTGTATTTGTGAGATTGTGCACTTGCTCAGAATTGTATTTGTGAGATCGCTTGGAGTTATGGTTTATGAGTTATAAGATAGGGTAAGTGCGTGCTTGGAGTTGTGGTTTGTGAGTGAGATAAGGTAACATTGGCTACATACTTAGAGTTGTGGTTTGTGAGGTCGTGAGATTGAGTGATAGTGCACTCGAAGTCGTTATTTGTAAAGTTGTATTTATAGAATAAGACCTTCTGCATGTCACAAGCAAAGGCATTGCTAGGCTTTGGCGAGATCTTGCTTTGTGTGAGATCTCTCTTTATCAATAACATTACTTGTAATGCTGAATAGATGCTTATCAGCTTTAGAGATGCATGCTAACTCCTTGCAAAGAGTATGAGTATGACATTATTATTAGAGCTCTGAGCAGGAAGTGCAGCAGGTGTAGGGATGGCAAGCACCTCTGTGTGCCTATAGAGCAGCCTCTCTTTGAGCTGCTCAAGAAGGTTAAGACTGCTTGTGCTGCTTATGCGACTGCTATGCATACTGCAGATGACTAAAAGGAGATTGACAAGTATAAGGCTCACGCTTGTAACTTCACTAATAAGCTTATTACTGGGCTTAAGGCTCTCGACCATAACTGCAGCAAGACTGAGAGCAATTGCATTGCTGGTTACAAGCATTACACTAGCAGCTCTAATATTACTAGCAGTGATCCTATAATCATTACTGAGCTGCAGAGCATCAGGCATAGCATCCTGGCTCTAGTGGAGATTAGCAAGGCTATAAGTACACTCTGGCTCTGTTTTTTAGGAGAACTATCTACTAACTGTATGTGCAGTTCCTACACAACTATGCTATCTCTAAGAAGGACTTTAGCACTATCGACTAGACCCTTAGGCCTGATTAGAAGTGGGTACAATTAGTCAAGATTCAGTCAAGTCTTAAGATTGCCCTCATTTTTGCTAATCAGTTAAGACTCCTGTTGATGGTATACTAGTGCAATCAATCAAGTTAGATGTAAGTGAATCTTACAAGACTTGGGCACTTTTATCTCATTTCCCTCAACCCTAACCCTTATGTATCTTCAAAGGCCTCTCATTGGCTGCTCCACACGCGGAAGCGCGGGATCCCAGATCTGTTCATCCACTTTCCCTAATTTGGACAGCTCCGAGCACCTCTGTGGCTCCGTGGCCTCTGACTCCTAATATTCTCAGATTCTCCTGTTTTTGGTGTATCAACTACCAACACGACCAATTATCACCCTTATCATAGCTGCATCTATCCGCTCCTACCTCTCAACTGCACCTCCTAGTCCGGAGCGAGTGTTCAGTATTGCTAGTAATACCCTTAGTCCACAGCATCGTACTTTGAAGGAAGATAAGGTGCAGCACCTCCTTTGTTTGCGAGATTGGCAAAAGAGTAGTATCGTTACGCTTAACAACACCTTATTTATAAGATCTATTAAGGCCGCGTAGGACGCGCCTATCGATGAGGAACTACCCTTTGATAATCCTAATGATTTAACTTTACATGATGACATTAACAACGACGATGAGGACTATATATAGACGATGTATCTATTCATTCACTTACAAACATGAAAATCCGAGACCTCTAAGACCTCCGAAGTATTTGCATAACAACACCTCCTACTACTCTACAGGCTACTATACCATAAACACGGACAGGAGCAGCCGCTAAGGGCCCAACAGTCATACAAGACTTGTCAAGATTACCTCACTTACCTTGCAACAGTCAAGATTGAACTCTCTGATTAGTCAATCAGTCAAGACTCCTTTGGAGTCTTGACTGTCTTAACTGTGCCCACCTCTGTCTGATGCGCATTTAACATGCTCGTCGATTGCATCTATGATGTTTAATAGGCTGCGAAGGTAGAGGAACGATCAGAATTGTTAATAGAATACCAAGTAGTATATTTAAAAGAGGTATCTCGCAATGTATTGAACACTAAAGCAAGCACTGCTTTCGTACAAAGACTGATCATTGCTTCCTCACTGCTGTCAAGCATGCAAGTCGCACATATCGCACTGGCTGCTGCCAAGCGCAGTGCAGGCTGTGCCCTGCACGTGACCTTAGACTTCATCTCAAGGACTCCCGTAACAGGCTGGTGCTTTTGCTCTTTAAGATAGTATAGGAGATAATCCATCAACATGAGGATATTGTGAAGTGCTCTAGCTATTGTGCCAATGCTCTGAACATGCATAGATACTTTGTGGATTGGCTTAAGGAGTTCCTTGAATTAGCAAAGCTTGTACTAGTTGTCTTTTGTAAGGAGGTCATCTTTATGGATGCTCGATTCAGCATTGCCTTGGTAGAGCACAGAGGTGGGCACAATCAAGCAAGTAATCAAGTTACTTGGCAATCAAGGCCATTAGTCATCAATCAAGTAATACTCCTCGATTTCCTTGACTTGATCAATCAAGTAATGTAAGTGAACCAAAACTTGACAAGTTCTTGATAATTCTTGAGAATACCCCAACCCTAACCCTTAAGATTCCGGAGTTGGTTCCGGCTTATGATGATTGGCTTAAAAGCCATAGGAGCGCAGCTCCGCGTGGCACCTTACCTAATTTGGTCGCCTCTGCCCACCTCTAGCTAGCTACTGCCAAATCCTCAGAAATCCCTCGAATCCTCCACTTTTTGGTGACAGCAACCACCTCAACCACCTATACTACTACCACCATGCCTAACACCATCGCATCCTTCTTCTCATCTGCTCCTCCCACATCTGAACTCTTTGCGCCTATGCAGGTCCAAACCCCTAGCAACTTCCCTTCGACTGCTACGAGTGAATCTATAAATTCGACCTTTCCCTCCTTAGGATATGAAGGAGTCGACTAGGATCGATTATTAGGCTACCAACCACCAAATGGGATTATCAAACAAGGCCGTTCATTGTGGATCTACTCTTAGGGATGGCGTATTATTAAGAAGAAGACTAATGAACTATATTGGCTGTGTTGCCTTTATCACAATAGTCGGAGTGCCTTACAGCTAGATAGCTATATATATAAGGCAAATGCCACTAATAGAGCAATATACCACTTAAAAGCAGTGCATCAAGTCTCTAAAGATGGCTAAGTACCTATTGAGAGTAGCACACAATCCACTTTGGAAGCCTTTGCAAATCCACAGCTATAAGACTTCAACTCCTTTGTGTTCAGATCGATGATTTTGCGACTTTTCACAATCAGGTAACTACCACTATCTCTCATCGAAGATAAGGCCTTCAGGGCTCTTCTGGTGTACCTCGAACCCTGTCTAGAGAAGTCTATACCATTTAGAAGGTCCCTAGGAAGGTATATTGTGAAGGCATACAATACCTTAGAGTCGAAGGTCGAACAAAGTTTGTTAGGAGCGATTACAAAGATCAACTTAGCTTTTGACCTCTGGACCTCACCAGGCCGCTGTTACTCACTCCTAGGTGTTGTATGCCATTATCTGGACGACTAACAATAACCTCATAATGTCCTACTAGGGCTCCTAAGGCTCTGAGGGTCTCACACGGCTGTGAATATCGCAGTAACAATAAACAGGCTCCTCGACCGATTCGACCTTAAATCACGTATTAGCAACTTCATTATAGATAATGCCTCTGAGAATAGAGCTACCTTGGCTGAGCTGACTACTAAGCACACTGTCACCACAAAGCAACATTATGTGCTTTGTATAGGCCACATTAACAACCTGGTAGCACAGCAGATACTGTTTATCAGTGATGTGAATGCCTTCGAGCCTAAGCTGATTATCTTGGTAGAGCAGCTCGAATTATAGGAATAGCAAAGGAGCAGTCCTATTAGGAAGCTCTATAACCTCATCAAGTACATTATGCACTCATCTAATAGGAAAGAACGCTTCTAGGACATTCAGCAGGACTAACTGTAACCCCTTCAGAGCCAAGATGACTAGCTAAAGCAGACCTATGATCTTATTAAGGATAATCGCATCAGGTGGAATAGCTTGTATGACGCCGCGGAGCGTGCACTAGATTTGAAGCAGTCGATCGACAACTTTGTGGATCAAGAGCTTAAGGATTATACTATGCAGATGGCTATATTTAAGAGCTGTAGAGCGCGTAGTGCTGCGCATATAGAGCCTAAGAAGCTAAGCATCTTCGATAACCGACTAACCTCTGAGGATTGGTCAATCGTTGTATAGTACATGCAGGTCCTCAGGCCTCTGAAGGCTGCTACAATGCTCCTTCAAGGCTACATAAAGGATATAAAAACAAGCTAGAAGGTCGTCATAGGCGGGCTATAGATAGTGCTACCAATTTTCGAAGAGATATTGTCGTCCTTTGAGATCGCACAGAAGCATTATCCGACAGCTGTGAAACAGTAGAGTTAGCTAAGTCAATCAATACCACCAACTGCTAGCCCTCCCTCGTCACCACCATCCCTACCAGCTACCAGGTCACAATGCACAATAAGGAGCTCTCAGATACATCTATAGGGACCCTCTGCTACATCTCAGATCGACGATACAGTGCTAGATGACGCTGTTCTTAAAAAGGAGCAGTCGACAAACCTAGCAGGCGAAGACACTGATCCCTCTACCTATACTGACCTCTAAAGTCACTTCTCGACCAATTTTAATCTTAGCTAGCAGAAGTTCGAGAAGTACTATCTGCTCACAGATAACACTCTAATCTACTGTACAGCAGTTGTTCTACACCCTCGTATGAAGTAGGGATGGTTTAATAGGCACTAGGGCAAGCACTACAAAGATTAGGTGACGAAGGCAAAATCAGCTGTTCGCGACTTTTGGCTTACTTATAAGCCTACTACTACTGTTGATGATGCTGCTCCTACAACACCTCTGAGGTACGACTCTGATGATGATGAGATACCTATAGAGAAGGTCCTCGATAAGTACGACCAGTACTACACTAAAGGGATACCTAGTAGCAATTACATGACGCGATACGACTCTCCTATTCTATATTGGTTAAGCAAACGCACAGTTTGGCCTAACCTCTCTCAGATGGCATTGGATCTATATAGCACACTACCATACAGTGATGAACTGGAGCGCATCTTTTCGATTAGCAGTAACACACTCAATCCACAGCATCGTGTAATGACGGACGAGATGCTCAATAAGCTGATGTGCTTACGGAGTTGGTATAAATGTGGTATTATTGACTTCGAGACTCTCTCTATATTTGAACAGGCAGTGTAGGCCACTTATCACTCCCTAATTGCTGATGAATTGGCTTATATTCACACCAGTAATAGTAGCGATAAGGGGAGCAGCGATAATGAACAGTAGATAATGTATAGAATCTGAGATAAATTCACTTACATCCGAGACCTCCGTATTTGCACCAATCAGAGCTCCGCCTACACCACCAGCTATACCCGCTCAATCAAGTCAAGTAACTTGTCAAAATAGCTAATCTTAACCAATCAAGAAAGACCTTCTCAGATCCTTGTCAAGTAATTAATCAATCAAGTAAAAAAGTTGACTTCCTTGACTTGACTTGATTGTGCCCACCTCTGGTAGAGCATTAGGGCATCCTTAAGTCTAATTGCATATTCAATCATGAAGTAAGTACTATTCCATCAGATGCCTCTATTAGTAACAGGTCGTAAGATCTTCTCAGCCTTGCCAGCCATTGTGGCTTCTTGTTGCTTGCTATTAAATAAGGTGATTTATGAGTTATTAGCCTTGATATGAGTAATGAGGTTGTAGAGCTTCCCTATAGGACTGTGCCTTTGCTGTGCATAGTATTGTTATTCTTCAGAGCTATTCCTTGAAGCATTATTAAGTTCCTTGATTATATGCTTAGTCTCAGAGTCATCTTGTGATTGTAAGAAGTTATACTGCGAATCTTCAATTGCAATGCTATTAACTCTAAAGAGGATTGCAGTGCATACCAGGTTGTAAATATAGCTAGTACAGCGAAGTCTCGAAGTCACTGGATCAAGGGTAACACATTCCAAGAGGTGCTTCAGGGCTGTATTGTTGTTGGTAGCATTATTTGCTGCAAAGTAGGCGATTTGATTACTATTAATCTGATAATCCTTCAGGATGTTGAACAGATGGTCAGCAATATTAGCACTAGTGTAACTCCTAAGGATATTGCACATTGTAAGGATGATATTATGGAGTTTGTAGTTATCTAAAAGGTAATACAAAATCACACCAAATAGGTCAAGAACATCGTTGTTGGCCTTCCATCCATCAAAGGAGATAGTGACTTTTCCCTTTGCATTAGCAATCGATCGAATAATCGTCCCTTTATGCCTTACAAAGTTATTTATGATCTACTGCTATATAGTACTATGAGATTGTGGAACTACTACTACTGATTGTAGATTCTGAAAATATAGAAGAGCTCTTAACTCATCTGATATTGATTGTCGAAGAGATATACTACTTATGACTACTTAATAGATGTAGGCACTCTGCCAATCAATCTTATTGAAAGTCATATTATATGTATCTTGCTATCCACTCTAATTCTTAAAGAATGCTCTCTTTCGCTTCTTAGATTAATCTAGCAGTAGTTTGTTATTAAGCCTGTTGAATTAGTGAAGATCCTTGAAGTGATTGATCACTTTAGTTGTTGTTTTATTAGTAGAGATCATTATTATTGATTATAATAGAGGAGGCATCTTATCATAATAGATCAAGCAGACTTATTGCTTTGTAATATCTTGATTATCATCTATAAAGCCTATAGACTTGCTATATTGCTATACCCATAATTGTAGTATCTTCTCATTGCTTGAGAGTAGTATGCAGTTTAGGAATCATTCTGCTTAGATAAGAAAGCCTCCTACAGTCTTATGTAGTTAGTGTTTAATTGATAGGCCAGAAAATCGATGTATCTCTGTCAGATTGTCTGGTTCAGAGATTAAAGCTGACTCTGTACAATTTTCAGAAGCTATACTGTATTGGTTGGTAGTTAGATAAAATGGTAAAGATAATAATAACTTCGAGCATTAAGAGCGCATTTCGCATATAAGGTGGATTTGCCTATTTGCAGAAGTCTCAGAAGTATTAGAAGTCATATATTCTAGCGAAAACGCATACTAATTAGCGGAACAATACAGGATAAACTCTAAGAGTGCTTAGGGTGAGGGTTAGGGTCAGTATTTGGGTCATTCACTTACACCTGTAACACCAAAAATCTACCTATACTACCTATTTAAACAAACTCAAACAAACCAGCCTCACAGTTTGAGTTTGTTTGCTAAGCCTCAAACAAACTAAACAAACGTTTGAAATTCAGTTTGTTTATCGACCACCCTAGTCACATCTTACTATAAGGCTGAAGCATAGATTATAGCAACTAGAGTTCATCTTAAGATCCGTTCTTCTAATTAGCCAGCTGCAGGCCCCTTTCGCCCTCACTATAGTCGTGCTGTTAATCAATATATAGATTGTTTTAGAATCGGCTTCGTGTTATAAACATTTCGATCGATTATAAGAGCAGAGTTTGTAGAGCATAACGCGATATGGCCTACAGATGCGCTAGAACAGACCCCTTAACTATAGGATCACTAACGATTATAGTGCTATAAAGTTAGACCGAACCAGCGGCCGCAGGCGCTAGAGCCGTATTAGATGCTAGGGACGCTTCACGCCTTTATAGCTAGCCTCTATAACGCAAAGTCCTTAAACCCCCTATACTGCTGTAACCTCTCCTCGGATGATAATGTGCTCTGCTTGTCCTTCCCTGCTAGGCTCTATCTGTACGCCAAGATTTGTAAATGCCACCTAGGAATCCCCATCCAATCAGCGCATCTACAGTCTGCTGAAGATACAGACCATATATAGTGACATCCTCTTCTAGCAAGTATATCGCGAATATTGATATGATGAGCTCATATTACTGCTTCTACTCTATGCTCTAGTCGATGCATCGAACACTTAAAGCGATAAAGCGCCCGGATAACAACCTGCTATGCTGTTTTCTTCGCAAGCACTTCGTCAGAGTACCAGATAGAATTTACTAGGGCATCTGCACTTGAGTTATATTACCAAAATTGAGACAAGAGTCCAGTTTCCTATTCGAACGATTAGAGAACCTTAGCGATGTTAGTAGACTAATTGGACTTCTATGTTGCATCTATCCTAACTGTGTCATAGGTGTACCTTTATCACTACCATCATAATCGGCCCTAACAGTTGGACCTAGCGGATCAGAGAACAAAGGGACTACAACTCTAGTACATATAGGACTTCTGCATCGTACGTTCTACTAAGGACCTAGCTATTTTTAGGAAGAGGGCTTGTTGTACAAGGAACTTCTTTTACTTTAGGCTACATAAGCGCAAAGTAATCTTGCTAGCCTGCATAAATGGCTGCGGACTTGACTAGATATTTCTCATCCGCTACTTATTTAGTTAGTCGACCAAACTTACACAGTTGTAGACAAAGAATGATTATAGCTCGGATTGCATAATAGGCATGTCTTGTATATCATCATTTAATCATGCTATTGAAGATTGTATTCCTATTGGTAGAAGTACTCAAATCTGTAATAGACTTTCATTTATGGTACTCAGTCCTTGCTAGAGTTCAGACGATGAGAAATGTTAGCTTATACACATAATGCCACGGAACTAATAAATGGATTGAGTGTTGGAAGCTGTTTCCGAACAGATATGAGTCAATTCGCCACCTTCTTTGAATGAACTTCGAGCCAATCTCGAAGCTTGTTAAATGCAACTTTGTCATACTTTAAATCTGATGTGGTGAATTCCTTATCAATCTATCTACAGGACCCTGCTGTAATCAGAGTGTGACCAAATAGTTGATAAGACCCTATATCGATCAGATACGTCGTATCATCTTTATCAACCATAATTTTGGCTGGGTTGAGATTATTGTGCGCTAGTCTAAGAGTATAGAGATGATATACAGTATCTGTAACGTTTTCTATGTAGGTGTTAACATCAAAGCTCTAACCATCTTCTTCGAGTCTCTAGAATAATTTTTTAGAGCAACGATCGAAGACGAGACTGACGATCCGACCTCTTACGATGAGACATCCGTAGTACTACACGATGTGAGGATGTGGCTGTTTCTTGAGACACTCTAGTACGCTAACCTCTTTTAAAGTAAGCTCTAGTAGCAGACCAGTACCTTAAAAGGCGGCATTTAGCTTAGGAGCCTTTAAAAAGAGTTCGCTGTATATTAGAGGCGACACGATCGTGGTACTAGGCTAGACTTTCAGGTATACATCATCGTCCGGAAGGATTTTCAGACTCTCCTTGATAGCTGATAGGGTCAGGTTGTACTTTCTGAGAGAGGAGCGACTAAAGTAGGCGAAGAAGTCTTAGGTGGTGTATCCAAATGATGAAAACAAGAACACAGGATTGCTATGCTTATCGTTTTCCTTAGAGAAGGCCTCGTATAGAGGATTCAAATCCTATAAAACCACATCTCGAAGTGTGTCAGAGTCTATCCCTATAGAGTCCGATTGCGTAAAAGTCCTATATACAATAGTCGTTCTGTTTTCGTGTTTAGTTAGCGTGGTTAGTTAGCATAAATGCGAGATGAGATTCAGCTTCTTAAGATAATAAGCTGGCCGAAGAAGCGCTAACTCGATACAGCGAAGGTACTGAGTCTATCCTCAGCTATATAGCTAAGCTCAAACGTGGCGAGATAGCCTGTATGCGCCTCACAGATACGGATGTATGCAGTTATCGAGTCTAGGTGATTCAGACGTGCTGTTCCGCCCCTACATAGACAACCCATATTGTTAAGCTTGTCAAGTAGCAGTGGGGACTGGGAGGAGGAGCGACCAGGAGATCAGCCATTCCCATAAATGCTAAGTATTGCAAAGGCTGCTAGTAGGTGACCTTCTATAAACTTGCTTATGAGGCAGCTATGCGCTGCGCCCTGGACACAACAGACGGGACTTCGACCAATTTCACTTTAACTACTAACAAAGAACTAGGTTCAATAGTGGATTGATATAGTACAGTAGCACGTATCATCCTTATATGATCATCGTATCTTGCTAAGACATTCTTTTCTAATCAAAAACTCTATAAAGCAAGTGCACGCTACTAGCAGTGTAACTGCAAGCCCGCAGCTCTGATAGTAGATGATACGCAGACAGGCTCAGGCGCTCTGCTTGCTATAGTGAACCTCGCGCATCTAGATTCGACTTCGCGGTCAAACTTGAGTATCTCTGTGCGAGGCAAGATATCGAGGTTAAGTTAATAAAGAGCTAAGGAACTATAAGAGAAGGTTAACATATCTATATCTGCGCGGACCAGACTGTATAGTTGCTAAAACGCACATATATTACTAAGACCAATATAGCTAAAAATAGCATCTTTCAGCACTATAACCTGTACCTAGGCTTTATGAAAACACGATTATACTAAAAGGTATCTATGCGAGATCTGCTATAGAATAAGGGATTGCGCGAGCACATATGACTTGAGATACTGATAACTTATATAGTAGCCCTGTATACACTATTCGATCTCTCCGACCGAATGAATCAGGTCTATCTCAGTTATATTGTGACACAGCATCCGCCAATATTCTAAAAGGCTCTTATAATAGTAAGAACCATTATGGGTCGTACAGCATCTAGAGCTTCTGTTTTTACTACGCTTCCTATAAGACTTGCGTCTTTCTAGGATCAGAGGGAGGCAATCCTAATACTCTCTAGATAGCAATCATCATAGCGACACCCCAATTTTATTTTATTTGTGGAGCCTAGCAGACACTTTGTAAGAGCCGAAGCCGAAAAGGCAGAAGACAGTGCCTTTAAAGCTGCCGAAATAGACCTTAGATGCTAGTAAATTTATTGCAGAAACCCTAAAGGCAGTCGACTGGTTAAAATGAACCTAACAAGCAGTAGTTAACAGTGTGATGAGCAACAGGAATGCAGTGTCTTTTCTTCTCGATTAAGACTATGCTATTTCACACCTTAATAGTGAAGCAGAAGCAGAAGTGCATCACGGCATTACTAATCTCCTTCAATCATATGCTCTTTTGGCTAGTAGAGATACGGAGCATATGACAGGACACCTTTGCACTTGCATTCACATCCCTACCTACGACTTATAACCCACAACTTATAACCAATCTAAGCTAGATGACTTCGCAGGATCACTAATTCTAGAGAGGCATTCCCATTGACTACTTTTTGGTAAATTATTATTAACTTACTATTATGATTACTGAAGATGTGCAGGTTAGAATCTTTACAAAGTGTAGTATAGTAAGCCCCTATAGTGAAGCCCTTATTCAGGCACTAGATCATGAGAGGGACTTGGGTAATCACACTAACTATACTACCGATTTTTGTGCTTTGTACATGATCAAGAACGACAGAAGACAGCCACCCTAGGCCTTCTCGCCTATCTATTGCTAGACAAGACAATCCCATCCGATTCTGACTATAAAGACTCTATGCATCTCTCTAAAATGAGAGCGCAGAAATAACAAAGCGCTAGATTAGACACAATCGTTAAGAAAGCAATAGATGACCGATGCTGTTAGTACACTATTAATCACATAAAGGTGACTTGGGTAAAGCGGCTGCGGCAGGACTAGTCCGGGCTGCCCGGAAACACTATCTCAGTTTAAGCGGATACTTTGTTATTAGTAGAGCTCTTATTTCCTTACGACCTAACGGACTACCACCAAGGGTGTCACCTGTTCGAATATGTACTGTGCGCTCTCCTACAAAACAATTCTAGAAAGCTAGCTTTATAAGCATTAAGCAATAAATATTATATAGTCGTCCACTCTAGCAGAACTGAGATTCCTAACTGCTTTATGTGGTGTGACTACCAAATATCTACAGCTATTCGAACAATGCCTTTTAATGGGTTTTAGGGCCTATATAGATAGTCTTCTTCGATATTCTTTTTTTCCGTGTTTGGTTTTACTTGATCTAATATTGTTAAAGCACTCTGCAGTGTAAAGATCCGCAATACAGGACGATCGATCAGGCATCGAAATCTGTGTGCTATTAACTATGTAGTCTATAGCATGTCGTGAGTAGAAGGCACTGCTGTCCTCGCAGTATTATTCTAGTCACTATAGACGATTGTTTATTAGAGCAAGAGCAGAAGACCCTTTTAAGATCTATACTACTATTAATTCTAATTTCGATTAGGCTAGTACGAAGCATCTCCTGATTTTATACAGGATAGACAGTTATAGTATTAGGAAGAGATCAGTCTTTAAAGACAATTTCTAGTTATCAAATCGCGGCATTATACCTGTACATAATGTCTATAAGAGTTGCAGGTTTTTCGTCGATAGGGCACTATAGTGCTATAGCTTGGTCTTCCGTCCTTCAGAATTAGGTAGGCCCCCCCTATGTTCGATCGAGGAGCGCTCTGCTTACTATGTTTTAGTGAACGAACCCCAATTTCTCTTAACTGATAAGGAAGAGTACGAGCTTTCCTATCGAGGAAAAATCAAAGTTCGCATTCAGTGAGTAAAGCTATTAAAACGCAAATAGCCTGCTATAGAGAGCATTACATAGTTAGGTCCTCTATTGCTTCTTATGCGACTAGAATCTAACAAAGAGGTTATTATAGATAACAGCAGATCTCACTTTACGAGGTTAGAAGCAAACAAAAGACAGGCGCTAATCCTGCGATGATAAACCTCTAACATTCTCGCAGTTTTGTCGCCTAGGGAGTCATGTCTTTAGGTGAGCGTTTAGGAGGCTCGTCTAAAAGGGTATAGACTCTAGCAAGAGGACTAGCAGGGAAGAGGTTGAAGTTCGAGATATACTACACTTCTCAAAGTGAGTGCTGTATTGTATTCGCACATATTAGTACAAATATTAACAGAAAACTGTGTTCATATGCTAAGAAGGCATAATACCTAATAGTGCTTTTGCGTCTACTGAGAATAACAGCCTCGGTCCCTCTGCATTAAGTGAGGATGTCCGTTCAGGCAAAGACCTAGCCAAACCCAGTGCAGTGACTAATACTCAGGTTCGAGCCAGTCTCTACGAGCGTGAAAATCCTCTTAGAAGCACTAGCGCAAACATTCCGATTATCGATCTAACTGGACCTAAAGCGGAATAGTCATTTAGTCCTCTTTAAGGCTTTGAAACTCATGTCTATCGCAGTGGACATAGAAGTGATACTGGTCCACATCAGTGCAGGATTGCTAATATCATCAATTAATTAACGGCCTAGTCTCTGGTAATTCGGCGCTCGACCAACCCCCCTACTATAATCTAGGATCATGTGGTTCAGCATCATATTCATAATAGCACAATTCTTGTTATCGTTGTGTATGACTAACTCGATTAGACATATCTCATTTGGAACATTTAGACCCTGATAACTACCTTGCTCCTACTAAATGTCGTTCTTTCACTCTAGGATGCGGATAACCAGACTTTAAAGCTGCTACCTGCTCCATAAATATCATGTTGGCCTTTAGTACAGGACAATATGACTTTTGCTAAGAGAGATCGGCCTGCTCCCTGTATATTATCATGTGAGCATGCGCGGCTGGACGCTCCATTCATTTGTACCACCCGGCGTGAATCTCAGAACAATTTTACCCGCTGTGATGAGTGCCTAAGTTAAGTAACGTTAACGTCATCGTAGGGGAAGCGGGTCAGTAGGGGAAGCGGGTCACAATTTTAGCTTCTTTACTTAGATTTCGATCAACTACTCGCTACAATAATACAATCACTCTCGCTCTCATATATATTCTCATCGATACCTTCCTCTTCCTCGTCCTCGATTTCGGGAGTCATAGCCCTTACCATTTGTTTCTTTTTCGACTTTCTCTTCGACACCTCTGCTTCTGCTTCTTCGACGAGTTCGAGGATTTCCTTCGTATTAAAGACAAATTTACCCTTAACTATAATGCGCTTCCCCTTCTTACGTTCCTTACGTACCTGTAGTAGCTCCCTAGCCTCAGTAAGCTCTTTCCGTAAAAGAGTATTCTCTGAGGTCGTCCTTTCGAAAGCTACTCCTGCTCGCTCGATATACCGCTTTACAGGAGTCTTGAGAGTAGAAGAACGAACGATCGAGTTAACTAGCGAAGTCGCCTCCTATAACTCTATACCCGCTGGTAGCGAACTATCTAGTAGGGAGCAGTCTAGGTCGTTCGGGGTCGTAATTGGCAGCAGGGTTACCTAGGGGGTAGGTGTAGGCATTCGGAGAGTCGAGAGGATAGTAATCGGACTAAGCGGGTAGATACTAGACGCCCGAAACGACGATTCGATATTCCTAGTTGTAAAGGCCTTAGTACGAGCCATTATATAGGCCTCTATCCACTCGATTTAGGGTATTTGTCGGGTATCTAAGCGGAAGAGTTTCTTAATTTCGACTAATAAAGCCTGCTTTAGAGGGCTAAATACGCCGATGTCGAGAGGCTGTAAGATATGCGAAGTATGCAGCAGTAGTACTACAAGATCGATATCCTTATTAAGGCAAAAGGCGATAAACCTCGCTATAAGGTGAGATCTATGTCCATCAAGAAGTAATAGCCTCCGTTTTCTATTGTTTCGGCGCGTTTCGGGCTCGAATAAAGTAGTTAACCACTTGTAGGCATGATTATTAGACGTCCACCCGCTAGTAGACGTCGAGAACCTCTACTTCTTAGGCGTAGAAGCTGGTATCTATGCTATATTTGTATATTTCGCCTTAAAGATAAGAAGCGGAGGTAAAGCGATCCCTAAAGCTCCGATGCACTCGATCGCTGTTATCCACTCTTGCCTTCCGCTTATTCTCTTAAACGCCTTATTATCCCCTCTTCTTATAAGTACTTTCGAAGATAAGGTAGTACTGAGGGCGAAGCCGGTCTCGTCGATGTTAAAGATTGTATTGGAAGGGTAGGAGTTCTTAAGGAAAAGGTCAGTAAGGGCGTCGAAATAGGCATTTACAATTAGATAAGTAACTCCCTCAAAGCGACTTGCATCTAAGGATCGAGAGTAGACTGTCTTTAGTTCGGGATATCGTTTCCGGAACCTATCGATCCACTATACGCTTATAGGAGGGTAGGAAGTCGGAGTCGAGCTTAGGCGGAAGCGGGAAAGGCGGATTTCTTTAGCGAGCTCTCGTATTAATGCAAGAGTAATTAGGCAATCCGACTTTTCGAGCCGTATAATAGCCTTTAGGAGAGCCTCCTCTTCGGTAGTCGAGAGTATTTGTTGTGATTCATGCGATTTAGAGTGAGAAGTTCGAGTCGTAAGCTAGGAAGTAAGTGTAGTATGCGGGATATTAAACGCGTACGCACATATCCGAATCGAGGTATATTTACTATTACGGTACGCCGATATAGCGCTAAGAAGGTCTTCCTCAGAATAGGTAGGCATAATTAAGGATTAGAGAGGAGTATCGCGTAAAAATCTGATATTAACGCGAAACTAGCGCGCGGGAGTGACCCGCTTCCCCTACTGACCCGCTTCCCCTACGATGACGTTACGCGGGGGATCCCCACGTAATGCGCTGCGGACAGGCGTCGCCTGAACGTCGGAACTGATCCAAGTTGATGCCTGAAGCAGCAACTCAGTTGATCCAGAGAGGTTGATCGGACTGATCAGTAGGTGGCACTGGATCAGTGTCACGAGTCTCCTTGGTATATAGGACAGTGGAGTTTCTATCTTTCATACTGTAGGAGCCTCGTGCTCAATCTAAGTATTCAATTAGAGACATTGTTTCTAACGAACCGTACTCAGTGTACTAGCCAGAACAGATCTTCCTTACCTGATATACTTACCCCTTGGTCAACGTCCCGCTACCAGCTATACCCTATTACACTCGCATACAGAACCGAAATGTCGCAAAACATAACATAAAGTTTTATCAGGACATCCAATGGCTTAAAGGTCTCTACACGATATCGGGTCCTTATGATACAGGCAGAGAGGCATCATCGTCGTTACGCACTGCTCTTCTATAGTCCTAGAGGTTATCCACACGAGGCAGTACCAGAGTAGGAAGCACATTAATTTGTGGAGTTGTCGTTGCTAGTGGTGGCAGTGAGCTACGTGCGTGTGGGCAATCAGAAATGTATCGATGACCAGAGGTCGGCGTAATCAATCAAAGTAGCAATCAAGGCAAGGTGGTGGTCTATCCTTGTAATCAAGGCTCTCGATCCTAACCAATCAAGGCTCACCCTCAATCCTTGTAAGCCTTGCAAGGGAAGTGAACTTTTTTGGTGACATGTCACGTGATGATCATGTGACTTAAATCCTTAGATTTCTCCGCAGCTAAGACATCGGCCCGCACTTGCTGCGCATTTTAGCACTAGGGTTAGGGGGATCTTGTCTGTTTTAGATGCCTCTGAGCACCTCCGCGCTGACTTCTGGAATCCTCGGATCCTCTATTTTTTGATAGTGAGAAATACTACCAACACGATTATATTATTACTATAGCCTCTACTATCTCTAGCTACTTCTCAAGTGTTCCTCCAACATCCCAACTCTATGCTCTAACAGAGGTATAATGTGTAGGAGACTTTGCTAGTACTATAACAAGCACATCTACTAAGACTGAGTCTCTAACTCTGCTGGCATATAAGGATCTCGATTAGAGCTGCCTTCGTGGATTTGAGGTGCTACTACCTATAAGAAAGAGAAATAGGATTCTAACCTCCTTTGTTTGGGCCTTTAAATGGCGTATATACTATAGGTAACAGGGCATCGACTACTGGCTTTATAGGATCTGTCACTATACGCCTGCAAAGACTCCGACTCCTATAAATCCTTATAGCTATAGTACTAGCTATGCCTTTATCTGCACTAAGACGACATCTATAGCAATCGATCACTTGAAGAAGCAATACAGGATTAGTAAAGATGGCCCAATTGAGGAGCTACCGAGCGTCTGTTCAATACAGCTATCGATCGACAGATATTACAAAGGAACTATTAAGTGTAATCGTGTATTTATAGCATTCGACCTTAATATCTTTAAGGGCCTACTACTGCTCCTTATCCTCAATAAGCTGCTCCCTGTGTCTATTATAGATACTCCTGAGTTTAAACAACTCCTTATGTACCTATAGCTACAACTATAAGGCAATATTTCTTCAGCACAGAGCCTAATGCGCTATATCGACATAACTTACGACTCTGCGCACTAAATTATCGAATCCGAGCTGTAATATGCGTTTAGCTGCATCAATCTATCCTTTTGACCTTTGGACGTCCCCTGGTAGGTGATTATCGCTCCTAGGCATTGTTACACACTACCTTAACAATAGGTATGAACTACGTGTAGTCCTACTAGCAATGCCTTATATGCAAGGTGCACACACAGCTGTTAGTATTGCTTCTCAGATTTCATCGATTATGTATCACTTCAGCTTAGAAATACGATTCGGCTATGCTATTACTGATGATGCTTCTGAGAACTCAGCCTATATAGCTATACTCAGTAAGGAGCTTAGTATCGATCTAGAGGAGCGCTATATCTTGTGTATTAGCTATATTATTAACCTTATGGCTCACAAAGTCTTATTTAGCATTAATGTTAAAGCCTTCGAGTTAGAGCTTAAGAGCAATATCATAGCTGAGGTTGTTAAGTTAGTAGTGTAGCAATATAAAGGACCTATTAGGAAGCTTTACAATCTTATTAGCTATATTACGCACTTATCTAAGCATAAGGATCTATTCAGATTAATATAGGAGGCCTATCTTAAGTCTTAATTGGAGCTCCTAGATAATCAAAGGAAGCTTCTTAAACTTGTGTATAATAATATTATAAGGTAGAACTCGTAGTATAATACTATAGAGCATGCAGTAAAGTTATAGCGACACATTAATAAGTTTGTGGATATAGAGCTGCTCGATTACAATATCAGATTAACTAGGTATACTAGCTGCTCATAGTAATTAACCAAAAAACTACTAAAGGAGCTATTCTTACTTTATAACAAATTATCTTCGAATGACTAGTCTACTATTGCTACCTATCTGATGATCCTAAAGCTATATAAGACAGCTACAATAAAGCTCTAAGGCAATGTTAGTACAACAAAACGACGTGGTAAGGCTATTAAAGCAGGTATCTAGCAGGTTGTAATAGTCGTCTCGATAGGAGAAGTCGTCTCGACAGGAGCGTATCTTTCCGTACGAGCTGGGAGGTCAGCTGACGGATAGCTGACCTACCCCGCTCGTACTTTTCCTCATATTGTGGCTGTGTAGGTCGAGAAGTCAATTTGAAGCCTGAAGTTCATACAGCCATGAAAAACAATCTCGACCCATGGGTCGAGAAAGATTCAAGACAGTATACTGAGCCTCAGAACAACCACAACAGTACCAGAGTCACAATAGTCAAGTGGGAGAGCAGACTGTGTTTTTGGTGACCTCTGATTGTTATTATTACTACATGCAAAAGCGTGTAACTCCGATTTTATCTCTGAAAAACAAAACTCATCACTGTATCTGAAAAACAAGGTGTTGCTGGTCTTCGCTCTTCGGGCAGTCGATAGCTAATATAGCCATCTCCCACCTTTCGCTTTGAACCATGTCACATGTTGACCACGTGACCGCAGAACGCTCATGCAAGAACCCAGAGCCTTATGCTTAAGACCTGTACCAAATCCCGTCCTGATGTCGTACCCCACGACAATATATATAGCATGTCCGCTACGTATTGAAAGCGGCAGCTTTCAGTCTTTGTGTCTACTCCTCACTTGGTAGGAGTACGATATACTATACGCTGCCTACATCCCCTCGATAGTAGTACATACTTTTGAACCGTACCTCATCGAACATTACACAGGTCCTACTAATACTCGAAGATCTCCTAAAGGGATTTGAGAATATGTATATATAGTATTAGCTGTAGGAGTTATAGCATACTTCTTAAGATGCTACTCCTCCTACCTCACTATTTACTACACCTTCCCCTATAGCTAAGTGCAATACACAGAGCTCTTAGATATAGGTAACCACTTGAAGCTCTGCTACTACTAAAGTCCCTACTAGTAGTATTGATCAAATGCAAGCTATAGAGCAGATAGCTCGCTTTGTTAATACTATAAGTGCTATAGACGCTCCTTATCTTACAACCGAATACTACTTTAGTACTAATATTAATACTAGCTAGCAGAAGCTTAGGTATTACTACAAACTCACTAATTAGACTCTAATCTACTATGCTATAGTGTTTCTACACCTGTATATAAAGTGGTTATAGTTTGAGAAGCATTAGGAGACCAAACCTCTTTAGATCACAGCTATAAAGGCAGCTGTTAATAGTTTATAGCAATAATATAAAGATACCTACAAAGTACTAATACTAATAATTGATAAAGAAGAAGATTAGCTTGATGCTCCTAATGCTACAGTAGTAGACCAGCTATAGCTTTACAAGTACGAGCCTTATCCTAAGATCTTTATGCACAACTCGCTTATCCCTTACTAGATCAGTAAGATCTCTATATAGCTACAACTCGCACAGATGGCCTTAGATATCTTCTTAATGCCTCTAATAAGCAATGAACCAGAGCGTGTTTTTAGTGTAGCAGGCAATCTAATCACTTTATGCTATAGGACAATAAAGGGCTAGTCAGTAGAGCAGATCCTGTATTTATAATCTTAGACTCGGTGCAAGATAATCACGCTTAACTAAGCAATGCTTAAAGAGGCGATAGAAGCGATCTCTTTAGACAACGATGAGATCATAAGATATAGCAATAATGAGATTATATACCTTGATAGCAATAATAACCCTATAGATTAAGATATTATATAGAACTTCACTTATATAAGACCTCTGAGATCTCCGCAAAAATACCTTTTTTTTCCTATATCAGAGTCTTAGCATTACTGGCCACAATCAATCAATCAAGGCAGGAGATTTAGGCAATGCAATCAAGGCAAGGAGGCTTCACTAACAATCAAGGCAAGGGACGCCAAGATCCTTGCCTTAATTGATTGTGCCGACCTCTGTCGATGACCAGCATTGCGCATGAGCGGCTTGCTTCTGATTTACACCCGATATTTCATTTCGAGCTCTTATCATTTCCCCTTTGAGCTGGTGAGCTTGTGAGCTTGTGGGCTTGTGTGCTTAACTTCACCTTCTGAGCTTGCGTGCTTTCCCTTGGAGCTTGTGAGCTAGTGAGCTCGTGAGCTTCCTCTTCGAGCTCGGTGTGCTTCCCCTTCGAGCCCCTGAGAGCACTTTGCAGGCTTGTGTGCTTCTCTGTTCGAGCTTGTGCCTGTACGTTTCGACTTCGTGCTTGCTTACGTTAGCACTAAGCTACTGCGCATCTATTTTATCATTTAACTTTAGATGCTTTGATCATGTAACACCGTGTAACTCTACGAAATCGCTCGGTGTTGTCTGCATACGTCAAGTCATCCTTGACAGCTTGAGAAGATGATCATCAGGAAGCTAGAGTCAGTTGGAGGTGATCGTACCATGAGGACACATTTAGACGACAATGTCACGATCAGCTACCAAGTATCCGAGTACGCTCCAAAGCAACAGGGAAGAAACTGCAGAGGCGAGAAGTAAGAACTGTTTCTCCAAACAATCATGAAAGCTCTCTGAACGGTGTAGCCTCCATCGGGCTTCTGTTGAAGCATGTATCTCGAACCTCGAGCTAAATTTATCCTGCAAGTTGTGCGTGACACATCTCGGAGTTTTTCGATCTGACGACGTAGCAGGTCTGCCAAAAGCGCTGTTACATGCTGATGGCGGCATGGCAGTGAATGAGAAGGCCACCTTCATTGTGTAATACCCATTGTTTCAAGACGACGAAACTGCGCTAATGTCTTCTAAGGACAACTGAAGCTGATGACGAAGAGTTCATAGCGAACTGTTATATCCTGTTAGTGAATATATCCTAGAAGCGCCGCTTTGGGCTAACGGTTGTTCTAGAGAACTGAATCTTCGTGCAATCAACTACACGCTGGAGGCATACAATGTGGATGCATATGCTTATCTACCATCATTCGAAGAAGCAGTAAACGGGATGCGTGAACGAGAGTGGCCGAAGATGGAACGGGCTTTTAACGATGTCAAAGCTGTGTTCGCGGACTACAACAAATGGGACGACTATGGTATCGCTTTGCCATTCAAGGATTTCGATCTACGAGACGACGAGCGCTTGATCGATTTCAACGGTACATCTGTCCCTTGGTATGGCTCTATGGCAGACGTTCTGGAGAGAAACATCATCCCCCGATGCTTGCGAAGCTGGGAGGGCAAGACAGTCCCCTACTCGTTTTATATGCGACGAGGCGCGGATAATCCTGCATGGGATATCAGCTTTGAGAAAGAAGCTCTTCTGCGTCTTGGAGGCCTTGCGCTTGTGCGGCTTGAGAGAGGCGCGGCAGAAAAAGAGGGCAGCATACCTTTGGAAGTGGAAGGCGTACAGAGTGGAATCGTGGTTCAATACCCTCCTCAGGCCTGCAGCACGCTTTTACAAGACGAAATGATGATTCCGATTATGTGGAGGTTCCGTCGTTATAGGGAGGGAGCTAGCGACAGACACAGAATGATTGCGACGCGGTTCCGTCGACCTGCCGAATACTTGGCGTCTAGATCACCCGCTAACTCCGGAAGCGAGAAAGATAGCGTGATGCAGCCAGACGCCTTGTTTGCGTATGTTGCTTCTCAGGTCAGCCCAAAGACGCCTGCAGCGCAGTTCAGATAACGTTACTGTACCGGAAGCGGATCAGTACTAGAAGCGGAACACTTGGGTATATCTCATACTGATGCGCGGTGTTCTAATCACGCACTGCGTAGAATATGTCCTGCCTGCGTAGTGATCCGCTTCTAGTACTGATCCGCTTCCAGTACAGTGACGTTAGTTCAAAGTTCAACGACAATGTTGCTTTGAAAATGCTGTCACCATAGAGCTTTGCTCACGAAAATAAATCAGGAATCTCTTGTATTTAGCCAGAATCACAGTGTTATGAAGGGCTCCAGCTATTGTTCCAACTGACTACACATGCATAGATACTTCATGGATTGGTTCAAGGAGTGCCCTTAGATCTGCGAGTTCATCCCAATCCTCACAGTGAAGGAGGTTGTCCTTATCGATATTAGCTTCTTCATGACTCTAGTAGAGCATAAGAGCATTGCGAAGAAGGATCGCGCACTCGATCATAAGGTAAGTACTGTTCCACTGGATACCACTATTTGTAATGAGTCGAAGGATCTTTGCATGTGAGGTCTCGACTCCTTCAGTAATCGCTTCCGCCTGTTTACTCTCGAATACGCCAATCCTTGTGCTGTTAGCCTTGATATGAATGACAAGGTTATGCAGTTTGCCAATAGGCCCTTTGCATTGCCAGGCACAGTATTGCTGCTCCTTGGATCTGTGTGTCAAGACGGATTCGAAGGAAGTAACTGCTTGCATACCTGACATTGAGTGAGCTTTGGATTCTTTTGAGATCGAAGTCGAAGGAGACGTTGGTTCTCGCTTCGGGAGTACCGCTTACGAAGGCTCTGCGTCGTAGCATTTGCAGGTGAAGTCAGAGGTGCGCGATGAAGTGATGGTGGCATGGGCAACGGAGCAGACGGATCCACATGCAATGGTTGGAACTGAAGCAATGCAGTGGACGCCCCCAATCCAAGTGGGGGTAGCTCGATAGTCACGACAGTCTTGTGATTTAACGTGTAGGAGGACAGGTAGCACTGGACTGGACGTCGGTGAGAGCAGCTATTAGACACGGTTGCTATGTGTTCTTCGTATGAGAGCGGAGGCGAGTCTCGGGACCGGTGCATAGGCGTTTCCTCGGACTGCCTTGTTTGCAGCTGAGGTAAGTCCAGAGCTTTGTCAGCTGTCGGTTTCTGTAGCCTCCTGCGTCTTAATCGACGAGTGCGATTTTTGGCGGATGACTGCGGCGACTGGGAAGCTGGGTCCGGAAGTGTATCGTCGACAAGAAGCTCGACTGATTGAGATTTAGATATGAAACATCTCTTGCGCTTCCGGCACTCATATATAATCAACTCTAGCAATAATCAACCGACTTTCTTTAACAGTTGATAGTTGATTAGTAAATTAGGCCTTTGGCCAACTTCTAATTAATCAAAAAGTATCTATTTAAACTTTAATCAACTATATAAAGCTTTAATTAACCTCTAAAAGTTAATTAATAGGACATATTCTACGCAGTGCGCGATTCAAACACCGCGCATCAGTATGAGATATACCCAAGTGTTCCGCTTCTAGTACTGTTCCGCTTCCGGTACAGTGACGTTACAATAGCCAATGCTCATACGGAGCCCCGACATCCAGACATGAGTGCCCACATCTAGTCCAGGCCTTCCAACCAACCTTATCCTTTCCCTCATCCATGTCCGAAACAAGCTTGCTCCGTGACTGTATCATCATGATCATGGTAGTAACATGGCTACTCCTCGACTATCGAGAATGGGAGGTGCCAATCGTCTTCTTTGTTGCTTACTAGAGAGATCAGCAAGAGTTCTTTCACAAACTCGGGATGGTACTCGTCAAAAGCGTTCTGAATGTCCCGAATATACGCGTAGCTGATGTGATAGTCGATCACCAGCGTCCGGAGTGAGCGGTCAGTTGTTGTAGTCGACCAGATTAGAGCTATTGAATCCGGTGGAAACAGCTCAAAGCCACATATGGAGGCGAATCGGGCGGTGTCGACCATCTCATCCATCGCGGCATTACGGAGTCAGATGTCTCCGAGCCGGTCTGCCAGTATCCGTAGCTTTAGGAGACTGCTCTTTACGACAGGGGCATTGGCTGCACCACCGGCGTCGTCTAAATTGCACACATGGCGAGCAGTAAGCTTACCTCGATAGGTCCAGAACAGGTTCAAGCTGAAGATACAAGGTTCGACGTCCGGAAGTTCGACGACGCGACCTGTTACTTCTTTCCACTTATCACGACAGGCTGCCTGCAATAATTTGGACTTCTTGGTGAGGAGGCTTTCTGGGACGTGAAAGCTGGCGACAAGATAGGGTCGCTCTTCGTTGATGATGATTGTGACTTCCTTAGAGAAATCGGGTAAGGCCGGGAAGCTAAGATAAAAGTAAGCATTGCGCGTGGATGCGACAGAAGAGAAGGCGAAGACGCACCTGCGGGGTGAAGCCATTGCCTCCAGCAAGTAAGGCTGATACCATTTTTTCGGTGGTGTAATGTGTAAGACGGTGCGTAGTGAGGAGCGTGGTGTGATCTTCGTAATGCGCGATGACCAGTGTGGTTCAAAATGTTGTCTGGTGTGCGGTATGAGGCAAGTGCAGCTGAGCTTTTGATGTTATCTAGGCACAAAACAAACGAAGTGGGGTCTGGCAAGGCATAGTGTCGCGCAGACTGGGCACTGAAGAGCAGGAGTCGGAGACCGTGGACCCCTTAAACCAGTGATTCTAGGCTTACAGAACCTCATCCTCCGACCAAGCGGCTTCAGTCTGCCGTCTGAAATCTTAGCATGGAAGTCAACCACCAGACGCCGAAGAGCGCGTCCTAGCGTGGTTTTGGACCAGACGAGGACGATCATGTCTGGCGTAATCCCCTCGGTGATGTCCGGATGGGCTTTGTGTACGCAACACGCGACTTGAATTGCGGCATTGGTGACTAACTGTTGAAGCTGTGTATCTGCGAACCGGTCTGCGAGAAGCCATAGCTGTATGAGTTCACTAAAAACCGGTCGAAGCTCAGACATGGTTCGAGTACCAAACCGAGGTCATGTTGAGATCTTAAAACCACTTTCCCTCTATGAACCCGGTGAATATAAGCCTTGAAAGCCGCGACATCCACTTCCAGAATTTTGAAGATACGGCTAGAGGCCTCTTTACACTCATTACAACATGCAGACTTGAAGAATTCCGATTTCTCCTTGAGAAAGGTCTTTGAAACAATGTGAGAGGCTGTATGTTCGGGCTCGTACACGCTGATGATGATAATCAATGTGTTGGTGAAGTCGGCGACGCTGATGGACAGGTCAGTACACGAATGTGAAGACGCTCAAGTACAAGATGAAGGACCTACGCTGGAATGTGAGACATTGTAATAAGTGTTTGGGGCTGGGGGCTGGTTTGGAGTGGGATATGTTGTGACCGAAATCTTTGGACAGAAAGTTGGCGGAGCTTGTGGTGTTGACGGTTGTGGATATTTTTGTATGCAGACTCGAAAGCGAAGGAGTTTGCTGCTGATGTAGTCGTAATGTCGCGTGTGAAAGCCGTTCACATTGGTCGATGACGCCACGCCACTGCAGCCCGCAGTCGAAAATGAATTGACGCAGCTTGCAGGAATGTAGATATACACCTCATGTAACCATAGACCTCAATGGTAGAAGCAGATCGTTCTATGATTCTACTATGTCTACCTTAGTGAAACCATAAAACGCCAATGAACCCGATAAACTCCAAACTCACTATGCATATAAGTGTTCATACGCTCAGCCCTGTCTCAATGGGTGAGTCCTACCCCTCAGCTCGCCAGCTGAGGGACTGGTCTGACGACTTCCCGCTGCATTCTTCAATGGACTGCCCATCCTCGGGCTCCTCGGCACGCTAGAACCTCTAGTTCCCATCCTGCCACGGCTGACCTCCTTCAACAAGCTCAGCTCCTTGTCTTTGCGTGCCAGAGTATCTGCCTGCTCTTTGAACATCGCCTTCAGCTTCTTGTTCTCTCTGGCCAAGTTCGACGCACGCGCATCCAGCGTCATCTGCTTCGCGCGAGTCTGCTCGCCGCTCGCGCGGTTCTGGGCGTGGGAAAGCGCATTCTCAAGCTCACGGTTGGTGGTGCCCAGGCCCTGCGCGACGGAGGACGTGTTCTGATACATCTCCTGCGCATAGTTGAGGTCGCTTTCCTGGGTTTTGAGGCGCTTCGCAAGGACCTTGTTCTCGTTCTGGGACTGTTCGAAAGCGATGCGCTGCTTCTCGAACTCAGCACGCTCAGGGATCGCATGATCTGTGAGAGCCTCTCGAGCTGCTTTGAGCTGTTCCTTGAGCGAGCGGTTCTCGATGCGGAGGGCATCGGCGGTGGCCGCACCCTCGGTCATGCGAGTCACAGCTTTTTGAGCCGTGTCCATGGCCTCTTCGTTTTTTCTCGTAAGCTCGACGATTAAGTTCCGCTGATCCTCATGGCGATATTGGAGCTCTTCCAGGTCCTGCTTGTGGTCTGCAAGCGAGATCTGGGCTGTCAGGAGCAGTGATTGAAGGCGTCTGACTGTATCGTTCAGGTCGGATGGATCGATCACATCCAATGGAATTATCTGTGGATTGCTTGGGACAGCGATCGAGTCACTGACATGTGAGATGTCTAGCTCAAGCGGATTGATGGTAACAGGTTGTTCGGCCAAGTGTATGCTATTCGATACAAGTCGGGGGCGTTTGTATGTGTCAGAAGCTGACATCTCCGCCTCGGACGCATGGAGAGGATGCTTCCCACCAGGGTGTGCGGCACTACTCTGCGGTAGCTCGATATCGCTCTCAGTTTGACTGTCCAGATTTTCGAGCATGCTCAGTGCGGCAACGGGCCACTCTCTCTCAGTTAGCTTGCTAGTGACGAAGGCTGCAATAACCTTGGCGGTCTCGACTGAAGGAAGCTGCCCGTGCTCAAGCTTGCCCGAATCGTATCGAAGGTCGAAGATGCCGTGCACAAGAGCGCGAAGCTTCTGCTGATGAGTCAAGCCTGGTGAAAGGCATCTCTCAACATGTTCTATCGTGCCAGGCACGGCGAGTGTCATCATGACCAGGTCATCATTTGGTCCTTGCAAAAGCTTTAGGGTAGAACCTCCGGCCTCCGCGCTGTTGTCCATGCAAATTACTGCGTCTGCAGCCAACAATTCGTAGCTAGCGTCTTCATTGTGTGACATGATCTTGAAAGTAAGCGCACAAGCATCTTGCTTGGTTGTTTGCCCGGTATCGGCTCTGTAACAGGTGACCTGGAAGCCAAGCAGAAAGCTTTCCAATATCTGTAGCAGCTGTGTGGACTGACAGATGACAGCAATGGCGAGTTCTTTATCCCTCAGCTCATCTATGAGATGCTTCAAGAAATGGAATTTTGCACTGCAATCAGTTGCCCACCTGGCGTGAGAAGCTGGTGGTACATCGTATTGTGTATATGTTTCGACGTTATCGAGGTCTGGGTGTACCACGATTCTCCTCAAGCGCTCTAGCAGAGTCTCAATCTCGACAATGAGTTCCTCGCTGGGGTGGTTAGTGCCGAGGAAACGTTCAATGATGTCCTTGTGATGCTGGATCATCAAAGGATATGAGTCGCGCTGATGGCCGAGCAAGGCAATGGGAACCGAATGTACGAAGTTGCCACCCTTAGAGTCTTCTCTGGAAGCGGCACCAGTGATAGTGCTGTGCCTGCGGAGCAGTGGATTCTCCTTCTCTTGTGGGACCAAAGTCTTGTAGCGTCCAGATGTGTTCATCTCATCCTGCGTGACACGCTTTTGCGGGAGTGCGGCAGGTACAGCAGAAGGTGATCTGCCACCGTTGCGGGCCAGCTCTGGAGAGCCTGTTTGAGCCGGAGTCTCTGCAGCAAGCTCTGCGTTAATCCTAGGCGGGACAGCTGATGGCTTTGCAGGTGAGGTTTGATTCGGAGTGGCGGATTTAGACGGCGTTCGGCCTCGCTTCAATGCTTGCTCAGCCTTCAATGCTCTGATTTTGTCGGCCATCTTCATCTTTGGCTCCGATGTGGGCGTCCTGCGGTCCATGGAATGAGAACTCCGGACTGGACTACGGGTCGGCGTAGAAGGGAGGTAAGGTAAGACAGGCGCGCTCTCTCCAATGACTGGCAAGTCCTGGAAAGGTACAGCGGGAAACGAACTAAACAGGGAAGAGTCGTGGTTTGGAAGGCTGTTGGTCCTAGGCACGATGCTCGCGGTATCGTAAGGTTGATTTTCTCCGCTTGTAGGCTGGCTGTGGGACTTTGCTGCAAATGTAGTATGTATTCCGCTTACAGCTTGAATCTGACTGCGAGCAAGGGCAATTTGCGTCTCGAAAGGGAAGGATGTTCCCGTTTTAGGGCTTTGAGAAAGTCGTATCTGAGTCTGGTGGTGGTTCGCGTTTGAGAAAGCAGGCTCTAGTACCCGGTTTTCAATCGACTCCCGAAAATCGAGGTGGCTTGAGAAGTCGTATGCAGCGACACCGGACAAGTTGCTGAGCGCTACAATATCAAGAGAGCTCCGGCGCGACCTTCTCTGGCCTGCTGCAGAGGTTTCTCCTGCGGTGAGACCGAGAGAGGCAGGAGTTCTAGGCGTAGGCGACTTGGCAGATGGTCGTATTGGGCTTTGTGATGGAGTGCCGGCTTGTTGTGTAGGGTGATCGTTCACAACGTGAGCTGATGGCGGCTGTATTTCGATAGCGTCGTCGAACGACTGTGAATCAGTGCCAGGAGCTTGTGCAGAAATCTGTAAGTCCTCTACGAGTTGGCTCGCAACCTCTTTTTCAGCACCTGCCTGTGGTTGTGAGGCAAGATCGAAAGAAGTAGGCAGTGACTGGGAGTCTGGTACAACCCTTCCGATGAAGTTTTGTTCGGGTGTAGTGGCTCCTGGGGGGGCGTTCTGGCTGGTGGCAAGTACGAGAGGCTCCTTGGTCGTAAAAGTCGGGCTAGGGTTAAGTGTATCCTGCGACTCTGGTAGGACCTGAGGTAGCTTGGGTGAACCTGTCGTTGGGTCGACTTGAGATGATCCGAGAGTGGTGTAGTTTTGATAGCTCCAGGGTGGTTCAGATAATTGCACAAAGGCCAAGTCCTGACTGGGCGCTTCCTGAACAGCGTCTTGTGGTTCGAACAGTGGCGAAGCCTCGCAGTTTCGTTGGACTGGGACCCCGACTGTAAGAACTTGCGGCTCCTGGGACACGAACAAGGGTGAGTCTTGGTCGCTGTCGCCTGCAGGTGCTCTAGCTGAAGCTTCGGGGCTCTCTCTGATCTCGATTGGCCGAGGGTAGTTGTTCGACGCGGTGGGTAGCTGCTCCCTGGTGACAGGAGTGCTTTGTCCGATTGATGAACCAGGCAAGACTTTGCGAGCTCCTCCACGCTTTGCAGGATTCCTCACGGGTGTCGTTTGGGACTTCCTGGTGGCTCTGCTGGGGTTCTGGAGTTCGGCTGCCGGATGTTAGTCGTACTTCGCTATATTGCGGATTTCGCAATGGGAGACATGTTCAATCCAGTATAATAAAGATACAACAAAACATACCGGCTTGCCTGGCAAGCTGTTCCGCTTCCCAGTCGGCGAGGGCTCGTTCTGTAAGATTCTCCTTGGGTTCCCAGGTCGGAGTATATTTCTCGCCAGTACGTTCGTTGTCTTCCCAGTCGATCAGGTACTCGATTCTCTTGCGGACAGTGCGCTGGCCAAGAACAGTGCGGACCTGGTAATATGCTTCCTCGTCGTAATCACCGTGGGGATGGGGCGAGGACGGAACGACAGAAGCTAGGGTGGGCGTAAGTACGATACCCGAGTACAAGCTATTCGGTGGGAAAAGAACGTGTTGTTCGCCCCTGGGCAACTCCACGCTTCGAACAGGGTAAACTCACCTCTCTTCTTTCGCTTGCTAGTTTTTGTAGGATTATATGCTGTGCCTCGCTTTCGTTTTCCGGTCATTACAGCGGGCGCGTGGCTTGGAGTGTATGATCTGCCATAACGAAGGAATAATCAGATTAGTATATCTCGCGACGCCACGGTCTATGGTGATGGTTCGAGATGCTATCGCGGATAAAAGACGCGCCAGCGGAGGTCTACTCACGGAGGGATGGTGGTCTGGAGTCGTACCAGCAACGCTCGGGGCCTTTGAGTCTTGGCAGCGCCTCTGCCGTCGGGCGAACTCAACTTTGCCGAATTATGGGGTGCTGATGATACCATCATAGATGGGCGATCGTGGGGTTGGCGATGTAGTCGTGAAGAAGAGGTGGTGGTTGTAGAAGGCGAGGTTGTGTTGTGTTGTTTCATGGTATACTGAGAGGCTCTTTCTATATTGTTTCTTACCAAAAAGCTTTCACGTGCAAGAACGACCGTCGCGCGACCTCTCATCACATGCTCTACTGTTCACCACTCATCACTGGCTATCCAGCTGAGCATCTGAGGACTATTCTGTGAAGGGCATCTCAAGAAGATATCTTGACAAGCAAACAAAAGTCATCTTGCGATACCTAGCCAGCCTTCGTATCAAATTATAGAACCATCGCCGCCACCATCCATATGTCATCACCACCACTCACAGCCTACCTCTTCTGGTGGAACCTCAAAACTCCAACCGACAATTTCTGGCATCCCTACCCAGGCGCCTCACCAACCAAACACCTCACCACAGCACCAGCCTGGACCTCTCGCCTCGACCTCCCAGCAACAGCGGTAGACGCCGCACCATTCGTAGTCGCGACCGGAGCAATAGCCTACATCCGCCAATACAGCTCTCTCGGCTGGACCGTGCCTGCCTCTCCCTTCGCCAACAAACGTACCATGGCCGCTGTGCATCGCAGCGCGCTTATCACCGTCCCTGCAATTTTGATAGCGCAGGCTACAGGCTTGGAGTATCGATATGCTATCCCGCGTTGGTCGCATGACCGGGAGAGGGCGAGAGACGAGGAGCAGGCGCGGTCTCATGTTGAGACGGGTATGTATGTTGGCGGAGCGATTATGCTGGCGAGGAGTCTGGCTAGCATGGGGCCGAGATGGAGCTTGATGGATTTGGTGCTGGGTGGGGCGGTGGCGGATCTTGCGTTGAGGGAGTATTGTAAAGCGCACGGGATCTGAGTTTACAATTCGAAAAGAATTAAAATGCAACAAGGCAGCGATTAGACGAATGATTTTGATATTGTCTGGCTATGAGACCAAAGATATGGAGATGAATCGCCAGCGGTCCACCGATGCTTCCTCTCAGCTGGTTTGTTGAACAAGAAAAGCGACTCAATCAAGCGCTTAACAAGCAGAAGCCTTGCTGGGCTCGCACTCGCCGTTAGCCTTGTCGCAGCCCTTGTAGCCCTGGCACTGAGTCTTGGTGTCGAAGCAGTTGTTGGAGTAAGTAGCCTTGTCGCCCAAGTTGGTGTTGATGCCAATCAACTCGCCGCCGTTCTTGGCGATGACACCGGTCATGTTGACCTTGCGCGAGCACTTGCTGTTGCCCTTGCAGTTGCCGCAGGAGCGGTAGACCTTGCCGTAGTCCTCGGCGTAGAAGTTGACAATGTTCACGGTGCCGCAGCCGTTGTGCTGGATGATCTTGTCCGAGGCGTGGTAGGCGCCGCCGCCGATGATGTTGGCGGTGCCGTCGCCCTTGAGGCTGATGGCGTCTTCGCAGACGTCTTCGAACCAGACGAACTCCAGGTTGCAGGATCCTGGGGATTGGGTTAGTTACGATGTAATCGATGGAATGGTCTGCACTGGATGGATGAGAGCGTGCGGATGATATCCGTCAGTGAAAAAATGACGCACTGCGAGATAGTTAGCATAGTTCTTGAGGCAAAGTTGAAAGTCAGAGAATACATACCCCTTGCAGTAAATACCCTCAGCCTGGTGCTTGCCAATGATGACGTTACGAAGAGTAGCGCCGTCCTCAAGGACGAAGACGGTGTCCTTCTCGCCGCCCTCAGCCTGGTTGTTGCATGCGCCGTTACCACGGTCGTACTAAGATATCCGTCAGCGTGGAATCCTTGCAACTACTCGTCAGGTTCAACAAACCTTAACCCAGCCAGCATCGAAGGTCGCGCCCTTCTTGATGTACTGAGGCGCGCTGAGAGACTTGGTGCCGGTGTGCTTGGGAAGACCACCAGTGTAGGCCAAGCAGGCGAAGGTGGAAGGCAGAGCAGCCAGAATGGCGATGACGGTGGCGGAGTGCATCTTGAAGAACGATTGTACTTGATCTAAACGAGTGATATGATGAGCGATGGTGTGATTCCTGGTCATCCAGCGACTCCAGCAGTTTATATACCATCTACCTGCCCGTCGAGCCCTCCGCAGAGCTACAGTGCCCAGCCTAGAGCATGTCACCAAACCTATACCGCTAATAACGGAAACATTGGCATTGCAACCTGCCCCGGGTGAGCCCTCTGCAGAAAAAGTACAGTCAGCTGCGGTGCGGCAGGATACACTAGAGGGTCTTGTATACGCGAGCGGCAGATGAAACCACCAGCACACCCGTTAATCCAATAGCCGGAGATGGCCATTTGTGGAGAAAGTGGTTCCTTTGTGTATATGCAGGGGTGCATTTATATGAAAGAAAGATAGGATGCAGATATGCAGAGTAATCGCGGTCGTACTAAAGACGTCAAGCATTGCTGCGCCACCTTTAGTGTCACATCGAGCAGCGAACTCCCGACTTCTTGTCAGCGGTGAATTAGGGTAAGCTGGTTCCAACGGCGATCTTAGCTATTCTATTAAACGTGCCCTGTTTCAACAGACCAATAATCGTGCGGTAAGAGTTTGTCGGGCGAAGTTGGTGTTGAGTTGCTCCACCGTCTCGCGGTATAGGGCCAAAATTCCACAACGCAGCCAAGACTCTGCAAATGCTTGGACGACGGGAACGCAAATTGCTGTTGAGTTTCAGAATTAGTCCTTCGGGAGTCGCAGAACATTCGGAACGGAGTCGTGACGAGAGTGCTATGCATAACCTCTGGTCGCTGTTCTCGATTCGACGACTGTATTCATGTGGAAGGCCGAAAGACGCGCCGCTCATGTTCGCAACACGCGAGGTCACGGACACAGGTCTCGGGCCTAGCGTTGCGACATTTGTATAAGCCGCCGTTCCACTATCATTGTTGTTTCGCCTGTAGTTAATAAACGACTCTTGTATGTCAACTTGCCATACCACACAAAACCACTGGCCGCAGTCGCATGTAGCATGGAGCCGTTCGTGATAAGCACCCAAACCTACCGCATTGAGAAGTTGACGCCGCGACAGACTTGGGAGGTGAGATCAGCAGACACATGCTGTAATATCGGGCGCTGTTGTCGCTCAATCTCCATTTCCTTGTAAAAAGTCGGTCCAGTGGTGGGAAAACAACGCTCCAAACTCCGCGCTAAGGATCAACGGTGCAGTATTACCCCTCAGACACCTTCCTGCATAACATCCTCTTGCTTCACATCTCCATTGGCTCCTTCACCCTCCTGCTTTGCGTCATCTCCACCTGCCAGAATCTTTGTCCTGACTCGCTCGTCCACCGGTCCACCTGGTGTCCAGCTGACAACATTTCCCTCCTCGTCCACGAATTCCCACCTGAAGCGGCTGAGGTAGTGTGGTATGGCGCTGAGCTGAGGTCCGTAGCGCTGGGTGTTGTCGTAGAGCTCGAACAGAGGGACAGCCAGAAGCTTCATATTCTTCGGCACGCTCAACACACGCTTCTCCGGCAGCTGTAGCAGGTAGAGCTTCTTGCACTCTTTGGGACGCGTGCAATGAGGTGGGAGGTATGGGTACATGAAAGTCTCATAGTTGGGTCGGTACCATTGGGCGAGAGTGGAGTGGACGTTCCAATCATTGTCTGTGGATTGTTCTTTGAGGGAGCCGGTGGGTGCCAGGCGGTCATTGAGGCGGGTCTCGAAGCCTTCAATCTCGTCGGCATCGTGAGCGATGTAGTCGCCAGGCCTGGACGGGAATAGTGTCAGCACTAAGGGTAAACGGGAGAACCATCTAAGCTATATGTCGGGCGCAACTTACAGCTTGAAGAAGGCGTTGGCGATTTGCAGCATGAGGATGTGGGGATGGTTGTGCTCGTGACAGACTAGCACGCCTTCGCCTGTCCTTCGCATGCCATGCTTGTCGTAGTACTCCTCGAGTCTCTTCAGGCGGTCTTTCACCGAAGGATCCTCTTCCAGCTGCGTCTCCTTGGTGCCGAATGTGTAGTTGCTAAGAGGGAAGAGTCTGATCGCATCTGATTGCCGTGCATCGAAGGGCAGGATATCCTTTGCGGGTTGTGATGATTTGGTGGTGGATGAGGGAACCGCCGACATGGTTACAGTGATGTCGTCGCAGCCTTGCTGAATTGGACTTTAAATCGGCAAGTACGTGATCGGTGCTGTATCCGGAATTGAAGGGTGCAAGGCGTGGACTGTGTATGAGAGTTGTTATAAGTTAGTACATGTAATGCTCCACGCAACGAGCAACCGCATGGTTCCAGGGTCGAGCTCCAGCACGGGCTTCGGCAAGACCCGGAAAGCTGGGGAACGCGTCGCCGCTTTCCCAAACAGTCGCATGGGTGATTGCTGATAAGTTAGGCCAGGCCACGCATGACTTGATCACACCTTGATAGCGTGCTAGTCGCCGGTAGTAGACACACTCCTGCGAACCCGTCGCCTTTAGTCAAGTAACGTATACTTCCCATCTCTTCTTTGCCGGTCTGGCATCTTCTTCAACTTCCTATCAACTTCAGACACTTCAGGGCACGACTACAAGGGGACAAGATGTGCCGGTGAGCCGTGTCACATGTGTTCAAAGAAATTCAAAGGGCTGACAGTATGAAGCTGGTTCGCATACATCTCCCCTACAGAGCCTTGTCTTCTCGAAGATGTGATCATTTCATCCAAGCACTCCCTCACAAATCAAGTTCACGAGCACTTTCTTCCAGGGCTGGTAGCGCATGATCCGCGTGACATCTCAAAGGACCACTTGATCACTGCCCGCAATGTGATCTACAATATTGATGGGCTAGGCCTCGTCTGGTACACGTCTTCTAATGCCGACTTCGAGAGGGGTGACACTGGCGAGTCTGGAGACGGCACCCAGAAAGAAGGCTTGCGACCTGCGATGTACAAGAGCATCCAGTCGCCTGCACACGATTTGAATTTCCGCTCGATCTGCAACAATACAGAGACTCGAGTCCTCATGGCTCACATACGCGCGGCAAGTGGAACGCCGATCACGCCTGTCAACAATCACCCTTTCATCTTCGGCCGGCATAGCTTTATGCACAACGGCGCCATCACCAATTTCTCCCTTCTCAAGCTTGAGCTGTGTCAGAAGATGAGTGCTCCTGCATACGCGAACATCAAAGGCGGCACCGACTCCGAGCACATGGCTGCATTGTACATGTCGTATCTCACAAATTTCGACAACGAAGCCTCCTTCGAGCGCGAGTATAGTGCGGAGCAGATGGCTACTGCAATGACTGCAATGATCACGACAGTTCTAGAGCTGCAAGCAAGTATACTAGGACCAAAGGCAATACCGAACAGCTTGAATCTATGTGCGACAAATGGGGTGAAGATGGTTGCGTGCCGATTCCGGAATCATGCTACGCAGGAGCCACCTTCGTTGTAAGTATGAAGCAGGTCTCGAATAAGGATGCCAAGCTAATCATCTTCGCCATAAGATACTACTCAACAAATGCTGGCACGACTCTGAACCGGAAGTATCCAGACAATCCTGACGGCATTAATTCGACAAATCGCTTCAGCGGAAAGGCCGTCGAAGATCATGGCAAACACATCATTATCGCAAGCGAGCCTAGCACCTACAAGGCAGATGACTGGCAACTCATACCGCGCAACAGCTTGGTGACGGCCAGTGATGAACACGGTGTTCAAACCAAGCCCATTGCTTACAACCCTGAATGGAACGCTGAAGATCCCACTGCAGTGGAAAGCTGATGAGATTCTCAGATTCTGAACTGAAGGCACGATCGAGCTAGGACTACCGACATTAGATGATTTCCTCACGAATTGATGCATTAATGCCGATGCTCTAGACATCTTGTTTTCCTTAACGTCACTGTCGGGGAAGCTGGATAGTAGGGGAAGCTGGACAGAATTTCAGATTCCCCACCTCGGATTCGACCTACTACTCGTTATAATAATGTATTCACTCTTACTCTCGTATATACTATTTCCGATATCCTCTTCTTCCTTGTCCTCGATTTTTGGAGTTGTAGCCCTCGTTATTTGCTTCTTTTTTAACTTTCTCTTCGATGCCTCTTTTTCTGCTTCCTTAACAAGTTTAAGGATTTCCTTTATATTAAAAACGAATTTCCCCATAATAGCTACATGCTTTCCCATTTTATGCTCCTTATATATCTATAATAGCTCTCTAAACTTAGCATTCTCTTTCTATAAGAGAGTATTCTCTAAGGTCATTCTTTGAAGAGCTACTCCTAATTACTCGATATACTACTTTATAGGAGTCTTAATAGTATAAGAACAAACAATTGCGTTAACTAGTAACATTGCTTCCTATAGCTCTGTATCCTCTGGTAGCAAACTATCTAATAGGGAGCAGTCTAGAATATTCGGAGTCGTAATAGGTAGTAGGGTTACCTAGGGAGTAGGAATAGGCATTCAGAGAGTCGAGAGGGAATAGATATCTAGAAGGTGACATACTAAGGCTTCAACAAGGGGGGTGTTGAAATATTGATGCCTGAGGCAGATCAACAGTGAGGTATACAAAACTCCCAGTGACTGATTAGCTAGAATGAGGTGATGATCATCTGTTAATCTCACTACCGAATCTATTACACCTTGACACAAGCCTCAATATCCTATACCATTCACCAAGTAGTACTAAGAGTAAAGCTAGTCTTATCGATATTAAAGATTGTATCAAAAGAGTAGGAGTTCTTAAGGAAAAGGTTAGTAAGAGTATCAAAGTAGGTATCTGTTAAGGTAATCCAAACACTCAATCAAATCCGAAGCCTACTCGGCTAAAAGGATAGGATTTCTAGCCTTAGCTGGAACTAAGACTAGAATTCTAGTATATATAGCTACGAGAGAATACTCCCGTAACAGTATCTATAATTGGATAAGTAACTCCTTCGAAGCAGCTTATATGTAGAGCTCGAGAGTAGATTATTAGGAGGTTAGAGTATCATTTTTAGAACCTATTGATTTACTATTTACTAATAGGAGAGTAGGAAGTCGGAGTCGAGCTTAAGCAGAAGCAGGAGAGTCGGATTACTTTAGTAAGATCTCTTATTAATAGAAGAGTAATAGAGTATCCCGACTTCAATAGTTGATAGATTATCTTTAGAAGAGTCTTTTGTTTAGTAGTAGAGAGTTTTTATTACGATTTATGCAATTTCTTACGAGAAGTTGCTTAAGTAAGCTGATTAGCAAAGGTCGAAGTCGGGATATTGAATGCATAAGTACACTTTCGAATAGAAGTATATTCGCTAGCATAGTACGCTAATATAGTTATAGTAAGTATAGCTTTAGATTAGGTAGGTATAATAGAGGAGAAAGAGAGAGCATCGCATAAAAAACTCGTCTTAATATGAAATTAGCGCGCAGGACTGTCCAGCTTCCCCTACAGTGACGTTATATACGTGTCAAAATGTCGTTGCTGTCATAAACTATCAAAGTCTCACCCACAACCCCAACACAAGCAAAACCCTCTAGTTCGACAAGTAAGTCTGCCCAGTAGCCATCGTCGGCTGCGCAGTATAAACCGGTGGCGAAGGCCGATCAACAGGATCCCTTCCATAATTCAACGCCAGCTCAAGATCCGTATCGTCCGCCGGCGCAGGCTCTCCCCTCTCTCTTGCAATTTTTCTTGTGTGTCTCTCGATGATCGCGCGATTGCGCTGCCGCTGGAGCTCTCGCATGTGGCTGTCGACGTCTGGCTGGCCTGCTCCGGTGTATTCGCGCTGATCAGAGTTAACGCCTTTCTGCCAGGCGCGCGGGAACCACCACCAGAGGACTATGAAGCCGGCGACGACGAGGCCGCCGAGACAACCGACGGGTATTGCCCAGACTGGTGCCATTGTTGTGGTTTGTTATGGGTCTTCGTCTGGGATTTGCGTGATTGTGGAGCGAAAAGGCGGGCAGCGGAGTTCAGTGCGGAGTCGAATAATTGAGGGTGGAGATTATTGCATGAACGTCGACGTGATCCTTCGTCTTTGTCTTGTCGTTGGCCGACGAGTGTGATTTGTTAGAATGGGCGACTGATGACTGATGTGCTCATGCTCTCATGAGATTGATCGATGGCATCTATAGCAAAACACGACAGGGCGCAGCGTGGATGTAAAAGGTATGGGGCTCTGAGAATTGCCGCCTTTGCCGAAGGATCCAAGCCACACCACCATTCTGAGATCGCATTCGCCTCGCGGCTGAAAGCCACCTACGTATACATTCATGGAAGGCAGCATTTGTTTGGTTGTGTCGAGGAATGCACACACGGCTTCAAACTTCCAAGCGATAGAGATAGACATCCATAGTGCTTGCCTGATGAAAGCTTAATTCGATGCTTGGGTTGCTTGGTCGCGGCTCTGGATCAGGGCACTACAAGTTCTGACAATGGGCTGTTACGTTAAACGTCTGGTTGACGTCTCTCAGATCTCACATTGTCGCGAGTGTCCATATTGTAAATTGCATCAAGCTCGACAGCCGTCAGAATAGGCAGGGTGTTCAACAAACAAACAAACTCAAACTGAGGCCTCAGGTTGAGTTTGTTTGACCAATTAGAGCGCGAGTTTGAGTTTGGTTTGTTTGTGAGGTCGTCGGTTTGAGGTTGTTTAGATGTTTGAAGGTATAGGAGCCTCAGGCTCCAAAAACAGTGATTTGTGAGGTATCTGCTCCTTGCAACTGGTATTTGGCCTCTTAGGCATCTTTTGTGTGTAATCCTCACCAAATCCTTGCCTCCCTTGCTCTTTTGAAATTGCCCTTATCTCATGTTCATAGTATAGCCAGATCTGAGGCCCTTAGAGGTGTTTTAGCCTCTAAGGCACGCTCTTCACCAAATTTTGCTATAGACCTTGCTATCCGTGCTCTTTTAAGGGGTATCCTACTAGAATCGTGTTTGTGAGTGAAGTGATAGAGCATTACGCGCTCGGAGTTATGTGGTATAGGATAATAGTAGAGTTGTAGGTCGTGTTTTTGAGGTTGCTTACTTGCTCGAAGTCGTGTTTGTGAGGTCATAGATGATAGCAGCTCGCGCGCTTAGAGTCGTGGTTTGCGAGTTATAAGATAAGGTGACAACAGCGCTCAGAGCCGTAGTTTGTAAGTCGTAAGAGTAAGTGACAGCCGAGTTATCAGATTAGACCTTCTACATACTATGAGCGAAGGCATTACCTACTCTTAGCAAGGTCTTGCTTTGTGAGAGGTCTTTCTTTATTGATAAGGTTGCCTACTATACTGAATAGACGCTCGACGGCTATAGTAGCTACTAGTGCTACTAGTAGAGTGAATGCCAGATGCTTCAATATAGGGTAGTTGTCTTAATAGAGTCGCCACCAATCTAAGGGATCTTAGCTATCTAGTGGGTCGTCGATGTTCCTATACCTTATAAGTTTATCTCGAGTATTAGTAGTTTGATTATAGGAGCGCTTCTTATTCCAGGCAGTATAGCCCTTGAGCTCCTTGCGTTTAGCTAGTAGTGAGGTCGAAGAGCGCTCTAGGGCATCTATATTATAGGTGCGCCTTGCTACAGCATACTACTCGTCGACTATTGTATTTACAAGCTTCACAAACTCTGGTATTTAAGCCTAATGCTCTTCGAACCAGATTTGGCAATAGTAAGGATTAAGAAATACTGCTATAATATAAGCTAGATTAAGGTTAGTAATCCTATAGTACTTCTTCAACTTTATTCAGCTAAGATTAAGGCATGCTATAAAGAAGGGAGTCCTAGGCTGACTCCTTCGCTCTTTAAGGTAGTATAAGAGATAATCTATCGATGTGAGAGTATTGTAAAGTGCTCTAGCTGTTGTACTAATGCTCTGCACAAGGAGAGATACTTTATGGATTGGCTTAAGGAGATCTCTAAATTAGCAAAGCTCGTACTAGTCGTCTTTAGTAAGGAGGTCATCCTTGTGAATATTAGACTCCTCATTGCTCTAGTAGAGCGTTAGAGCATCCTTGAGGTAGATGCTACAGTCGATCATTAGGTAGGTGCTGTTCTACTGGATGCCTCTGTTTGTGATGAGTCGTAATATCTTCTTAGCCTCATCGGCTATCTTAGCTTTATGTTGCTTGCTCTCGAATAGGGCTACCTACAAGTTGTTAGTCTTAATGTGAGTAACGAGATTATAGAGCTTCCCTATAGGACCTCGCTTTTGTTAAGCATAGTGTTGTTCTTTATCAGAGCTGTTCCTTAAGATGCTATCTAGTTCAGCGATTACCTGCTTAGAGTCATCTTATAGTTGCGAGAAGTCGATTTGCGAGTCGTCGATTGTAACACTATCGACTCCGAATAGGATAGCAGTGCATACTAGGTTATATATATAGCTAGCACAGTGGAGTCTTGAGGTTACTAGATTAAGGGTTACACGCTCTAATAGATGCTTCAGGGCTGTGTCATTGTTAGTAGCATTATCTGCTACAAAGTATGCGATTTGGTTACTGCTAATCTAGTAATCCTTTAGGACGTCGAATAGGTAGTCTATAATGTTAGCGCTAGTATAACTGCTAAGAGTGTTGCATAAGGCAAGGACGACACTGTAGAGCTTGTAATTATCCCTAAGGTAGTGAACAATAACCCTAAGAAGGTCTAGGACGTCATTGTTAGCCTTCCATCCGTTAAAGGAGATAGTGACTTTGCCCTTAGCTATAGCGATAGAACAGATAATCGTCTGTTTATAATTCTCAAAGTCAGCTATAATCCACGAACATATAGTATTCGGAGCCTGTGGTATTACTGCTGCTATACGTAGGTTCTAAAAGCATAGGAGCGCCTTCAGGTCGTCTAACATCGATTAGCGAAGTGAAATATTGCTTTTGAGGACCTAATAGCAGTAGGTAGATCTCTATCCTTCTTTATCGAATATCGAGTTATATGCTTCTTACTATTCGCTCTAACTCTCAAAGAATGCTCTCTTTCGCTTCTTAGACTTATCTAGTAGTAGTTTACTACCAGATCTGTCGAATTAGTGAAGATCCCTGAGGTGATCGATCACCTTAGTTGTTGTTTTTTCGGAACAAATTATGTAGGTTGATAATAGTGGAGGAGGGCATTTATCATGGCAAGTCTTGCAGAGCTATTGCTTTATAACCTCCTGATTCCTGCTCTTATAGCTAATGTACCAGCCGTGCTGCTATATCTATGATCTGAGTGCGTTTTTGGTGCTAGGGAGCAGTATGCAATTTGGGAGTCGGTCTCCTCGGATAAGAAAGCCTTGTGTGGTTCGGCGCAAGTCGTGCTTAGTAGGTAGGCCAGATAATTGATATAGCTCTATCAGATTCTCAGGTTCACTAGTTAAAGCTGACTCTGTATGATCCTCAGAGGGCATCCTGTAGTGGTTGTTGTATAATAAAAAATGAGAGTTGGTATTAGCTTGAAGCCAAGAGAGCGTGTTTCTCTATACCAGCTGAATTGCCCAACTGCGGAGGTCTCGGAGGTCTCGGAGTCACGTGTGTGCGGCGAGAATGCGCGCTGATTGGCTAGCGGTTGCTTCCGGAGTTTAAGAGTCAGGGTTGGGGTCATCATCTGAACCATTCACTTACACCTGTAACACCAAAAATCGACCTATACCACTGTTTCAAACAAACCAAACAAACTGGCCTCTCAGTTTGGATTTGTTTATAGAATCTACAGTTTGAGTTTGTTTGCCAAGCCTCAAACAAACGTTCAAACGTTTGTAGAAAAGCTTGTTTGTTGAACACCCTGAGAATAGGTCGTCGAAGTTCCAAACTTTGCATAACGTGACCAGAGCCGGCCATCGAAGGGGCAAGACGGACTGTGCATCTGGTGATGGCTCCTCAAGCCCGGAATCAAAAGATGAGCTTCTGCTACCGGTCAGTACCTTATCTCATCACTGACTTTTATATAGTTCACGAATCATGGCCTGCAGCGACGGCCTATACTATTGTACACCCGATCATGTCAGCCCAAAAGACTTGATAACTGCTACGATCATATTCGTCCATCACAAGTGGCTGATATGGCCGATCATCTTCCCAGATTCCCCCTGGTACGCACATGTACTGCAGCTGAGTTGGCTTATCACTATAGAGCCAGACTATCCTTAGGCAGGACGTCAGAAACGTGTATTCGCCAGAGATGTGCTATGCTCCGCTCACCCTAACTCTAACCCTGACTCGTCCTAAATTGCAGATACAAGGCAATCACGTGATCACATTTCACAAATCTATGGCGATTGTGTTGAGGTACAAATCGAGACCCTGTCGTTATATGTACTATTTCCTACAAACTGCGAGTATAGAAGCCTTTCAACATCATTGGGCGCGTATGCCAGCCTTCACATTCTCGACAATGAACAAATCGATGCGCGCGGCTGGTGCAAACCTTTCTCGGGGCATGATTTGTCCATCACCTACTACATGTAAGCGACATAGAACTAAGCGTAGCAATTGGCTTTACTGGAGTGACATTAGTGGCCACGACTCATAAGCCTTAAAAGGCGCATTAATAGTTACGAGCCGACTTATTCTGTTTGCTACAAAAAGGCGCTAATGCTGTTTAGATGTTTAGGAAAATATATGAACCAGCTGCCCTCCTACACTAACGACTTCTTCTTCTAACTGTACTAATAACCACCTTCTCTCTCCTACCTTTACCCACACACACGACTCAACTCGATAACACAAAAGGCACACCCTCTATCTTTCTCACTTTCTCACTGGGCCGATTCTGCAGTTATTAGCTACCTCCCTTAGCCACTATGGCATCGCAAACCCCTCACACCCCTCGGAACCCTCCTCGGCGCGCTATTACATAGCGACCTACGAATCTAGAAGCTACTAATACAGCAGCTAATAGCGTGCATACCCTTATTGCTATAGGCAATATCTCTCATAATAAACTCCGCAATTTCTGTTCTAAGAGCACGAAGGTGACTTTAGAAGACCTCATTTCCTTCCTCAACAAGCAAATGCTAGCAGTCTGCAGAGCTATATAGTATAGCCTACTCGAACTTGCTAATACAGCTTTAAGCGAAATTGCGGATCTTGCCTCGCGCTTCTATAACTACTACGACTACGATACTGCATAGAAGAACAACAATCCTAGTAGCCGAGTCCTAAACAGCCTCCCTGAGGACTTTCCAGAATTCCACTAATTAGCAGAGCTTAGCAGGAGTACGCGCAATTGCAAGAAAGAGGCCTAGGATGGCATTCAGGCAGTGTACCCTTCTATTACGAGCAATCGCTCTATTAAGTCAATATGCACATCAGACAAGGCCATTCGTTCCCTCTAAGCAGTCTGTAGGCAGGTACGCGCTAATAAGAACACTCCTAGTGATATGATCAAATGCTTGAACCTAGCCCTGCTAGATAGGCTTAATAGCATTGGTCAGACACGCAACTAGGGAGTGTCGAGTAAGCATATCCTTCTTACCTGTAATTATAACAAGGCTGCTACCTATAGCATATTAAACAGTGTGAATACTACCAACCTAGACTGATGCGCGCAGGAACATCACTTAATTCAAAATGACGATATTATCTATACTGATTTAGAGTTTGCTGTTCATTCCAGTCTATCTTAAGGAGTGGCTTCTCTAGGCATTTTCCTAAGCAGCAGGATTGCTAGAGGTGTAGGACTCCGTGATTCTCCTTCTCCTTCTATTAGCAGCCTTAGCAACTTTGTTACCAACATGAGCGTTTACAGCACACTATAGCTGCCTAAGAAGCGGAAACAGCGACTTGATATAATAGGACCTACTAGCAGACACTGCAACACATCTACCTGTAGTAATAGCGACCTTAAGTGCTTTGCGAAGGTACTATAGTTTATTATTAACTACATCAACAACCTTCTAATTTAGGCTAAGACTACTACAGAGCGCTGTGCTATTCTGAAGCAGGTCTCTATAGTTGGTCGCCTTAGTGGTCAGAATAACAAGAAGCTTTGCTAGAAGCACATATAGCGACTTAGAGCTGCCCTTAGTATAATAACCAATTCGGCGACCTGGGATGAACTCCTCATTCGAATTGAGACCATAATAGCTAGAAAGGACTCTGAGGGAGGCCTTGAGGCCCTTCAAACCAAGGACAGACATTTTAACTAGTAGTGTAAGAGATGCTGTCCTACTATTAAGAGTGATACTCTAGGAGTATACTGTTTTTTCCTAAGATGTATGCCTTTCTGTGTAGAGGTTTTTGCTAAACCTTTCAGATTCAGAGACCTATACTATTAAGATCGCTCTAGCTATAGGTATGACTTAGGATAACTACAAAAACAGTCTATAAGGCAGCTATAGTAGCCTCAAATCGAACAACATAATAGAATACCTAAAGCAATCTGGAATGCTTGCACTTATGCGTACAGAATTCTATATGTACTACTAGCACTAGCATAAGTAATGTATTGAGATGGGATAGCAATGTAACTAGTTTAGGAGCCTTGCTTAACAAGTTGTCCATCAGGATCCTAGGTACTAATTGCTTAATATGGTAGCTCGCAGCGACTACCTGTTTGCACTCATAACCAGCCCTTACTACATAAAGTACGCTATACAAGGATAGAGCACTAGATTCTGTCACCTGAATTAGAACCTGCATACACTTGCTGCTAAAGGCAAAGGCAAAGATCAGTAGTAGGGATCTCTCTCTCTAGATAACGAAGATAACAACAACTGCAATAAGCTTTATACTAGCTTTAACAATATAGTAAAGATTAAGAGGTTCGCTAATCTCCTTAAGAAGAAGGATAAGCCAGGTAACAGGTTTGTTAAGCAAATGAATAGCACTATTCTGGATGCTACTATAGTTAGCTTACTAAATGTTCATTAGGCTCCTTACCCTTGTGTTACTGCTTAGATTCGCCTCACTTTGCCTCTCCTTCTATATAGTTCTACTGCTTGTAGCACGAAGCTTCGCTATGCTATCTATCTATAGTACATAGGCTTCCTAGCAGGCAAGGGTTCTATAGAGGTACCTAAAGGTCCTACCTTCGATGAGCTCTGTATCGCTTATGCTACTAGTATTGCTCCGCCTAAGACCCCTTCAGGATACCTATACAAATATGGCGAAATTAGTACTCCCTTCCTAGCTTTTGTGCGAATCACGGATGTAAGTCTAGTCTATAATGCCTTAGTAGCCTAATGCCCCTAGGATAATAGAGCTATTAGTTTAGAGATAGGCAATATATTCTATAGATAGAAAGACTGTATCTATAATAGCAACAACTTCTAGTCTACAATCTGTAACTTTGTCACTTACTATAGAGTTCGCATTCTAGCTAAGATGGTTAGTACTAGCACATTCGCTAGCGAAGGACTATTCGACAGGATTGTTAAGCTAGAGAAGATGTCCTACAGCTCTAAATCATTCTTTAGGGCCTATCCTTAGTTTAACTCAGCGCAGAAGGTGACTGCTCTTAAAGCTGATGCTATAGATGCCACTTATAATTGCAACACTCGCCCTTAATCTAAGCTATAGGATCTGTATCAGATGAACAAAGAGAACTGCATACATAAGCTTAACAATTATGAACTTCCCCTAGATGGAGAGAAGCACTTAACCAAGAAGGCTAAGTGTCTCGATATCTTTAAGAATGCCTATAATGGTTTAGTATCACCTATCTAATCTGGTATCACTATTCGCACTCGTTCCTTATCATTATCTATAAGTGATAGGCCTTTGTTATCTTTATTATCCTCTAACGATAATGACAATCTAGCATAGGGAACTCGAAGCTGTAGCGGATCGATGCAGTCTTTAGGTTCTCGTTGCTCTCAATCTAGCAGTCTCTACTTCTCTGATGTATAATCCCCTAGCAGTTCTGCTAGTGGCATGTCTCCTAGCAGGTAGGAACTTTAATATAGGTGTGGCTAAGATCTTTCTCGACCTATAGGTTAAGAAAGGCTCTGCTCGAAATTCTGGGATTGATAACTTTGATTTCTTGTTTTTCTTTTTTTCTTTGACTACTTTTGGCATCATAGGACGATACTATAGTTAGCAGGGGAGGAAATGTTGTAGGGTACGACATTAGGATGGGTTTTGGTATAGGTCTTAAGCATAAGACCCTAGGTTCTTATATAAGCATTCTACAGTTATGTAGTTAACATGTGACAGGGTTCAAAGCGAAGGGTGGGAGATAGCTATATTAGCCATTAACTGCCTAAAGAGCGAAGACTAGCGACACCTTTTTTTTTCAGATACAGAGATGAGTTTTGTTTTTCAGAGATAAAATCGGAGTTACACGCTTTGCATATAGCAACAATGACAATCAGAGGTCACCAAAAACACAGTCTGCTCTCCTACTTGACTATTGTGACTCTAGTACTGTTGTGGTTATTCTGAAGTTCAATATACTACCTTGAATCTTTCTCGACCTATAGGTCAAGATTGTTTTTCATGGCTGTATGAACTTTAGGCTTCATATTGACTTCTCGACCTACACAGCCACAATAGGTAAATAGCATAGTCGATCATTAGATAAGTACTATTCCATCAGATACTGCTATTAGTAATAAGCCTTAAGATCTTTATATATGAGGTCTTAAATCCTTCTATAATGACTTTGGCCTACTTGCTCTTGGATATTACAACTTATATATTGCTAGCTTTTATATGAGTAATAAGATTGTGTAGCTTACTAATAGACTCTTTGCACTGCTATATATAATATTGCTGCTCCTTAGAGCCATATGTCAAAATAGTCTCAAAGGAAGTAATAGCTTGTATGCTTAATATCAAATTGTCAATTATTATTTATTGATCTTGTGTAGCCTATTTATCTAATATTGAGGCAATATCCTGAGGTTGTGAGAAGTCATATTGCATATCCTTAAAGACATCTGCATCAATTCTGAAGAGGATTGCTATATATATAAGGTTGAATATATGGCTAGTATAGCAAAGTCTTAATATGATTAGATTAAGCTTGATACGCTCTAAGAGCAGCTGCAAAGCCTTATTATTATTAGTAGCATTATCAGCTACAAAGAAGGCAATCTGGCTGCTACTAATTCAATAATCCCTTAAGACATTAAATAAGTAATCTGCAATGTTCTTATTAATATAACTCCCTTTGATATCTTATAATGTAAGGAGTATATTATAGAGCTTATAGTTGTCCTTAAGGTAGTGCACAATAACTCTAAGGAGGTTAAGGATATCGTTGTTTGCTTTCTATTCATCAAAAGAGATTATGACTTTGCTCTTTGCATTAGCAATCGATTAAATAACTGCCTTATAGCATTTATTTGGCATACTCCTTATATACTTATGCATATATAGTGTTTAGTAACTATAGTATTAGCTCCTTCACTCTAGGGTTTTAAAAATAAAGGAGGTCTTTGAGTTTATTAGATATAGCTTGATAAAGAGAGATACTACTGCTTATAAACCAATAGCAGTAGGTAGCCTTCTATCCTTCCTTATCAAATACTATCAGATATGCCTATTGCTAATTACTCTAAGCATCGAAGCTCTATTCCTTTTGCTTCTTAGATATACTTAGTAGTACTTTGTTACTAAGCCTGTCAAACTGACAAAGATCTATAAGGTGCATAATCACTTTTGTGATTATTTATTCAGTACTAATCATAAACAAAAATAATAGCAGAGGAACCTCTTTGTTATAGCAAATCTGGCATAGCTAATATTTATAAATATCCTTTTTATATATAATATAGCTAAGAGCAATACTATAATCTCATATTTATGACCTAAGAGGTATCTTGCTTGTAGAGAGTAGTATACAGTTTGGGAGTTAGTCTGCTTTGATGAGGAATTCAGTTTTAGTTTAGTATAATTAGTATTCAGTCTGTAGGCCAGATAATTGATACAGTGCTATTAGATCATCAGGTTCTAATATTAAAGATGACACAGTGCAATCCTCAGAAGCTATACTATATTAGTTGGTAGTTACATAAAATGGTGAAGTTAATAATAGTATCAAGCATAAGAGCAAGCTTCTCTTGCAAAGCTAAGATTGCCCATTTGCAGAGGTCTCGGAGGTCTCGAAGTTATGTGTATATAGCGAAATAGAGCTCTGATTAGTTCGGAGTAGGCTCTGCGCATATAGGGTTAGGATTGGAGTCCTCTTCAGAACCACCCATATACACCAAAAATCTACTTATACTACTACTTCAAACAAACAAACAAACCAGACATCACAGACTGAACTATTTGGACCAATCATAGAGCGCTGACTGAACTGAACTGATTTAGAGCTTAGCAAACAGTTCAAACAGTTAGCGCGAAATCGGTTTGTTTGTTGCACACCCTGCAAGGTACGCTGCATCTCGACAATCAAGGCCAAAAGAGGCTGTGAGGCCCGAAAAACATACCCAATGCGCACCTTGAGTCCACAAGGGCGGTTTTGTTATTATCGTCACTAGTCATCGAGTCGTGATGGCGGGACCTCCAATCGCCCATTGAACGATGTGAGTAGTAATGTACGAGGTACACAAGTAACCTCAGCTACAGAGTGCGTTTGAGCAGGTTTTTCTTACCTCCGGAGCTGCAATGGGAATATCCGATAAGGTAGTACAACAGCTCATTAATCGAACCTTCGCATCTCTCGTAGCTGTTCCCAGCATCATGTACCTATTCATCACCACCATGGTTCGCTAGACGTATCTAGCCGTGAGTAGTCTCTTCACTACCGCAACCGCCTACTCGCAGTATAGACTCACCAGACTCCCAGCCAATAATTATGACCCAGTTTGCGCTACAGCATGCCTTCGCTCGTTCTACACCATTACTCTCAGCTGCTCAGCCAGAAGCCAGACTATAAGTATAGTCACTCATCCAACATCTACTAAATGCCATGCCGAGAACACCGCCTTCCTGACATGTGTTGCCTGGTGCACGCATGTCCATTGTCTGGAGAGACAGCCGCCAGCTGATCTACTCGAGTACTGGTGGGACATGCAGATCACTGGCCAGAAAACGGCTGGCGTTCGAACAGTGCCGGCGAAATGGACGTACGGCCAAGCTCTGGCACAGGTCACTGAAAAGCCTACAGTGCAGCTCACCATGACCGACACGTCGCTGAACACCACCTCGCTCGTTGCGCTTCATAAATGGCACGCTCAATACAACGTTCTTTACTCGACTCAGGTGCAGGGCACGCTGATGAACAAATATGGGTTAGTTACTGGTCAATCTCCAATGGTCAACTTCAAGCAGCGCTGAAGCTTTATAGCATAGCGAAACTCGTTGCGAGTTTCGGCCTTCCGATTCTCATCACCTGGATGGGGCACATGCCATTCATAGGCCCACTCCTTGCCAAAACCAGACCGTACATCACTTGGCCGAGCAGCATTGCGACATATCACATCCGGTCTTTACTGTATGCCCTAGCCAGAGCTCCGACTGTCGGCCAGTCGCTCTATGTCATCTTGTTCCTGGTCTTGAACAGGGATAGCTCGTATCGGTATCGTCGGTCCCAAGAGGTCCATCGTCACCGATTTGGGTGGCGCTAGCGACTACGTTCGAGTTGACGTACCGGACATCCGCTGGAATCGGGCTCTTGGTAGACACTCATACCTCTACTTCCCGACAGTATCTCAGTGGGCACCATGGAAGAACCATCCATTCTCTGTAATGTCGACAGCCATGCTCACCCCAAAGTCTGACGTCGATGATACTCATCCCGCACGTCTCGTAGCAAGGAGTGGCAGCTCTACTGATAGTACAAGAGCTGATCAAGATGTCGAGAAAAGCAGCGCAGTTAGTCGAAGGGCCTTACCCGAACAACTCCACCGCTGAAGTCTTACGTTGCGATCGTCTCCTACTCATCGCGGGTGGAATTGGTATCACTGCCATCGTCCCATTCGTGGCCAATCATTGGAAAGTCAAGTTGGCTTGGAGCGTGCGCGACAAAGCCGAATGTCTGGTGAACGAGCTGGCTGGCGTCTTGGATACTGTCGAGGAGAAGGGTGTGCGAATAGGCTCTCGTCTCGACATCCCTTCGTTTTTGGCTCACGAGGGCGGCTGGGTGGCAGATGATTGGAGTTGTGATCTCTGGCCCGCCTTCTTTCTGCGACGATGCAAAGGCTGCTGTTATTGCGCAGGCTCGTGTGAGCAAGACGACACAGTTCGAGCTTGTGAACGGGAGACGCTTGCCGGGAGATTGACAAATCCAAATTGGGTTTCTTCATATTTCGCGGCCACTTCATATAAGTACTGAGCGGTTTGTGATAGTCTAACGAACTTGCGCAATCATCAGTCACATGCCATCTCGCAACCTACTGGAACCAATGACTCGTGTTGTGCAAGCTGCCGACAAGGATGCAGAGGTATTAAATTAGACGGCCGGGGCTCGCTTCACAAAGCGCAGCTCCACCTTTGAGCAAATATTATTTTCGTACCAACCCTGGCCCTCTTGTCTTTGCAAAACACCAAAATCAACATTATAAACATATAAATTTTGGTCGGCGACATCCACAATGAATTCTCCCGATCCCATCGTGGGCGTTCATGACAGGAATGATCCGGAGCCGTCGACATTAGGCCTCATGGATGGTGAGTTCGACTCGTTGGTTGAGAAGCTTCTCGATGAACACCACGTCCCTGGAATGAGCATAGCAATTGTTCATAAGGGCAAAATCCAGTGCAAGGTAGGATGGCCTTGCAATCATGAACGTATGGCCTTGTATTCATCGTAACGCTTAGGGATACGGCTTCTCACAGCTGCCCGCGACGAGAGCGACTCCGGATACCTTATATTTTGCGGGAAGCACAACGAAAGCAATGACGTCCGCGGCGGCCGGAAAAATGGTCCACAGCGAAGATTCTGGGTTCGAGAAGATCAAATGGACTACTCCAATAGCTGATGTCTTGGGAGACGATTTTGTGCTTATCGACGAGTATGCGACTTTGCACATGAGCATTGAAGACGCCTTGTCTCACCGGTCTGGATTGCCAGCGCACGATGCCTCCTATGGCTGCAGCTCACAGTCGCTTCTTGATTGTGTCCGGTCTTTGCGGTATCTTCCATTCAGCACTGATTTTAGAACCGGCTGGCTATACAACAATATTTTGTATGGCGCTGTCGGAGCTATGATCGAGCGCCTCGCGGGCAAAAGCCTGTCCGAAGTATTGAAAGAATGGTTCTGGAAGCCTTTGGGCATGACTTCGACGACTCTGTCCTTGGATAAAGCGCGATCTATGCAGGATGAAGAGGGCAATGCACGACTTGCGAAAGGCTACTACTGGACCAATGATGACTTACATGTCCCAGATGCCTACCCCGACTTCACGCCAGTCGCAGCTGCAGGCGCAGCAATATCCTCAGTGAGGGACTATTCGCTGTGGGTAAAGGCATTGCTCGAGGCGTTTACAGGTTCGTCAGACGATACAGCACCGGTCTGTGGCGATCTGTTTCGGGACTTGATAACCCCAAGAAGCATTGTGCCCCCGCTCTACGCTTCATTGTGGAAAGACTGCAATGGCATCACGACTTGTGCTTTGGGCTGGTTGGTCCAGAACCTTGGCTCGCGCACTCTTATCTCACACGGCGGTGGGCTAGTGGGTTTCGGAAGTTGCGTATATCTGCTACCGGAAGAAGGCTTTGGATTTGTCTCTATGGGAAACACTATGGGCTCCAGCAATATTGTGGGCAACAAATTGTTCTTCGAAGTGCTTAAACGGCTAGGCTTGCATGATGTACAGGATGATGAGCTTTGCGTCCCCACTGCTCCAATGTCGACCACGGACGATAAGCTTGCAAGTGCAAAACCTGGCGGTTCCGTACGGACATGGATCAGCCCATCCCCCGAAGCAGCCATGAAATTTGCTGGCTCCTATACACACCCTGCATATGGGACATTCGATGTTTCAAATGCTGGAAACCCGATTCTTTCGTCGCTCGAAGCAAACATCACCCTCGAGGACGTAGAGCCAGAGCTTTCTCACTATGCAATTCTCCACGTGAAGCCCTCGGCGCGGACATGGCCCAATGAATATGCTCTCAGGCAAAAATCCCCATTGAGTTTCCTCATGGACGTCTTCTTCCGGCGTGGATCAGATGACACTCCCGCGAACGATATCGAGGGCAGTGCAACGACTGCTGGTTTTTTGGATTGCAAGAATATCAAGGTGCTAGAGTATCTCTACACTGGAAAGGCCGTTTTTGAAGAAGACGAAGCGGAGATGGTGAAGTGGCTGGGCATGGAGGTGAGTCCTGAGTTGGCGGATTCGGAGGCCGCGAAGAGGGATGCTAAGGCTGGCATGATTTGGTTCGAGAAATCATAACGAATGTGTAAGGGTGATTACATTTGGCAGCGTCTATATATTATAAGAGCGATGCAGCAGAAAACTTTTGCATATCTTGATTGTCATTCAGAGTTGTGTGCATTTTGATCGTCCTGAAATACTTGACCGGTCGTGGGCGTAAAACGGATACAAAGGCATATGTATTACATGCACGAGAGTTTCCGCAGGATACGACGGAGCAGTCCAACTTGAACCTGTTAGCCATCTCGATATGGTAATCAATCAGTATTGGAGGTATGGTACCTTTGTTCTCTGGTCGCGGCGCTTCTGGCTGAGGTGCTTCACACTTTTGTGATGATGTGTCTTGACTTGAGTCGGACTGAGTTGTCTCTGCAGTACTGCTGCCCTTGCTTGTCCGTATACCGACTAGGGTATCGTTGCCATGGGATAACAGCTGGATGTTACGCTCGTCACCAATGATATTTTCAGCAAAGACGGCAGGCGCAAGGGTTTGTGCCTCTTTGTCTTTTTGCTCTGAGGTATGGAGTTGTTGTCGGAAAAAGCTGGGTCTGCCATCCTCTTTGACGACGCTCAAAGTTGCGTCTTGCTCGAGGTCGCCCTTCGGTGCGCTTAGCCATTCACCAGTCGCCATCAGGGCCACACTGCAGTGCCACGGAGTCGTGAATCCTGTTTTGGTGTTTAGGAGACTGAGCGAGATTTTGTGCTCGCCGGTCGACTGGTGAATGGAAAGACGCAGGTGATTAGGATAGGTAGTTTTGACAGCTCCGGCGAATGCCTGCGCCAAAAGTCAGCAACTGCATGTGGGTAAGATGTGGTGTCAACCTGCGAAACGCGGGTGCAGTTGTACGTACATATCCTCGAATTAGCATCTGTTGAGCGAGGAACTTGACGTCCTTCTTGTAGGCAGTCTTCGACCTGGAAGCACCGAGAGGGAATATATACTTCAGATCTGAAACAAGGAACCTTCGATAGCCGAGATATGTCGCCATGGTGTCGGGATTTGTGTTGATCTCGTGTTCAATGTTGATATTGTCATCTCCGTACTGATTGAGAAGACATCGTCTGAAGTTTGTCGCACTTGCAACATATGTGATTTCGTTCAGTGCCGCCGGGCTAGAGAAGTTGACCAGATCCTTGATTCTCGAGAATGTCAGGCGTGAGAAACCTAGGCTTTTCGTCATTGCCCGTAAGGCCTCTCCATATGCCCATGTGTCTTGATCGGAGACACTGAGAAGATCTACGTGACGTCAACAGACTGATGCGGACAACTTAAACCGAGCAGTGGCGAGCGTCACATACCGTTGTAGACAAGACCATCTGAAATGATCATTATCGTGGCCCCAGGCGGATAGATACATTCGACTCGTTGACATATTGACTCGAGACGTGCTAGAGCCAGCTCTTCGGCTTTGTCTGGGAGGCGACCGAGCACTTTGTAGGTCTTGTTTGCAGATTTGAAGGGAAATGCTGGAAGGCACATCTCTATCTTCTTGCCGGCTGTAACGAATTGTCGAATTACGGCGAGGAATTTAGGCCTGCCAATCTCGAGTTGCGCCATCGTGTCATCGAATTTGTGGAGCGAGTACTCGAAAATGATGCTGAGTACTGCGGCACATACTTCATCATGGCCTGCGGCGGCGGCGGCGAAAGTGTGTTCAGGATGCATGATTGTGTCTAGGGGTGCTATGGGTGTCAGATGTCAACTACATAACGGTGGCAACAAAACAGCCACATCTTGAGCATGTTCCTACACGCCAGCGACCAACGCCGACGGTGCACATGCCCAAGCACCATCAGGTCATCCCCGATGATGGCAAAGCTTCCTGACGCGTTCCTGATCCTTGGTATATTGTAGCATCCGGACACAGGCGAGATTCGTCCTCAGCCTTTTGCTCAGCCATGCGAACCTAGGCCGTCCACCTAGAACGCTCGCTTAGGGGCGACTGCTAGTGCATCTATTCTTTCCAGCTGACTGGGTCGGCCGAGTGGAGCCTCCTCGCTTAATACACCGCAAGTGTGCAGGCGTTCATGTATTGCAGTTGGGATCTCTGGAGAAATTAACAACGTCACTGTAGGGGAAACCGGACAGTACGCAGGCAGGACCAAATATACGCAGTGTATGATTAAATATCCTAAGGGCAGTATCATATTTACACCGACTGTTAGCTCAGTACCCGGCCACGCCAAGGCTCCGCGTTTTTCGTCGCATGTCGACCAAGTCAGAGCGTGAGCCGCCAAACCAATCAGCCGGGGTGTGTCGGGCACCAGATAGTGCAAGAAGACAAGGGAGCGAGAGCGAGATCTTCAGCTGCTACTCAGCAGAGCAAGTTTTGGCGGAACACGCCGCGGTCACTGCGAAGCACTGCAACACCACCGCCCGTGTGGGGGTGTTAGTCGCCAAGAATACCTGCTCAATCACCCTCAGCAGTATGCGCAGATGCAGATACGCCTGCCACAATGGGAGGACGTGTGGATCATGAAGGAGCGCTATTGTATCGATAGAAGCTTCCAGCCCTCTACGGTGGAACTTGCGTCCGTTCGACACTGTCACAGGCTTCACGGCGGCAGTAAGTATGCGTCTCGCACGTGTGTAGTGAGCACCGACGTCCTCGCACGTTCCGCAATAAGGGACCCATCGGAGCTAGCGACTGAAGAGAGCCACTGGGTTGGAAGGGACATGAGCGTTCGTCTAGCCTCGGATACCATCAACTCCGATCGGCCATCTTCGTGTTGGCCATATCATCAACTGCAAGCTTGATACGGTCAGGGACAACGAAACGCTGCCACCATCGTTGCAAATGGGACCTTACGTCCAGGAAAAGCAAGACTACGGCAAAAGGCTATTGCCTCATATCGTTGATGAGGTCGCATCGGAATCACCAGATCGGATTGTCTATTCGATTGTGAACAATCCCGATGATGCTCATGACACCAAGCACATTACAGCGTCAGCTTTTGCAAAAGCCATCGACAAGACAGCATGGTGGCTGAACTCCCTGGTAGGAGCCCAAATCTCCATTCTACCAGTTGGGTACATCGGACCTCGTAAGTCAGCGATTCGTTATCATGATGACTGGCCCACACGTTTGCCATCGCTAACCCAGCGCAAGATGATCTTCGACACGTCCTATTAAGTTTCGCAGCACCCAAAGCCGGCTGCACGGTGAGTAGTATTCTGTCACTGCACACGACTGAAGCTGAAGTCTGCAGATACTATCTTTGTCACCCAAGAACAATGTTGAAGGTGCCATCGCCGTCCTTGAGGCAGCACGTTGCAGTGTCTGGATCGATGCCTACGAGACTCGCCGTCCTACATTGATAGACGAGTTCCTCAAGGTTCGGTCTATGCAGGTATTGCCGCTTCCGAAACTCGACGATCTTCTCGACGCAGCATCCGCGCCTCATTTTGCTTACACCAAAACTTTTGAAGAAGTCGGCCAGGAGCCATTCTGTATGCTTCATACTAGCGGTACCACAGGCACTCCAAAACCTATCTCCTGGACTCACGCTCTGATTGGCACCATGGATGCCGTCAGGCTTCTCCCACCAGCCGAGGGTGATGATGGACTGGCTCCATGGACTTCTCTGTGGCAAAAAGGCGACTCACTATATTCGTCATTCCCGATGAGTCATGTACGCAGTACCATCCTTCACAACACGAATGTGAGAATCAAATCGCTAATCCATTTTTAGGGCGCTGGCATCATTATGGACATCCTTATGCCGGCACTATTTGACCTCCACTGCGTGTTGGGACCGGTGGGAGTTTTGCCAAACATGAACCTTGTTGAGAGACTCGCAGATCACGCGAACATCGATATCTGGAGTATGGTCCCATCACTCGTAGATGAACTTGGAGACACGCCAGATGTTTTGACCCGGTTCAGCAACGCAAAGTTCATTTGTGCCTCCGGTGGTCAGTCGTGTCGCAATTTGAGATTTTGAGTATATGATACTGACATCGAGCCTGTGAAAAGGACCTGTGAATCCAGAAGTCGCCTCAAAAGTGAACGAGGTGGTACGAGTGTTGAACCTGACTGGCACTACCGAAGGACTTTTCATCGGCAACTTGGTAGTCGAAAGACAAGATTGGCACTGGTTTGCTTTCCATCCGTACTCCGGCTTTGAGTTCAAGGAGATCGAGCCAGGGGTTTTCGAGCACTGGATCCATCGCAATGAGCACTGGGAATTGTTCCAGGGCATTTTTCAGACGTTTCCCGACAAGGACTCGATCAATCTGAAAGATCTCTATATTCAGAATCCCAAGAATCCAAATCTTTGGGCTTTCAAAGGAAGGAGCGATGACGTTGTCGTCTTATCCAACGGATACAAAATCTCGCCTCTCGTAATGGAGACGTTTATCAGCACCCACCCCGCGATTGATGGCTGTGTCATGGTAAGATTTTAACTCTTGAAGTGATTGAAGATGACCATAGCTTTGCTGACGCATACACTGCGATTAGATTGGCACTGGGAAGACCCGAGCCGGCTTGCTAGTTGAGCTGAAGGCTGCTACAAAACGTAACAACGAGCTCTTCGACAGCATCTGGGCCAAGGTGGAAGAGGCAAACACAATGGCACCGATCAAGAGTCGGCTGTCCAGGAACGACGTTGCTTTTGCAGACAGCAGCATGCCGTTCGTCCGTACAGACAAGGGAACTGTCAAGCGTCATGCTACCATTGTGCTTTACACTGACATCATCGAACGATTCTACAAATCTAGAGAAGACGAGCCAGATGAGGTTGACATCGACATCACGTCAGTTGAATCTATCATAGAGTCGCTTCGCAGCGTCTTGGCAGAAAACATCCCGGCAATAACTCAAGCTTCAGTCGATGAAGACCTGTTCGATCTCGGACTCGACTCATTATCTGTTTTTCGAACTGTCAACTCAATTCGTACTTCTATGGGCATAAGACAACAGTTGGCACCACGGGATTTCTACGCAAATCCAACACTCTCGCAGTTTGCTTCCGTTCTAGTACGGCTCACATTTGGAGCGAGAACCCCCGAAGAGACGATCGCTGAGACGGAACTCAACAACGAAATTGCAAAGCTGCGCCGCATGGCAGCCCAGCAAACGAGCCGACTGTCATTCAAGATGAATCCCTTGGATTATGTGAACCCCAACCACTACATGGGCATCAACCTCTTCTTCCGCCTTCGTCCAGAAACAAGCTTCGAAGTGGCTTACCTGAAACTCCAGAAAGGCTTGCATCGCGCATTGCGCCTTGTACCCTCTCTCGACGGCCAGATGACACGAGCATCCGAGCGTGAAATGGGGTACAAGAAAGGAGACTTGCGACTTGTGATCCCTCCCATAGCGCCTCTAGAACTTGCGAGCGACGAGTTCGTATCACCTCGACAGCTGAAGTTTGCCGATCTCTCTCAAAAGCTTCCGTCATTCGACAGACTCCAGAAGGATGGCTTCCTTCCTTCTGAAACTCCGGACGACCTTCTCCTACCCTGTAACCCATTCCCTGAATATCCATTCGACATCGTCGTTGCACAGGCAAACTTTGTTGAGGGTGGCTGTATCCTCGCAGCAAACTTCCACCACGGCTGCCTGGATGCCGTGGGAGTCATGGTAGCTCTCAAGACGTGGGCGGAGAGCTGCAAGTACGTCGATGGTGACAAGTCGGCGACGTGTGACTGGCTAGATCCAGAAAGCGCCAATCACAGTCTTCCAGAGATTCTCCATGATCTCGATATCAACCGCCGGCAGGTCAACGAGGTGGACCCGAACGTTTGGGGCTTCCTGCCATTCTACCGTCCAGAGGAGCTGAAGATTGATCCGACAACGACTCGGCCTGATGCTCAAGAACACGACTTGAACAGCTCTGTGATCAATTTGGCGAGCAGCAGGAAAACTCTTCCCGCGCCTCAGACCTGGTCCCATGGCCTCACTGGATTCCCGCCCACAGCCGACCCGGCCGGTCGATCACTCAAAACAGCAATGTTCCTGATGCCCGCAGATAAGCTGGAGCTGTTGCGTCAGGAGGTTGTTACCGAGACCAATGGTTCCATCACTTCGATAAGCGATATCGTGCAAGCCTTCTTCTGGCGAGTGGCGATTAGAGCTCGTCATAGAGTCGCCGTAGAACTTCATGGCGCAACATTCCCCGACGACGAGACTGCAGTAGTGGAATTACCTGTCGATGGCCGCCCTCACTTCTCGCCACTGCTACCATCGACGTACATGGGCAGCATGTTGATAATGAATAGAGCAGGAATATCTCTCGACAAGCTTTGCGCCCCGAAGACCAGCGTTGGCGAAATCGCGAGCGTGATACGTGAAGCCGCCGCTCGAATCACCCCTACTCTGTTCTCAGACTGCTTCACTCTCCTCAGAGCCATGCCGCACTACGAGCCCAAGGGCCAATTCAGTCTGGCGGACATGGGCTTGGACGGAATGCACGCGATGATCTCAAACATGATTCTGTTCCAGCCGGAGGAGATAGCCTTTGGTGACGGGTTCTTTGTCAACGGAGGTTCACCTGAGGCACTGCGGCCACAGATTCAGCGCGGAAACAATCTATTCCGGTTCTTGGTCGTACACCCACTGAGAAGCGATGGCGGCGTTGAGTTGGTGTTGGGCACACTGCCTGAAGAGCTGGAAATGTTGCAGAAAGATGAGGAACTGGCTAGGTTCGCCACTCTGGCTGATTATTGAGCAATCCATCTTGAGCAGGCGAGATGAATCTATAACGTAGCCGAATGTATACAGACATTTGGTCGCAGACTTTTATCATCGCAGTTACATGGTATCGGTGGGGCTCTCATCTTCCTTTGGTCGTTCAATTGCCCGGGATGAACGTGCCTCGTACCATATAAGGTGTACGGCATGTGCTATCGAGGCGTCGGAGGTCTCACAGTGTCAATGTCGTCACGTGACTCGCCATTTTTGACGCTGACTCGCTGCCCAAATAATAAACTCACATGTGCGCAATTTTTTTCCCCGAAATCATTCGTGTCTCGCGTACAGTACGAGATAGCCCCGCCAAGGGTTTTTCCGAATAAAGATAGGATTTCTACCAACATGTCTCGCTTTCCCGATCTCACTATACCCATGCAGGGACTGAGCAAGTTTGAGGCTGGCTTCACAGGCCGCCTTCCTGCCAATATGTGGTGAGTTGGCAACCGAGCGGCTCGAAGCAGTCTATGCATTTGAAGTCTGTTCTTCCTTCGCTTACGCCGTGGCTACAGCCAATGGCGTCTTCATCATATTCGCGATGCCCAGGCGTGGACATCCATACATTCCCGCCTGCTTGCCCCAGCGCCCCCGTCCATGAGCACGTTTGGCCTGGCGCGGTCGTTTTCGCCCCAGCAAGCCGGATCTATTGAAGCGACAAACGCGTGGGCTCAGCGTTCTGCGACACGCCCAGACCGCGAGCCGCTCCTTTTCTTTTGGTACGCGGACTTTTGACTGGCCTCGTATGAAGATAGCGCTGTCATAGCTATATCTCCACTTCATCCCGAACCAGTGTTCGTTCATTCACTCTCTGCATACAACAACGACGACACGCCGCCGAACCGACTGTTGACGCTGCTCGATCATGGTTTTCTCTCCTGTGGCTTGGTGGAAGCGCGACACCGCGCTGAACACGTACATCTACGCCCAGCTTTTGATCTCTCTGCCCTTCTCTGTCTTTGGGACTTATGTTACCTACCAGATGCAGATTGCGGGATTCATGATCGGTGATGATGGCGCTGGTGGACCTTGCATGACTTACTGCATCATCGAATGGGCAGGCTCGAGGCTTGACCTTAATGCGATCCTGCTCTACATGAACGCATTTGGCGTTGGTCTAGGTGGACTCGTCACATTGATCTTGTCCGCATATTCTGACTACTGGTGTAAGTTCGAGCTCAAGCCACAAGCGTGTCCGACTTCGACGACTGACAAGTCCGGCGTACAGCTAAAAAGCACCTCATGGTGACCCTGCTCTTCATCCTCTACGGAACCATTTCCATGCCTGTGTACTGGCTACAAGGGATCTCTGGATACAACTTCCAGGTCCTCAGTGGTCTGTCAATCGCTTTCACCATCACCACGAGCATTCTCGTCGCGGTCCTCAATATTTATGTTCCATACTGTATGCGCACTGCGGCAATCGGCTCAATCAAATCTGCTCGCGAGGGTACGTACACAGACCTTGAAATTTTATCTAATGGTCTCTTGGACAATTACTGACATGCTTTGTCTAAAGATGCCAATACTGTCGATCAGAATGCCTCGAAGAAACGAACTTACGGTTTCTTGATGTCTGTCAAGGGTGCCTTTGCCAACTCTATTGGCGCTCTGGTGATGTACATCATTGTTATCATCATCACTCAGACCACGATGAACGTGCAGTACCCGTAAACGCATCAGACATCCAACAATCTTGGACGGGCACCGCTAACACATGTTCATAACAGCGGTTTGCTCGTAACATCCATCATCGGCTTCGTCACCATCGCCGCATCAGTTGTCACATACATGGGATTGCCGGGAATTCCAGCAAAAGACCCTTCTGTGCTGAAGCAGGGTTTCCTCAGGCCCGTCGCCGAATGTTTGTCTTTCACACCAAGCCCTTGGTAACATATAACATCTTGCTGACATAATCCTCATAGTCCTGGCCCCCTTCCGAGACCTCTCGAGGCGTAGAAGCATGACCGCTCTGCTGATCTCGTTCACGATCTACACAGACACGACTTACGCGATTAGCTCACTCACCAGTCAGTTGTTTGTCTTGGAAGTTATGCCCGGAACATTCGAGATCTCTCTCTATGCACTGGCTTCAACGATTTCCGGAGTGATCTGCACCGTTGGATTTATGGCTATCCGGCCATATGTACCCATTCGCCTCGAAACATGGCTGCTCATCGGCTACGGTATTATGATACTCATCCCGGTCTGGGGTTCTATCGGGCTCGCGACGGGTGTCGCCCATTTTGGGTTCAAGGTGAGTTTTGACACAAAGCTGAAGTTTCTAATGCGCAAACTTCAGGCAACAGCGAGACATAATCAGGTTTACGTCTCATATTTACTGACTCGTATACTGCTCTAGGCGAGGTGGGAGTTCTACGTCCAAACTTTCCTCATCACACTTGCCGGAGTCGTGAACAATACCTGCTTCCGTGTCCTCTTCTCGGAGATGATGCCTCTGCGCAACGAAGTCAGGTGGTTCGGTCTCCAATATGTACTTTCGTGTGCAACAGTAAGCATCGACCTTAATCAAGCTCACTACTGGCCAACTGACATTTTCATCAATCAGGTCTGGGTCAACTACATTGCAAGCGCTCCCCTCCAAAATGCCACCCATCAGCTACGCTTCCCTCTGATTCTCAGTTTTATCTTCATGGTCGTCGCGTTCGTGATAGAGCTCTGTCGGTTCATGATGCCTTACTTCAAACGCGACCAGGAGAAGTGGGCGGCATACGACAAGGCTGCTTTGATCGAAGAGACACGGGAGCGCAGTATCGCAAACGAAGAGACGCCCATTGGCACTTTCGGCGTGCAGCAGGTGGATGGTTCGGTCATCGCAAAGCGTTAGCCGTGGTCAACTATACACCCATCAACCACAGAAGACGGCATCACCATGTTGCGCAAAGAACCTTCGGTTCATTTTGCTGGCAAGCACGTGACGGTGGTGATTAAAATAAAAGTACCCCCGATATCTGCATCAAAACATTCACTCTATACAATCTGGCATTGTCCATATCTAGAACTATGTTTGGCTGCACTTTATATCAAACGAAGTCTTGTCCACCATTAGAATTCATTCGCCCTGGTGTGAACTTTAGGAAGACGCTTGCATCGTCAGGGTAAGAGCGTTTCGTTCATCTGTTTCAAACGTTCGTCAACCATGAGGATGTTGGGCGCCCGGACGCCGACCTTCATCGCTTGAGCAACCAAGTAACCTGGCATTAGTCAATTCGTGAATCCGTTGTGCGCTTGCAGGCACTTCTAGTCACAAGACTTACCAGTTATCGAATATATCTCGACTTTGCGTCCTTTTCGAGCGTCACGGAGACTTGAAGTTATGATAGGCTTACTCCTCCTGGCAAGCTCTATAACATCGTCGGGACTCGATTGCGCGAGACTCGCTCCGCTGGCGATAGCTATGCGATATGCTTCTTCTGCTAGCTGCCGCACCAATTTGGTCGATGCGGGGGATCGGAGCAGCTCGTGGGTGTCGACGCCGGCGATAGCGGTTATGGAATTCCAGGCGGTGTTGAAGAGCAGCTTTTGCCATTTCTCGCCATGCACATCGGGTACGGCGCGAAATTTAAGGTCCATTGCTGCTAGCGACTCTAGCTTTTCTACGCCGTTGGATATAGGGTGTTCTCCTTTGCTGTAGATGCCCAGATGGAAGGCGTGCGGAGTGATGGCGACGGTCTGCTCGACGAAGCCTGGCTTAGGCTGAGAGCACGACATGTTGCATACGGATGATAGGATGGTGTTTTCCGTAAAGGCTTGTGCTAAGGGTCGTTCGTTGCCCATTCCGTTTTGCGTTGATACTAGAACGGTGTCTTGCCGAACGATATTTCGAAGACCTCTGATCATCTGGTCTGTCTCGTCCTTGGATTTGATCTTGTTTGCCAGAATGATGTAGTCGTATCTGCCGGCTAGATGTGCTTGGTCAAACGAGTCTGCATGTATCACTCTATGTGGTATGAATGTGCCGTCGCCCCATAGACGTGTGCGGAAAGTGAAGCCATGTTTTAGGACTTGGTCGTAGTTGGATCTGCAGATGACGGATACACGACTTCGGCCTACTCGCGAAAGCCGCCAGCCGAGAATTGATCCGACTGCTATAGCAGTTTGGTGTGAGTGTTTGATATAAATCAAAATCATTATGATAGGTAGGTCTTACCACCAGCACCGAAGATTAGTATCTTCTTGTTGCTCATTGATCCTCCTTGACGGACAACACTGCACGCTCGTCTGTTGGGAACGATATGGGGTCAAAATCATCTTGTAAAACCAATTCATACATGAGTAGCATCACACCTGATCAACTGAACCATCGGTATCGTCAGCGTTCCGCTGTGTCTTGCTAGAGATCACATGAAGAAATCTCGCGCATTTTGTCTAGGCTGGGCAACGTGCACAAAGCGCAGCTGAACCAACAAAATCCTGCGCATATTCGTCTCACAAGCTAAGCACGGCTGTACGTGAGTTTCTTTGAGCAAGTATCGTTACTAGTGTAGTGCAGCGAAGCTAGTCGATCCTTACTAGCAGCTTTCGCTTACGAGACCCACTTGACTTGGTGCCGCTACGCAATACGAATCCGGAGTACTGCGGACTCAGCTGCGTCGCTTGCAATACATGGCAAGGTAGCTAGGTGTCTGGGCAACACGTGCACGAGCTGTGCTGATAACAAGTATGTGGGATAAAAAAGGCTTCAGATTTTATTATCGGGCAGTGGGTGCTTCATCGCTTTCAATATCCGATTTCTATTGCTCACCTGGAAAAGTTGAAGCGTTGACACCTGCGCTTGGCCGTTGCTCTGTTCCGTCATGACTGCTGAACCGGTCCCTGCATCTGACAGTCCTTCGGCCTCACCAGCACGATACGAGCACCTTCTTGATCTGCTGGATGTGGCTGCAGCCGGTCAAAGCGGCCTCATATTTCTTGAAAATGGTATTGATGCAACGCCATTGAAAGTGACTTACGCTGAGCTTCGGGATCGGGCTAAGGTATGTACGTCTGAGAATCACATCACAGAGCTGCCATTGACAAAGCCAATAGAGATATGGTACTGCCTTGCGTAAATCCGGAATCGTAAAACCCGGCCAAATCGCTATCACATATTTTGATACGCACATTGAGAATGTGGTCTGGTTTTGGGCTGTCGTCGCCGCAGGCGGTATTGGTGCAATCATGAGCCCCGTGTCGAACGAGTCGAAGACTGCCGCCGGACAACTCGACAATATGAAAGAACTCTTCCCTGGCTCGCCTTTGATCACAAGCTCCAAATTCGGATCCACGCTCTCCACGCAAGGCTTCGCTGTTGAACTAATCGAAAGTGTCCGGAAATACGAGGTGGAATGCCACGACACACTCTTCGACGACGTAAGGGCATCGTCAAAATCTCAGGATTTAGCAGCGATTCTGTTCACCTCCGGAAGTACAGGTCGATCGAAAGCTGTACAATGCACACACGCGCAGCTCCTAGCCTCTGTGCAAGCCAAAAGTGCGCATCTCGACTCACATGGTCAAACCTTCATGACGTGGATCTCATTCGACCATTCCGCGAATTTCTGCGAGATCCATCTGCAGTCTCTATATGTCGCCAGTGATCAGGTCCATGTTCCTACATCACAGCTTGTCGTGGAGCCACATCGTTTCTTCCAAGTCCTCAGTTCTTACAAGGTCGGATACACATTTGCGCCAAACTTCTTTCTTGCAGCATGCACACGCTCTTTCCTCCAAGCGAAAGACTCGGAAAACGTATCTTGGGACCTTAGCTCGCTCCGAACGATCATGTGCGGTGGCGAAGCCAACCGAACCGAGAGCCTGGCCGCCAGCGACGAGTTACTGAGACGCTATGGTGCCCCACTGCACACGATCAAAGCGGCGTATGGATTGAGCGAGACTTGTTCTGCATGCTTTTACAATCTCGAAAGCCCGCAGTACGACGTCTCGCGAGACCATGTATTTGCTTCCGCAGGCAAACATCTTCCCGGTGTGCTAGAGATGAGAATCGTACCTGTTGAAGACACGAACTCTGACGAGGGACTCCTGCAATTGCGCGGTGAAGTGGTCACCAAAGGCTACTACAACAATGCAGCCGCAACGGCCGCCTGTAGGACAGATGATGGCTGGTTCGATACTGGTGATACCGCTAGGCTAGATGCTGACGGTCGGATACATCTGCTTGGCCGCATGAAAGAGATCCTCATCTTGAACGGCAACAACTATTCGTCCTTCGAGCTGGAACACTCGATCGAGTCTTCTAACATCGCCGGCTTGACAACATCTTTTACTGCCGTATTCTCCACATGGGAACAAACACGCCAATCCGAAGCTGTCGTTGTACTGTTCCATCCGAGCGAGGATGCCATTGGGTTCCGGAAGCTGAGTGAAATTCTGCAGGCGATTAATAAGGTTGTTGTCAAGTTCTGCTCACAGAGGGCCCTCCGGGTGATCCCGCTGCCAAAGTCACTGATGCCCAAATCAACCATTGGCAAGCTGTCCCGCTCTCAGCTGAAGGAGCAGTACGAGGACGGGGCTTTCGAAGAGTACTATTGCGACGAGCTCACACCTCTGGCTTCGACCAAGTCCGGACCTGCCAGCACTCCCGTTGTAGTCCAAGTGACTCTACAAGATATCACGCCTCTAGAGCGCGAACTTGCGGTCGTCTACTCCTCTGTAGTTAACATTCCGGCAGAGAAGCTACTGGGTGATGGTGCACTGTTGTCGTCTGGTATTGACTCAATCGGGTTTATCAAGCTGAAGAAGGCTCTTGAGACCGCACTTCACATGGACTCCGAGATTCCCATGCCAGCTCTTACAAGCTCCAGCTCGGTTTCTGAACTCTCTAACGAACTGACCCTTCTTGGTACCGCGTCGGCTGAGTATGACCCCATCGTTCCTCTCGTTAAGAAGGGCAGCAAACCTAGCATCTTCCTTCTGCCTCCCGGCGCTGGAGAGTTCCTTTGTTGGTTTAACCTCATGGAATATCTCCCTGATCGACCAATCTATGCTGTCAGAGCCCGAGGACTTCACGCTGCTGACGCCACATTCGAGAGTATGGAAGAGATGCTCAGCATATACTACGCTGCGATCCGGCGCACGCAGCCCAAGGGACCGTACCTTCTTTTCGGATACTGCTGGGGTGGTCTCATCGCATTCGAGCTCGCAAAAATGTTCGAGGCTGACAGCGAAACCGTCGCTTTCTGTGGCGGTGTCGACAACCCGCCCGATATCCGCCGCGCCCTCGGCCACGTCAAATACAGGTCTGTCCTTGCAGACTTCCTTCCGGCACTGACAGGAATGAGCCCAGCCGAGGCGCGTCAATTCACAGAAGAGACATCCTCAATGGAAGACCCCGAGTTCTACGAAGCCATCTACGCCCGGTTCCCACCCGCAGTCATTGAAGAGAACGGCGGATTGACGGTACAGCGCATCAAAGCCTATGGTAGAGTGGAAGACTGCCACCGTGCCATGGCATTCGATTACAAGCCGAGTGGCACAGTCAAGTCGGTTGACATGTTCATGCCTGACGCTTTGCCGTTCTTCGATGTGTCCGGCTTCGATTCGTGGGAGGCTGTGATGAACCAGTGGCACTCGCATGCGGGCGATGCCCGCATGCATAAGGTAGCGGGCAATCACTACACTGTGCTCAAGAAGCCAGATATTGAGGTATTCCAAGAAGCGCTCAACAAGGCGCTGGAGGCACGGGGAGTATGAGAAATAGATCTGGACCCTAGAGAATGGTCGGACTCGCCGTCTCTAGTCCGCAAAGCATTTTCTGTGATTACCTGTCAAACTTGCTCATGGATGCAGAATAGTTTGTGATACGTTTAACATTGTTTTCAAAACGTCGTAGCTGAACGATACGATATCGCTAGTACGCAGACGATCGCAAAGCCCATGTTAGTACCTAGGGAAGGATGAGCTAAAATCCCGCGCAACCAGTCAAGCGAGGCGGAATGAGCACGTTTTGATCACGGTTCCACAAACGGTGTCGACCAACGGTGTCGACCAACAGTGTCATCCAGATGTCAGATGACCCAAGTCCTAGGCGTTCAGAGTAAGCGCATGCGCTCTTCAGGATGATGTACAGGCGTGATTATCGACAAGCCATAGTCTTCAAGACTATTGACGCACTCGTATTGTATTAACAGGTGACAAGCAGCCACAAGGAAAGACGTGACAACCCCAATCAGGTACCTCGAATACGCCATCATTGTGGAAATGAAACGACAGCACGCCATTGTTGGGGACGGGACCCTGGAACCCACTCCTTTGATCACTGGGCCGCACACTAAAGATCCTGATTCATCCAATCATACCTGCTCGAAAGACCTCAAAGGTCTACCGTGCCTGTTCTGTAGTACACAGCCCGTTTCGATGCAGACTATTGCCACGAACGTTCTCAGAATAACACCACACCCCTGAGTATCGGATCTGCGGAGCCCGTACAATAACCTTCGCTTATCCTCAAATATAGGAATTATAGCTCTTATTATTTATCTCCTTTTCGATTTTCCCTTTAATATTTCTACTTCTACTTCCTTAATAAGCTTAAGGATTTCCTTTATATTAGAAATAAACTTTCCCTTTAACACTACATATTTCCCTTTCTTATACTCTTTATATACTTATAATAGCTTTCTAGCCTTAGTAACCTCTTTCTTTAAGAGGATAATCTTAACAGATATTCTTTTAAGAGCTACTCCTAATTGCTTGATAGACTATTCTATAGGAGTCTTGAGAATAAAAGAACAAATAATCGAATTAACTAGAGATATTACTTCTTATAGCTCTATACTCTTTAATAGCAAACTATCTAATAGAAAGCAGTCTAGATTATTTAGAATTATAATAGGTAGTAGGGTTACTTAGAGAGTAGGAGTAGGTATCTAGAGAGTTAAGAGGTGTAATAGTTGCCCTGACTAGGCTGAGTATCTTTCTGAACAACAGAGTAGTCAGCTGTTCAATAGCTGACCTACCCTGCTTCATACTTTTCCTCATAAGTGTAGTATCACTAGTATATAAGGAAAGAGCAGCTTTCAATCTTTGTATCTACTCCTCTCTTAGTAAGAGTAAGATCTACTATATGCTGCCTATAATCCTAATAGTTATATACTTTTCTGAACACTCTATAATATCAAGTATTACAATTCTAAAAGCTCTCTCAACTAGTAATAGCTTATAGTAGATTATAGAACCTAAAGCCCCTCTATAAGATATCTATAATGTATCTGCTTTAGATATGCTTATAGCTAAGCAATAACTCACTAAGCTACATAATAAGTAAGACCATCTAGAATAAAAATAAGCAGTAAGAGAAAAAGAGCAATACCTAAGGATCGAACTACAATTATAGGAAAAATTAGCAGAATTGTATATATAAGTTGCTACACTAGTGTAGCAAGCCTATAGTGGTCTAGCTATACTAGTACTATCTATATACGAAACTCTCTCTATTCTAATAGATATAGTGAATCTAGTTGACTTAGTATCCCGGATTAGTACTCAGGCTGTATACATAATAGAGCTAAAGTAAAAGCACTTTAGAGACTTAGAGCCTTTTAAGGGAAAGACCCTAAAAGATGCTAAAATCTTTATCTCCTTAATAAAAGTGATATTTGAGATTAATCTAGTTACTTATGAAATAGAGCAAGAAAAAGTCCTCTTTGTAAGCCCTTGGCTTATAAGAGAGCCTTATATGCTATAGAGCTATACTACTAGTGCAGCTCTGCCTCTGACCTATACCTTGAAAGATTTTAAAGGATTTATTTATGACTGCATTACAGACCTGATTAATAGGAGTCTCAATATAAGACAGAGTTATGAAGAGGCTTATCAGAAAGAGAATAAAAGTATTACAAACTTTACTATATACTTAATAATCCTAGAGGACTAATTCTATAAGTCCTATATAGAGGCATAATACATTTATTACTTATTGAATAAGCTCTAGCCTAACCTAAGGGAGTATATTATTCTAAAAGCTACTATTCTATTAAACTGCTATAACTTAATTATAATAGTTTAATAGATCGAAAATATAGTTATAAAGAGAAGCAATAGCAGAATAGCTATGAAGAAGGTAGTAAAGAAAGACTCCTATAATAGCTACTCTATATTTAAGAGGTAAAGAGAGCAGAAAGAGTTTTAGCATAAGCAATCATTATCTACAAACAATAAATAGTTAGAGCTAAGTATATAGAAAGACAAAATCAGATACTAGAGTAGTGCCTAAGATGCTATTGCTTAGAAAACCAACAAGATTGGTCAGAACTGCTTCTAATAGCAGAGTTCATAAGTAACAACTCTGTATCTGCTATGCTATGTATCAGCCCTGCCTATGCCTTGATAGAATATAATTCTTCCTTACATACTAACCAGATTCGGGTCGAGTCTGCTAGGAGAGAAGTACCAGCAGCTAAAGAGCATATATAGTGTCTCTATAATAAATACAAGATATTAGAATAACACTAGTAATATGCAAAAGAATAGCAGGATAAGCCTTATAACAAGAACTATAAGGCAAAGTCCTTCAAAGTAGGCAAGTTAGTGCTTCTATTACTAAAGAACCTTAGGATTAGGGCACTATTGAGGAAGCTAGCTGTAAAGCAGTAGAGCCCTTATTAGATCACAGATATGATAGATATATAAGCCTACTAACTAGCTTTACTAAAGGAAATGTCGAAAATATACAATGTATTCTATGTGTCCTTACTAGAGCTATAGTACGCCTATAGCAGATGTGATATGTCACGAAAAAAGAATGCCTAAGCTACTATTCCTAAGTGTTCCGCTTCGAGCTACCTCAGTGTTAGGTTTCGTCACTGGTAACCCTTGTGAGGAATAGTCATATGTCCCGTGTCAATGTCGAAGTGGTTGTTAGGGTAACGTCATCCACCCTAAATTCGGGCACACCCGGAAGTCGGACAGAATTTCAGCTTCTCTTATTAGGTTTCGATCTACTACTAGCTACGATGATACAATCGCTCTCGCTATCCGTTATATTCTCTCCAATATCTTCCTCTTCCTCGCTCTCGATTTCGGGAGTTGTAGCCTTTATTATTCGCCTCTTTTTCGACTTTCCCTTTAACACCTCTGCTTCCGCTTCCTTAACGAGTTTGAGGATTTCCTTTGTATTAAAGACGAACTTCTCCTTAACTGCTACGCGCTTCCCTTTCTTATGTTCCTTATGTATTTATAGTAGCTCTTTATACTCTGCGTTCTCCTTATGTAAAAGCGTATTCTCTAAAGTCGTCTGTTCGAGAGCTGACCCTGATCGCTCGATATATCGCCTTACAGGAGTCTCGAGAGTAGAAGAACGAACGATCAAGTTAACTAGCAATATCGCCTCCTGTAGCTCCGTACCCACTAGCAGCAAACTATCTAGTAGGGAGCGGTCTAGGTCGTTCAGAGTTATAATAGGCAGCAGGGTCGCTCGGAGGGTAGGTATAGGCATTCGGAGAGTTAAGAGGATAGTAATCGGGCTAAGCAGGTAAATACTAGCCGCCCGAAATAACGATTCGATGTTCCTAGTTATAAAGGCCTTAGCCTGAGCTGTTATATAGGCTTCTGTCCACTCTATTCAGGATATATATCGAGTATCTAAGCGGAAGAGCTTTTCAATTTCAGTCGATAAAGCCTGCTTAAGAGGACTAAATATGCCGACATCAAGAGGCTATAGGATATGCGAAGTATACAGCAGTAGTACTACAAGGTCGATACTCTTATTGATACAAAAGGCGATAAACCTCGCTGTAAGGTGAGATCTGTGTCCGTCGAGAAGTAATAGCCTCTGTTTTCTGTTATTTCAGCGCATTTTGGGCTCGAATAAAGTACTTAACTACTTTTATGTATGATTATTAAAGGTCTATCTGCTAGTAGACATCGAGAACTTCTAGTCTTTAGGCATAGAGGCTAGTATCTATGCAGTATTCGTATATTTCGCCTTAAAGATAAGAAGCAGAGGTAAAGCAACTCCCGAGGCTCTGATACACTCGATTGCTGTTATCCACTCTTGCCTTCTGCTTATCTTCTTAAATGCCTTAGTGTCTCCTCCTCTTATAAGTACTTTAGAAGGTAAAGTAGTACTAAGGGCGAAGCCAGTCTCGTCGATGTTAAAAATCGCATCGGGAGAGTAGGAGTTCTTAAGGAAAAGGTCAGTAAGGGCACTAAAGTAGGCATTTATAACCAGATAATTAACTCCCTTGGATCGGCTTGTATCTAGGGATCGAGAGTAGACTGTCTTTAGCTTAGGGTATCGTTTTTGGAACTTATCGAGCTACCTTTTGCCTAGAGGAGGGTAAGAAGTCGGAGTCGAGCTTAAGCGGAAGTGGGAAAGGCGGATTTCTTTAGCGAGATCTCTCGTTAACGAGAGGATAATAGGGTACCCTAAATTAGAGAGTCGAGTAATCGTCTTTAAGAGGGTCCTCTCTTCAGCAGTCGAGAGTATCTTTTGTAATTCGTACAATTTAGAACGAGAAGTTCGAGTCGAGAGTCAGTCGGAGAGGGTAGAGGCCAGGATATTAAATGCGTAAGCACACTTTCGGATCGAAGTATATTCGCTATTACAATAAGCTATTATAGCATTCGTAAGGGTTTCTTTAGAATAGGTAGGCATAATAAGAGAGAAGAGAAGATTGTCGCGTAAAAAATAGATAATAGCGCGAAAGTTACGCGCAGAGGTGTCCAACTTCTAGGTCTGTCCGACTTCAGGGTCAATGACGTTAAGTAAATACTAACTGAACTGAGTTGAGCGTGAGGCTCCTATGTATCTAGGTAAGGACTGTTCGCTATATACCCTTCTGTCGAGAATGCCAAGTCTGATTGATTAGTTTCAATCAGTCTGACTTAATCAGTCTGGTTGTTGCTTCGTCCATCAGTCTGATAGTCACGTGCAAGTCACGTGACCCTTCTCCACACTGATTGTTATTTGGCGCTAACTTGTCTATCAGTGTTCGCTTGTCCAGTCAAAATGTTGAATCGTAACACTCAAGCTGTTACTGAGTGAATACTAAGCTGCTAAGCTAAGACTTGGCTTTAGACTCAGTATATCTATATATATATCTACAATCATTCTAAGACTTCTATATATTAACCTATATTATATACTCCTATCTCTCTAATCTATATAGACTCTCCTAATAACCTATATAGTTAGGTCATATATATAAAGCCTATAAACACAACTATATTGTGGCTGTGTAGGTCGAGAAGTCAATATGAAGCCTAAAGTTCATACAGCCGTGAAAAAAACAATCTTAACCCATGGGTCGAGAAAGATTCAAGGTAGTATACTGAACTTCAGAACAACCATAATAGTACTAGAGTCACAATAGTCAAGTGGGAGAGCAGACTGTGTTTTTGGTGACCTCTGATTGTCATTATTGCTATATGCAAAGTATGTAACTCCGATTTTTTATCTCTGAAAAACAAAACTCATCTCAGTATCTGAAAAACAAGGTGTCTGTAATGTTCGATGAGGTACGGTTCAAAAGTATGTACTACTATCGAGGGGATGTAGGCAGCGTATAGTATATCGTACTCCTACTAAGTGAGGAGTAGACACAAAAACTAAAAGCTGCTGCTTTCAATACATAGCGGACATGCTATATATATAAGGAAAAGTACGAGCGGGGTAGGTCAGCTATTAGTCAGCTGACCTCCCAGCTCGTACGGAAAGATACGCTCCTGTCGAGACGACTTCTCCTATCGAGACGACTATCACAGTGTCTATAATCTTCGCCCTTTAGGCAGTTGACAGCTAATATAGCCGTCTCCCATCCTTCGCTTTGAACCCTGTCACATATTGACTATATAACTGCAGAACGCTCATACAAGAGACTAGAGCCTTATGCTTAAGACCTGTACCAAATCCCATCCTAATGTCGTACCCCACGACAATAGTATTACTACTATATACTTTGTATATCTTATAATCCCTCGATATTAGTGTATTTAGTCCTTTTAAGCAGGCTTTATTAATAGAGATTGAAAAACTCTTCTGCTTAGATATTTAACAAATACTGCAAGTCGAGTAGACAGAGGCCTATATAATAGCTGGGAGTTGAGCCTTTATACCTCGAAGTATCGAATCGTTATTTCGGGTATCTGGTATCTACTCGCTAAGCCTAATTACTATCCTCTCAACTGTCTAAATGCCTATGCATACCCCCTAAGTAACCCTGCTGCCTATTACGACTCTAAACGACCTAGACTGCTCTATACTAGATAGTTCTCTGCTAGAGGGTATAGGGCTATAGGAGGCAATGTTACTAGTTAATTCAATTGTTCGTTCTTCTACTCTTGAGACTCCTATAAAGTGATATATCGAGCGATCAGAGTTAGCTCTCGAAAGGACGACCACTAAAAATGCTCTCTTATAGAAAGAGAATATTGAGTATTGTGGCTGTGTAGGTCGAGAAGTCAATTTGAAGCCTGAAGTTCATACATCCATAAAAAAACAATCTCGACCCATGGGTCGAGAAAGATTCAAGGTAGTATACTGAACCTCAGAACAACCACGACAGTACCAGAGTCACAATAGTCAAGTGGGAGAGCAGACTGTGTTTTTGGTGACCTCTGATTGTCATTATTGCTATATACAACGTATGTAACTCCGATTTTATCTCTGAAAAACAAAACTCATCTCTGTATCTGAAAAATAAGGTGTTGCTGGTCTTCGCCCTTTAGGCAGTCAACAGCTAATATAGCTGACTCCCACCTTTCGCTTTGAACTATATCACGTGTTAACCACGTGACTGTAGAACGCTTATGCAAGAACCTAGAGCCTTATACTCCAGACTTGTACCAATTCCCATCCTGATGTCGTACCCTACAACATTTCCTCCCCTGCTAACTATAGCATCGTCCTATAATGCCGAAAGAAGTTAAAGAAAAAGGAAAACAAAAAATTCAAAAGTCATCAATCCCAGAATTCCGAGTGGAGCCTTTCTTGACCCATAGGTCGAGAAAGATTTTAGCCACGCCTATTTCAAAGTTCCTATTCCTACCTGCTAGGAGACATGCCACCAGCAGAACCGCTAGGGGACTGTACATCAGAGAAGTAGGGACTGCTAGATTAAGAGCGACGAGAACCTAAAGACTGCATCGATCCGCTACAGCCCCGAGTTCCCTACGCTAAGTTGTTATCACTGTCGGAAGAAGACAAAGATGATAAAGGCCTATCACTTGCTGACGAAGATGAGGAGCGAGTGCGAATAGTGATACCAGATTAGATAGGTGACACTAAACCATTATGAGCATTCTTAAAGACATTAAGACGCTTAGCCTTCTTGGTTGAGCGCTTCTCTCTATCTAGGGGAAGCTCATAATTGTTAAGCTTATATATGCAGTTCTCTTCGTTCATCTGGTATAGATCCTGAAGCTCAGATTAAGGGCGAGTATTGCGATTGTAAGTAGCATCTATAGTATCAGCTCTAAGAGTGATCACTTTCTGCGCTGAGTTAAACTGAGGGTAGGCCCTAAAGAAGGATTTAGAACCGTAGGACATCTTCTCTAGCTCAACTATCTTGTCGAACAGTCTATCGCTAGCGAACGTGCTAGTGCTAACTATCTTAGCCAGAATGCGAACTCTGCAGTAAGTGACAAAGTCACGGACTATAGACTGGAAGTCGTCACTGTTATAGGTGCAGTCTTTCTATCCGTAGAATATATTGCCTATCTCCAAATGAACAGCTCTATTATCCTAGGGGCGTTGAGCTACTAAGGCATCGCAGACTGGACTCATATCCGTGATTCGCACAAAAGCTAGGAAGGGAGTGCTAACTTCGCCATATTTGTATAGGTATCCTAAGGGAGTCTTAGGCGGAGCAACGCTAGTAGCATGAGCGATACAGAGCTCATCGAAGGTAGGGCCTTTAGGTACCTCTACGGAACCCTTGCCTGCTAGGAAGCCTATATACCATAGATAGATAGTATAGCGAAGCTTCGTGCTACGAGCAGTAGAACTATGTAGAAGGAGAGGCGAAGTGAGGCGAATCTGAGCAGTAACACAAGGGTGAGGAGCCCAATGAACATTCAGTGAGCTAACCATAGTAGCATCCAGAATAGTGTTATTCATTTGCTTAATAAACCCGTCATCCAGCTTACCCTTCTTCTTAAGGAGGTTAGCGAACCTCCTAATCTTTGCTATATTATTAAAGCTAGTGTAAAGCTCAGTGCAGTTGTTGTTGTCTTCGTCATCCAGAGAGAGGGATCCCTACCACTAATCCTTGCCCTTACCTTTAGTAGCGAGTGCACGCAGGTTCTGATCAAGGTGGCGGAACCCAGTGCTCTGTCCTTGTGTGGCGTACTTCACGTAGTAAGGGCTGGTTGTGAGTGCAAACAAGTAGTCGCTGCGAGCCACCATATTAAGCAACCAGTACCTAGGATCCTGACGAACAACTTGTTGAGTAAGGCTCCCAAACTGGTTTCATTGCTATCCTATCTCGATTCGTTGCTCATGCTGGTGCTAGTAGTACCTATAGAACTCCACACGCATAAGTGCAAGCATTCTAGATTGCTTTAGGTAGTCCATTATGTTGTTCGATTTGAGGCTCCTATAGCTGCCTCGCAATCCATTTTCGTAGTTGTCCTTAGTTATGCCTATAGCTAGGGCGATCTTGATAGCGTAGCTCTCTATGAATCTGAAAGGTCTATCAAAAACCTCTGCACGGAAAGGCACACGCCTTAGGAAGAAGCGGTATACCCCTAGAGTATCACCCTCAATAGTAGGACGGCATCCCTTATGCCACCAGTTGAAATGTCTGTCCTTGGTTTGAAGAGCCTTAAGGCCTCCCTCAGAGTCCTTTCCAGCCATCATAGTCTCAATTCGAGTAAGGAGTTCATCCCAGGTCGCCGAATTGGTCATCATACCAAGAGCGGCTTTAAGTCGCTGCGTGTGCTTCTAGCAAAGCTTCTTGTTGTTCTGTCCACCAAGGCGACCAACCACAGAGACCTGCTTCAGAATAGCACAGCGCTCTTTGCAAAGCACTTGAGGTCGCCACTGCTACAGGTAGATGTGTTGCGGTGCCTGCCAGTAGGCCCCATCATGTCGAGTCGCTATTTACGCCTCTTAGGCGGCTGTGGTGTGCCATGAACACTCATGTTGGCAACAAAGTCGCTTAGGCTGCCGATAGAAGGAGAAGGAGAATCACGGAGTCCTACACTGCTAGCAATCCTACTGCTTAGGAAAATGCCTAGAGAAGCCACTCCTTGAGACGGACTGGCATAAACAGCAAACTCTGGATCAGTATAGATACCATTGTCATTCCGAATCAAGAGGTATTCCTGCGCACGTCGGTCCAGGTTGGTAGTGCTCACACTGTTTAATGTGCTATAGGTAGCAGCCTTGTTGTAATCACAGGTGAGAAGGATACGCTTACTTGACACTCCCTGGTTGCGTGTCTGACTAACGCTATTAAGCCTGTCTAGCAGGGCTACGTTTAAGCGCTTGATCACATCACTAGGAGTGTTCTTGTTGGCGCGTACCTGCCTGCAGACTGCCCAAAGGGAACAAGTAGCCTTATCTGATGTGCATGTTGACTTGATAGAGCGATTGCTCGCAATTGAAGGGTATACTGCCTAAATGCCATCCTAGGCCTCTTTCTTGTAGTTGCGCGTACTCTTGCTGAGCTCTGCTAATTGGTGGAATTCTAGAAAGTCCTCAGGGAGGCTGTTTAGGACCCGGCCACTAGGATTGTTGTTCTTCTATGCAGTGTTGCAGTCGCAGTAGTTATAGAAACGCGAGGCAAGATCCGCAATCTCGCTTGAAGCTGTATCAGCAAGTTCGAGCAGGCTATACTGTATAGCTCTACGAACTACTAGTATTTGCTTGTTAAGGAAGGAAATGAGGTCTTCTAAAGTCACCTTCGTGCTCTTAGAGCAGAAGTTACAGAGTTTGTCATAAGAAATGTTGCCTACAGCAACAAGAGCATGCACGCTATCAGCTGCTGTATTGGTAGCTTCTAGGTTCGTAGGTCGCTGTGTGATAGCGCGCCAAGGAGGGTTCCGAGGGGTGCAGGGGGTTTGCGATGCCATGGTGGCTAAGGGAGGAAGCCGATAACCGCAAAATCGGCCGAGTGAGAAAGGTAGAGGGTGTGCCTTTGTATTATCGAGTCGAGTCGTGAGTGCGAACAAAGGTAGGAGGGAGAGGGTAGTTGTTAGTACAGTTAGAGAGAGGAAGTCGTCAGTGTAGGAGGGCAGCTGGTTAATATGTTTTCCTAGACATCCAAACAGCGTTAGCGCCTTTTTTTTTTGTAGCAAACAGGAACAGTCGGCTCGTGACCATCAAATAGTTAGCTCGTGACCATCAAACAGTCAGCTCGTGACCATCAAATGCGCCTTTTAAGGCTTGTGATTGGCCTGTCAGTGAGTCTGTAAGCAACAGTCGCCTCCTTTTGAAGTGAAGGAGTTCCTTTATTACAACTGAAGGTCCGTAACCATCAAATGCGTCGGCTCGTGACTATCAGATGCGCCTTTTAAGGCTTGTGATTAGCAAGTGAAGGATTCAGAGGAAGCATCCCTTCTTTTCATGTGACTTTGCCAAACCCATCCTTCACTACTATTAACTGAGGTATCAAACACCTCCCCTACTAACCACAGTGTTCGCAGCATGTGATGTTTCTAGTTCTTAGTGCTGTTCCTGTGACGTAGGGGCTTCTTGTTGAGTTGAGGAGTGCTAAGCACCTTAGAGTGAAGTGTGAAGCACGCGTCGTTAGTTTACTACAGGTTTATTATAGGCTAAGGAGTCTCCGATCAATGTCGACCTATAGGTCGAGAAAGATTGTTATAGCCGTTATTTAGCTGATACAATCCTGTGCTCGCTCATCCGTTCTGTTATTATTGCGTTTAGCATAGTAAGGCAGTTCCTTGTCCCCTATTCTCTTCCGAATGCACTGTGTTCGTTTTACTCCTGTCTTTGCCTGGTCTGGCTGGTTCTTACATCCGCCACATATGCCTAGTCTAGCGCCAGTTGCTGATAACTATGTACCTGTCTCGGAAAGGAAAAAAGAAAAAAAAGAAAGAAGAAGGGGATGTTTAGGAATCCAAGGAGGTTCTTAAGTACCACACAGGCTAGTGCTTAAAAAATGAATGAATGTCGATCTAAGGGTCGAGAAAGTTCTAATACTAGTTACCCAAGAAAAACGCTAGGTAATCAAAATCGGAGGTTGCTAAGAACCTATAAGGAATCATCTAACACACTCCTGTCGTCTATATCGACATTGCTATTCTCCTAGATTATCGGAATGTTCGCTAAGTTAGAGTGAGGCTAAGGAATCTCGACTATAGGATGGCGACCATTATATGCCTAATTCATACGAATCGAAGGCAGACTTCTCTAATCAGTTGCTTGTTGTTAAGAGTATTAATGCTACTGAGGTTCTTCTGCTACTCTGTCTTCTTCAGTTCGTAACTTTAGAAGCTTTAACTGCTTTCCTGCAAATGTTCTAGTCAGTTTAGTACCATCTAGCTCAGCCAGTCGATAACTGCTAAATGTCTGAACTGTTGTTAGTATACAGTATAGACTAAGCTAGCAGGGATAAAGTTTCAGGGCCGAAGATTTGTTAACCTCTTAGCGAGAGTCCTAGAGCAACACAAGGTCGCCTACTTTGAACTCCTCTGTTTGAATGCGATACGAGTTATCATAGGATTCCTTATTAGCCTCTTGCTGCCTGCGTACACAGAGCAACACTTCCTCTAGGGCTTTATCCTGCCTGTCTAGTTGAGTATAGCGAGCAGTGAGAAGATCTATAGTAGATCTTATAGCATTTTAAGCGATTGTCTGCTATAAACTAACATCGATCTTAATAGGAAGTATGTGTTCAGCTCTATAGATGACCCGAACAGGAGTCATTCTAGTAGTCGACTTAACAATTGTTCGATCAGCCTATAACATCGCAGGTAAGGCGTCAATCTACCTAGCTCCTGTAGTAGCTATATGCTTAGCCAGCCCATTCACAACAGGCTGATGTCCTTTCTCTATTATACTATTTGCCTAAGGGTGATATGCTGATATCCAGGTATGCTTGATTCCGTACTGAGTAAGAAGCTCATCAGTAAGTGCTTTGTTCTCTGGACTACTATCGCTTACTAAGCGTAATAGCATTCTATGCCTACAGATGATATCCTTAAATATGAACTTTGAAACATTCTTTAAGTTATTCTCGCGAAGGGCTCTTCCTTTAACCTATTCAGATAGATCCTCCCTTCCTAGTACAAGGTACGAGTATCCTATACATAGCAGCATATAAACGATATCGATAGCCCACTTCTCTCCTATACAGGAGGACCAGGTAGGGTAGAGAGCCTCGTCTGACTGATTATGTACTCGGGTCTAGTAGGAGAAATAGGTATTAATGTGCTTTTCTATATCCTTAAATAGGCTAGCCTAGTAGAATCGATCAGCAATCCTTTCGTAGGTACCTTCTCTCCCTTAATAGCCACTTTTATTATGTAGTTCACAAATGATGTCTCTTCGTTTATCTAAGTCATCTACTACATGCCTTAGAGGAGCATTCTTGTTCTGCCTTCTGAATAGGTGCCTTCCCTGCACGAGATGTTTTAGGGCTTCCTTCTTAAATATAACAAACTCCTTTATAGAGAGTTCTAGAGGCTGTTAAAGTGTAGTGAGCCAAAGAGCGTATCGCTAGGACTTCTCGCTATATTCAGGAAGGAGAACGTTCTTTGGTGTAGTAGCTATAGGACTGATCTACATACTACTAAGTTCGTAGTCGACAAAAGCATCTAAGTCATCTTGTCGTGCATTAACTATATTATCGTCCTATAGTATGCGCGACAATGTATTAGCAACAACGTTCTGTTTCCTAGGTATGTGCTACACATCAAAATCCTAGAGTCTTATCTATATAAGCTAATGAGTCACTAAGGCTTTAGGCAAGTCAGTTGCAGTTCTGTTAAGCTAAGCGACTAGCGTATTTGTATCAGTTTCTATAGTGAATCGGATCCTGTATAGCTACAGTCTGTATTTGCGTAGTATGTGTAGGAGGGAACGACACTCAAGCTTCATAATATCGTACTTCTTCTCTGCAGCAGTCTAGAGTCTACTCTCGTACCTGTATAGATGCCTTTTTCCTTGTTGATTAAGTTATATCAACACTCTACCAAACCTAGTTATAGAGGAATCCACAGCAAGGATCACTTTGCTAGCATTAGGAGAGTAATCTAGAGGCATTAATGCTAGTGCAGATGTTAGAGCATCCTTCAGAGATTGCATTGCCTAAGCCTGTTCAATATCCTAACAGTACTCTACATCCTTCTTAAGTAAGGCAAACAAAGGTGATACAATGTCGCTAAAGTGCTCGATCCAGATCCGATAGTATGTACAGGCTCTAAGGAATCCTCGTAATATAGTGATATTCTTACAAGTAGGCCACTATTAGATTGCTTTCACATATCCATCTGTAGGTCTCCGCCTATCTTAGCCACAAATGTACCTTACTACTTTAAGGGCAGGAGCGCAGAAGTGTGACTTTCCTCTAGATATAGTGTAACCAGATCGCTTAATGTCAGCTAGCACTCTATCAATCTATTGCAGGTGTTAAAGCATATGCTTTCGTACGCCAGGTAGTGCAAGTTCAGTAAGATTCCCTGTCCGAGATGAATACACAATAATGTCATTTACAAAAGGACTAGCCTTCTCTGCTAGGTGCAGGTGTAGGATATACATAACAGCTCGCACGAACTAAGCTACTAAATTTATTGCTCCCTATAGTAGAGTCGTTTGCCGAAGGAGTCTAAGGGGAGTTTGGATAGCAGTTATGTCCCTGCTCGCTAAATGGAGCGTGATCTGATTGTATCTAGAGAGGAAGTCTAGCAGGGTGCACACAGGTCGTCCAGTAACGTGCTCCGAGAATTCATCTACATTAGGAGGGAGTATAGCATCTCTGATAGTAACAGCGTTAATGTTGGTAGCAGAGTTGATTAGTCGGTGCTTCTTATCCTTCTTCTGTATTAGGAACTAAGGATTGTAGTAAGGTCTATAGCTTCGTTCTAGTACAGAAGCGTCGATCCGTTGCTAAAGCATAGATACTACTTCATCCCGAAGTCCCTTTAGTACAGAGAAACTTTTCGCCTGCTAGGCCTTATATTCTACTGTGCGGATAACTTATAGTAGTACCACCTGTTCGTCATAGCGACTAATCTCTATGAAATCCTATGCAAGGGCCTTCTCTCTGTTGTATATCATTTCTCTCAATATCTCCTTCTCTTAGGGCCAAATGTCTTTATCTATTACCATCTTCTCTTAGCGTGCTGTAGTAATACAGCAACCTTGTAGTTCTTGCTAGTACCTCGGTTCGAACAAGTAGTCATAAGGGCTAGGTACTCTAATGGGGTTAAGAGCGCAGCGCTGTTCTGCTAGGAGGTCTTGCCTCTAATTCGGATTTCCGTCAGGCATACTTCTATCTAGAAGCGCAGTATCTAAAGGCCTGATTTTGTCCGCCTTCTTCTTGTACAGTGTGTTTAGCTCTATAGCTCTGCTTTCTTGCTATTAGTGCGAAATGGTATACAGGCTATATTCATCTCGTCTTCTTAAGTATCGCCTAGTGCCTTCTCCTAGCGATGCCTAGAAGATGTGTATAAGGTCGACTAGCTCTGTCGCATATGTTTTTGAGGTCTATTTGTCATTTTTTAAGTGTTTTTGTGTTTTGGTAATAGCCTATACGCGAATGCGCTTATAAGGAAGTTTTGAATAATGTCGACCTATAGGTCGGGAAAGATTATCCGGAGTTTCCCTAGTGCTAGTCAGTAAGGGAATAGAAGCGCGACAGCATTCATTAAGATACACATCAGTGCTACAAGGAAATTCTATGTTAGCATGCGTGGTGTTGTTATCATCTGGCGATAGCATTCGGTTAGGTGCAGCGCCGATTACTGCACCACCTCGCCTTCCCCCTAGCCGTCATCTTCTCTAAGCTCCTTCTCATACCTATTAATAGACCTTATCTCGCAAGTACGCGTACCGTCCTCTGTTATTATTAGGATAGTAACGCGGCCAGATGGAGTCCGAGAGGTCGCTATAGAAGACTATAGTGCAAAGGATTCTCTAAGAATCACTTCACTCGTATAGTCCTTAGTAATAAGGAAGGGCGTCTAGAAAGAGGTCCCTATCTCTCTAATAAACATGCGAGTCTCTACTATTCCTATAAAGGGGTTACTAGTTCTATTTGCTGAGATCAATTTGTCGCCCTTTATTGCAGGAGGGAGCGAGTTAATTAGCAGTCCTACGCATAGTGCGAAGCTCTCCTTTATAACATTGATTTCGGCCCTAGAGTCGACTAGTGCCTATACTGCTTCTCTTCTAACCTGTATAGAGATACAAGGACACTTCGCTCGGTATGTCTTAATGTTCCTAAGGCGCTCGTCAAGCTGCTTAGTCGTAAGTAGGGCTACAGACATCGCATTAGTAGTAGAGAATCTTTCTCGACCTATAGGTCGAGAAAGATTTTCGCTAGTAAGGCGCTCATCTAGAACGCTACTGTCGCTTCCTATAGCATCCTAACTGTTTACTAAGATATTCCCTCGTCCTAGAGCCTTTAGTGCTTCTGCTATCTCTTAGCGAAGAAGCTATATAAACAATTTGCAAACCCTAGGCATCAAGTTGATAGCATCTCGAACAGGGATGCTAACAGGCATATTCAAGATATGGTTCATCACCTGAATCTCTGTAGGAGCAGCATCCTCTTTGCTAAGTACGTCGCCTAGTCGCTAAGCTCGAGGAGCCTACCTTGTATTATCAGGCTTTATAGGCGGAACGCCTGTTAGGTGATCCTTATCGACATCTATAGAGTCCTAAGTTCTCCTTACATCCTAAGGAGGGAGAGTCCGGTCTTGCATTTGTGAATCTTATACCTTAGGAATGTATTGTCTAGATCGATCTGTATAGACAGTTAGAATGCGATCGTGCTGAGGTAGTTTAGCAACCTTGCCTTTTCCCCTACCAGTTTGTAGTGCATAGATGGCTTCAATACGAGTGCTATAGTACACTTCTTGATCAGAATCCTCTTCCCTATCAAAAGGATGCGACAGGGTAATAGCTCTGCCTGATAGTCCTATAGTTAGTTGCGTAGTAGCATCTACCTGATCCGCACTCAAGCTAAGGATGTTAAGCAGCGCATCATATCTGTTAGTCGGGGGCAATCTAGGCACCTCTTAGCTAGGATTGGCTGCAGTCCTAAACAAAATATAGTTATTCTGGCTAAAATGGATGTATCCTTGCTATACCAGCTTGTCGACCTGCTAGCAGCGCATTACTATATAACTAGTCTTGCTATAACTGTGACATTTAAGAGGTAGCTACTGTTCTGTGCTCCTACTAGCATACTGCTGTTAAGGCGGAGTCTGTATAGCATTGTTCGTCTGAAATGCCACCCTTTGCGTTCTTTGCAGGTATCCATTATAATTAGTAACTAGTAGATTCGGCTTTAGCTCTAAATGAAGGCATCGCATCAGTATATCCCCTCTTTGAATTAAGGTGAGGTACGTGAGATCAGGAGACTCAAACATCTTAAGGATCTCTATCTTTATTAGCTTTATCTCCTTAAACTTCTCGACCATCTTATCGAGAGAGAGGGACTACTAATCCTGCACTCCTCTTTGCAAGTCAGGGTATAGAGGTTCCTAGTGCTTTAGCAAAGAAGGCAGTGCAGATACTATCTTTTCTGCAGGAAGGGTAATGTGTTAGGGGTTGCACCACCGATTTATAGCCCTCGAGACTGCTCTATCAATGTCCTCTATCTTAATAATACAGCGTGAGGTAGCAGCTTAAGCAATGCTGTCTACGAAGCTTACTACTCGTTTAAAGTTGACTAGCTCTATATACATAGCCTAAATGTGAAGCAAGCTAATTGCCTTTTCTATGATCTTCCTTAGGAGACTACAGAGATATAGCATCATCTTTCGGCTAGTAGAGAGTATGTTTTTAGCTTCTTTAATGCGGGAGGCAATAATCTGGAACTGCCTACTATATGATAGGAGGTTATCATTATAAGGACGCTCCTTCGCTTACAACACGAACTGCTCTAGAGCGCCTTTAGTTGTCAACATTCGCTTATTATCAATAGCTGTATACTTCGTTCGGAGCAGGCCCTAAAGAGTGCTGAGGCTACTATTCGCTCAGGCGACAATTTAGCGAACCTCAGGTCCCACATCTTTAGTATAGTAGTCTTCGAGGAGGTTACATACTCTCTTATCAGATACTTGATATCTTTTGTAAAGCTATATATATTCTCGAAGGAAAGTCGACAAGTTGTAACCATTAAAGGTTAGAGACTTAAGAGACCTTAGAGCAGGAAGTAGCTAAATTGCTATAAAGCTCTATAAGTAAGATGTCGAAGGAGTTCTCTCTCCATATCGTTAGGAAGGCTGTAACTCAGTTGTTTAGGCTTGCTAAGTCGGGTCGAGAGGGATCCTATTAGGTATAATACCCTCTATAGCCTATAGCATAAATCTAGATAGAGCAGAAGGAAGAAAGTCCTAGTCTGCTATAATTGCAGACAGTCCTCTTCCTCCTACCTATAGTACAATAAAAAGACAAGAATAATAAACAGAAAGAAAGGTGGACTCAGTCTTAGGCACACGCCTTCTCTGAATCCTTAGGTATTGCACTGTATTTGATTGCTAGTTGTATAGGCTGTTGTTAAAGGAATACCAAGTAGTATATTTAAAAGAGGTATCTCGCAATGTAGTGAACACCAAAGCAAGTACTGCTTTCGCACCAAGACTGATCGTTGCTTTCCCGCTGCTCTCGAGCATGCGAGTCGCACATATCGCGCTGGCTGCTGCCAAGTGCAGTGCAGGCTAAGCGCCTGTACGTGACCTTAGACTTCATCTCAAGGACTCCCGTAACAACTATCTCCCCTCTTGCGATATGCCTTCCACAGCAGATCCTTAGAGGTTATATCATGTAGCCTTAAAGTTCAGTGACTTCATATGTGGAGGATTCACTTCCCTGGGGGGTAGCATGCGACTCGCATGCGCCTGTCCTGCGTGGCAACACACTGTGTTGATACAGCGTTTGTATAGCAACAAACAGAAAAACTCTTCACCCTCAGGTAAGTTAAGAATTTCGCCTGCTCCTCGCATCGTCTTCTTACCAACATCGCCATCCACACGCTCACTACCCGCAAGCTCTCTGCTCAATAATACACTCGTACCCCACTCGAAAGCGCACCGCCCGCCCTTCACAATGGCTATAGTTACTCCCAGCAAGGTTGGCAAGCCTGCCATTGCCATCTGCAACAGGTGCATTCCGTACCTGAACGATGACCTCGACAGTGAGTGTTGCACCTTCGATGCTTCTAAGAAGTATGCTAACCTGTCGCGAAGCGTACCAGTGCGACGTAGTCCTAGGGGCCCTAGGCAGGAAGTGCACCAGATGCAGGACTAGCAAGCACTACTGTGTGCCTGTAGAGCAGCCTCTCTTCGAGCTGCTTAAGAAGGTCAAGACTGCTCGCGCCGCATATGCGACTGCTGTGCGTGCTGTAGACGACCAGAATGAGATTGACGAGCATAAGGCTCGCGCCTGTGACCTCACTGATGAGCTCATTGATGGGCTCAAGACTCTCAACCACAACTGCAACAAGACCGAGGGCGATCGCGTTGCTGGTCGCAAGCGTCGCGCCAGCAGCTCCAACACCACTAGTAGTAACCCTATGGTCATTGCTAAGCTGCAGAGCATCAGGCGTGGCATCCTGGCTCTGGTGGAGGTTAGCAAGGCTGTGAGTACATTCCTAGCTCCGTTTTCTAGGAGAACCACCTGCTAACTACATGCGCAGTTCCTGCGCGACTACGCTGTCTCCGAGGAGGAGCTCAGCGCTATCGATCAGGTCCTTGGGCCTGATGCCCCTAAGAAGGAGGAGGAGGATAAGGAGATAGAGGATGATGAGGATGAGGGTGAGTAGCGTAGAGCATCTGCTCCGTATGCGTAGGCTTTACGCCCTTTAAGATACCCTGGCGCATCTCTGCAGGGGTGCCACTCTAAAATGACAATCTGCTGCGCTTTGGCGCAAGCCTCTTCTCACGACTTTCGTGCTCTTCTCTTACGTATCCTCTGCTCCTTGTATACATCAATTAGGGCTTCTGCTCCTGCGCAATACTCTTCAGGCTCCTAGCTGGTATACTCTTCAGGCCAGTCCTTCCACTGTACCAAGTAATGCTGTTTGCCTCTCCTTTTCTCAGCTCCTTTGATCGCAGAGACTTCCTATTCATCTGCTATCACAGCGAGCGGCATGGGTGCTACAGGTTCCTCGCCTGCGCGCTGATTCTATGGCTCTAACAGTGATACATGGAAGACATTGTGAATCTTGTATAAGGTCGGGAGCGCTAAGCGATATGCTTGCGAGCCGACCAGATCCCGCACTTAGAACAGCCCTACGAAGCATGCGCTTAGCTTCTTCTTCGCTCCTAGTAGCTTCAGGTTCTTGGTAGAGAGAAGCACTCGATCTCTAACCTTAAACTCTATACGCTTCTGTCGCTTGTTCTGGTGCTTAACCTGCGACTCTTGGGCTTCTCGCCAGCAGTTCGCAAGCATAGCATGCGCGTCGCGCATTTGTCTCGCACGCTCTATTGCAGCTGGCACCCTCTCCTTATGCAATTCGTCCCGAATTGGAGGGCTTCTAATTTCTGGGTTCCACCTATACAACAATACAAATGGACTTATGCGTGTCGCATGGTGCACGCTGTTGTTTATTGCAAATTCCGCATGCGTAAGGAGTTCCAGCTAACTACCTTGCGACTCTGAACAGTAGCATCGCAAGTACTGTTCTAAGGTCTGGTTCATTCGTTCTATTTGCCTATCGGTCTGCGGGTAGAAGGCTGTGCTGAGCTTGTGTTTCATACGCGCTTCGTATGCGAAGTCACTCTAGTATTGGCTAGTGAATAATAAACCCCGATCTGATATAATTCCTCTTAGAACTCCATATCTTCATACGACTGCGTCCATTAGGAGCTCCGCAAGCTCCACGCTGTCGCAACGCTTGGTAGTAGGGATAAAGATATTCATCTTCGTATATCTATCCACAATCACTAGGATAGAATCAACCACTTGGTCATTTAGCTTCCCTAGGGGAAGGTCTGTGATGAAATCAAGCGTGATTTCCTCCCAAGGCCGGCTTGGCATGCTCAACGCCTGCGCGTCGCCGTAGGGCCGATGGCGCCTTGATTTCATGACTTGATATGTCTCGCAAGAGGCCACTCTTTGCGCCACATCCTTGCTCAGGCTTGGCCACCAGTACTTCCGCTGTAGGAGCTCTTCAGTTTTGTTCCTACCGAAATGGCCAGCCAGCTCATCGTCATGATGGATCCGCAGGAGTTCCGCATGCATAGCACTATTAAGAGGCACGTACAATGCATCTCGATAGTACTACAGGTCGCCTTCTTTGCGCCATGCGCCTTCCTCTCCTGCGTCACTGCTGCGCTTCTGCAGCGAGTCTAATGCATCATCCTTGGCCTGCAGCGTTTGGATGATGCTCACTAGGTCAGATATAGGGTCCTTAAAGGGATCCTCAAATCTTACAGCAGTATTCACTACTGCACGCACCATTGCGGGACGCCCTTAGTACTCAGGCGACGCGCTTGCGCTAAGCAAGTGCTCTTCTTGGGCTCTGACCCTGCTAATCAATAGGGCGAGGTCAGAGTCTGAACTCCACACTGCTAGTTTGTTCTGCAATGTGGGGAGAAGGTGGCTAGGCGCACGCTCGTCGCATGCATAGTCGGGGCGTCTCGAAGGTGCGTCCGCTAGGTTCGTCTTGCCAGCCCAGTGTTCGATCACAAAGTCGAAGGAGGCGAGGAAGGTAGCCTACCTAGCTTGCCTACCATTTAGCTGCTTAACCCCTATGAAACCCCTCAGGTTGTTATAGTCGGTAAGCACCTAGACCGCATGCGCTGCGCCTTCGAGGTAGTGGCAGTACTGCTTGAAGCCCTCTACGATCGCAAGGAGTTCTCTATTATGCGTCTCGTAGTTACACTCTGCAGGGATCAACTTTCTTGACCAGAAGGCAATCGGGTACTAACCTGCATGCTCTTCGCCTGCGTAAAGCTTCTGAGACAGTATCGCGGAGATTGCGTATATAGACGCGTCTGTCTCTATTCTTAGCTCTGCAGCTGGATCGTAATGGCGAAGCACAGGGGCTTCTGTGAAAGCAGCCTTTATTGCGCGGAACGCGTGCTCCTCGCATTCTGTCCACACGAGAGGCCCTGCCTTCTTGCCATTCTTAGCACCCTTAGAGAGTGCAGTTAGAGGAGCTACTATCTTCGAGTATTGCTTAATAAACCTCCTATAGAAGTTCGCAAAACCTAGGAAGACCTGTACTTCTCTAAAAGTAGTTGGGGTTAGCTAGTCTTCGACTGTGGCTACCCTGCTTCTATCTATCGAGACGCCTGCAGTGCTCATAGTATAGCCTAAGAATGCCACCTGGTCTGTAGAGAATTTACACTTCTTCCAGCTTGTATAGAGAGCGAACTTCCTGAGTCTCCCTAGCACCGCGCGCAGGTCTCCCACGTGTTCCTCACGCGTGTCGCTGTATACTAGGATGTCATCCAGGTATACCACGCAGCAAACATCGACTAAGCCAGCTAGGGCGCGGTTAATATATGCTTGAAACGTTGCAGGAGCATTTGTCAGGCCAAAAGGCATGACGTTATACTCGAAGTGTCCGTACTGCGTGCGAAATACAGTCTTCTACTCATCGCCTCGCTTAATAGGGATACAGTGGTACGCATCCTTCAAGTCGAGAGCTGAGAACACTGTTGCACGCCCAAGCCTATCAAGCGTCTCGCTTATGAGAGGCAGGGGGTGTCTGTTCTTCTTCGTGATTGCATTTAATCCACGATAATCCATGTAGAGGCGAAGGGAGCTATCTTTCTTTAGAACAAACAGGATTGGCGCACCCGCTTCGCTTACGCTTCGCTTGATCTACCCATTCTTCAAGGCTTGCTCCAAATACTCCTGTAGAGCCGCCAGCTCTTTCACTGAGAGGTTGTATAGAGGCCTAAATGGAGGACATTCTCCTGGCTCGAGATCAATCGCATGATCCACGCCTTCAGGGAGCGGACGATCCGCAACACTGTCGCTAGTGATAACATCACAGAAATCTCGAATTTCCTCTAGGAGCTTAGGAGGATCCTCGATCTTGTTTATACTCACAGCATACACAACAGCGGCCTTCCTGAGGTCCCGTTGGAACGCGCGTGCGTCTCTCACGCGTGCAGCAGGGAGTTCCCCTAACTCTGAGAACCACCAGTAGTCGTTGCAGCTGTCCACAATGACTCCGTACTTACGCCTCTATAGCCGCCCTAGAAGGACGTCTAAACCACTAAGGTCTATAGCAAAGAACACATCCTCTGTGATGCGCTCCGCACCTGTAGCATCTGCGATTCGCAGGCGAAGCTTGTAGGCACTATAGCAATAGCCCTTCTCGCCCCTAAATCCTTCTATCGTAGGGATAGGGACATCAATCCTGACCAGGTTACATTGTAGGATAGTAATCTGGGATATCACATTGACATCTGCTGCATCATCAAGCAAGCATCGAACAGGAGTGTATTTCCTATGCGCCTCCGCTGTTCCTCGCAGGAGCTTCGCTGGCCACGAACAACCCGATTGCTCAACCGATTCTTGGCGGACTTGCTTGATGCTAGCGAGTCACTCATGCGGCTTCTCCGTTGCTTTAGGCGCGTTCGTCGCCTTCGGAGCGCCTGCGCTGACCTTGCGAACTGACTGTCCGCAGTCTCTCTTTTCTTTCTTACAACTAGAGGAGTAGTGTCTATACTCGTAGCAGTTGTAGCACTAGATTCCTGCCAGATTCGAGCCGCCTGCGCCTTGCCTGCTAGGCGCATGCGTAGGGCTGCCCACTTTTGGCGCACTGCTGTGCCCTCCAGAGGGTTTGTACCTCTTTACATTCCGGTTTGACAGGGTTCCAGAGTCTCGCTTGGTAATCGCCAGAGAGACCTAAGAGCCACCTGTGCGTCCAGCGGACTCTAATCTGGTAGCAAGGGAGACTAAGTCTTCCCTTTTCTTTGGTACCTTATGGTACGTGATGATAGCCGTGCGTAACGCAGGCTTCAGCTTGGCGAGGAGATGGCGAGTCCGCTGCGTAGGCGTGTACGCGTCCATCTGCTCCTCTAAGGTAGCTAACTCTATAGCAAAAGCTTGCACAGTCTGTCCCTCGCTCTGCCTTGCACTCTCGTACGCTACGGTTGTGCTAAGGCTGCAGTTCACAGGATCCTCGACTGTATCAAGCACGAAGGATCTGAAGTCCTTCCAACTATAGCTGTCTAACTCCTGGAGGCTATGGTTCTGGTGCCATGTCTCACGCGGCTCGCCTGCGAGGAACATGACACCATACAGGATCTTCTCACGCTCCGAGCTATAAGCCTCAGGAGCAAGGGCAAAGACAAGCTCAAGAGATCGGATGAAGTCCCTAGCCTCTTTCAAGGTCTTCCCCTTGAAAGTATCTGGCTCCTTTAAACGTGGTCTGCTTGAGGTCCCCCTGCGTGCTACAGGGTTCCCGAATGCGCTGCCTGCGACACTCCTTGCTTCACTATTGTTCTCGTATCCGCTATCGCCATTTGCGCTAGCAATAGGAGTGTGGCCTGCGTTACGCGCCCTGCGTAACACACCTAGCTGTTGCTCCATTGCTGCAATCTCAAGCTCTTGCTATAGCATGTCGCGTCTGCGACGCACGCGTACTGCCTGCGCTACCTCTGCGGCCTCCTCATCAACCTCCTCCTGTAGCCCTAGGTCTGCATCTCGCAGGTCGGAGTCGATAGGAGTCGCTTCTAGGTCGCCTGCGTCTGACGCGCGTTCAACATGCTCGTCGATTGCGTCCATGATGTTCAATGGGCTGCGAAGGTAGGGGAACGATCAGAATTGTTAAAGGAATACCAAGTAGTATATTTAAAAGAGGTATCTCGCAACGTAGTGAACACTAAAGCAAGTACTGCTTTCGCACCAAGACTGATCGTTGCTTTCCCGCTGCTCTCGAGCATGCGAGTCGCACATATCGCGCTGGCTGCTGCCAAGCGCGGTGCAGGCTAAGCGCCTGCACGTGACCTTGGACTTCATCTCAAGGACTCCCGTAACAGCTGTTCCTATATACTGGTTCTCGTGAATGTTTTTGTCGGCTCTGTCATCGTCGTCTCTGTCCCTCCTGTATCTTCGTTCTTTTTCGAAATACGGACTGTTGCGCTGCTGTTATATGCCTGTCTCGGAGGCATTTTCTTCTAGTAGCTGACTGCTAAAATAGGTAAGTCACACTGATTAAGATTGTGACTGCTGGGATCTATACAGCTATCATTCGTATAATCTAAAACAGGGGGTAAATCTGGATCGCTATCTAGATTCCTTTTCGAGCTGTTATTAGTAGCTCCTGGTGCCAAGGCTCTTGTCGCCTTTTCCTATAGTAACCTATGTTGGTCAGAGCTCTCTTGAAATTTGTGGGGTTTCAAAAGCTCCTGCTATCAGGGTCAAAGGGATGCCCCCCTTTTTCTGACCTCGTCCCTCGCTATATTGTATCTGTAGTTGATGTCGTTCTGCTTATTCCATATTGTATTGTTCAAGTCGTACTGTTCTAGAAGGCAAGGTCGATCCACAGAAGCGGCACCAAATATATGGCTGTGTAGGTCGAGAAGTCAATTTGAAGCCTAAAGTTTATACATCTATAAAAAAACAATCTCGACCTATAGGTCGAGAAAGATTCAAAGTAGTATACTGAACCTCAGAACAACCACGACAGTACCAGAGTCACAATAGTTAAGTGGGAGAGCAGACTGTGTTTTTGGTGACCTCTAATTGTCATTGTTGCTATATGCAAAGCGTGTAACTCCGATTTTATCTCTAAAAAACAAAACTCATCTCTGTATCTGAAAAACAAGGTGTCGCTGGTCTTCGCCCTTCAGGCAGTCAACAGCTAATATAGCTGACTCCCACCTTTCGCTTTGAACTATATCACGTATTGACCACGTAACCGCAGAACGCTCATGCAAGAACCCAGAGCCTTATGCTCCAGACTTGTACCAATTCCCATCCTGATGTCGTACCCCACGACAGTATAAAGAGCTATTATAGGTATACAGGGAATGTAAGAAGGGGAAGTGCATTACAGTTAAAAGGAAGTTTATCTTTAATATAAATGAAATCCTTAAACTCAATAAAGAAGCAGAAGTAGAGGTATCAAAGGGAAAGTCGAGAAAGAGACGAACAACGAGGGCTATAACTCCTAGAATTGGGGACGAGGAAGAAGAGGATATCGAAAATAGTATATACAAGAGCGAGAGTGATTGTATTATTGTAGCAAGTAGTAGATCGAAATCTAAGTGAAGAAGCTGAAATTACGACCCGCTTCCCCTACTGACCCGCTTCCCCTACAATGACGTTAGGGATGATAAGAGAGAAGAGAAGAATATTGCATAAAAAATAGATAATAGTGCGAAAGTTATGCGCAGAGGTGTCTGACCTCTAGGTCTATCCGACTTCAGGGTCAATAATGTTAAGCTTAAGTCTAATTTCCTGTTCTCCTATTAGTAAGAGGTAGATCAATAGATTCTATAAACGATATCCTAAGCTAAAGACAGTCTACTCTTAAGCCCTAGATGCGAGCTGCTTTAAAGGAGTTACTTATCTGGTCATAAATGCCTACTTTAATGCCCTTACTAACCTTTTCCTTAAGAACTCCTATCCTCCTAATGCGATTTTCAATATCGACGAGACTGGCTTTACTCTAGATACTACTTTACCTTCGAAAGTACTTATAAGAGGAGGAGATACTAGGACATTTAAGAAGATAAGCAGAAAGTAAGAGTGGATAATAGCAATTGAGTGTATTAGAGCTTTAGGAATTGTATTACCTCTGCTTCTTATTTTTAAAGCGAAATATACAAATACTGCATAGATACTAGCCTCTATGCCTAAAAGCTAGAAGTTCTTGATATCTACTAGCTGATAGAAATCCAATAACCACATATATGAGTAATTAACTACTTTATTCGAGCCTGAAATATACTAAAATAACAGAAAACAGAGGCTAATACTTCTTAATAGATATAGATCTCACCTTATGGCGAGGTTTATTGCCTTTTGCTTTAATAAGAATATCGACCTTGTAGTACTACTGCTACATACTTTGTATATCCTATAGCCTCTCGGTATTGGCATATTTAGTCCCCTTAAGCAGGCTTTATTAGCTGAAATCGAGAAACTCTTCTGCTTAGATATTTAACAAATACTCTAAGCCGAGTAGATGGAAGCCTATATAACGGCTAGGAATCGAGTCTTTATACCTCGAAGTATCGAATCATTATTTCGAGTATCTACTATCTACTCTCTTAGCCTAATTACTATCCTCTCGACTCTCTGAATGCCTACTCCTACCCTCTGGGTAATCCTGCTGCCTATTATAACTCTGAACGATCTAGACTGCTCCCTACTAGATAGTTCGCTACTAGAGGGTATAGGGCTATAGGAGGCGATATTGCTAGTTAACTCAATTGTTTATTCTTCTACTCTTAAGTATCACGGGAGAGCAATGCGTACGCTGAGGTCTCATGTGGTAACGTCAGTGTACGGGATATCGGTCAGTACTAGATATCGGTGTTAAAGGAATACCAAGTAGTATATTTAAAAGAGGTATCTCGCAACGTAGTGAACACCAAAGCAAGCACTGCTTTCGTACAAAGACTGATCGTTGCTTCCTCGCTGCTGTCCAGCATGCGAGTCGCACATATCGCGCTGGCTGCTGCCAAGCGCAGTACAGGCTGTGCCCTGCACGTGACCTTAGACTTCATCCTAAGGACTCCCGTAACAATCGGCCAAAATTCAGGGTCCACTTTTCTCTATTGTTGATAACTCTCTAAATAATGCTGAAATTAGAATTTCTGTTAGACTATTATAAATATATAGATATCAACTCTTTATGTGTATAATATTAAGATATATAAAAAAGATTAAGGTCTATTTATAAGTAATCTACTTTTATCTATTACTTAGAGAGATTTAAGCTTCACTAGTAAAAGAGGGTTTATTGAGTAAAGAATACTATCTCTGTCTATTTTGAGCTAAGATATAGATAATATTATACTTGTGCTACCTTATAATAACTCTATTATACTTTATTCTTTTAGAATTAAGCTATGATATAGCTTATAAGTAACCTTAACCCTAGCCCTAAGGCTTTTTCCCTACGTATTTCTTAGTATACTCTACGTAGATCTAGGAATTTAGCTACAAAGTCGGCTTTTTCGGACATTATTAGTAGATTTATAATAGCCCTAACCTATAATAGAGTTTTAAATAAACACTATAAGATACTCTATATCTAGAAGATTATATGCATAAAATCTTAGATAAATCCTATATGTATCCCGCTCTCTAGCTCTTTTATTATAAAAGTCTAGAAGTTAAGGTTTATCAATAGCTAAAAGTAAAATAGATAATTAAGTGTACTAAGCCTTCTAAAAATTTCTAAAAGTTAGATATATAAAGAGCTAGTATCTATATATCTATAATAGTCTAACAGAAATTCTAATTTCAGCATTATTTAGAGAGTTATTAACAATAGAGAAAAGTGGACCCTGAATTTTGGCCGATATTTAGTACTGACCGATATCCCGTACACTGACGGTTATTCAACAAGTTCGATATAGGAGTAGGAGAGTTATAGAGTAGCTATCATACAAAAGGTCACAGTAGCCAATATTGAGCACAAGCCATGCTAGTGCTTCAGTTCCCAAGAACTATTCCTTTACATTACTCTCCTCCTATCCTCCCTTCAGTAGTCAGACTCTGATTGAAGTTTGTCAGAGTCCAATGAAGATGCATCTGAGGACTGCCCTAGCTGCTTTCCAGAGTGAAGTCTAAGCTAACGTCAACCACCCTGAAGCGGGACACACCCGGAAGCGGGACACTACGCAGGCATGACTGATTGAACGCCCATTGGTATAGACTATACTTCAATCGTGATGATATCTACTGTGAGTGTCCCGCTTCCGGGTGTGTCCCGCTTCAGGGTGGTTGACGTTATGTAATTATATCTGAAATAGATAAGATTGCTAGTTGAGATCTTTTGTAATACTTTTTACTCTAAGATCCATCCATTTGTTCTTAATATCCACTTGTAAAATCTCAGGAGACTGTTTTCTAATTTGACATTTGTCTTCACTTGTGCAAGCGATCTGTGCATCAGGCTCCAATTGAGGGATCTCAAATTGGTATTCCAGGGAAATAATAGTAGCTTCTGAGGGATTTTGAGTAGTATTTGCATAGAATTGCGCTCCAATTGTTCCACAGCTCTTCACTTTCACTTACATGCACTGTTCGACTGTCCTTTACTACTAGCACTATTTGCACTGGCTCCAAAGGATCAGTATTTGCTACTGCCCTTTAACTTCCTTCTCCTCACCACTAATCATCAACTTCAATCAGCAAGGTTAGTTCAAATCCCCTTCTTCTTCTAAATCTCCTCTCTCCCCTTGACAGAGAATTCAGTTTCTGCTTCATCATACCCTTCTCAGGTACAATTCTATTTGTGCAGGATTCTGAGCGATTTTGCTCAGCTTCCCATCTTCTTCGCCTTCTCCCAAATCTCTCTTGAGCCATTGTTCATCAGAGGATCTCCGTATTTCGCTTCAAAGTCGTCTATTGCACTAGTATCTGACAGTTCTTCTAAGGGTTCCTATATTGGTTTGTAGTATCCAGCCCATTTCACTAGGACTTCTCTTCCTACACTTTTGTTTTTTTTAGCTTTTTGTGAATGCAGAGTATCTCTTCAATGTAGTATTCTTTATGTGATTCAATCAACTCAAGTTCTGGCTGATTGTCATTGGATATCTGTCCTAGCAGAGGATTATATCCAGCTAGTCAGAGAAGGTCAGAATGAAAAATAGAGTATACACTGTTAGAGAGCCCTATTAGGCAGATAGAGACTAGTGACAATACCTCAGCCACTATGAACTTGGTGTGCTTTGCATCTAAGCTCCTTTTGGCCTAATTGTTATATAGTTCCTCAGATCTAGCCAAACCTTATTTTCCTTCTGGTAGATTGGTGCTAGAGTCTGCTTCCTATTAGTATACTCCTCCTGCTTCTGCACAGAGTCTGCCATATTGGCTTGGCATAGATCTGAAATCTTCTTCATCTTTGCTACGAATTGCAAAGCTCTTTCTGCAGCAGCAAGCCTAGTAACTAGGACAGTCTCTAGTTCTAATGGAATAGCAGCTATATATTTGTAGCTATATATTGCTCAGAATGGGCTCATTCTGAGTCCTGTGTGATATCTCCTATTAAGCACTAATTGAGCAGTGGGAAGCCACTATTTCCAGTCGGACTGCTCCTAATTAATGAAGTTCTGTAAATATACTTGGACTTCTTGATTCATCCTTTCAGGGCTCCTATCCATTTGTGGATAGTATGCAGAGCTTAACCTCTGAGTCATACCAGTAAGTCGACAGAATTTCTTCCAAAAGGTGCTCATCCAGTTTATCCCTTAGTCACTTGTAATAGCTCTAGGCATCCTATGGTATTTCTCCTAGCATTCTATGAACTTTTGCGCACAATCCTCAGCCTTCATACTGGGCATTGCTTCGAGAACTACCCATTTGCTTAACCTGTCCTTAATTACTCAGAGGTAGCTATTTCCTTCAGAGTTAGATAGGTCAGTTATGAAATCCATGGAGATCTCCTAAAAGAATCACTCAGGAACCAGCAATGGTTGCAAGAGTCCATGTTTATGTTCTCTCCATACCTTATTTCGGCTGCAATAGTCACAGTTCCTCAGGAACTGTCAGACATGTCTTGACTATAAGGGCCAGTAGAAGTTGCATGCCAGTATCAAATTGATAGCATCCTGCTCTGAGTGACTATATACTGCTGAATCGTGTACAGACTGAATCGATTTCATCCATAACGTCACTGTAGGGGAGATCGGACAGTAGGGGAGTTCGGACAAAATTTAGGGTCCACTTTTTTCTATAGCTATTGACTCTTTAAATAATGCTAAAACTAGAATTCCTATTAGACTATTATAAGTATCTAGATATTACTTTCTTATATATCTATATTATAGAAATTCCTAGAAAGGTTACTAAGCTTGATTACTTCTTTCACTTTTACTTATCTATAGAGCTTGACTTCTAGACTTTTATAATAATAGAGCTAGAGAGCAGGATTTATTTACGATTTTTCTAAGATTCTATATATAGAATCTTCTACTTATAGAGTATCTTATAGTATCTCACTTATACTCTATCCTAGGTTAGTATTATAATAAATCTACAGATAAGGTCGAAAAAAGCCGACTTTTTAGCTATATTCTCAGATCTACGTAGAGTGTACTAGGAAATACGTAGAGAGTATACCTTAGGGTTAGAGTTAAGGCTACTCATAAGCTAGATTATAGCTGATTCCTAAAAGTATGAAGTATAATAGAGTTATTATAGGATACTATAGAGATAATATTACCTATATTTTAGCTCAAAATGGATAAATATAGTATTCTTTATCTAATAAACCTTATATTTCTAGTAAAGCTTAAAATCTCTCGAAGCAATAGGTAAAAGTAGATCACTCCTAAATAGACCTTAACCTTTCTAATACATCTTAACATTGTATGTATAGAAAGTATATATATATAGAATTATTATGATATAAATAGATCTTAAATTGTAGGGCTATTTGAAGAGTTGTAAGTAATAAAGAAGAATAGACCCTAAATTTTGTCCGATATCCCATACTGTCCGATATCCCGTACACTGACGTTAGTGTGTTGTTTTCCTGCAGCGTAGGATCTGCCTCCTTATTATCAGTATCCAAGGTAGAGGGCATGGCTGGCACCTACAGTTTCCCACAATGTCTAAGATTCTTGCATTGGTCCAATGTGAAGTTGCCAGCTTATATTTTTACTTTGATCTCAGCTGGGAGCATCCAGGCCCCAATAGATATTGTGCAGTGTACTACTTGATAGATAGAATCTTTCTGCTTCATCTTTTTCCATAGTCTTCTGGGTGTTGCTCACGGCCAATTGGATAAGATGATCGATTGTACGGATATCATCGCTTCAGGAAGGTGACAAGGAGATAGAGAGAGCATGATAATCATGAGAGTGGATTTTGGATCATATGGCGTGCTAGTTTTTGATGGTCTGAAAAAGCATTGTGCCTTGGAACAGCGTATTCTTACGGCTTATATACATCGTATCGTTGACATATTAAGATATTGAGAGAAGACACTACGTGATGATAATCGGTCTATGGAGTGCCTATTCTCGACAGCTTTTGAACTGTGGTAGACTACTATGGCTAGCATAACACAAACGACAGCGCGGTCTTGAAATTTGAAGTTCCACATGTGAAACTGTTGCAAAGCTTACACTTTCCGTAAACCTGCTCAGGTAACGCCGCCGTTGCATCGTTGTGTCTCAGCTCCAAGATTGTCTTACATACAGTCTATATGTATCAGTTAAGGTGGCATGATGACGTGCATAGCTAATGCATGATCCAAGAGCGCCCTTCCCTGCGGCTGAATGATCCGTATTGCGGCCCCTCTGCCGTGACACGTACCGGAAGAACCGGTCTCCCAACCACGCCATACTAGAAGTGTAACGGCTACGCCATGGTGTTTCTATTCCTAGCCACGACCAGTAGTCAACTATCTGGCTGGGAAGTCGCAATGCCGCTACGATAACTCTACTTGCCATGGCGTTCGAGCTTCACGCCATGAATTCGTCGTCCGAGACGATGGACATGAACGCGACTGTCGACGGCTTCATGACATATCCGCGCGCGAAGCTCACGCCGGACAACCCCTACGCAGTGAGGATCCCATCACGACATCAGACTCCAAGGCCCCGGTCTGAAGACTCGACAAGACATTGCGGCGATGATTCACAGGAGAATCTCATACAACCACGATTCGGTACCAACACCGAGAAGGAGAGATTGCCAAACTTTAATCCGCCAATGATACGACGTCTTCAAGCCTTTTGTTCCCTGTACGCACATCACCTGCTGGTCGTGACACTCGTCGCGCTTTTACAAGGTGGCTGCGCCCTTTGGCAGGGTTTCTGCATGTGGAAGAACAACGATGCCTACCACGCATTCGGTCCAGGCGTCGTGGCTGCGAAAGCTTTCGCTGGTGCTTTGTACCCTTCGATAGCAATATTGTTAGCCAGCACAAGCCGCCGCCTGCAAACATTTTGCCGGAACAATACCTACCTAAGAAAATCTCCGTTATGGGATCTTGGACATGTCATACACATCTGGATGGCCACGTCTACTGTCACGTTCGGGACTCTCCATGGAATTTGCCACTTGGTGGGCACTTTTCGACATGGATCGCAGATGCTTGGAAGGGAGCCTTCGCCGACGCTTCTTAATGGTCAGGCATGGTCGTATGTCAACTTTCTCTGCTGTCTCTCTGGTGCAACAGGAATCGCGCTTCTCGTCTTCCTGTGGACCATACTGCTCACGAGTCTTCCTTTTATGAGGAGGAACTACTACGAGATTTTCCGATGGGTACATTTCTTGGTCTACCCATTGATCGCATTGCTTTGCGTACATGGATCTTCTTCATTACTCCAACAACCGTTGATCGGCTACTGGATAGCGCTGCCAACGCTGCTGGTACTGTATGAGAAATTCCATCGCATCGCGGATAGGACCTCGTCTGTGCAGGCGACGATCAGTGTGAGGGACGATGTCGTCAAGGTCGTCTGTTTCGAGCCGTATGGCAAGCAGTGGCGCATCAAACCCGGGCAGTATATCTTGTTGCTGATACCTCCGGTGTCGAAAATGCAGTGGCACCCTTTTACAGTGTCATCTTGCGGAGTAGGCTTCATCGAGCTGCACATCAAATGCACAGGTGGATGGACCGAACGGTTGAGGCAATTAGCATACGAACAGGCGCTACAGAGAGTGTATCTCAGCGGCCCGTTTGGTGCGCCTGCTCAGAGGTACTCTGATTATCCTCAAGCAATCATGATTGGATGTGGTATCGGCATCACACCCATGAGCGCCATCCTGCAGTCAATGACAGTGAACGCCACGAAGCAGCCAAGAGACTTCAATCTGCCCCCAGGAGAGATTCGGTTGCAGCACATGAATTCCGCATCGACTCGAAACCTGCTCGCAGATCGAGCCCCTAGGAGCATGGGTGACGATCATGCCACCTCGGAATCAGAATACGACAGAAGTCGAAGCCCAACACCCTCGCATACTCCTCAACGTGTCCCGAGCCAAGACTCAGCCTGCCACTTACCGCTCCCCATAACCGAAACGCGAGACATCGACTTCCACCTCATCGTCCGCGAGCAGAGGAATTTGGCCGCTTTCACACGCCTGTTCGATACGCTCTACACCAGCCGAGACCGGACTTTATCGGAAAATCTCAGCATCAACCTGAGCACGTATTTGACCGGCGTAAGGGAGAAAGTAAACCGATTCCCAATGCTCGATGCTCAGCGACCGCAGGTCGGTGCACTACATCGACATATCAACTACGGTCGACCGGATATCGGACAACTGCTTCGAAAGCACTTTTTAAGTCTTGTTTCCCGGAAGATCAATCGAGTTGATGTAGCTGTTTTTGTAGGTTAATTCCAAATGATTCTCCCGATATCAAAGCTGACAGATTCCAAGTTTTGTGGGCCCAAAGCAATGTGTCGCGCTATCTCGGCGTGTTGCATTGAGATCACCGCGCAGGCGATGTTCTCTGGTCTCCGAATTCGATACATCTTTTGGAAGGAGAATTTTTGAAGCTTTGCGCCAGGTGGCCCTCGACATCAAGAGTTGTGACAGCGTTTTACTCAAGCGTGATCCGAGAGTGTAGGGGATGGAATCCTTGCTTTGCTTCTCTATGCATAGTGATAGAAAAAAGGTTATATAGACGTACAATTCGGCCTGACATGAGTTTGAAACATGTTCAATCTGGTATTGCCAAGAAAAGCCCACAGCCAGAAACTTATGCACAATGGCGTCTGTGGCTTTCGGAAGATCGAGCTGACACCTGACACCCGACACCTGAAGATCTGTGATGATTTGTCTAAACTTGTACTCACTGCATATCAGCCGTTACTGAAGTTTATACGACGTTGAATGTGGCTGTGTGCTTAACCACGGGACGTTTCATGATGCGATTGATCAATACGGCAACGCTGCAGCTGGAGGACTTCACGCTACGTGACATCCCGCCGTACGCAATCCTTTCGCATACGTGGGCTGAGAATGAAGTCACTTTCCAAGATATGATCGCTGGGAATGAACGTCTTCGATCGAAGCAGGGCTACGTCAAAGTTGTTAAGACCTGTCAGCTCGCTGTCGACTCAGGCCTCGACTATGCCTGACTGGACACTTGCTGCATCGATAAGTCGAGTAGTGCGGAGCTGATAGAGTCCATCAACTCCATGTTCCAGTACTATGCGCGGTCTCACATTTGTTTTGCGTACTTGGCCGATCTGGCACCTGGTACAGACAACATGGGCGCATTCCGGTGGTTCTCACGCGGATAGATATCGCAAGAGCTCATTGCGCCAGGCGATCTGGTGTTCTGTGATCAGACATGGAAACCTTTTGTTGCGATATCAGAACTAGTGGATGTATTGGCCGAAATCACTCGCGTGCCTCGCGATGTGCTCTTAGACGCCTCGAGCCGCTCTGCCGTCTCAGTCGCAGCGAGGATGTTCTTGGGCGGCAGATAGGCGGACTGCCCGCGTGGAAGACGTGGCTTACAGCTTGTTGGGTAACGTTACTGTACTAGAAGCGGAACAGTACTAGAAGCGGAACACCCCGTGTATATCTCATACTGATGCGCGATGTTCTAATCACGTGTTGCGTGGAATATGTCCTGCCTGCGTAGTGTTGCGCTTCTAGTACAGTGACGTTATATCCGACGTCAACATGCCCTTGGTATATGGTGAAGGTCGTAAAGCTTTCCGAAGGCTCCAAGAAGAGATTGTAGAGCGGGACAATGATCTGGATATCTCTGCGTGGGAGCCTTCGAGCAACCAGGAAACAGGTGAGGTCAACGGGAATCTACTGGCTGTTTCTCCATCGGCATTCCTAAACAGTGCTACGGTCAATACTACACCGGATCAATCTCCCGAATTCTCGATCACAAACAAGGGGCTCTTGGTCTCACCTGACACACCCGTAGGGCCGTTTTCAGTCAGCGACGATTCACAAGCGAACTTCCTGGGCATATGCCTTGGATATGGATCTCATATGGGACGCGTGTATTCCGGTAGGGTGTTCCTCCATCTACAAAGGATTGGGCCCAGACTTTATTGCCCGAATGCTCGGCATTCCTTGATCTGGTTCCAGTCATGTAATGATGGAAGCCACACGAGCCAGGTCAACGTATGACCTGTTTCGACATCATTCGATCTCGCTACCTGTGAAGTCTACGAGATATGAGCTAATGTGACTCGGCATTGGCACGAAATGGAAAATAGGAGACCATTGAGATGCTTGTGCGTGAGTGTTTGGTGCAAGAAGTCTCCCCGCAATGCCAGCCAGCACTTCGGTCAAAGTGACACCTCACCTCTACAGCGTGACGACGTGTCGCGCCGACAACACAGCCAAGTTACCAGCTACGAAAGCTGTAGAGGAAAGTCCCCGCAAAGTAGCACTACTAACTAGCTACCTCAACACACCACCAAGATGCATTCCTCACTGGTGAGAGTGCAGACGGCCTTCGGCTTCTTCACCTCGGCCGCATTCGCAGTCGCGGCCGCCGTCGCAGTCAGCGTCCTGCTCATCCCTCAAGCGCCCAGCGCCAGCCTCGAGCTCAAGAACGTGCAGGTCGTCAAGGGCAGGCCGCACTACTACAGCACCAAGAGAGAGGAATACGCCCATGTCAAGTTCGATCTGGATGCCGGTGCGTATTGCGCAAAGCCAATGCGATTGAATTTCGCTAACATCAAATGCCCAGACCTGACCTCCCTCTTCAACTGGAACACCAAACAGGTCTACCTCTACATCGTCGCCTCCTACCCCTCCTCCTCGCCCTCCACCATCCCGCCCTCCGAGCTCGTCATCTGGGACGCCATCATCCCCGCCGACAACGCACCCCTCCACCCGAACACCTACATCCACCCGACGCCGAAGAGCTCCAAGGCCAAAAACAAAAAGTCAAGGAAAGCCACCGGCAAGCCCTACCCACCCGGTGGTAGCCCTGGTATCGTAAAGCTTGACAGCCAGAAGCCCAAGTACCAGATCACAGACGTGAAGGGCAAGATCGCGGAGCGCCAGAGTGCGACACTGACCCTGCACTGGAATGTGCAGCCTTATGTTGGAGCGCTTGTCTGGGACAACAGGGGTACCGTTGGACTCTGGAAGGGACTGAAGGGTGGAAACAGCAAGAGCTTTGATTTCCCGCCGCTCAAGGGCAGTGAGGCTGCCAAGGCGGCGGAGCTGGGCACGGAGGCTGGTAGGGAGAGACCGAAGGCTTCTGGCTTCTTTTGAGCGGGCCTTCACTATGGGAAGAGTTGTTACGGCAGGAATTTCTGAATACTTTTCCCCCATCCGTCTAGGACGAACAGTCTGGCACTGTTTGCTCGGTACGCCGTGTGGCGAATTCACTGTTTCAAGGTGTGCAGAAGTGAAGTTGGACTACTACATGTCGTGCCTGATTGCCTCACGGTTCGCGATTCGCGTATTGCTATATCTTCCACCGGTGCGATCTCCTTTCCTTCTTACCCACTTACAATCAACACTCCCACAACACAAGGCCGCTCACAATTTGGATTTGTCCCGAGGAGACACCAGACAACGCGGACACTCGCATCATGGGTAGGCCACCTGCCAAGCGGCAGAGGTGAGCGTCTCCAGGCCAATAACATGGATCATCACTAATAGCTCAGCAGGCTCGACATGACCAAGACCTTCACCGTCAGCGTCGGCACAACGATGAAAAAATTCACCCTCTACACCGAAATCGCCACTCGCTCCTCCAAAATTCTTCCAAGCCGCCCTCCGCCGAAGCTGGAATGAATCGCGAACGAATCGCGTCGCTCTCGCCGAGGTGCACTCTGATGTCTTCGGAGGCTACCTCCAACGGCTGAACACCGGCGTCATCACCTCCAGCTTCCCCATTAGCAAGCCCAGCATATTCGACTTGGCCGAGCTCTACATCCTAGGCGACTTCCTGGACGACGCGGCGTTCCGCAGCGCGGTCCTTGACGACCTCATGACTTCTGCTTACGAGATGTGGCCTGGCATCTGCAGCGTTAACCTCGTTTGGGCCAACACACCCGGGGATTCGCCGCTGAGGGCGATGATATTGGAGATCTGGGTCAAGAAACCTCTGTCGTTGGCTGTTGAGAAGCTCGTGAGCGAGGCTGATGAGTATCCGGGTGCTTCCATGGCGGAGCTGTTTGAGCATATGGCGGTGTCGGACAAGATTGGGTCGAAGGAGTCCTGTTGCAAATACCACTTCGTGAAACAGCTGAAGGGGTTTCGACGTGGGCTTGGGAAGGAGTGAAGCCGAGAGGCTGAGTATTTGAGCTGCGATTGCGGACTCGCTGCCCGGTCTCTATGTCCCCATGTAAAGGTAGTGGGACAAGGTCTCCAAGCTCTTGGCATAATTCACGGTCTCTCGCGTCCATCACTCGAATTCGCTGCTCACGAGACATCAAACAACGCCGGGCCCCTCACCAACCACGAGAACAGCAGCTGTTGAGCTCTACGTTTTTCTCTTTGCGCGGGATGTATATCATGAAGTATGTAATGGCAAATCAGACGAGCCTCAGACTTCTTGAATCTAAACACCATCCAAGAGTAGACTTGCTTTTCCATATCAGCGCAAGTGTATTGGCCTTCACATGCCTCTCGTGTCACTCTTCTGCATTGGCAATCACGTGCGCTGTGTTGCTTGGAGCCTTTGGCATCAGCCCTGAAATCAACCAACCATTTTTTTAGTGGTTAATGGCATGGTTGAGGCAAAAGCTCTTCAACCAACCATCAAAAGTAGTCAGCCAACCACAGTTAGTTAATTAATGGTTAATAGTATAGTAAGTGACTTAGTGATTTGAGATATTAGAGGAATATTTTGACCCTAAGTCTCAAATCCGATATTAAGGGTTAGGGTTTTTTCAAATATATGCGCGCAGTTCTTAATATATATAGTGTTGTGTGATCTCGGACTTTTCAAATTCCTCTCCGGCTCCTCTAATGCGTGTCTCTTATATATACGCAGCTGGCTCCCTATTAACTACTATTATTCAAAACACTACAACTATATTGTCAAAATAGCTATATAATTATGTATAAATAAGCAAACATATAGCTAAAGGATCCCTAAAGACAGCGAATTAATTAAAAGGTTGTAAACTTCTTGTTTATCGACTGCTAAGTAAAGGCACTCTAAACTCCTTGTTAGCTAGCAAACCCCTTAAGAGTTACTACTAAGGAATATGCTAATACTACCACTATAGTAGTCTCCTTTGCAATCAGCCTTATAGAAGTTATATGTAGTATCCTTAGATTTAGTAAGGAGTGTATTTCGCAATATGACAGCAAAAATACTACGTCACGAAAAAAGAATGCCTGAGCTACTGTTCCTAAGTATTCCGCTTCGAGCTACTTCAAGCTGTTGCTGGGCAAATACTAAGCTGCTAAGCTAAGACTCAGCTTTAGATTCAGTATAATGATCTATGCAAGCTATAGCTAAGCTATAGCTAAGCTGCTAAGCTAAGACTTAGCTTTAGACTCAATATATCTATATATATTATGGCTGTGTAGGTCGAGAAGTCAATATGAAGCCTGAAGTTCATACAGCCATGAAAAACAATCTCGACCCATGGGTCGAGAAAGATTCAAGGTAGTACACTGAACCTCAGAATAACTACAATAGTACTAGAGTCACAATAGTCAAGTAGGAGAGCAGACTGTGTTTTTGGTGACCTCTGATTATTATTATTACTACACGCAAAGCATGTAACTCTGATTTTATCTCTGAAAAACAAAACTCCTCTCTGTATCTGAAAAACAAGGTGTCACTGGTCTTCGCCCTTCAGGCAGTCGACAGCTAATATAGCCATCTCTCACCTTTCGCTTTAAACCCTATCATGTATTGACTACGTGACTGTAGAATGTTTATACAAGAACCCAGAGCCTTATGCTTAAGACCTGTACCAAATCCTATCCTGATGTTGTACTCTACAACATTTCCTCCCCTACTAACTATAGTATCGTCCTATAATGCTAAAAGAAGTTAAAAGAAAAAAGAAAAACAAGAAATCAAAGTTATCAATCCCAGAATTTCGAGTAGAGCCTTTCCTGATCTATAGGTCGAGAAAGATCTTAGCTATGCCTATGTTAAAGTTCCTATTCCTACCTGCTAAGAGATATGCTACTAGCAGAACTACTAGGGGATTGCACATCAGAGAAGTAAGAGCTGCCAGATTAAGAGTAATAAGAACCTGAAGACTATATCGATCTGCTATAGCCCTGAGTTCCCTGCACTAGATTGTCGTCATTATTAGAGGATAATAAGGATAATAAAGGCCTGTCACTTACAGATGATAATAACGAGCGAGTGCGAATAAGGATACCAGATTGGACAAGTAATACTGAACCATCACAAGCATTCTTAAAGACATCGAGATACTCAGCCTTCTTGGTTAAGTGCTTCTCTCTATCTAGGGGAAGCTCATAATTGTTAAGCTCATATATGCAGTTCTCTTTGTTCATCTAATATAGATCCTATAGCTTAGATTGAGAGCGAGTATTACAATTGTAAGTGGCATCTATAGCATTAGCTCTAAGAGTAATCACCTTCTGCGCTAAGTTAAACTAAGGGCAGGCCCTAAAGAAGGATTTAGAACTATAGGACGTCTTCTCTAGCTCAACCATCTTGTCGAATAGTCTATTACTAGCAAACATACTAATACTAACTATCTTAGCTAGAATGCGAACTCTGTAGTAAGTGACAAAGTCATAGACTGTAGATTGGAAGTTGTCACTGTTATAGGTACAGTCTTTCTATCTATAGAATACATTGCCTATCTCCAAATGAACAGCTCTATCATCCTAGGGGCATTAAGCTACTAAGGCATTATAGACTAGACTCATATCCATGATTCGCACAAAAGCTAGGAAGGGAGTACTAACTTCGCCATATTTGTATAAGTATCCTAAAGGGGTCTTAGGTAGAATAACACTAGTAGTATGAGCGATGTAGAGCTCATCGAAGGTAGGACCTTTAGGTACCTCTATAGAACCATTACTTGCTAGGAAGCCTACATACTATAGATAGATAGTATAGCGAAGCTTCATACTATAAGCAGTAGAACTATGTAGAAGGAGAGGCGAAGTGAGGCGAATCTGAGCAGTAATATAAGGGTGAGAGGCCTAGCGAACATTTAGTGAGCTAACTATAGTAGCATCTAGAATAGTGCTGTTTATTTGCTTAACAAACCTGTTATCTAGCTTACTCTTCTTCTTAAGGAGGTTAGTGAACCTCCTAATCTTTGCTATGTTATTAAAGCTAGTACAAAGCTTAGTGCAGTTGTTGTTGTCTTCGTCATTTAGAAAGAGAGATCCCTACTACTGATCTTTGCTCTTGCCTTTAGCAGTGAGTGTATACAGGTTCTGATCAAAGTGATAGAACCTAGTGCTCTGTCCTTGTATAGCGTACTTCACATACTAAGGGCTAGTTATAAGTGCAAACAGGTGGTCGCTGCGAGCCACTACATTAAGCAATTAGTACCTAGGATCCTGACAGACAACTTGTTGAGTAAGGCTCCCAAACTGGTTTCGTTGCTATCCTATCTCGATACATTGCTTATACTGGTGCTAGTGGTACATATAGAACTCCACACATATAAGTGTAAGCATTCCAGATTGCTTTAGGTAGTCTATTATATTATTCGATTTGAGGCTCTTATAGCTGCCTTACAATCTATTTTCGTAGTTGTCCTAAGTTATGCCTATAGCTAGGGCGATCTTAATAGTGTAGCTCTCTATGAATCTGAAAGATCTATCAAAAATCTCTGCACGGAAAGGCACATGCCTTAGGAAGAAATAGTATACTCTTAGAGTATCACTCTTAACAGCAGGACAGCATCCCTTACGCTACTAGTTAAAATGCCTGTCCTTGGTTTGAAGGGCCTTAAGGCCTCCCTCAGAGTCTTTTCCAGCCATTATAGTCTCAATTTGAGTGAGGAGTTCATCCCATGTCGCTGAATTGGTCATCATACCAAGAGCAGCTCTAAGTCGCTATATGTGCTTCTAGCAAAGCTTCTTGTTGTTCTAACCACTAAGGCGACCAACTATAGAGACCTGCTTCAGAATAGTACAGCGCTCTGTAGTAGTCTTAGCCTGAATTAGAAGGTTGTTGATGTAGTCGATAATAAACTGTAGTACCTTCGTAAAGCACTTGAGGTCGCTACTACTATAGGTAGATGTGTTGTAGTATCTGCTAATAGGTCCTATCATGTTAAGTTGCTATTTCTGCTTCTTAGGCAGCTGTAGTATGCCTTAAATGCTCATATTAGCAACAAAGTCGCTAAGGCTGCTAATAGAAGGAGAAGGAGAATCATAGAGTCCTACACCTCTAGCAATCCTGCTGCTTAAGAAAATGCCTAGAGAGGCCACTCCTTAAGACGGACTGGCATAAATAGCAAACTCTAGATCAGCATAGATACTATCGTCATTTCGAATCAAGAGATGTTCCTACGCGCATTGGTCTAGGTTAGTAGTATTCACACTATTCAATGTGCTATGGGTAGCAGCCTTATTATAATTATAGGTGAGAAGGATACGCTTGCCCAACACTCCCTAGTTGCGTATCTGACTAATGCTATTAAGCCTGTCTAGCAGGGCTAGGTTCAAGCGTTTGATCATATCACTAAGAGTGTTCTTATTAGCGCGTACCTGCTTATAGACTGCCTAAAGGGAATGAGTAGCCTTGTCTGATGTGCATATTGACTTAATAGAGCGATTGCTTGCAACTAAAGGGTACACTACCTGAATGCCATCCTAGGCCTCTTTCTTGCAATTGCACGTACTCTTACTAAGCTCTGCTAATTAGTGGAATTCTGGAAAGTTCTCAGGGAGGCTATTTAGGACCTGGCTACTAGGATTGTTGTTCTTCTATGCAGTATTGTAGTTATAGTAGTCATAGAAATGCGAGGCAAGATCCGCAATTTCGCTTAAAGCTATATCAGCAAGTTCGAGCAGGCTATACTATATAGCTCCACGAACTGCTAGTATTTGCTTGTTAAGGAAGGAAATGAGGTCTTCTAAAGTCACCTTCGTGCTCTTGGAATAGAAGTTGCAGAATTTGTTATAAGAGATGTTGCCTACAGCAACAAGAGTATGCATGCTATTAGCTGCTGTATTAGTAGCTTCTAGGTTCGTAGGTCGCTATGTGATAGCGCGCTGAGAAGGGTTCCGAGGGGTGTAGGGGGTTTGCGATGCCATAGTGGCTAAAGGAGGAAGCTGATAACTGCAAAATCGGCCGAGTGAGAAAGGTAGAGGGTGTGCCTTTGTGTTATCGAGTCGAGTCGTGAGTGCGAACAAAGGTAGGGAGGAGAGAGGGTGGTTGTTAGTACAGTTAGAGAGAAGAAGTCGTCAGTGTAGGAGGGCAGCAGGTTAATATGTTTTCCCAAACATCTAAACAGTATTAGCGCCTTTTTTGTAGCAAACAGAAACAGTCGGCTCGTGACTATTAAACAATTGGCTCGTAACTATTAAACAGTCAGCTCGTGACTATCAAACAGTCGGCTCGTAACCATCAATACGCCTTTTAAGGCTTGTGATTGGTCTATCAGTGAGTCTATAAGCAATAGTCGCCTCCTTTGAAGTGAAGGAGTTCCTTTATCACAAGTGAAGGACCTAGAGGAAGCATCCCTTCTTTTCATATGACTTTACTAAACCTATCCTTCACTACTATTAACTGAGGTATCAAATACCTCCCCTGCTAACTATAGTGTTTGCAGTATGTGACGTTTCTAGTTCTTAGCGCTGTTCCTGTGACGTAGGGGCTTCTTGTTGAGTTGAGGAGTGCTGAGCACCTTAGAGTGAAGTGTGAAGCACGCATCGTTGGTTTATCGCAGGTTTATTGTAGGCTGAGGAGTCTCCGATCAATGTCGACCTATAGGTCGAGAAAGATTGTTATAGCTATTTCTTAGTCGATACAACCCTGTGCTCGCTCGTCTATTCTATTATTGTTACGTTCAGTATAGTAAGGCAGTTCCTTGTCTCCTGTTCTCTTCTGAATGCGCTGTGTTCGTTTTGCTCCTGTCTTTGCCTATTATGGCTAGTCCTTATATCTACCACATATGCTAGTCTAGTGCTAGTTGCCTATAACTGTGTACCTATCTCGAAAAGGGATAAAAGGAAAAAAAACAAGAAAGGAAAGAAGGAATGTCTAGGAAGCTAAAGATGTTCTCAAGTACCACACAGGTTAGTACTTGAAAAATGAATGTCGATCTAAGGGTCGAGAAAGTTCTAATGCTAGTTGCCTAAGAAAAACGCCAGGTAATCAAAATTAGAGGTTACTAGGAACCTATAAGGAGACATCTGACACACTCCTGTTGTCCATATCGATATCGCTATTCTCCCAGATTATCGGAATGTTTGCTAAGTCAGAGTGAGGCTGAGGAATCTCGACTATAGGATGGCGACTATTATATATCTAATTTATATGAGTCGAAGGCAGACTTCTCTAATCAGTTGCTTGTTATTAAGAGTATTGATGCTATTGAGGTTCTTCTGCTACTCTGTCTTCTTCAGTTCGTAACTTTAGAAGCTTTAACTGCTTTCCTGCAAATGTTCTAGTCAGTTTGGTACTATCTAGCTTAGCTAGTCGATAACTGCTAAATGTCTGAACTATTGTTAGTATACAGTATAGGCTAAGCTAGTAGGGATGAAGTTTCAGGGCTGGAGATTTGTTAACCTCTCGGCGAGAGTCCTAGAGCAACATAAGGTCGCCTACTTTGAACTCCTCTGCCCGAATGCGATGCGAGTCATTATAGGATTCCTTATTAGCCTCTCGCTGCCTGTATATATAGAGCAGTACTTCCTCTAGGGCTTCGTCCCGCCTGTCTAGTTAAGCATAGCGAGCAGCGAGAAGATCTGTAGTAGATCTTATAGCATTCTAAGCAATTATTTGCCATAAATTAATATCGATCTCGATAGGAAGTATGTGCTCGGCTCTATAGATGACCCGAACAGGAGTCATTCTAGTAGTCGACTTGATAGTTGTTCGATCAGCCTATAGCATTATAGGTAAGGCGTTAATCCACCTAGCTCCTATAGTAGCTATGTGCTTAGCCAGCCCATTCACAATAGGCTGATGTCCTTTCTCTATTATGCTATTTGCCTAAGGGTGATATGCTGATGTCTAGGTATGCTTGATTCTGTACCGAGCAAGAAGCTTATTAGTAAGTGCTTTGTTCTCTGGACCACTGTCGCTTACTAAGCGTAACAGCATTCTATACCTATAGATAATGTCCTCAAATATGAACTTTGAAATGTTCTTTAAGTTATTCTCGCGAAGGGCTCTTCCTTTAATCTATCTAGACAGATCCTCCCTTCCTAGTATAAGGTATAAGTATCCTATATATAGCAGCATATAAACGATATCGATAGCCTATTTCTCTCCTATACAGGAGGACTAGGTTAGGTGGAGAGCCTCATCTGATCGATTATATGCTCGGGTCTAGCAAGCGAAGTAGGTATTAATGTACTTCTTCACATCCTTAAATAGGCTAGCCTAGTAGAATCGATCAGCAATCCTTTAGTAGGTACCTTCTCTCCCTTGATAGCCACTTTTATTATGCAGTTCACGAATGATGTCTCTTTATTTATCTAAGTCATCTACTATATGCCTTAGGGGAGTATTCTTGTTCTGCCTTCTAAATAGATGCCTTCCCTACACAAGATGTTTTAGGGCTTCCTTCTTGAATATAACAAACTCCTTTATAGAGAGTTCTAAAGGCTGCTGAAGTATAGTGAGCTAAAGAGCATATCGCTAGGACTTCTCGCTATATTTAGGAAGGAGAACATTCTCTGATGTAGTAGCTATAGGGCTGATCTACATGCTACTAAGCTTATAGTCAATAAAAGCATCTAAGTTATCTTGTCGTGTATTAACTGTATTATCGTCCTATAGTATGTACGACAATGCATTAGTAACGACGTTCTGTTTCCCAGGTATATACTGCACATCAAAATCCTAGAGTCTTATCTATATAAGCTAATGAGTTATTAAGGCTCTAGGCAAGTCAGTTGCAGTTCTGTTAAGCTAGGCGACTAGCGTATTTGTATCAGTTTCTATAGTGAATCGGATCCTGTATAGCTACAGTCTGTATTTGTATAGTATGTGTAGGAGGGAATGACACTCAAGCTTTATAATGTTGTACTTCTTCTCTGCAGTAGTCTAGAGTATACTCTCGTACTTGTATAGATACCTTTTCCCTTGTTGATTAAGTTGCATCAAAACTCTACTGAACCCAGTTACAGAGGAATCTATAGTAAGGATCACTTTACTAGTATTAGGAGAGTAATCTAGAGGCATTAATACTAGTGCAGATGTTAGAGCATCCTTCAGAGATTGTATTGCTTAAGCCTGTTCAATGTCCTAATAATACTCCACATCCTTCTTAAGTAAGGCAAACAAAGGTGATACAATATCGCTAAAGTGCTTAATCCAGATCTGATAGTATATATAGGCTCTAAGGAATCCTTATAATGCAGTGACATTCTTATAAGCTAGCTATTGTTAGATTGCTTTCACATATCTATCTGTAGGTCTCTGCCTATCTTAGCCACAAATATACTCTACTACTTTAAGGGTAGGAGCGCAGAAGTGTGACTTTCCTCTAGATATAGTGTAATCAGATCGCTCAATGTCAGCTAGCACCCTATTAATCCATTATAGGTGTTAAAGCATATACTTTCGTACGCTAGGTAGTGCAAGTTTAGTGAGATTCCCTGTCCGAGTTGAATACACAATAATGTCATCTACAAAAGGGCTGGCCTTCTCTGCTAGGTGTAGGTATAGGATATGCATAATAGCTCGCACGAACTGAGCTACTGAATTTGTTACTCCCTATAGTAGAGTCGTTTGCTGAAGGAGTCTAAGGGGAGTTTGGATAGCAGTTATATCCCTACTTGCTAGATGGAGTGTGATCTGATCGTATCTAGAGAGGAAGTCTAGCAGAGTATATATAAGTCGTCTAGCAACATGCTCTAAGAATTCATCTACATTAGGAGGGAGTATAGCGTCTCTGATAGTAACAGTATTAATATTGGTAGCAGAGTTGATCAGACAGTGCTTCTTATCCTTCTTCTGTACTAGGAACTAAGGATTGTAGTAAGGTCTGTAGCTTCGTTCTAGTACAGAAGCATCAATCTATTACTAAAGCATAGATACTACTTCATCCTAAAGTCCCTTTAGCATAAGGAAACTTTTCGCCTACTAGGCCTTGTGTTCTATTATGCAGATGACCTATATTAGTACTACCTATTCGTCATAGCAACTAATCTCTGTGAAATCCTATATAAGGGCCTTCTCCCTATTGTATATCATTTCTTTTAACATCTCCTTCTCTTAGGGCTAAATATCTTCATCTATCACTATCTTCTCCTAGCGTACTATAGTGATATAGCAATCTTATAGTTCTTACTAGTACCTCAGTTCGAACAAGTGGTCGTAAGGGCTACGTGCTCTAATAGGATTAAGAGCGCAGCGCTATTCTGCTAGGAGGTCTTGCTTCTAATTCGGATTTCTATTAGGCATGCTTCTATCTAGAAGCGTAGTATCCAAAGGCCTGGTTTTGTCCGCCTTCTTCTTATATAGTGTGTTTAGCTCTATAGCTCTGCTTTCTTGCTATCAATACAAAATGGTATATAGGCTGTATTCATCTCGTCTCCTTAAGCATCGCCTAGTGCCTTCTCCTAGCAATACCTAGAAGACATGCATAAGGTCGACTAGCTCTATTGCACATGTTTTTGAGGTCTGTTTATCATTTTTTAAGTGTTTTTGTGTTTTGGTAATAGCCTATGCGCGAATGCGCTTATAAGGAAGTTTTAAACAATGTCTACCTATGGGTCGGGAAAGATTATCCGGAGTTTCCCTAGCATTAGTTAGTAAGGGAAGGGAAGTGTAGCAGCATTCATTAAGACATACATTAGCGCTATAAGGAAGTTCCACATTAGTATGCGTAGTGTTGTTATTGTCTAGCGATAGCATTCAGTCAGGTATAGTGCTAGTTACTGCACTACCTTGCCTTCCTCCTAGCTATTATCTTCTCTAAGCTCCTTCTCGTACCTATTAATAGACCTTATCTTACAAGTATGCGTACTGTCCTCTGTTGTTATTAGGATAGTAATACAGCCAGATAGAGTCTGGGAGGTCGCTATAAAAGACTGCAGTGCAAAGGGTTCTCTAAGAATCACTTCACTTGTACAGTCCTTAGTAATAAGGAAGGGCATCTAGAAAGAGGTCTCTGTCTCTCTAATAAACATGCGAGTCTCTGCTATTCCTACAAAGAGGTTACTAGTTCTATTTGCTAAGATCAATTTGTCGCCCTTCATTATAGGAGGGAGCAAGTTGATTAGCAGTCCTATACGCAGTGCGAAGCTCTCCTTTATAATGTTGATTTCGGCTCTAGAGTCGACTAGTGCCTGTACTGCTTCTCTTCTAATACGTATAGAGATATAAGGACACTTTGCTCAGTATGTCTTAATGTTCCTAAGGCGCTTATCAGATTGCTTAGTTGTGAGCAGGGCTATAGATATTGCATTCATAGCAGAGAATCTTTCTCGACCTATAGGCTGAGAAAGATTTTCGCTAGTAAGGCGCTCATCTAGAATGCTACTATCGCTTCCTACAGTATCCTAACTGTTTACTAAGACATTCCCTTATCCTAGAGCCTTTAGTACCTCTGCTGTCTCTTAGCGAAGAGGCTGCATAAACAATTTGCGAATCCTAGGCATCAAGTTAATAGCATCTCGAACAGGGATGCTAAAAGGCATATTCAAGATATGGTTTATCACCCGAATCTCTGTAGGAGCAGCATCCTCTTTACTAAGTATATTACCTAGTTGCTAGGCTTAAGGAGCCTATCTTGTATTTTTAGGCTTTATAGGTAGAACGCCTGTTAGGTGATCCTTATCGACATCTATAGAGTCCTAGGTTCTCCTTACATCCTAAGGAGGGAGAGTCCAGCCTTGCATTTGTGAATCTTGTACCTTAGGAATGTACTGTTTAGATCGATCTGTATAGACAGTTAGAATGCGATCGCGCTAAAGTAGTTTAGCAACCTTGCCTTTTCCCCTACTAGTTTGTAGTACGCGGATGGCTTCAATGCGAGTGCTATAGTACACTTCTTGATCAGAATCCTCTTCACTATTAAAAGGATGCAACAGGGTAATGGCTCTGCCTAATAGTCCTGTAGTTGGTTGTATAGTAGCATCTACCTGATCCGTACTTAAGCCAAGGATATTAAGCAAAGCATTATATCTGTTAGTCGGAGGCAATCTAGGCACCTCTTGGCTAGGATTAGCTGCAGTCCCAAACAAAATGCGGTTGTTCTAGCCAAAATGGATGTATCCTTACTATACCAGCTTGTCGACCTGCTAGCAGTGCATCACTGTATAACCAGTTTTGCCACAACTATGACATTCAAGAGGTAGCTACTGTTCTGCGCTCCTGCTGGCATACTGCTGTTAAGGCGGAGTCTGCATGGCATTGTTCGTCTAAAATGCTACCCTTTGCATTCTTTGTAGGTATCTATTATAATCAGCAATTGGTGGATTCGGCTTTGGCTCTAAATGAAGGCATCGCATCAGTACATCCCCTCTTTAAATTGAGGTGAGGTATATGAGATCAGGAGATTCAAACATCTTGAGGATCTCAATCTTTGTTAGCTTCATCTCCTTAAACTTCTCGACCATCTTATCAAGAGAGAGGGACTGCTGATCCTGCACTCCTCTCTACAAATCAGGGTATAGGAGTTCCTAGTGCTTTAGTAAGGAAGGTAGTGCAGATGCTATCTTTTCTGTAGGAAGAGTAATGCATTAGGGGTTGCGCTATCGATTTACAGCCCTCGAGACTGCTCTATTAATGTCCTCTATCTCAATAATACAGCGTGAGGTAGCAGCTTAAGCAATGCTGTCTACGAAGCTTACTACTTGTTCAAAGTTGACTAGCAGAGATGCGACCAATCAGTGCAATTCTCAATGGGGGTCCAGTGCACTGGTTACGTAATCAGTGCAGTGCACTGGTAGGCTCCTACCAATCAGTGTAAGTGAGGTCTACCAGTGCACCGATTCACTGGTAGATATTAGGGATCCCCTAACCCTAACCCTAAGCACGACTCCCCGGGTTATCTCCTGTCAAATGGCTCTCGGCCTGAAAGCGGAGTTACACGGAGAGATCTCGGGCATAAGCGGAATTCAGGGAGAGAGTTCGGTAATGAGCCGAATTCAGGGGGAGAATCAGGGCATAAATACCCCCCAAATCTGCAGTACTGAGAAATTCAAGCGATTGTCAATATTCTATCACCCTGAGTCCCTGTAATCTAACAGTTATGAGCCCGGAATAGCGCAAAACCTCTATACAAAACTCGAAAGACAGAACTCAGAGTGTCCTATCGCTTTAGAACACAAGAAAGAGGAAGATATGATGTCGTACGAGTACGGAACAGAAGAGTCAAGAGGGAAAGAGTATAGAAACAGGGAGATCATCTGCGAAAGCTACCATAATTATAATAACTATCGCACTTAAAGCAAATCGAAGGCGATAAGTAAAGGACTATAGAGATATATGCAGGACGATGACAAAGGTTCTGACACCCTAATGAGAGAGTTAGAACCAACCTATCCAAAAAAGCCAGAATTCCTAGATACACTACCACTACATGTAGAAGAACTAGAATAGAGGGTGTACTCACGACTCTAAACAGTCTATTCAGTCAAAATGACGTCCTGGACTAGCGAAATCAGAGAGTACGAAAAATTTGAGAAACTTAAAGATGACTAGAAGGCATACCTCGACTGGACAATCCCTAGAATGTACATTTCAGAAATGAATAACGAGGATGATACTCTAGCAGCTTAGTAGGACTTCATCATTCGAAAACTTGCTCCACAGAGTAAGGTTTAACTAGCTCTTCTTGCAAAAGAGCATAAGAGGCTGATGTAAGGACCCAAATCAGAAGATACAGAGTCATTCTTTACAAAATAGACTAACTTAGAAAAGAAAATGAGGAAAGTCAATTACCCTTAAATGATCCATTTAAAGAATGACTTCTGCTAAATGTTTAAAGACAAGGTCGACCTTACACAAGGACGCATTATCTCCTTAAAACCAATACTTTAGGAAGTGATTGAGGAATGCAGACTCTTTATACAAAGACAACCAGCAAAAATAAAACTCAGGTCAAACTATACAGAAGTTGTAGCATCAAATGCAACTTACGAGAGTAAGACTCCCTATAACAAAGAGGAGAGACTAAGGGGATACAGAAACATCACTAGGAAACCAGAACATAAGCAGTACCTAAACCTAAAGGCATGCGAAATCGTGAATCATTACAAACGACCAAACCAGAGCGAGATGACTCCAGATCAGTAGAAGTATCTCTAAAATTACGAGAACTATCTAAGGAAGAATAGCTGCTTTTGTGCAATACAAGATGAGAAATTTGGAGATCCACTTGCAAAGAAGATTCGCTCAGAAATAAATCAACTAGTAACAATAAAACTAAGACAACATATTAGAGAAATCAACACAGTCACATCTAATAGAACTATTATAAGATCTAATACTGCTCGAGTATCGTCACTTGAGGACGAGCTACTCCTAGATAGAGGGTCTAATGGTCATATCATTAATGATGTCCAAATTGGCGAATTCAAGCCGATATCAGTACCCTACGATACCAAAATTAAGGCAGGAGACACTGAGATTACAGCTGTAGTCAAAGGAGACCTTCGCATCACCCTCCTTAATATAGATAGAGACGAGATAGATCTTTATATGAAAAATGTCCTCTATGTTCTAGGCTTTCACACAAATATCGTCTTAGATACCTAAATAAGGAAGATAGGGCTATATCTCGATAGCAAAACTGACCTTTAGAGAGATGAAGCAGATAATGCTCTTACAAAGATTATTAGAAAAGAAGAATTACTATACCTCACCTTCAAACATGGACGGAAGGGTGAGAAGAGAGACATCACGCGCTGGCTAACCAACTCAAAAGGGGATCCACTTCTAGTAAGTGAGGTTCTACGCTAAGAATGACGATCAGATGGCTGCTATAAGTCCTTTGTAGCTTAATCAAGCAGAAAGGCACTGCGTCCTAGAAACTTAAGTGCAGAACAATGGCACTCAATTTTTGGGCATATAGGTAGAGAAAGAATATCTCACCTAGAATCAGTAGTTGAGGGGGTGATACTTCAACTAGGAACGAAAGCTCTATTGATAGCAGAATGCGAAACATGCGCTCAATCAAAGGCATACAGGATCATTTCACGCTGTGTAAGGATCAAATAGAGTTTCCCTGCCCTATTTTCACATATTGCAGTCGATATCCTCGAATTCAACCAAGCATTTAATAGCGACAGGTACATGCTACATTCCTACAACGAAGCAATTAAGATGCACTTCGTCTGGATAATGGCTTTAGCAAATCAACTCGCCCTAGTTGAATGTTATTAGGAACTCAGACGCTTTGTTGTGATGAGGCCTCAGGCAGAAGGTCAGATAGCGACGGCGTTCATCGCGACCAGCTGCCAAGACAGCAGAGCGTTGTGTCACGTGACCTGCAGAGTGCTCTGTTGCTCTGTTGCTCTGCTGCTCTGTATGCTCTGTGGACACAGAGCAGGTTGCATAACCCACGAGTCTCCTTGGTATATAGGATAGCTGGAGTTCCATCTTTCATAGGAGCCTCGTGCTCAACTTAAGTAACACAATTGGAGTCATTGTTCATAACGCAACTTGATCAGTGTGCTACTCAGAACCCTCTTCCTTACCCTGAAACCCTTAGTACCTCGTTCTACGTTCATACACCGAGTACACCCCATTACACTTTGAGCACCGTTCTCGGACGTCAGTCGAGAAGTGTTTCAGGTCGGACATCAGTCTATGTCCGAGGAAGAACTTTCATCTGCCACCAGCGAATCATCTGTTGAGGATACACCTTCGGAGCCCGGATCAGAGCCGTCACCCGAAGAACGAATCGAATCACTCGAAATCACAACTCAGTGGTTGGACGATTTACACCTCGGATCCAACATGTCAGGACAATCGAACGTCGGCACGCCTACCAACGGAAATGGCGGTGCCAAGGTGAACCCGCTGATAGAGTTCACGGGACGACGCGACCAGATCAAGTCTTTTCGTCTTCAGTGCAAACTATACTGGGAGATGAACCCGGACAAGTTCGAAAAGAATGCAAGAGCTAAGTTGCTCTTTGCCATGTCTTACCTCCGGGGCAGAGCCCTGGAATGGATCCAACCTCACATAGAAGACTATGTCGACCACAACAAGCCAAGCGATCTCAAGGATACTACGATCGAGATCTTGGGAAGTGTCGACAAGTTCTTCAACAGCATCAAAGAAGTCTTTGATGAAGGAAACGATACGCTAGAAGCCGACCGCGACCTCAGAAGGCTGCGCCAGAAGACGTCTGCTGCTGCATACCGTGCAGAGTTCTCAGTCTTAGCAGCGAAGGTTGGGTGGAACGACGATGCACTGGCCTCTCAGTTCTATCGAGGACTGAAGGATCAGGTCAGGACGGAGATCACGATGCACCACAAACGACCATCGACTCTCAAGAAGATGGCGGACCTTGCCATCGAGATTGACTCCCGCATTTTCGAAGTGCAGTTGGAAAGGAAGGGTAATTACTTCCAAGGGAAGGCCAATACCAAGGCTCATCGGGAGGTACCCGCCTGGAAGGACAATTACTATGGGTTGCAAAAGATGCAGATCGATGCAACCAAAGGCAAGCCTGGTTCCAACAACAAAGGTCCAAAGAACGGACAGAACAAAAGACCCCAACCGAAAACGAAAGGGACAGCCGACAAGTCCAACGTTGAGTGCTACGGTTGTGGCAAGAAAGGCCACTACAAGAATGAATGCAACGCCCGGAAGCAGCGTCATGACCTGCAAAACCCCGGACATAGCAAGAATGGATTCCGCACTACGAAAGGCAAGACGGCCGAAAGTGACGAGAATGCCAAGGTCTCGGACGAGACCAGAGTCGAGTCAATGCGTGCGACGCAAGGCCGAGGAGGCTTCGACACGACTGGAACCACGAACCCTGAACAGGACAGCCATGCTGCGCTGACCTGGACAGCTTGCTACGACGATGGATGCGCTATTCACTACAGCGACAAATACGGATCTGGGTACTGGCCACAGATGCGGACCCGGAGTGTTTGTCGAACGATCGGACAGCCAAGTCAGGCAGTACGATTCGAAGGAGGTCACCCCTCGCCGGAAGACAGTTCAACCGACGAGGAATCAGAGCAAGAATCCGAGCAGGAAACAGGACAGGTCGTCCGATACCCTGCTGGATACCCACCTCAGCTGGAAGAGTCCAGCGAGGAGGAGGGAGAAGCCTCTGAGACAGAATCTGTCGAAGAATCAGTAGGAGTCACGGAGTTTACCCGTACCTTCTATAGCGATGATCCAATGCTCCGCCTGCTAGAGGCAGTCGCGGATAGCAGACCCCTGCTACTTCCATGGGATTCGGAAGGCAAGAAACAGATGGTCGATGAAAGTGAACTCTGGGAATTGTTCACTAGGATGAGGAAGGTCTTGTGGGACGTTCCCCATGCAACAAGAAGCATCGATTACCATCGGATTGTTCAGGAATTTCTACCATTGGGAAGTCGTTTCAACCCCCAAGGCGGATACTCCACCCCGGACGGCGTCAACGTGACTCGAGCCATAAGGCTGAAGGTCATGGGAATTAAGAGCGAGTACGCCACGGAGGAAGCGGAACAATACAAGCAAACATCGCAGGCAGGAAAAGCAAAGGTCTACATGATTGAGCGACGAGTACCAATCATTCCGGAGAACTACAGCGAAGAACCCCTCAATGTACGGAAACAACCTATGACTTTGCAAGACAGACCTCCGACACCACATGTACAGGCAGGTACGAGTGCTGTACTACAGCGGGATACTCGTATGACGGCTGGGTATACGGTGAAACCGACTCTGATGGCAGAAGAGAACAAGTCTGAGTACGCAGTCAAGCGACTGTTGGACAGCCAGAACTTAGGCCACAGAGACAGACCCGGATTGCACCGACCAGCAAGACAGGTCACTCTAGAGCAACCGCGACAGTTGATATATGGCCGTACACTGCAACCACGCGATGCGGGAAACTAGAGGATCCTCCAGAAGGAAGACCCTAGAAGGATCGACCTGGGCCACAACAAATAGCTGCAAGCAAAGCTCGGTACGCCAACAATTTGATTGTTTAGGTACGGATTGGCACAGCATCTGCCAGAGCTTTGATCGATTCAGGATGCACAGGAAACTTCATGAGTCCAGCCTTTGCTAAACGACACAGCATTAGGACAACACTGAGGAAAGAGCCCTTTTCGCTTATAGGATTTGACGGAAAGCCGGTGACACACAATAACGGCTTGGTGTCACGGGAAACACAAAGATTACCTCTGTCACTGGGACGCTATACAGAGAAGGTTCAGTTCGACATCACCGAAGCACCCAGATGTGATGTGGTTTTGGGATTGCCTTGGCTCAAGGAATCCAACCCGACGATAAACTGGAACAGTGAGACGATCCAATTCGGAGACTCACAGCCGATGCTCTTGCGCAGGGTACAGGACGTATCCCAAGAGATCGACGTTCGTGCAATGTCTGCGCAGGAATTGTACGAGGCAGTAACGCAGGACCTAACACAAGTCCAGACGATATACTGCAAGAAGACGGAAACGAAACAAGGTCCAGCTTTAGACATTCCGCCTGAATACTCGGACTTCAAACATCTCTTTAAGAAAGAAGCCGATGAAGATGCTCTACCGCCACATCAACCTTAGGATCACGAGATCAAGATCAAGGAAGGCGTAGAACTAAAGAAGGAACCCCTACGACCCATGTCAGCCGAGAAAGCCAAGTACGTTCGAAAGTACGTCGAGGAGGGTCTCCGGAAAGGTCATATCCGCGAATCAGAATCACCAGCAGGATACGCGTTGCACATGGTCCCTAAAGCGGACGAATGGCGCGTATGCGTGGATTACAGACCACTAAACGAGGCAACTATCAAGAACAGTTACCCGTTACCCTTGATCAAAGAGCTGCAAGACCGCTTACAAGGAGCTCAATGGTTTACTGCATTCGACATACCAGGAGCGTACAATCGAATTAGGATCAAGGCAGGACACGAATAGAAGACAGCATTCAGAACTCGATTTGGACTATACGAGTATCTGGTCATGCCATTCGGGCTGACAAACGCGCCAGCCACTTTCCAGGCATACATTAACAATGTACTTCGGAAGTACCTCGATGTTTTCGTAGTAGTCTACTTGGATGACATTCTTGTCTATTCAAAGACATACGACGAATATGTTCGAGATGTACGGAAGGTTCTTTAGGCTCTCGCAGACGCGAAGATGAAGATCAAGCCTGAAAAGACAGAGTTCCACAAGACTGAAGTCAAGTTCCTCAGATACATCATATCGCGAGAAGGACTTAAAATGGACCAGAAGAAGATTGAAGCAGTGACGAGCTGGCTAAAGCCAGGCACCGTCAAGGAAGTTCAATCGTTCTTAGGATTCGCGAATTTCTATCGACAGTTCATTCAGGACTACTCGAAAGTCGCAGCCCCACTTACAGATCTCACCAAAGGAAACCAAGAGTTCGTGTGGTCGGCCGAGGCCGAGGCAGCGTTTCAAGAGTTGAAAACGCGCTTTTCCACTGAACCTATCCTTATAATCTTCGACCCGAAGAGACCTTCTGTGGTTGAGACGGACGCGTCAGACAAGGCAATCGGAGCATGTCTGAGCCAGGCCGACGACAAAGGAAAACTTCGACTGGTAGCATACCTGTCGAGGAAGTTCACCCCGGCCGAACACAATTATGAGGTCTATGACAAGGAACTCCTCGCAATCATCGAAGCATTTCGACATTGGCGAGTATACCTCGAGGGCCAGGCCCACAAGACGAAAGTTATCTCGGATCATCAGAACCTGACCAGGTTCCTGACCACGCACATTATGACACCACGTCAACTGCGTTGGTACGAAGATATCGCAACATTCCGAATGAAGATTCATTACAGGAAAGGATCCGAGAATGCTCGAGCAGACGCTATGAGCAGACGAGAAGACTACATGAAGGGCGAACCAAAGAAAGGGATTCAGTTCCTGGTTTGTAATGCAGACGGCACCCTTCAAGTCAACAAGATTGCTGCGACATCAGTCATCGACGCCAGTGCTATTCCCGACGAGATCCGGAAAGCCCTGCGCAACGACAGTCTAGCAAGAAGCGTACGAGAATCACCTGAGGAACACACCGAGTTCCAGAACAGGAATGGATTGCTCGAATTCGAAGGACGAATCTATGTTCCTTCCCCAGTACGCGAACAAGTGATGCAGGCGCATCATGATGGCCCGATTCGTGGACATCCTGGAGTCGCCAAGATGGTCCAGACAGTACAAGCTCAGTTTTGGTTCCCCAAAATGAGACTTGCCATTGAAGAGTACGTCAAGAAGTGCAATATCTGTCGACGAACGAAGCATGACCGACACCTACTGTACAGTAAGCTTCAGGCACTTCCGGTACCAACACAGCCTTAGCAGTCAGTAGCCATAGATTTTGTTGTCAAACTACCATCATCGGACGATCCGGTAACTCAGGAGCCTTACGACAGTATCCTGGTGGTAACCGATCGGTTCACAAAGTTTGGAAGGTTCATTCCTTACAGGGAAACCTGGACAGCGGAGCAGTTAGCCCGCGTGTTCGTGAAGGAAGTGGTCGCCAACCATGGCATACCACGCCAGCTGATCTCAGATCGAGACAAGCTGTTCACATCCAACTTCTGGACAGAATTGATGAAGATAGTGGGCGTGAAGCACAAGCTCAGTACAGCTTATCACCCCCAGACAGATGGACAAACAGAGAGACTTAACCAGATCTTGGAACAGTATCTCAGATGTTATGTCAACGACAACCAGGACAACTGGGTAGCTTTGCTACCAGTCGCATAGATCGCATACAATCAGTCACCGACGACCACGACAGGCACGTCGCCGTTCTATGCGAATTTCGGTTTTGAACCGAAGGACATCTCAGGAGCCATGGGAGAAACATCAGACAACCCAGCAGCTACCTGGCGAGCGAAGGAAATGCAAGAATTGCATGAGAACCTTCGACTCGATTTGACATTCCGACGTCAGCAAATGGTGAAGCACGCGAACCGTAAAAGGCTTGGAGGACCAACCTTTAAGGAGGGGGATAAGGTTTATCTCCTACGGCGCAATATCAAATCCGACAAACCAACAAAGAAATTGGATGCAGTCAAACTAGGACCATTCAAAATTCGGAAGTTCAAGGGACCAGTTAGTTTCGAGTTGGAGCTACCCAAACGAATGCGCATACACCCAGTATTTCATAAATCGTTACTGGAACCCGCAACACCAGACGCCACGCTACAACAGGATGTCAGGGACATCGACCCAGAGATACAAGAACCCGTCTACCAAGTCGAACGGATCCTCAAGGAGCGAACTGTTCGCGGTCAGAAACAGTACCTGGTACGATGGGAAGGATATGACCATACCGAGGACTCTTGGCAGCTCAGCGAACATTTCGAGTCGCAAAGGCCAATCGAAGAATTCCAACGTTCACAACGAGGTCATGAAGGGGCTGGAGTAAGATAATTCTCCAACAAGGCTGGATCCAAGGGATGCTCCCAGAAACCGGGAGGCACATCCTCCAGCGCACCCTAAGTGGAAGGCGACAACTGAAGAGCGAGGCCCTCGGCCGAAGTGTCCGGAACAAGTGTTTCCTGCCCTTCCTCCGATTCCAACTCTTCTAACGCCCGAGATTCCACAGCGATCGCCTCCGCAGCACGCTGGTCTGTAAGGTCCATCTGTTGACGAAGACGCTCCTCGCGCGCTCGAGCAGTGCGTAACATTTCCAGAGCCTCAGCTTGTGCGCTGAGGGCTTCGTCGATTTGGCGGCGAAGTTTCTGTTTCTCCTGTGTGAGACGATGGAACTCTGACTGCGTCACCTTAACATCACACTTGATGTTCTTGCGATTGCAGTGATTGCATTTTCCGGAACGAAGATGCACCTTGCAGACCGTACTGTGTTTGACACAGTTGCTGCATTTCTAAACCATAGTGTCTCTGAAAACGTCGATGAAGTCGGCAAGGTCGAGACAGCGGGTGGTGCTGGTGGTGGAAGTACGAACAGCAGGCATCTTGCGAAACCATGATGACGGCAGAAGTCTGGGGCACGGGACCCTCTTATCTAACTCAAGGGACTGAGCTAGGCCAGGAGGGGGATAGTGTGATGAGGCCTCAGGCAGAAGGTCAGATAGCGACGGCGTTCATCGCGACCAGCTGCCAAGACAGCAGAGCATTGTGTCACGTGACCTGCAGAGTGCTCTGTTGCTCTGTTGCTCTGCTGCTCTGTATGCTCTGTGGACACAGAGCAGGTTGCATAACCCACGAGTCTCCTTGGTATATAGGATAGCTGGAGTTCCATCTTTCATAGGAGCCTCGTGCTCAACTTAAGTAACACAATTGGAGTCATTGTTCATAACGCAACTTGATCAGTGTGCTACTCAGAACCCTCTTCCTTACCCTGAAACCCTTAGTACCTCGTTCTACGTTCATACACCGAGTACACCCCATTACACCGAGGCTATATTTAGATGTATAGCCTGCGAGATAGGACATCCCAGCTGGCTGGTAGAAGCAGGGCGGATGGATTATAGTACCACAGGAGGGTCTTTAGGGATAAATAGAGTGTCTTCTCCGTCGTTTACATCAGGCTCTGCTAATAGCATACTAGGAGCAGAGATGTAGAGGGAGAGGAGATTTAAGGCACTGATCTCCTCTAGTGAGCTCGTCAGTAGAGGTTCAAAGACTGCGTCATATTAATCGCAGGTGAGCCAAATAGGTAGGTCAAAAAGGATGCTGCATTATCGACAGCTGCTACTCACTAGCATTCGGTAACACGGCCTGGCTACCCTCACTAGTAGCCAGATTCACTACCTGATCTCTAATTGCACGATCAGATTGCTAGATGTTGGTAGGTGGAGAGTGTATAGTCTCTTAGCCTGCGCTAGTCAATTCCGCAGCTGCCTCGTACGAGATTATACTAGTTAGGGCTCCTCTCTTCGTCTTAACACAATAAGGGAGAAGCGCAGGCTCCTATAGTAGACTATCCCTAGCAGATCTCTTCATTCTTCGCTTCTTCCGCTGTAGTGCAGAGACCTCTACTACCTCCTCGTCGTTACTATCGCTATTATTGTCGCTGTCGTCGTCTATCTCAGGCTCGCTATTTCTATCACTAGGGGCTGCTACTGCTGCGATATTTGGCTTATAGAGTGGTGTAGGCTAGCAGCTAGTCGTTAGTGTAATGATTTGAATTCTATCGCGCTTATGCTTAGGAGTTGTAAGCGCTATTGTTGCTGTCTCCCTAGTAATGCTCTATACAGGCTGCGAGGATGACAAGTATAAGGCGTAGGGTAGCGGAGGCGTGATGTTACTAGGCTCTATCACCGAAGGACAAGGAGAGGCGACGATATAGCTACGCTCTCGCAAAAAACAAATAGCCTCAGCCTCGCTCGCATCAGGAAGCGATTCTAGAGAGTGTGGAGCTATTAACGATTTCGAAGCAGAGTTGGCAGCTGCAGGTTCGAGAGATCTAGAGTTACTGTTCCGATTATACGAGTTATAATAGCTAGAGTCTCGTTCGTTATACCAGGCAGATAGTTTGCTCTTCGCCTAAGCCTCTATATAGGCGTAGGGTTCTTTAACGAATCTCGACTACTTAGTAGCACAGCAGATCTCGACATCCGAGTCGCGGCTGGCTAGAGTGATATAGTGGTTCTGACCTTTAGCTAGCAGCTGTAGCAGAACATCATAGAGCTCATTGACGAGCTCTAAGGGGGCCAGCCATCGGCCTACGCTATATTCTAGCTCGAATGTTATTACTAGTCATCTATAGTAGCAGTCGAAGCTAATCATTCGGATCGCGCTAGCATATAGTAGAATTAAGCGAGCGCAGAGCTGGCTCAGGATGTGAGGCAATTAACAGCAAGGAACAAAAACATAGCAGCGATCGACTTTTTAGAGTAAGATAAGATATTATAGAGCAAACCACAGTAAGGCGTAGGAAGAAAAGCCTTATTATGCAAGCCTCAACCTACTAGCACATATCTAGCAATCATTTACCTACGCAAGATTGCATTTCAAGTGGTCGATCATCTAATGTAGGAACAGACAAGTACAGTCTAGCTTATAGCTATGTAATCTAATAAGAGGAAGATAGGCTCGCCAAGGCTTAGTCTGCTTTGTGCATAAGCCCTACTAAGCAAAGTAGGCTTTAGGGTAGGACATATATCACACTCAGTAATCCTAAATACTTCAGTACTTCGACCGAATTCCGTCAACATAAAGGACATTAGCGTGCTTGCACAGATAACAATAATCTATACCTAGAGACATTATTTTAATTATAGGAAAGAAAGATCGAGAAAGTAGCTTAAAGCTGCTCGAGAGTATCCTCGCACGAGCTACTAATGACCTAGACACGCTGGTCCGGGCAGATTCCCTCGAGTTCGCAGAAGTCCCTTGCCTCCTTATAGCATTTAGTTAGGAATAGATGCTTGACGAGGAGTTCGAACACTATAGCCTCCCAGGTGCTACACTGCTGTACACTCCGGACTCAACAGAAGCAGGTACTGCTTTCGCTCGCGATTGCTAGGAGATCTACTTCTCCAAGAATGCCTTTAGAGTGAACCACCTTATGTACCTCCCCGAACTGCTCTAGCGTAGAGTGGGCAGGGTAGAGGTGGCGAGGAAATAGCTAAAGACAGTACACGTTATAGTATCAATAAGCGAGTTTAAAGAGAACTAGAGCAGCTAGGTTTAGAGAACACTCGAAGGGCTGTTAAAGTGTGAAAGCCTAAAGGAGGTGACGATTCTATTAACGAGCAGCAGAAAGGGAGACTGCGACTTGGTATAGCAAGTGCTAGCAGAGGAAGTGCTACTAGTAGCAAGCCAGATCCTTATAGCTTCTACCTATAGAAGATAAAGGTTTAGAGTCGAAACTTTTAAAATATAGTATAGAATTAGGGTTTAGGGTAAGTATTGTTAAGTCGAAACCTTTGCTTTTCTCGAGCTAAGACCTTTACTTAGATGAACTCGAAATCAGCTGAGATTGAAATAGTGAGATAGGATGATACAAAACTCAATACCTAGGCAGTTTTGTTTGTCTAGCTATAGTATTAGGGCGATAGTATAAAAGTGATTGTTATGCCGAAAATGCAGCTAGCGACAGATGTAGGAGTCTCCCCATAATAGACCCTAAGCGACCACGAACGGATAAGCACTACTTAGTAGTACGCAAGTACGCCTATACTCTATAATCGAAGTCTATGCTTGTTTCTATACAGTCACTTAATTTCTCGCTCTACCTATAATGATCAACTAAGGATTTCTCCGATTTATCAAATCTTCGCTATAATAACATCTAGTCTCTGCTCCTTTAACTCCTTAAGGTCCTTAACTAATCTCTCCAGGAAAGCCTTGCTCCTTCTCATCGACTTATAGCACTTACCTACTTCTGAGACCTGCGTGTCTCCCTCGTATTTAGGCTCGCATTACTTGTCTTCGTAGTATAGATTAAGACTAACTCGGATGCGATCGGCCATATGATCGATAGCTCGGTAGTATAACGTCTGAACTACATACTTGTATACTTCGAAGATATCCTTAAGCGCCTCAAACAAATCGATCACTCTTAGGGCAGCATCGAAGTCGCGTTTGAGCAGCATTCCTTCTTCTGTCAGCTGTCCACCTATACCTTCTCTTAGCTCTTGCTATCTACATATACTGCCTCTTAGCTCTTGCGCTGTCCGTCGAACTATATTGTAGTAACCCTACTAAGCAGTTCGGGGCATCCCTTCGCTTAATGTAGTAATGTAGGTATGTGCGAGCATGAGCTATAGGGCGGCGGACTATGTTGCTATGCCTATAGCTATAGGATCGTTTATAGGCGGCATAGCTATAGAGTCGGGAGTATAGGTGCTACTAGATTCTTGGTCAGTATATGTCGAGGTCAGCTATAAAGCAGAAAGGCGTGACTATATATATAATAGAGCGCACAGGCAGGCGAAGTAGTAGCAATTATAGCAGAGTATGTAAAGCAGTTGCGAGACAGATGCTAGTCAGCTTCGTCTGTGTGTTAATAGGCAGGCGAGAGGAGGGAGGAATAGAAGCCTTTATATGAGGAGAGTATAAAAGGCTTAGAATGATGAAGAGGGGGTTCGAAAGGTATAAGGAGGGCACGAGAAGGCGGCTATGTTTACTAGCTCGCTCATATAAAGAGAAGTAGTAGCATCTCGCTTATATAAAGAGAAGTAGCAGCATCTCGCTCATTCGAGAGGAAGGTAGTTGCATTTACTAACTCACTTATATAAAGAGAAGTAGGAAGTGGCAGTATCTCGCTCATTCTAGAGGAAGGTGGCTACGTTCACTAGCTCACTTATGTGAAGAGAAGTAGTAGCATCTCGCTCATTTAAGAAGAAGGCAGCTGCATTCGCTAGGTCACTCTAACTTGTCCCCAATAGGTACAACCTGGTTACACCAGCAGTTTGAGCGCGGTTACACCAGCAGAGCTTTAGGGTTAGAGTTGTCACTGGTGCAACCTTGGCTCCCACTGACAGGGGTGAGAAATTCGTTAATTTATGGAAGAATTACAGACATGCAACATGTAAATCCAGATACAATTTCTCCGAGTTTATACTCGAAGCTAGTTGGCAGGTATAGAGTCGGAAAACTTGGCCGCCACCTATGCTCTTAACGACTTGCTGTGGTTGACTGGTAAACTTTGCAACCTGACTTTCTACTGGAAACACATTCTATGCACACTGGTCCAAATAATACATGACTCTAGCATATGCTATAGCCACGATATCAAAATCCTTCTGTGTACCATATGTAGCAGAGTCTAGAGCTAAAACACCACGATTCGACATCTGAAACAGAGGCACTATACAGAGTACAGCCAATTAAAAAAAGCCTCGAATGGAATTCAAGACGAAATCAACCATTTATCGATCGATGCTGCGGAAGCGATCAGTATAGACCATAACACGCATTATTTCTCCTATCTGCCTATTACCTTCGACAACTTTAAGTGCAGAGAGTGTGCTTATGTCGATATCAACTGGAAGAACGTCCGAAACTATTTTCAGTCGCATCATTCTTCTTAGACCAAGTATACCAGAAGCACGAATTAGAGAGCAGACTATGTACTCGAAAACATTCCTCTTTAAGTCCTAGAGGGGTTCCCGAATAACAAGAAGATTTACTTTATTCCCAAATTGCTGATCCTGCAAATGGATATACTACCAATCCAGTCCGAAGTTACGACTCTGCAACCTAGTAGCTGATACCACTTTGCTAACAATGTTCGAACAGCGCTTCTCGATGTATACCAAAAGAGCATCGAAGATAGAGAGTGTAGGCAGTCATACAACGATGCAGCTTCTAATAACAAGAAATTGCTAAACAGCTTCCTTACTAACTCCGATCTTCTCGATTTCCTCGAAGAGAAGGATAGGGACATACTTGTCGATCTTGTCTGCAACCCTAATACCACCAAACTCAGGGTAGAGAAAGATCTCGACCTCGAGTTGCTTGAGGCAAATATCCTGATATTCATGCTTAAGATGCACAAGCACATCCCCTACCTCATAAGAAGATTGTAGCAGTTGCTAAGAACGGAAGACACCTCGAAATCGTACAAGGAAATAAAAGACTTCATCCAGTTAACAAGAGCCGAACTGCACTTTAAGAGATACTGTCGACTAGCAACGTTCATAATCCGAGTCTATTCTATTTAGGAGAATTATAAGGAGGCGTCTTCTAACATAATTAAGAGCAAATACTTCGAAACCATCGAGCAAATTCATCTCAGCGAGGAGACTCGAACGTTGATTAAGCGGCTTATAGACCTTAGAATTAAGCTGATCCGGGACGATATCGATTAGGAATATACATCAGCTTTGCGCAGCATCGTTGCTCGACTGTTCTACTCTTTATTAAAGGATCGGATTCACTTAAAGGTCAAGGAGAACACTACATTCAGAAACCCTATTGTCTTTTTCTATTTTTGCAGTATCTTGCATCTACAGATAAAAGAGGTCCTAAACAGCTCTATAGTCAGCAAAATCGCTAGCATCTTTATATACAACAGCCGGCTGATGTTCCTTGCCTACTACTACACTATCGAGGACAAACATGTGCTTAATAAACACGACATGAATCGAATGTACGAAAAAGAGGTTCGCAGATATCTTAGCAATAATTCGAAGAATTATTTCGAGGAGCTCACGCAGATCCAGGCCTTCAGTTTGAAGCTTGCCAAATAACACAAGTCGACAATGTATACTATCAAGGAGAGCCCGGCGGGCACAGTAGAATTTAACAGTGTGCCATATCCCATCGAATATATTAAGAACTTCTTTATGCGGTTGGGCATTCAATTAGAAGAGCAGCTTAAGAGCAAGTTGCTATTTGTCGATAACCTGGATATGCTTAGGATAGATTTCAGCCGGATCGAAGATATGCTGCTACTTAATAAGACTGGCTAGAGCATTGTCGATACTCTGTAACTCGAGCGTTTTAAGTCATGGTTCCTATAGGAGCTTGTCAAAGAGAACAGCAAGTATAATCGATTTTTCGTCAAAGATGTATAGGGCAGTCGAATCCGATTTAAACGATCGAATGTTTAGCAGTTCCTTGCGGACCTCAACACTTTTACGGAGCTTCTCAGCAACGCTATCAATCTATATAGCAGTGGTCCTCTCCGAGGCACGGAGCTGAATCTGATTCTCTACAAGAACACTAGCGTTAAGAATAGGAGCATGCTGTACAACAAGGATGCAGGTATGTTTTTTATTATAACTGACTATAATAAGACCAATAACATCACGCGCAAGGAAAGGGTCAGCTACTACTACCTCATACCGATGCTCAGCAGGATCATCGTCATCTATGTAGTAGCCGTGTTGCTACTAAGGGACTACATCTACTGCTAGCACTATCGTAACGAGCACTATAACAATCTGTACCTTCTAGGCAGAAACTAAGAGTCCGTCAGCTTATACTCGATAAGCATTCGCCTATAGAAGGAGATAGCCGCCTCTTTCCGTAAGGGGTTGAGCCTATAGGCGTAGAGGAAGATCATCAACTTTATCATTAAGACTAAGATGCACGCGTCCCTGCTCGATCCCAATAACAGTAGTGATAGTAGCAACGACGAAGATCTCGTAGAAGATAAGTAGGCTAATAGAAGTACCCAAGTCAGCTTTAATCACTATTTTAACTCGGAATTCTTTGTTAATAGCACTATCACCCCGAAAGATCTGAACGCACTTCGAGACTTTAGCATCTAGTACTTCAACTACTTTAACCTTCTAGACGACTTCTAGCCTATAGAACAGAATCATAGCTGCATCACTATAAGCACTGATGCAGAGCCTATCGAGATAGTCACGCTCGACAATAAAGGTGTGCTGTAATGGCTAAGAAGGCTATATAGTGACCTAAAGGCCAATTTCCTTAACAACGAGCAGAGGAACTGTATCAGTCAAGTGCTCTCTAGTCGGCTATACATCATGTACATCAACTGAACGGGCTTAGGAAAATCGTTAGTCTACTTGCTACTGGCGTCTATCAAGCGGAACTAGCTGTACATCGTCGTTATACCCCGACTCGCCCTAAAAGAGGATCTCTATAGGAAGGCATATGAGCTCAAACTCTGTCCGAGTCGATTCGAAGATGCAGTAATATACGATAGTAACCTGATGTTTTGCTCAGTAGAAGACCTCGACTCACAGGAGCTAAAGCAAATCATCGGTAGACACAAGACTCTCAGCAGGGAGGTCACTATAATACTCGACGAGGCGTACCTGTTTTTGATCGAAGCAACGTTTTAGTTGCAGCTTCGCAACCTTATTACCATTCTATAGTACAAGGCCGATGTGGTGTTTATCACTGCTACCCTCCCCTAGCTGCTCCTATAGCTCCTCAACACGACATTTAGTATCAGCAACTTTAACAGCATCATTTAGGGTAGCAGCAATCGAAGCGACATCAGTTATCGAAGAGTGTACTATAGCAGTAGGGAAGACCGAGACAAGGTCGTTCTCGAGACGATCTGAAAGATCGAGAGGGAGGACAACGATATCTAGAATAAGGTCCTAATCTTTGTTACAAACAAGAAGTAGGGAGAGGTTCTGGTAGAGTTGCTAGGAATAGATATAGTCTACTCTAGCAAAGAAGGCCTTTAAGTGATCCTGAGTGGATTTATCGAGAGCAAAACGCAAAGGTGCCTGGTGACGACATTAGTGCTCGAGGTGGGGATCGACATCAAACAGATCAAGTACACGATCAGCATCGAGCCGATCTATAGCTTGACTAGTGTAATACAATCGAGCGGACGGATCCGTTAGCGAGGGGTTAGTTACATTGTCTGCCAGCAGCTAAGCAAGAGCACCTAGAATCGAATCGAGCGAAATACAAGGATATAGGGAGAAGTTCAGGATATTAAGGACTTCAACGAGATGGACTAGTAGTAGTACAGACTATTAGCGATCGAGGAGGAGTGCCTGCGGACGCTAATTAGCCAATTCCTCGACCACATGCTATACTAGTGTTAGGGCCACAAGGACGATTTGTGCTCACTCTGCGTAGAAAAAGAGCGGGTGAAAGAAGAGGGGCGGAGGAGGGAGGAAGGAATGATAATAGAAAGGCGAAGTCAGTGGTTAAAGTTAGAGGAGAGGCTGCTACGTCTTAAGGAAATGTACTGCCTGTATTACATATTAGACCCATACAACAGCAGCAACAGCATCAACTATGCAGCGATAGAATGCAGACGAGTGCAGGCAGACAAGGAGATAGAGGGGTTGTATAGGCGGGTGGCGGAGGAGCTCTAGGGGCAGAAGCTGCCACTGCACGAGTGTGGATGCATTCGATGCCTAATGCTAAAGAATATATGCATAAAGCAACAAGAGAACAACGGATTGGGAGAGGAAGAATGTTTGATAGGGAGATTCCTGGCGGAGACGATAGCAGTGCTGTTCCGTTTCCGCGAGCGGACGAAAGGGATGATAGCAGGGGTGCTAGAGGGGACAGGTGAGTTAAGGGAGTTCGTGAAGGGATTGATAGCAGGGCGAGAGTGGTTCAGACTGAAGACGGTAGGATTGGTGGAGGTGGTGGGGGGGTTGGAGGTGGCAGAAGTGATAGAGGGGTTGGAAAGGAAGGACGATGAGGACGATGAGGAAGGGTTTGGTGAAAGAGGATGGGAGGGGGAGTGGGCAGGGAGAGGGCGTAAGCGGCGGAGGAGCGTAGGTCTAACTTATCCCCAATAGGTACAACCTGGTTACACCAGCAGTTTGGGCCCGGTTACACCAGCAGAGCTTTAGGGTTAGAGTTGTCACTGGTGCAACCTTGGCTCCCACTGACAGGGGTGAGAAATTCGTTAATTCATAGGAAAAATACAGACATGCAAGATGTAAATCTAGATATAATTTTTCCGAGTTCATACTCGAAGCTAATTAGCAGGTATAGAGTCGGAAAACTTGGCCGCCACCTATGCTCTGAACGACTTGCTGCAGTTGACTAGTAAACTTTGTAATTTGACTTTCTACTAGAAACACATTCTATGTACACTAGTGCAAATAATACATGACTCTAGTATATGCTATAGTTACGATATCAAAATCCTTCTGTGTACTATATGTAGCAGAGTCTAGAGCTAAAACACCACAATTCGACATCTGAAACAGAGGCACTGCACAGAGTACAACCAATTAAAGAAAGCCTCGAATAGAATTCAAGACGAAATCAACCATTTATCGATCGATGCTGTAGAAGCGATCAGCATAGACCATAACACGTATTATTTCTCCTGTCTGCCTATTACCTTCGACAACTTTAAGTGTAGAGAGTGTGCTTATATCGACATCAACTAGAAGAATGTCTGAAACCACTTCTAGTCGCATCATTCTTCCTAGACTAAGTATACTAGGAGCACGAACTAGAGAGCAGACTACGTACTCGAAAACGTTCCTCTTCAAGTCCTAGAGGGGTTCCTAAATAATAAGAAGATTTACTTTATTCCTAAATTGCCGATCCTGTAAATGGAAACACCATCAATCTAGTCTGAAGTTACGACCCTACAACCTGGTAGCTAATACTACTTTCCTAACAATATTCGAACAGCGCTTCTCGATACACACTAAAAGAGTATCGAAGACAGAGAGTGTAGGCAGTCATACAACAATGCAGCTTCTAATAACAAGAAATTGCTAAACAGCTTTCTCACTAACTCTAATCTTCTCGATTTCCTCGAAGACAAGGATAGGGACATACTTGTCGATCTTATCTGCAATCCCAATACCACCAGAACTAGGGTAGAGAAAAATCTCGACCTCGAGTTGCTTGAGGCAAATATCCTTATATTTATGCTTAAGACGCACAAGCACATCCCCTACCTCATAAGAAGATTGTAGCAGTTGCTGAGAACGGAAGACACCTCGAAATCGTACAAGGAAATGAAAGACTTCATCCAGTTGATAAGAGCCGAACCGCACTTTAAGAGATACTACTACTAGAAGACAAAGGAATGACCATGATTCCTTTGAATTTAGGTGAGACGTAACCCTAAGAATTTCGGAAATGACCATGATTCCTTTGCTCACGTTGACCATGATTCCTTTGCTTTAATGTCTATCAAATTCCTTGAAATTCAGTAGGTGACTACAGAAAAATCAGAACGCTTTGCATGCCAATTTACAGCTACATTCATCCTATATAGCTGTCTTTATTAGTCGCGACATCTTGGTGTTAGGGGTAGTGAGGCGCTGCTTATACAAGGGTTATTCCCCACAAAGCACACTGATCTAGCGTTAGGGCTACAGAACACTTCACCAATTAATCGAAGTAGCAGGCGCAACCATAATAAAAGCGAAACAAACCTAGTTATGCAGGCCTATCATTCATTTTATAAAGTAGTATGCCAGTACAATTTTTTCGTAGTCCTAAAGGCTTTGTCTGCATTTTTATGTTCTGCTTCGTGATAGACGAATTCCATCGTCTTTTTACAGTCGATTCACGATCCCGCATCTTGATCTGTACGAGTTGTTAGTATGCTGTGGTTCCTACGCATCTAAGCAAGCATCTTCGGACACATCATAAACGCCTGACATTATAACAGCGTCGCGCTATCATTTCAGCAGTAGATGAACTCTCCATTCTCGCCAGAGTGCCTTCGGATGTTATCTACCCTTCACCAAACGATCCACCTGTTGCAAATCTGCCTGTATACTTCGATGGTCTCAGATGTAGCAGCATAGACTCTCAGGGTGCGCCTTGTTTATATATCTGTCGAACCCCGCGAGGGATACAAGAGCATTGCGAACAAAAGTATAGCTGGGTAAACTCGCAGAAGCGCAGTGGCGATGCCCGATCCAAACAAATTCATGCAAAGAATAAAATCTAGACGGAGAACCATGCTTGCTAGCGATTTTTCAGAGTGGGGGTTTGGCAGCACTACTTCGAGGTCGCTCGTCAAAACGTGCTAGCAAATCTCGAGAAACAAGCATCTAGAAAGCACGACTTTTTTCTAGCACAAGAAAATGATATTTAAGCAGCAGCACGAGATGCTGCTGAGGACGCCAATCGAGTGCACGGGTTCGATAAGCATGTCTCTGCTATAGTGCCTTAGTTGAGGGAGACAGGCATTGCTAATCATATACACAGTCTTAAAAAGGACGAGATTCGAACAGCAATTGCTGTTCCTCGCCTTAGAGACGAGGGTGAGCTCCGCACAAGCATTGATGCAATAGAGTCACTCTTAAAAGATGCCTATAGGCTGTGTTTTAATGGACCCGAATGCATGCTGACTTACCAATGCCGAGTCGTCCTCAGCTGCTTCTAGCCTTCGCAAGTCGACCTTATAGGAAAAACCAGACTGTTCGATCCTTACAAAGGACCAAAGAGCCTCGCTACATACTTCGGGATAGTGCTCTAGTTCGTGTCGTACTTCAGCAGAGTCGTCGCTCCTGATGAGTACTATTTTAGTGTAGTGGCTAAAGACAACGATGATATCCAGAGGCCAGAAGATATTATCGAGGCGACAGACGAGCAGTTAGCAGTATAGCGGGATATACACCAGATCGCCCAGCAAAGGCAGATAAGCCCTAATGAAGAGAATAAAGAGGAAGCTGACGAAGAGGAGCGAAAGAAAATAAAGGATCGACTTCTCAAGCTATAGATGCTCCTCATCTGCCACACGACAGGCGCCCGCCGATACGAGTCGCCACTCTTGAGTTTTTGCGCTATGCTAAGCATTAAACTGTCGACACGAAGCTGGATAGAGCCTGGTAACTTCAACAGTAGCCTCTCAGCCATCGTCTGGATTGTGCAACTGTTAGTGTTCTACAACAGCGCCCTGAAAGAGCAGCAAGGCTGTGGCAAGACGCTCAAACTCGTGAAAGCCTACTGCGACCAGTATCTCTAGCAGACTGTAGAGACGTCGATAGGAGAGATACTTAGGTGGCGCCTGTTACTGTTCAGAGTATCGGGTGCGAGCGTCGGTACTCATAAGGCATCTTGGGATGAGAGTGAGCAGGTCTTGACTTACGAGGATACGGAGCTACATATAGATCAGATACTGTCTCTGCTCGCATCTGAGTACCAGGGATGTTGTCAATTACTCTACGACGATATGATGTTAGGTCTTAAGAACCTTCGCCGAATGAGTCCTCGCTTTCTTAAAGACAGTGTTAATGTCGACACTATCTGTTGGAACTTCACTCAACACAGAGACAACGTGGTGAGCCTCGATAGCACGGAGCGGGCATTAACGAAAGCAATCGAACGATCCGACCAATTGAGTCGAATCTTCCTTGTCAAGAACAGCCAGTCGTCCGGCAGATGGGCATAGAGGGAGAGCGCGATGGCTGGTTACGAGGCTACAGTACAGGAGTTCTTAAAGCGGCTGAGCGTCCTTATACATATCAGTGGTGGACAGCCCGTACGAGAGAGCGAGTTCTTCTCGATGACATATCGCAACACGCAGCGGCGTCGTTCAATCATTGTACGCTTCGATCGTGTGATGGTACACGTCCATTACCACAAAGGCCAGCAGCAAACAGGAAACTATAAGGAGAATGTTCGGTTTCTTGCTGACCCAATTGCCGAGCTACTTCTAGACTACATCGTCTACGTTCTGCCACTGCGAGAGAGGTTCCTACGACAAGCATCGCCAAAGGCATTGCTTTCTCCGTACCTCTGGGAGAAGGATGGTAAGGTATGGCCAGAGGGTCACCTAAGTCGCTACCTAGAAGAGGCGAGCATCCGAGCATGTGTGCCCCGGCTTCACGTCGCCAATTAGAGGCAGATCACAGTAGCGATTGTCAAGACGAAATTCGCTAGTCAGATCGAGTGCTTCGACCCTGACAATGGCGATAAAGATGCAGAAGAGATGGACCCGATCATTCGAAGCATGACTGACTAGCGAAACCATAAGACACGAACAGTGAACCGAGCCTATGCCAACCAGGCAGGAGCGGTATTCAGCAACTTGTGGGATGGTAAGGTCCGGATGGGATTACAGGCCTCTACACTATGGCAGGACTTCTGGGGCGTAGAAACAGTCCTTAAGCAAAAGAAACGCAGGAGGATCGAACAAGAGTCTCGTCTGACGAAGAGAGTAGCTAAGGGGATCTACTGTCCTCGCAAGCCTTGGTCGAGCGAAGCCCTCCTCGGGGGATTAAAGAAGCTGTATAGTGACAAAGAAGCAGGCTGGAAGTCCTGCGAGCAGGAGAAAGCCCTCACCACAATCATGTCCTAGACGGAGCAGGTTGTTGCTATCCTTCCAACAGGAGCTGGTAAAAGCTTACTTTTCATGCTTCTATATACCCTACCTGGCGCTAGAGTAACGATACTCATCGTACCGCTCGTCTCACTCTATAGAGACATGCTCCGGCGTGTAAGAGAGATGAAGATCGATCATCTAGAGTGGCAGCCAGGCGAGAGTCGCGAGGCAGCACTGATACTAGTCAGCGCGGAGGCCGTCTCTTCGAAGGACTTCATAAAGTACGCCCGCAGGTTGATAGCAGAGCAGAAGCTCGATCGGATTGTTGTTGACGAATGTCACCTGACCGTGGTTGCTGCCGAATATTGACCCAGCATTATCGAGCTTACAGCTATCCGGAGCCTCAGGACTCAATTTGTCTATCTCATGGCCACTCTTCCGCTATCTATGCGAGCAGAGTTCGAAGAAAGAAATTACCTCTACCATCCTACAGTGATCAGAGCACCAAGTAATCGACCGAACATCTTTTATATGGTACGTAAGATAGACGCTCGCGCCGGAAGGCTCCTTAAGCAGGCTGCAGCTGAGGCCAAAGAGGCATAGACTGACTCAGGCTTCTTCGACCACGCCTACGACAAAATCATTCTGTACGTTCGGACATGCAAGGATGCGGATGATCTAGCAGAGCTGCTCGGTTGCAGCTCGTACACTGCAGAGAGTAGAATACCGGTTAAGAAGAAGCAAATACTCGATCGTTGGACTCAGACTATTAATATGCCTTATATTGTAGCAACTACAGCTCTGGCCGAAGGGTTCGACTATCCACACGTCCGACTCGTTATGAACATAGACGAGCCAGAGTCTCTAGTAATCTTCGCCTAGGAGTCTGGCCGTGCAGGGCGGGATAGGAAGCGTGCATATTCGATAGTATTGCTACCAGCTACCTGGCAGCCTCAGGTAACAGACAGACTGCGAGTTTATCCACATCAGACAGACAACTACAGAGACGATCTTACACTGCGAAAACATCGGGACAAGCAAGCAGTGCACCAGTACCTACAAGGTAGGCAATGCTACCGGACGTCTTTAAGTGATTACTTAGACATTGTCCAGGATCGAAGATGGTGCATGCCAGAAGACGTGCCATGCGATGTATGTAGGGTAGCCTACCAAGATGCGATAGATCCAGTCGAAAAGGTCGAGCAGGACATTGCACATACCGGGCTCCAACTCATCCAGCAAGAGCGGCTTCAGGCTTATACAGAGCTGGCGCAGTACTATCTCGATCTAGCGAGCGTGAATGGTACATGTTTGCTCTGCAGAGCGGTCAAATCGAGCTGGGACTATGACTTCTCGACATGTCTATGCCGATTCGAGGTCTTCGAAGAAAGAAGCAGAGCCAGACAGCAGCACGAAAGAAGAGGGCGGAAATGGCTACAACCATATACGAGCTGCTTCTGGTGTCTCAACCCGCAGTCAATCTGTCAACAAGCAGAGCAAGGGAACAAAGGTGGTAGGGATTGCGAGTATAGAGACATCGTGTTACCACTCTGCTTCGGAGTGTTTAAGAGCGTCGAAGGGCCAAAATGGCTACAAGAGCAATTTAATCGACTGTTCGACAACATCGAAGACTATTTCAACTGGCTCAGGGAAGAGAGTCGATTCGGAGGTATTACTACCATACAAGCAGTACGAGTTACGGCTTTGGCTCTACGATCTATATAGATTCGAATAGTAACAACCTTCTGTTTTCTATAAAGTTACCCTGAAGTCTGACCAGATCTCTAGAATCTATCGTAACGTCGCGAGGAGGCTAAGATGAATACTATATAAGTAGTCTAAGGTATATAAAAGAAGAACTTAAAGAATAGAAGAATATTATAGAGGAGATAAAAGAAGACTAAATTATAATCACTATCATATACTACTAGTTAGAGCAGACTATAATATATAGAGCAAACTAGAGGAGTAAGAATAATTAGTAAGTAGTAAATATCCAAGATAGTAGAGCAGTAGTAGATACTTAGGTAGGTAGGAAGAAAAAGAGGTTAGAAGAATGAGAATAAGTTTTATCTCATATCTCCTTTCTTATAATTCTACTCCTCATACTTAGCCTCACCACCTTGCTTGTGCTCAAGGCACCACTCCATCCCAGCCTCCTGCTCTGCACGGCTCAACTGAGCCTCCCCAAGCCTAATCTTGAAGCCTCTAAACTCCTCCACAGCCTGCCCACCCATCACATCAGGCTCGCCATCCACCACCTCTGTACTGATCAATCTCTCAATCTCAGAAATAGCAAAACCCTCAATCATTGCCATATGCTGGACAGTGCAGACACCCTCAGGTGCTCCAGCCCTCAGCCATGCATTGAAGGCCCCTCCAAAGCACCCCTTCTCACTCTCCTTCACCTGACTGCCAACCTGGTTGTGGAACTCCTTCAACTCATCTTTCAGCTCAAGCACCTTCTGCCTAGCTTGATGACCTCCAGTCCTGTAGGCATGCATGCTGAGCTCATAGTCAATCTGCTTGGGAGCCATGATTGTGGTTGTGTTGGTTGTGTTGGTTGTGTTGGTTGTGTTGGTTGTAGTGGTTGTAGTGGTTGTGGTGGTTGTGGTGGTTGTGGTGGTTGTGGTGGTTGTAAAGGAGAGGGAGAAGGAAAAAGGAGAAGAAGAGGATGCTTATATAGAATGATGCTGCATAGAGAGAGCTACTTACTATTGTTATGCCTGCTATTGTGAAGCAAGCTCTGTTACTATGCCTACTATTGTCAGGGAGAATAGCAAGCTCTGTGATTGTGCCTGCTATTGTCAAGCAGGACTGCAAGCTCTGCAATTGTGCCTGCTATTGTCAAGCTTGTGCCTGCTATTGTCAAGTAGGATTACAAGTTCTGTGATTGTGCCTGCTATTGTCAAGCTTGTGCCTGCTGTTGTGAAGCAGGATTGCAAGCTCTGTGATTGTGCCTGCTGTTACTAAGCAGGATTGCAAACTCTGTGATTGTGCCTGCTATTGTCAAGCAGGATTACAAGCTCTATGATTGTGCCTGCTATTGTCAAGCAGGATTACAAGCTCTATTATTATACCTACTACTGTTATAGGATTTATTATTTAGCAGAATTATACGTACTCTGTAATCATCCCTCCTACTATTAGATATCATAGTAAGCTCTAGTATTTTACTTACTATTACTAGGTATAATAGATAGCCTTATAATTACATATAGAGTCTCTAACTATAACTATTCTCTAAAGATCCTAATTTCTTTATTCTCTTTATCTTAGTAAAAGTAAAGTCAGACAGATAGGAAAAGTAGATTAAAGATAGTAGTAGGATTAAGGAAGGAAAGTAAAGAGGAAAGAGTAAAAAACAAAGAGAAGGCCTAAGAGTAGTTTAGTTAGCAAGGAAGATAAAACGAGTAAATACTAAGATAAAAATAAAAGAGAGTAATGTATAAATATAAATAAAGAGTTAGAATAAAAGTAGAAATAAGAGTAGAGTAAGATTAGAAATAAGAAAAGAAGAATATATAGATAGAAACCAAGTTAGAAGAAATAGAGGATATAAGTAAGATAAATATATAATAGAAAATAGAGAAGAAGAGGATTAGGAATAAAAGAGATATCTAATATAAGATATCAAAAAAGTAGAAGATTATTAAATCTAAATAGTATTGATTAGTATAAGTAGATATAAAGAGACATTTAGAATTAAATTAAGGAAAAGAAAAAAGAAAATAGAAAAAGAATTTAGAAGGAGAATTAGTATAAAAGAAAAGGAACTGAAAAGAAAATAATTTATTAGGAATAGTTAGGAGAGATATAATTAGAATTAGTAGATTTAAATAAAATAAGAAAGAAAGAGAGTAGAATATAGAAAGAAAGAGAAGAGGTATAAGAATTAGAAGTAGTTAATATAAGAAGAAATAAAAAGAGAAATAGAATTAAGGGTAAGAGAGAAAAGAGAGAAAAAGAAGAGAAAGATTAGAAAGAAAGATTAGAAAGAAAGAATAAGAATTAAAAGAAAAAGAATTAAGAAAGAGAAAATAGAGAAGAGAGAAAATAAATGAGGATTATAGAATATAGATTAATTAAATAATTTTTTTAAAAAGAAAGATATAGAGGAAAGAGGGATTTAAATTATTAAAGAAGGAAAGGAAAGATTTAGAGAAATAGAATATAGAGAAAGTAGAAGAAGAGAATTTAGTATTAAGAAAAAAAGAAAAGAAAAGATAATAGTAGAATTAGAAAGGATTAGTATAAGGAAGAGGTTTAAAAAGATAGTAGAGATAAAGTAGAGAATAGAATAGAGGATAAGGTTAGAGATAAGATAGGAAGTAAAATAGAAGATAGAGTAGAGAGTAAAAAGGAAGAAAGAAAGAAGAAAGAAAAATAATGATAATAGAAGAAATAAAAGAGATATAGGTAGAGAATAGATTAGAATGGAGAAAAGAAGAAAGATGAATATTAGAAAGAAAGTAGGGTAGGATATAAAAAGAAGTATAAATAGATTTATGGTGAAGAAGATATTAAATAAATAGGAGTAAATTAGTAAGTAAGAGAATAGAAGTAAATAAGAAAGAAGAGAGGATTAGAATAGAGTTTAGGAATAAAGATTAAGATATTAGGAAAGAAAATAGAAGATAGAATAGGAGATGAAATAGGAGATGAAATAGGAGATGAAATAGAAGATAAAATAGAAGATGAAATAGGAGATGAAATAGAAGATGAAATAGGAGATGAAATGGGAGATGAAATAGGAGATGAAATGGGAGATGAAATGGGAGATGAAATGGGAGATGAAATGGTTTTAGGGTTAGGGTTAGGGGTTCAATTTAGAATATCGGAATGCAGCCTAGCAGATGGCGGCAAAGATAAGCTACATACATTAAAGGTCAGACTGCAGAGAGGAGAGGCAAATCCATGCATTTCTCCCTCTAACCGACTAAGTCAGTCGGATCGGGCTGGGTACCGGATGAACTATTCCCCTTTTATATGCCATTATGCCAGCAGAGGATAGATCACGTATAGCCTTCGCAGGCATCTAACAATCCTATCGATAATTCCTATAGTCCTTCCTGATAATACACCCACCAGATACACGCCCTATGGACAGACAGCGCTAGCCAGTATCCTGCTATCAGGTTTCACTCCCTTATCTAGATCAGACATCATTCGATTAAGTAGTAGCTAACTACCTATACCTATAGTGGCACGAATGATATCTTCTTTAGCAAAGAGCCTTAACGAATCTACGCAAGACAATCCTAACTAATAGAACCTGTATTTAACGCCGCCAGGCGACATAGTTATCTCAAGTGTAAGGCTCGAGTTCCCGTCGGTTCGATCAGGAGCTAATACTATCCAATCCAGGGCACGTTCGCCTCCCTTGACCCAGTCGACACCTCACTTCTAGGAGAATGTGCACGCCTCGTGATAACAGGTCGAATGTATATAGCACATACGCCGACTCTCCTATCCTATTATGCGGCCACAGCTAGCCGAGTGTGAGTGAGTCCTGCAATAGGAGTATTAAGTCCACAACGCTGCCTAAAGAGGACCTCACTTTAGAATAGCAAACCTATATCAGGTATGCGAAGGATCATATGACTAGACGCTATAAGGTACCACCCTGAGAGGATAGCTGCGCTCACCTCTAGGAGCATCTATAAGGAATGCGAATAGGCGAGACAGAACTAGAATCCACTAGCAATCGGCCACAATATCTGGAGTCCACTAGCAATATCGTCACCCACCCAAGCTGTCTAGAGTCCACTAACAACAGCTTTAGTAAGTGTCGTCTATCTGCCTGTCTAGCAGACAGTATCTAGAATCTACCAGAAACGCTATAAGAGGACCTACATTCTAATAAATGTAACCCCCGACATCCTTAGGTCACGACAATGTCGGTCCGTCCTCGGATATAAGGCAACGAGATAGCTACCTAGTTAATACCATAAGATAGGGTTAAGTCACATAGAGTCGGTTCGTCCAAGCTTTCGACCAGCTCAGTACTAACTAAGTCCTCGTCGAGTTGTATTCGTTCCGTATATATCGCGCCGAGGGTCACGCGTATAGCAGCGAGTGCTCGACCGGCGCGACGATATTGCTTGGTATTAAGTAGGAAGTCGAGGTCTGTAAAGCTGGCGGATATGCTAATGCCAAGCTCCTTCGCCATCTTATTCTTTCGACGTCGTTCTGCGCCAGACAATTATGGCAGTCGCAGCAGATACCTACAGTCTTCGTAACTATAATAGAACTATATATTCGGGCTACAAACATATAGTTTCCTGAGTTAAAAACGCCCCATTCTGTACCTCATAAGGTTTTGCTGATATTCTAAGGGAGCGAGGAAGATACAGTCGGCGCTATACAGCGAAGTAGTAGAGCGAGATCGCGCAGTTAAGCAGGTGAGATATCGCGATTAGCAGGATAGCATCACTTCAGTACATCGCAAACGCTAGAGATAGAGACACAGAATACGACGCGAGCAAGCCTGGGAGCGACCCTGCCGAGTGATCGAAGACTATTCCAATATGTCTCAGAGACTGTTAAGGAACAGTCGACTAGCGGGGGCTCGAGGAAGAAAAGGTCGAGAAGCTAGGCAAGAATTGAGCAGACTATTAGCAGGCGAGAGGCTGAGCTGCTACTGGAAAGAAATGTGCAGGTGTCGGAAGCAGATCTTAGGCTCGAGGATACTACAGAGGTTAGCACCAGCAGCAGACCCGTCAGGGCTGCAATTAAGAATCCACCCAACGAGCTCTTTCTAACCCACTATCATAGCTCGGAAGGCTCTCTTGTTTGCTTCGTTTTAGCGGGACTATACAAATACAAGAGGAGCACTATACTTAAACATAGGCGCAAGATATCTTCTATATATATGCAGATGGTAGGTCGGGCCCTAGTCGTCCGAGTGAAGATATAGGAAAGACGCACGACTGTTAGCCTAGGCGAGATAATTGCTTAAATAGGCGAGGAAATCAATCCCGTCCGATCGGACTAGGAAGCCAAGGTAGGTATAAGACTCGACGATTAGCAAAGGCTTCCTACAGATAAGGATAGGATCCGAGACGAGTTTAGGAGCGACTCCCCGTCCAAGGACGAGCCTGCACTTTTTGATATTCACAGCTATACCAGCCTTAGTGCTCTACTCTGTTAGGAGATCGGCGAGGCGGTATAGTGAGGGCAGGTCTTGTGCGAGAAGGACGCTGTTGTTGGTATAGAATAGGCTATAAGGAATGCTAGTAGCAGCGTCGTTCAAATGCATGATCAACTCGTCGATGTAGATGTTGAAGAAGTAAGGCGAGAGAGGCGAGCCTTATAAGACGCCTCTTATGCGAGGGAACCAGTCGGACGATTACCTGTTTACCAGTACGCGAGAGTGCAGACCTCGAAAGGTAAGGCTTTCTATTAAGCTGCGGATTCTGCCTGGGCAGCCGCGCTAAACTAGCAGGGTACGAAGGCTCGTGTGGTCGACTATATCGAACGCCTTCTCGAGATCGATGAATGCAGCGTAGCAGACTAAGCTAGTCGAGAGCAGGTGGTGCACGACTGTAGCATTTGTGAGAGTCGAATAATCGCTGCGAAAGCCAGCTTGCATAGGATGTAGCTTCGCCTAATTAGATTTGTTAAAGAAGTGCACGAGTAAGAGTCTCTCGAACAGTTTTTAGTATATGCATATTAGAGTGATAGGTCTCACATTATCGACATCGCGAGGATAATTAGTATCTTTGGTGACTATGTGTACATTAGTCGAGTTCTATGTTACAGGAGTAGTACTACTAGCAAGGCAAAGGTTAAACAATCGACAAAGCACTTTCGGATAGCACAATAGCAGTAGTGCCTTAATGATACGCATGTGTATACCATCTAAGCTATACGTTTTGCTCGCATCCTGCCTGCGGATCTCCTTCGCCATATAGCTCTCCGAGAGCTCATCGCGGCTCTGATCCAACGTTACTCCGATACTTTAGGCCGACTCGTCTGACAGTAAGGCTCGGCCTGCATATCGTTCCGCGAGCGAGTCACATATCTCTTACAAAGCCGACAGTCCTGCTGAATATCTATGCTCGGAAGGCAGAATATCGCCAATCCAAAAATGTCGAATCCAACGCGTACGCATTGGATTCAGCCCGCATACAAATTTCGTTAGGGTTACGCCAGCAGAGGGCCCATTGGATTCAGGCCCGTTGGATTCATTTGGAGTAACACCAATTTCGCCCAAATTTTGATATGTTGTAGTACACATCAATGTAAGTAAGTTTTGTGTTGCAAGCACCGCCATAAGTTGTATAATCGTCGAGTTATCGTCGTCGGAATCGAGGTAAACACAGTCGTAGAATGCAGGGATCAGACGAGCGTACCAATGAGAAGTGTCACACCACCCGAGGCGCAGCAGTGGAGATTAGTATTGTTACAAACAAACAATTTTCCCAAGGACAGGATGAAAAATGTGAAAATATATATGTTAGAGAGAAGGGCGTCAAGTGAGAGCGCAAAAAATCGTCACCCATTCGTTTCATACCCGCAATCAGCAAGGCGACACCAAACAGTCGAACCGTACATACACCGCGCCCGGAACGAAAGAAATGGCAAGCAGCCATTTTCAGCATTTGACCGAGTGGGAGGTAGTCGTATGCAAGGAATGTCGATATGCGGTATGGCCGAGGCAAGTAGTGGGTCATTTAACAAATAGGCAACATAGGATGCCCAGAAAGCAAGCCGTAGGGATTTCGGACGAGATCGAGCAATGGCATGGTATCGCACAATTTTCCGGCGAATTTAAAATACCCGAATATGTCGAAGAAGCCGTGGAAGGTTTGCCCGTGTACACGGACGGTGTAAAATGCGAGTTGGATGAAGGGCAATGTGCGTACGTTTGCCGCAACATGGATGTCATCAAAGAACATTGGCGGAAGACGCATGGACATTCGGTCGGTCAAAAGCGAGGCGGGTCAGGCATGTTGAAGAAAGAAGACATCGACCGTCAAATATTGCAGAATTGCCGACAGGTACAATGCCAGCGATTTTTCGTACAAAAAGAGCATTCGCAATATTTCGAGGTACGATCCAGCGAAGAGCGAAGGGAAGGAAGCATCAGACAAAGTAAGGAAGAAGATGTTTGGTCGCAGGCGTGGGAGCAGGCATCGCAGCATTACGACAAGATCCGATCAGACGAAACGATACGGCCGGGCCAGACAGACGAGGTCAATCCGTGGTTGAGACGGACAGGATGGATCCCGTATTTAGAGGGTTGCGACCGCAAAGACATTTTACGATGTTTAAGAGAACCCACCGTCGATGAAGAGATAGCCGAAGGCGAAAACGAAGCGAACGATAATGAGCGAGCAGCAGCAGCGATTTGGGAGGCGATAGGCGAGTTGGCGTCGGCCAGCCAGGACGCGGTATCCCGCAGCGGAGTCATGTTACGGTTCGAGGCGATCCGTACGGAAGCGCACCAGAACGTTTACCGTCCGTTGGAACCATACCAAAATCGGGACGAGATCAGGAGGCAAGGTCGATATTGGCAGCAGATCGTGACGTTTTTCGTACGCACGAGACGAGTCCATTCGTGGAAGAGCCCGTCGTACAAGTTCAACCGTAGGCAGGACCGGGCGTTTGCGCAGATGATGGCAGTTGCAAGATCGACGGTGAAAGAAGCAGATGAATCGAGTGACACCGAGAGCGACAGTACGAACACCGATAGCGAAGCAGAAGGTGAGGAGGGGAAACCAGCGATGACCGAGATACAGCAGGCGTGTTTGTCGTTTTGCATCGAGTTATTGAACCAGACGATTCACAATCGCGAGTACGACATGGCGTTGGTTTGCGGGTTGGCAGCGTTGGGTGTCAACCCGAGCGGTCGAGGGTTTCGAGGTGCCGATACGTATCCATCGATTTTGTCGGCGGTGACCAAGGTAGCCCATTTCATGATCGTGCAGCAAGCCGAACGATTAACGCAGCCAACAACAGGCGAGTGCGATGAGTTCAGCCCGGGTCGCAGCCCGTGTGAGTTCGAAGACAGCGGGTACGAGAGTGAAGGGACGCAAACCGATAGAGGCGAAGGCAGACGGAAAGTTGGTAAGAGCAGTTTTGAATGGGTACGGAAGATGATGGACGGATTTATGGTACGAGGGTGCGGTAGCCCGATGCAGTGGATGTTGGATTTACGGGGTTATGGGATGAAGATCGATTTCAACACGACATCGGCAGGTCACGTCAATTGGCGAGACGGCGACACGTTAGAGTACAAAGCGGTGAAGTTCAACATGGCGGAGTTTCGTGGCATGGTCGGGGGATTGCACCAAGCCACCCGTCGAGCATTATTAGAAGATTTGATGTTCGCGACCGATGAAGGAGGCATCCCGGCCGTGCCATGGCAGCATTTGTACGACGACCCAAGCAACGACGAGGCAGGTTGGAGTTTCATCCGCGATCAACGGTCCCGGTTGCCGGTCGACGGGCAGAGTTGGTTGCACGAGAGAATCGGAAGTCGGCCGGATTTACGCCAGCGGTTCGTTCGAGCAGGGACGGCGAGTGGGATCGATCGTGAACGGATGCGGAATTGGTTACGGCAGGTTGCAGCATTCCGCGGCAAGTTGTTAGTATTGATGCACATGACGGGAGGCCAGCCGGCGCGTGGCCCGGAGATATTGAGCGTCCGGCACCGTAATACCGTTCAAGGTGGCCATCGCAATTTGTTCATCGAAGACGGGATGGTAGTGTTTGTGACCAGATACCATAAAGGTTACGAGGTCAAAGGTGACGTCAAGATCATCCATCGATATTTGCCGCGAGAGGTGGGCGAGTTGGTGGTGTGGTATTTGTGGTTGGTTTTGCCGTTCGTCCAGCGGATGCAAGCGATGGTGTGGCAGCAGGAAACAATATCCGATCATTTGTGGCCGGCGGACGCCGATGGTCGAAAATGGACGACGGAACGCATGAAGCACGAGTTACAGCGGGTGAGCGAGGCAGGTTTAGGGCAGTCGATCAACGTAGCAGGATACCGCCAGATCGCCATTGCGATCAGCCGGCGATGGATTCGTAAGGGGGTGGAGAGTACAACAGACGAGCA